>JARDYJ010000003.1:86872051-87531218 GCA_029215755.1 Spea hammondii | reverse complement strand
AGTCCCTAGCTGGTCCCTATACACACATGCAACCAACAGACAGTAAGAGCCTTAACATAACTGGTCAAGCAGGGTCAAAGAAGCTTATATAAAGAGAGAGAAGAAAAAAAATGAGTAAAGAGAGAAGGAGAAGTTAATTCATAAAACGAGCACATAAAACTGTGCTGGAGAATGGTAGAGACTGACAATCTGTTCCAGCTTCAGTCAGCCCAAAACAGAAAACAAACATCTGAAAAGACATAACCCCCCCCCTCCTTCCCACTCAAAACACCACGTGCTCCGCTTACAATAAGACTCTTGTCCAAAGCTGGCACTGATCCAGTTCCAGAGTCAAACTGTTGGGGGAGGAAACCCCTCAGATTAGAACACAGAGAGCTAATTAAACAGAAAGACAATTATATAAAATAAGGAGGTACTAAATCTGTAATCCAGGCCAATATCTAAGGACATTCAGAAAGGATACCTAAAATTATGAGTATCCCGGAGCTCTACATTACACACATCTTCAGGCCATTTTTCATTATTTAGGTTAACGCCATATCAGTTCCATAAATTTGCCATTAACTCAAGTAGTTCTTTGCAGACAACGAAACATTGTTTGGAACAGTAGGTAGAAGCTTCAACCTTTCCTTTCGATTACCAAAACATTTTCACCACAGATGAGCCTTGGTGTAGCATGCTGCCATTACACGGTTAGAGTGTGGTGTCTGGGGGTCCTCCCTACACACGTCCACTGAAAGATCAGATCTTGCTCTGTTTTTGAACAACATGACCACAAGCCTAATAATCTTTCATTGGGCACATCAGCCACCACAAACGGAAAGCTTTGGTTGTGGTTGTTATGTCAATGACGTTCTGCAAAGAAGACCTATAGCCAATAAACCCTACTGTCCATCACATTAGCTTGGGAGTGCATACATTATTATGTGGACTTTTCACAGTGTTGGAGTAAACACTGTGGACTTCTGAAGAGAGAGAAGATACAGCTATAGATACATATTTTGTTGCTTCAGAGGAACATGTGAAAGACAAATACAAACATCAAAGCACATGTGAGATTAGCAATGAAAATATTTCACATGTAAATATGCACCCTTGGATAAAGGCTCTGACATAAAGCTGTCATGTGCTGAGAACTGGTTTCTAGATCCACCAACAGCTCAGGATTCAGGGATTATTCAGATGTTCATAAACAAAAATACTTGTAAATCCCAAACCATTAGCATACCAAAGACTTCTGGAAAAGGCACCCGCATGTCTCAGGAAACTAGCTCGGGCTGTCAAACATTTTAGTGGGCACATATTATATGGAATAACCCTTCAAATATTTTATATCATACAAAAAATGTCCAAAATGGTGTTCAAAGTAATCACAAATATGATGGACATGCTCCAATAGTATTTATGTACACCAGACATAAAACCACAATATGCTTTCATATCCATTTTGCCTTTAAAGTGTACAACATATTCTTACAATTAGAGACACTCCAGCCATCATATGCACTTTAACGTATATGATAGGTGGGTAGTCCCTGTAAATTTTCATGTGGTCCGTTCTGCAAATGCACGTGAGGATTCTGCAGTATCCCCCATATGTGTTTGCCCCTTTTCTAACCCATAGCTACATGCCTGCACGTGATATACTCCCCTCAAGTCTGCTTCAGCGCTGGCTTGGTGAATACCGCATGCATGTCTGGAAAGTGCACCCATTCATTTTAGTAAGAGCACTTTCCTGCCACTAAGTGACAGCTTCAAGTAGCCAATTGGTGGCAAGAACAGGCTGACCATGGAGAAGGGCTTTAAACAAACTTTGAATTAATTAGACAGCTCCTCTGCTAACAGCAGTAGAAAGTACCCCCCAATACACTAAAAACAATGTCCAGTCTACAAGCCTTGTAGATTTATATTAAACATATACACACACACACACACAAACATATTTAAGCCCAGAATGGTCACATAATTTAACAGCAGGAGGAAGACGTTTGTCCTGGTCTGTAATGGTCTGATTATATATATATATATATATATATATATATATATATATATAAATATTTTTTTTATCCTCAATGGATTAAAGAGGGTAAAGGCCACTGCAAACTCTGTTTATTAAGCCAGAAAAGTAAGTTGTTGATAGAGGATACAATATGAAACTAGTTAAATATAAATTCCCTAAACACTTTTACAGCAGAGTATATATAGCAAATCTAAGTAATGCTGTCCATAGATAAAAATAATCAATGCATAGGTGAACTTTATCTCTCAATGCCCGTGATATCCCTTTCAGGATTTGTAAGCTTATTTTGCTTGATCATTTATTTTAAATTAATTTCATATTAAAGGTGCTATGATGAATTTTACATTTTTTTTTAACTAAATGTAGCATTGGAAACATAATTCCTAGTACTGTTGAATAATGAATCCCTTTCTAGAAAAAAATCCTTCGAGAATGCGTATCACATAACACGTAGGAAGGCACTGATAGGTTCATGCCATAGAAACTAAAAAAGGTTTCTTTAAAAAAAAAATTTAATAAAAAAAGTAAAGCTTGCATCTACAAAATGGAGTATACAATAAATGTGTATCTGAAACCCATCATTTAGGTAAGACATGGGAGAATCTATTTTCATATTGTTTCTCCATGATCTGTATGATTATTCCTCCCCACTAAAGGTCTTCTTCTAAGGATGGGGAGGGGGAATGGCATAACCTCAAGAGAGCAATTTGATGAGATAATGCTGACAGTGTCACCTTTTGCCATACATCTCAGCTTCTATAAGGCAAAGACATGTTGAAAAACAGAGCCGTAACTATAGGTAGTTTTGATAAATAATTTTACCGATGCTTACTCTGTGACGTAACATTAATGTAACAAATTTAGATGGAAATATTACCATAAATTCTTACCGCACCTGCCAATGCCTCACCTTGGGCAAAAATATACCCCCTCAAAGTATTAAAGTACTTTAATAATGCTTTCTTGAAAAGGTTAAAAAATAATTTTAGTAGAAGCTGCAGCTCCCTGTCTCTTCTATGGTCCAATGATTCTCATCACTGATTGGCTAATCAGTGGCAAGAAAGTGCTCTCTCCGAAATCAACGGTTCACCGATCCACTGGCAGCCAGCGTATCACTGAACACATCTCCTGCTTGGAAGACAGCTTGGTGGTGGGGAGAGGGGCAAATGGGCATGGAGGGGGGATTCACTACAACTGGCTCTATGAGATGCTAATACATCCCCAAAAAATATTTGCTTGCAATATGATTTGCTATTTCAAATAACATCAATAATTACTTTGTACTAAGGCCGATTTCTAGTGGAGGTGCTCTGTAAAGGAGTAGGAGATTCAAATATTCTTGGAATAAACTCAAATTCTTGGTACAACTCAACTGAGGAGCAGCGTTATATTTTTATATTAATACATTCTTAAAGGATCACCTGTTTTCAAGCAGGGATTTCTACTTCCTGTCAGAAATAAACCCCAGCTTCACATTGAATTAAAAACAAAACATTAAGCTTGAAGCGGTGGTATAAAAGGCCATCTGTGAAAATGTAATCTGTGGGGGGCCAACTGCAGTGTCCACATTATAAACATCATGTTACAAATTCACAGTGTGATACAAGTGAAAATATCCGACAGACGAAACGGATTCCATCTCCACTCCACTGCGTTAGCCAACAGCACCTGGTAAGCTTACAGAGCCATATATAATCTATACCTCTTAACTTACCAAGTTTCAGGGAAAGTTGTAGTGGTCTAGGCGCCCATAGTTCTCCCAACCAGTACCATCTAAAATACCTTGTGCGTGAAAGTGCCTGAGTCGGCGGCAGTGATTCTGAGTTAAAGGAGCACTCCAGACCGGTTTTCATTTTAAATGCATATAAGACTTCATTTTGCATGAGCTCAGTTGTATTTTACTGCATGCAAATTGGTGGATTCTTTAGTTATCGGAGTTTGAGACTTGTTTAGCCTCTCCCCCAGAAGCCTCTACTGAAAGCAGGTAGCATTCCTTGGTACGCTCTTTGCACATCCTCTTGGGCAATCAGGCCCCCCCATTAACCCACTGCTCAATGGGCCGGTTACACCATCCTATGCTCAGCACAGACTGCATTGGAAGGCCTTTAAATGCAGTGCAGACGTCGAAGAGGAGAAGGCGGCTGGAGGGAGCGCTTTATCATACAGAGCTCCCCGAATGTGAAATAACATTCCACAATAAAAGACATGAATTTGTTTTTACATATGTACCTGTGAATCTCTATTGTAACTATGTCTCTAAATCAGACCTGGAACAATGTGTAGGTGATGGCGACCATTTAAAATGATGTCTAGTCTGCATATGTCATCAAATTGAGGTCCCCAGTTCTTGTAGTTACACTTTAATCAGTACGCAGGGGGCCACTGTACAGGGCTATGGAATATGATAGCGCTATATAAAACTAAGAATACTATGCATAACCTCTTAAATTGTTGCTGTGGAACACGGCACCCACTCCCAGGTCCCGGACTGCGACTTGTGGGTAATCCCACCAAAACATTACCTGTAGATGAAGCCCCTGTTTTAGGTCCTGGACTGAGATGGATGACTTCATGGTTGGCACAGTTGTGATTATATCAGACCCATAATACATTTCACTTATTTTGTGTATTGTGGATTTTTGTATTTCATGCTTAAACAGTGTGTTTTATGATATACACACACATTATATATATATATATTCTGTGCAAACACCATCCTTGATGAGCTGTAAAGTTCACCTGCACACAAACACAATGCTCTGACACAGCAAAGTCCATGCCCTTACTCTTGGTGTCACCACCCACTAATTTAAGGGGTCACAGAGAACATCGGGGGGGCAACACATATTGTGTACATTATTCACATATCCTCAGATCATGTCCCTACATAAGAGCACCTGGAGAGAAGCTGTGTGAATATACAGGGTAATGGGCACTGCAGATACAGGGTCTACATATAGGCTACTCACTATGGCATGGCAGACAAGTAGAAGTAGCACATAACGGGATAACATTTGTCTTGGCAGGTGGTAACAAGGACTTGGTGCAGAGAAGTGGGCTGCACAGGGTATATAGCGGGCTGCACAGGGTATATAGCGGCGGTATTATACGTGTAGGTGGAGTATTGGAATCCCAGTGTCCTGGCAGAGCACTCACCAGGGTCTGCTCGTATTTAAGGGCTCGCTGCTCCATCCCGTTGCCGGACATGTCTCCTGCTTTCCGTGTATGTCTCTCCGTCTCTCCCCTCTCCCGCTGGCTCCGTTTTCCAGCTCTTTCTCATTCAGAGCTAGCCCCCTGTCTGCCCCGCGTCTCCCAGCCTTCTCCTCCCTCTCCCCTCTCAGACTTTGCCTGTCCCCTCCCTCTCCCGCCTTCCGTGACTCCTTTCTGCTCAGTCTTATTTGCTTGCCTTTCTGCCGGTAACCTTCCTATTTTTGTGACTGCAGCAGGGTATGAGTGCAGCTCTATGTCAGCCAGTTACACAAGAACAGCTAATAGAATACAATTAATGAATCAGGGCCCGGAGGTTTTCGTGCTAATTGCCCAAATACTCAATATTCTGTCAGGACTGCAGATATTTGTAGACTGGACACACTGCCCTGATGTGTAATCATTAACAATGGGCCCTAAACAAGGATATTTAAGAGAATGTATTTAATGAAGGAATGCTGTACATATGTTAATTAATGGCATTATTCCATAAGGGAGCTTGGGCATTCTGTGGCATAGAATGTATAAAACAAAAACACGCCGTGTGGGTTTGTGGGGCAACCGAGTGGATACTTTCCTGGCCCCTTTTTGGCCAAGGGCCGATCCTGTATAAATCTCGCTGTCTATTCCGACAGTACCCATAAGAATGTTCTGTTTTTTTAAATGTATTTTATATCTTGAAATATCATTTTTTATTAGCCAAACGGTACCACTACTACTGGAAAGTAATTACTGGTATCTACTACCCTTTCCATGACATAAAACTGTAATATTATGGAGGTATCGTAAACGTTTTCCTTGATGCTATATTTTGAATGCAACTATCTTGTTTTGTTTTATACCTTATCCAGTTTACAAGGACAAGGGCATAAAATTACTGACCTATGCTGAACAAGGGTTATCTTGTTTCCTGCTTGATTGTTCAGTGTGCATTTCTGTAAAGAAATGTCCAAATATACACTTTCATTTTTGTCAGTGGTATATGGCATTGTTGGGTCCCAAAATGTGGTCTTAGGGGCATGGAGAATAAGATACAACCAGGTGTTCAGCTGGTGTTTCCAGTGTTAATGTGTTCATGGCGACTTTGGCGGCCCAGTACACCCACCTAAGTCCATTGGCAAACGGAGCAAGAAAAGAAGCCAAGGGTCAATGCCTTTCACCGTGATAACAGACTGAAAACCAGCCTCTGTTAATAGACACTGGGATTACAGGGACCTGGGTCTCACTTCGCCCTATGGGAGCCTATGTGAAGTATACTCTAGTCTAGTGGGATGTTGGCTACATAGTGTGAGTTATATGACTGTCTGGGCCAGTCTAACCTTGTTTGTTTTGTTATGTGGCCCATTTTTCATTTGGCCCACCTGGGATTTTTTTTTTAAATAATTGTTAATTATATCATAATTATATATATATATATAGCAACTAGACAGTGATTGTCTAAGGGTCTATGCCAACAGTGCCACCAGTGGCACCATAGCCATGTTCAGGTGGTCACTCATACATACATGTAAGCCCTCTGCTGCACACATTCTTTCTCACATCGATGTACTGTACAATGGGAGGCACCTCTGCCAGTTCAGATCATGCTTGCCCTCAGTCCATATCGATCAGACACTAGGGAGGCTCTTCTTCATAAAGACATCCATACACACATTTCACTTGATTTCAATTTCCGGATATTTCAATGGTTGCATCCGAACAAACGCAAATTCTTCCCAGCTGACTTGTTCCTTGGGGGCAGTGCACTATTCTCTGTGTGGGTGGGGGATCGCATACCCTGACACCCTACTTTGATATTGATGAGCCCATTTGTCACCCACTTGCCTCTCAGATCTCATTCACACTGTCAGTGTCCTATCCCCATACAATGTTCTTAGGTATTTGTATCAGGCTTGGTTCTCCCATTAAACAAATAAAGTACATTGGTAGGTGTGTCTCGGCTGGCCAGGTGTTTGGCTACCCACTGCTACGTTATACTTTTGCTTCCGTGGGTTTATTTTGTTCTTTGAAAGCTTTGCATAACACCACAGCTGTAAAACCAAAAACATTCTACAATATGATGTTTTAACATCCTATATATTGTTGTGTTTAGTTCACAACACATTTTTAGCTTAGAGAACAGGATATGGAGAAAAGGGAGAAATCCTCTATGTAGGTATGCATGAGATTCAAATCCAGCTTTGGATTTCACACCAGGATTACTTCATTATTTTTTGGAAACATTACAAATTATATGACCTAGCACAGTTTTGCCTCTAAGACTCTAAAGCTGTGATTAGACTGTCTAGCAGGCCCTATTAACTTGGCGTGTTCTTTTAATTATTTTAATTTGTTATTTCTGTTCTCCACTATGTGATCTGTCATAGAGATGTAGATAGAGATATAGATATATAAATATGTATATTTTTTATTATTTATAGTAGTGTGTGTTTCTCTGATTTGCATTTCATCTTGCTATAAATACAAATATAAATGCCTTTATTTTATTTAAAGGCTAACACTCAGTTTATCATTAACTATATCTTAAAATATGCCTTTCAGTCCCACTGGATTTGTTTAAACTGTCTGAGGCACTTACCTCCCCACATTTTGTATCATTTCACACAGATGCTTTATTTGGTATAATATAGGAAGGAATAGTCATCCTTTTTGAAATCAAGCAAATGCTCTGAAAAATACCCCTCGTCTTATAACCGAGGTCGTCTTCTAATCAGACCTCCGCTGGGGCCAGGCTGCTTACCGGTGCTTTGGTCGCGAGCAGCTTCTCTTCTACCAGCGGCAGGAGAACAGGAAGCTAGAAGTGTCACATAACTCTACCTCCCCCCTACTTCCTCTGGGGGCGGGGCCAGAGAAGTTGCTCGCACAGCCGGGCCCCTGCAGAAGTCTGTGAGTGGGAGATCTGCAGTTCAGGTAAGGGGGTGGGGGAGGGTTTTTGTGATTAATGTGTGAAGTATATGTGATTAATGGAATGAATGAGTATTTAAATGTTTGTGAATGTGTGTGTGTGATAGCATGGATGTGTAAGGGGCGTGGAGGTGGTAGCATGGCATAGGGAGGCTGTACTCACACTCCTTTCATCCCCAGGTCCCAGCATGTACTGGCTGCCTTGGCTTGATAGGAGTGTGATTGCTGTTAGCAGTTATATATATATATACCTCCAGAAATGCCTTTTAACCCCCTATATGCCACTCTGCCCCATGATATGCCTTTTAACCCCCTATATGCCACTCTCGGATATAGGGGGTTAAAAGGCATATCATGGGGCAGAGTGGCATATAGGAGGGTATAAGACATTTCTGGAGGCAGAGTGGCATATAGAGGGTTAAAAGGCATATCATGGGGCAGACTGGCAAATAGGGGGTATAAGGCATTTCTGGGGGCAGATGTGCATAACTGGGGGGGGCAGGTTGACAAATTAAGGAAATAAAAAAATATATATTTTTCTCAATCATAGCTTTTATTAAATATGAAATTTTTTTACATTAATTAATATTTACTAGTAAAACTTTTTTTCCTATAGAGTAGTCTTATATTCAGGCTTTTTGTTTTTTCCCTATATTATTATTTAGATTTTGGGGGGTCGTCCTATAATCGAGCAAATACGGTATGTAGCTTTAACGCCTATAATTTCTTAATTGTATATGACATTTCAATGTGAAATGCCATTATGGCATTTACCTACTGTTCACATGGTGCCACATCATCGATAAGTGCACCAGAGGTACACCGATCAGCTATAACATTATGTACGAAAGAAGAAAAAAAAGGAAGGAAAAGCCAAGAACTGTCCGACAGGGTCATTGGCGGTCAAGGCTCATTGATGCACGTGGTGGGCAAAGGCTGGTCCGTGTCTTCAAATCCAACAGACGAGCTACTGAAGCTCAAATTGTTGAAAAAGTTAATACCGGTTCTGATAGAAAGGTGTCAGAACTCACAGTGCTTTGCAGTGTGTCACCAGTCACGGTGCCCATACTGACCGAAAGCGCCTACAATGGGCACCTGTGCATAAGAACTGGACCATGGAAAAATGGAAGAAGGTGTCCTGGTCTGGTGAATCACATTTTCTTTTACATCACGTGGATGGTCAGGTGTGTGTGCATCTCTTACTTATAGAACACATGACACCAGGATGCCCTATGGGAAGAAGGCAAGCCAGGGGAGGCAGTGTGATGCTTTGTGCAATGTTCTGCTGGGTTGTGCCATTCATGTGGATGGTACTTTGACACATACCACCTACCTAAGCAATGTTGCAGACTATGTACACCCTTTCATGCATACGGCATTCCCTGATAGCGTTGCCCTCTTTCAGCATGATAATGCGCCCTGCCACAAAGCAAAATGGTTCAGGAATGGTTTAAGAAACAAAACAATGAGTTCAAGGTGTTGCCTTGGCCTCCAAATTCCCCATCTCTCAATCCAAACAAGTCCGATCCATGGAGGCCCCTCCTCACAACTTATGGAACTTAAAGGATCTGCTGCTAACATCTTGGTGCCAGATAACACAGCACACCTTCAGAGGTATAGTGGAGTCCATGCCTTGACAGGTCAGAGCTGTTTTGGTAGAAAAAATGGGACCTACGCAATATTAGGCAGGTGGTCATAATCTGATCAGTGTAGAAGAGTCCTGAGCTAATAGGTGGTAGTCATAGTTACATAGTAAATAAGGTTGAAAGAAGACCTAAGTCCATCAAGTTCAACCCTTCTACCTAACCTTCCTATTATTGCTCCAAAAGAGGGCAAAAAACCCCATAATTAAGCTACTTTGAATTCTGCCATCAGGGGAAAGAAATTCCTTCTTGACTCCAAGAGGCAATCGAATTTCTCCTTGAATCAAGAAGCTCTAAACTATTAATGTTATTCTATTTATAGCCCTTCAGGGCTATACATTTATAGTCATCAGGGAAATTGCCTCCACTGCTGTCAGAGAGCAGGGATTTCCTCCTCTTATAGTTTTTTTGGTTAAGTGTTGGTTCACTGGAACTGAAAAGTCACAACTGCTTCTCTTGTCTACTAGACTCAACTGGCAGAATTACATTTCTCAATAGGAGGTCATACAGGCTGAACAGTTTCTTGAAATGTGACTTTTTACCATGGGGAAGGGATATGGGATGAACAACTAATTAAGTTCTTAATGAGAAATATAATTTTGAAGTAGACCCAAGTTGTGCATTTCATTTTCCTCTGTAAAACACGAAAACAAAATCCACGGTGGTCTGTCCGAGGAGTGAGAAACAGAGTGGACCATTTTTCACATTTCTGTAAGATTTCTTGAAAAACAAAACATGGCAGTTTCCCTTTCGTACACATCTGAAAAGTGTGCATCAGCAATACCCATAATAGTGTCATGCAAACATTTCTAAGGGTAGAATATTCCATTTAATGCTTTGATTTGTTTTACCCGTTATATACAAGTGTTTTTTTTAATTTCATTATTATTTTTTAAGGGTTGCGTTAAATTATCTTAATGGCTTTCTGCATTTTGTTTTAAAATACAGTTCTCTTTAACCCTTTATGTGCCTATATTTTCACTTTAAATGCAGTATCTTTTAAAGGATTGCAAATAAATTGGGTTAATGAATTTTGGCACTTCACACAGCTCGGCTGTAAGTAATACTGTATGTATATTATCAGAATTCACCTTTTCTGCTTTGAGTCAGGTCTCTTGCTGCTACCTTGCATCTCAAAGATCTCACCAGATATGATGAGTTTGGATTGGTCTCTCTTCAGTCAATGATGTTTAAGTTTATTTCACAACAAAGCTTTACAACACAGAGTGCAGTGATATTCATGTGTATGTTTTTAGATTTATTTATGCTGAGAAAATAATAATAAATTGTTTTGAAAATGTCTCTCTTTTTCTCCATAACTGCCTTTACTGTGACAGCTAGAAACTAGACATGTAAAAGTATACCCTGAGATTGTGTAAGACCTAGACTGCTCTAGCTTGGTAGATGCCATTTAAAACAATGTATGAGTCACAGGATAGCTATCAGTGATTGTTTGGTATTGTATTTGGAAAATCAAATCTAATATTCTGTTTGCCATACTTACCATACATCCCTGTCACCTAGAAAAGTTTGGGGCTTGTCTGCCTTTTTATAAAGCTCTTTGCAAAATTGGTGCTGAAAGTAGCAAAGCATCCAGTGCATCCATAATACCTGACATTAAACTCTTTGAGTGCCTTGGATCAGTAAATAGTTTTCCCTGTGGGAAGATGTGGCAATTTTCAAATCTTTGCTATAGTTAGGTGACAATCTTACAAGCACCTTACATTTTAACTACAGACACCTATCTTTTCCAGGACAATTTAAACTAATTCTGGTTATAGATTAAAGCAAACTGGTCATCCCATCACATAGAATACAAAGGAAATCACCAACTTAATTTCCCCCCATTGTGATGTGGCTGTAGAATGAGCACAAAGCGCATATAGGTGATAGAACACAATATTTTTCTGGGTAAGGACACAATACAGCACTTTATATATATGCTAAAGAAATACTATATAAGTAGAAAATACAAAATATCCATCTTCATTCCAGTAACTGAATGCTCGATTTCCATTAACAACACTACTATCTCCCCAACTAACTAGGCCTTGTGCTGTGCCTTAGGGTTGTTTTGCTTCAGCCCTCATCCACCAGCTGCTTTTACTGGAAACTGGATGGGTAGGCAGGGATCAACTTCACGCTCAGTATCACTCCTGTTGAGGTCAATGGGAGTTGAGCTCTCATTAAATTTGGTGGGGTAACAGCAACCAATCACATGCGTGCTAGTAAAAAAATCAGTGTTCAGGTAACATACTGTACATGTGATTGGCTGTTGCTTCTCTGCCTTTTGGCTAAGATCAAGTGTAGTACCCTTGGACTGGGGGGGACTTGGTCCTTTGGCCTTAGGGCTGAGGTAGCTTGAAGCTTGGAGTGTCTTATTCAAGCCCCCTGGACGCACTCACAACCTTGCACGATCATTGTTGAGGAGGAGCAAATAAGTGAATCATGAAGAGCACCATGGGCAGCTACACAGCACTCCATCACTTTCTGACCTTTATGGGCTTGTGTGTGAAGAATTTTTTTGAATCCTGACAAGGCTGAATGGCTTTTTTTATTTATTCAACCTCACAAACACTTGTTTGTGTGCACGTGTGACTGTGAGTTTTTTCCTTTTGTAAACAGACATGTGTGATTTTTCTTTTGATATCACGGCTGAACCAGAAAATGTATAAGGACACTGACACTGATTTTCAACACTGATTTGGATTGAGCATTGCACAGCAGTGAAGCTAGACTCCAGCTTTTTTGTTGGAAGAGATAGTGGATGCCTTATGGCTTCCTTACAGTTACAGTGGTTCCCCTCCTAGTATTAGGTGGGGACCAAGAAGATCCGGCCCTCCTGCAGGCATTCTGGCCGGGAAGGCAAGGAAGACTTGGCATATCTCTTCGGGGAATGCCAAGTCTGAAAAACAACGGAGGATCAGACCTCTGCTGTGCTGCGGCTCTTAATGGAGCACACAGAGCACCCCCATGAGAAGCACAACACTCGGGCTTCCAAAAAAAGAAAAAAAAACCTCCAGTAAATTATAATGGGCTCTCGGCTCCCAATTGATGAGAATGGGAGTGCGACTGGGCATGTGCAGAGAGTGTACTGAAGAATGCTTCCTGCTTTCAGTAGAGGGAGGGGTTATATGAAAAGTCTAATTTTCTAACACCAATAAGTGAACTAAACTGATTTGCAAGCCTAAAATTCATTGGGTTCCATGCCAAACGGCTAGAGTGGACATTTAGGATGTTACCGCATAAAGTTTAAGAGCTCTGCTGTGAAAAGAAAACATATGTGGAAATCTTTGGCTGTCATACAATCATGTTTTCTTTCAAAGTGGCAGTATGATATAATAAATACAATCTCCAACACTATGACCTTGAATCTACTAATATTGCTATCATTGCACATAATTGTTAATAATTACATGGATTTAACCCTTTGAGTGCCAGGAGATGCAAAACAACATGGGGCATCTTCCATAAAGTTCACAATACACTTTACACGATAATCTGCATAATGGCTACATCAGGCCATATTAAGGGAAGCAAAGACTCTGGAAATTTCCTACAATAAACACCATCAATACAAATATATCTTATCTCTTTCTTACTGAAGGCCACACAACTGTTGTGAAACCAAGTATTCTTTTACCATCCCATGCCAGAATTGTGTACCTTTAATGACATGCATTCCAAGATGCAACCATATCTTTGTTCTCTAAAGAGCTTTTACAAATCTGCAATCAATATCTGAACTGTACTTGCAACTAAGGCTGTGACTATTTTTGTGACCTCTGTTTTATAAAGTAAGGATTATTTCTTGTTCACAAGAAATTGATTTTTCCATTTAGCTGTACTAGTTTTGCTAATGTTAAACATTACACCATAAGATTTTTCACCCATCAGTTGATGCATGTAGCAGGATTCATCACAAGCAGGGGATCCGAAGGAAAATCATGTAAAGAAAAATGCAGATCCATGTGGCATGCATGTTCTATCTTCCAATAAATGATTTTAGTCACCAGAGTTTTAGTATTCTACTTGGATGTTGAGCATAAATGCAGGCTCACCGGGCAGTCTTAATTTTCCTAGCTAAATTTGGACTTAAATAGGACATTATGTGATAGATAGAGATATTATGCAACCTCATTACAAATGACTTTATATCGAATGCTTTATTCAGATCTTAAAGACTTCTAGGTGATGGTTTCACAAACTGGAGAGATGGCATGTCTGACACTTGGCAGGGATACTGCTAATGTAGACTATGAAGTTGGGACTATGAATATATATATATATATACAATTCAATTTCTACAGCAAATTATCAAGAGTAGCTCAGAAAAGACAGGGTAAGTGTCATAGCATTGATTGTGGGGGAACATGTGCTCTTTGATCCTCCCATATTACTGTAATAATATCTGGCTATATCAACGTGCAATATAACACCATGTTTATCAGTTATTGATAAAATTGCTAGCTAATGATTTGCTCATTTTTTTATTTATTAGCAAATGTGCCAATCATATGAATGGTTTTATGAATTTACACTTAATGTAGTAATTATCTTGGCAGGCTGTTATTTAAAAGTATAAATTGTTAGTGTCTGGAGACCTCTTCCTAGCCACTAATAAATAATATAATAGTGTAACCAATGCAAATGAGGCTTGTCATTTAGACTGTGTAGTTGTTCAGTCTTCTTCTTCTTCTGGTGCTTTGTAATGTATAATGTAGTCAGCAACTTAAATTGTTCAACTCTTGTGCAAACGTCATTTTAAGTGAATATATGCCATATACTTTCCGTTTCCATGAAGGCCATAACCGAGTGCACTGGCTGGCATCATATGACGACATTGCTCTGAAAAATACCCCTTGTCTTATATTCGAGGCCATCTTCTAATCAGACCTCAAATAGAGGTCTGACTACAAGACTAAGATCCAGATCCCCCGCAGCGCTGCAGAGGATCTGGATCCTCCTCTATGGCAGCCTCTGCTGCTGCCGGCACTTCCTCTGGGGGCTTCTATGATGGAGCGCCGGCGTCACATGACCTTCCAGAGCTCAACCATAGAAGTGCCGGGAGCAGTGTAGGTTGTCGGTGAACATTTGCGGGATGTGCACAGACAACCTCTGCTGCTGCTGGGACCTCCGCCAGGGCTTCTATGGTGGAGCATCAGAAGGTCATGTGATGCCGGTTGCTCCATCATAGAAGCCCCGGCAGAAGTACTGGCCACCAGCAGCGGAGGTCTGCATGGCACAGACCTCCACCGGCTGCCCCACTAGACACCAGGGAGTCTGAAGCATGGGTCACAAGTAAAGGGATGCACTGGTAAGTTGGAGGAGGGGTTAAGAGTGGCAACGGAGGGTAAAGAGTGGCATGGGGGTTTAATGGTTTTCAGTGGCAGATAGGGGTACACAACATATCAGGGAGGCAGAGTGGAATAAAGGGGTTTAAAAGGCATATCTGGGGCAGAGTGGCATATAGGGGGTATAAGGCATTTCTGGGGGCAGAGTGGCATATAAGGCATATCTGAGGGGCAGATTATTATTATTCATTGTTTTATATAGCGCCATCAAATTCCGTAGTGCTGTACAATGGCTGTGTGCATAACTGGGGGCAGGTTGGCAAATAAAAGGAAATAAAAACAGATGTTTCCCCTATCATCACTTTACAAACACCTCTGCCCTTTACTGGCTGCCTGTTTGCTTCAGGATTCATTTCAAAACTTTTACTTCCAAAGCTGATGATCTCCCCCATTAACAATATCTTGTGTCCTATGACGTCAGTGGGACCGCAAACTAACATCCGCAGGGCCGGCCACAATGTCAACGGGACCTCCTACGCAAGGGGGACCCTGGGTAGCTGGAGCCAGAAAGTTTCCAGTTTTCTTTATGCATTGAAGCAAAATTCCAGTGTATGATATTTTATTGCAGCGATTTGCTTAATTAACCATGTGTGACCTGCAACTGAGGTCTGTGCAGCAAAAAATACAGCCTTCAATCGATTTTGCGGCTCAGTGGACTGGTCAGAGGACATCCTCTGACCTTCTCAACAGTGCCATGATCACTTCTGTACGCAAAAGCTGAATTTCCTACTTAAAACGCTTGGTATGTGTGCACGTTAGAATAACTCAAGCTATGCCATGTGGAACTTGATTCCAGGGGTACAGTCCACAGTTTTAAACTGTACGTGTATTTGCCTGGGCCAATAGATAATGTCTCAACAGATTTTCTTTTATTTATTGATTTATTTATTGATATAGCTATATGACCCTGAATAAATATGTCGGCTTTCATAACTGAAGTATACAGTACTTGCTTTGATTTGTCTTTTAAAGTTTTTTCTTATCTTGGCCCGGAAAATATTATTCCACCAATGCTGCTGTATACACTTTTACGTCATAAATACAAAATTGGAGAAATCATCCTTCTTACTCCTGAATGGCCAAACACTGTCCAGAAATATTTCTTTAATCTTGCCAGATTTTACCCCTTTTTCTTTTTTCCAGTAAATACTCTGCTGTTATTAATAAGTAATTATAAGTAAGTATGGTATCTCATGGTTTGATTCTGGGTCCAAGGGTATTGATACAAGAACAAAAAATTATATTTTTCCACTATAAAAACATTGGTTACACCTCACTTAGAGTATGCCATATGGTTTAGTCATAGATCCATAAGAAAGATATTTTTGGAGAGAATACAGCATAGGGGCTACAAAATTATGGGAATGGGTGTGTTGAATTATGATGATTGTTTGGCCAACTTGGTTTATTTATCTTGGAAAAAAGATGCCTCAGATGTGATCTCATTTTAAGAAAGAGTTGCACTCAGTTCTGACATGGGAGTGCACCCACTGGCACACCATTTTTAATGAATAAAGGCTTATCCTGGGAGATGTTTTTCTTTGCCTTCTTCTGGATCAACATAGGCAGGGATGTCTTACCCAAGGGTTAGACTTGAGTTTTTTCAACCTCTTTAACTATAGAAGGTCTTAATGCTATTCGTCATTCATGTGAGTTCATGCTCCTGAATGACGCACTGCCTTGTTCTTGTTTTTTTTACTGAGTCAGCCGTGATATCAGATGGCACCACCTCTGGACCCGGGGTTGATCTGCCATGCTAGTTATCGTTGACTACAACTTAATAGACTCAATATTTCTGTGTTGGGACAGGGTCACAGGTAGGAGCAGGCAGGCTGAAGGCAGGAGTAGGGGCGAGGCCACCAATCTTATACAAAGGATAACTTTGCCAGGCTCATCTTCACATGAGAGCTGCTGTGGTGGTTTGGGCTGCAATAGTACAGCCATCCATTAATTTCACTGTAGCCTAGGCTGGTCAAGAGAGATGAGTGGATCTCTCTAAGGCTTGCAAAAGAGGGATAGTGGGGCAGCTCCGCAAGACAGTGTCCATCAAAACTGGGACACTTAGCAGAAATGCTCTTCTGATGGTCAGCTCGCCCTACTATTGACCATTTGCTTGTACTCCCAGTCTGATGGATAATGTTTAACGTTTTAGATTTTCTGGTTCCAAGCACCTTTGGCAGTTTACATGGATTTTATTAGAATTTCTGTTAACTGGGTAAGCCACTACAGTATGTTAAACATAAGCTTTCATGATTTTCAGTTTTTATAAAGTGTTCCCTTTATTAGTACTGTATTTCTTGGGCCTCCTAAATATTAAAGGAGTAAAAGTTATTTTACAGCGGTAACGGATTGCTGTACTGAGGATTCTGGGCTGTACGTGTTGACCTAGATTTATCAATCCGTGACGAAGGTATTTAACCACAAAAATAATCTTAAATGTCATGTTAGCATATATAGCTAATTATCTAAACAAATCTCCTTTATTGAAAGCAGGGCTTTTATAGGATTTCCAGAGATTTGCCCTGCTAGAGATTTATTTTTTTTAACCATTTGTGATACATGCTATTGGAACATAGGTACAAAATGGTGAAACTGCCTGTAAATCATTCCCAGATTATATGAATAATGTTGTCTAGATATATATACATGTTTAATGGACATATATCCAAGGCCAGATTAAGGCGGTTAGTGCTATGGATCACTTATACAAAAAGGGCCCTTCTTTTCTTGTGCTAAACTATTTTTCCACGTCAAGTCAAATAAAACATAATTGGTGTCACTCTCTTTTCATACTAAGCACTGGCATCACAAAACGTCCCACCAAGTTTCACTGTAAAATAAGCACTGTGCATATGCAGCCATTGAAGTGCCAATCTGTTATGACATTGGCAAGTGGCACATAGCTCCTGGTCAAAACATTCCCATTCATATTGGGCCAATTAGCAAAAAATATAATTTAGGTCACAACATAATATTATATATACCAATCAGCCATAACATTATGACCACCTGCCTAATATTCTATAGGTCCCCCTTTTTGCCACCAAAATAGCCCTGACTCATTGTGGCATGGACTCCACTAGACCTCTAAAGGTATGCTGTGGTATCTGACACCAAGACGTAACAGCATATCCTTTAAGTCCAGTAAGTTGCGAGTTGGAGCCTCCATGGATGAGACTTGTTTGTCCAGGACAGCCCGATGCTCGATTGGATTGAGATCTGGGGAACTTGGAGGCTAAGTCAACGCCTTAAACTCGACTATTTGGGGACCCAAATTCACCTTGCAGGAAAGACTGATAGCAGAGCTACAGAGTACCGCCCGATAATGCTCTGTAATTTGTGTTGGCTGCTAAATCACTGTCAGGAAAGCCTGTCCATTGAAATCAACAGGGGCTCATTCTGTGGATATCCGGTGGGGTTTCATTAGATCCCCTGGAACTTTTTGCTGGAGCAGGCAGGCAGTGAGAATTCAATGCATGCACAATGCTGAGCAGGAGGTGATCTTTGGATCTCCTGCAAGGCAAACTACGGGGTGCCTGAGAATGCATAGACAGCATTTTGATAGATCCCACTATATATTTGCATGAATCGTAAGGTATCCGATGATTTAAATACATATGAAGTGTAGAGTATTGCTTCTTTCATAAGATCATTTTGCCACAGATTATGGCGTTAAACAATCCCTTAGTATTAAAATAGTTGTTTCCAAAAAGTAATTATATTGATTTAAAGGTAAAAGGGACAAATAATTTAGATTGGGCCCTGACCGAAGACTGCATGCTTTGGAGCTTGTGCCAGCTAAACACTGCCTCCTCAGAGCCTGTAACAAATGAGATCTCTGACTTTTTCAACCAGCCGGCAACCAGTCCTGAGTAACCAGTCCACTTCGGAGTCTAGACACCCAATCAGTTTATTGACCCCATGCCTGGCCCCCTGGACCTGCCAGCCTAGGCCTAGGACAGAATGCATTATTGGCTATAGGCACTTTTAATAAATTAATGAGTGTAAGGTCACATCATTATGTCATTACAGACCTTGCATTTTTGGATGATCAGGTTGTGCTGCACTCATTTATATATAGTCTTTATGCCCCCTCTAGTGGCAGACTCTGGTACTACATAAAATTGGTATGAAAGTACGGTATATGATATGCATATGCAATATACGGCAATATACTACATACATGTAAGACTTGTTAGACGCTCTCGAACTTTCGCTCAAGTCAGCGCTGGAGCTAGTTGACAATGAGTAATGGCGCATGCCCACTCCCTTTCAGGAGAAGTATTCAGCAAAATGCATTTTGCAAACTTGCAAACTTTTGCTAAAAGCCCTCAAAGCCTGCAATACACTCCTCCATCTTCCTAACAACAACTGAAGCCCAAGCAAACTTGCAAACTTTTGCTAAAAAATTTCACTGGGGCTGCCCCATATCTCTGGAATCTTCTCCCGCTGAACCTTCAGCATTCACCCTCCCTCCCGACATTCAAGAAACATCTCAAAACCCACTTCTTCGGAGAAGCATTCCATCTTAGTTGCTAGAACTTCCTTGTCATTGATACAACCACACTACCTCTCAACCTTTCTCTATGCCTTATGTTTGTCACCCCATTCCCTCAAGATTGTGAGCTTGCGAGCAGGGCTCTCTCCACCTAATGTATCGGTTTGTCTTAGTCTGTCAATTCTTGTCTTGTCATACCCCTTGAATATATGTATTGTATTAAGCGCTGTGTAAGTTGTTGTTATCTTTTATATAAATAAAAGATAAAAATTTCCTGCAATGTAAATAGCTGCGGGGGAGGGAAATGAGAGTGCATGCATAAGGTGTGAATTCTCATGACTTAATGCATTTCCATGCAAAAACAACCTGTCACTTTAAAGGTGACAGCTGTTATATGCATTAAAATGCATATGAATGCATATGATAGCTGGAGTATCGCCTTTAGGCTAGGTTTCCACTTGGGTTTTTGTCCTGCGTTATTTTCTTGATGAAAAACGCCAAGAAAACTGCCACTGCATTTACCTGCGTTTTGGCGTTTTTTCTGGAGTTTTTTCTGGCGTTTTAGCCTTTCTGTGGAAATTGCTTTTTTTGACCTTAGGCAGT
This sequence comes from Spea hammondii, assembly GCA_029215755.1. Lineage (NCBI taxonomy): Eukaryota > Metazoa > Chordata > Amphibia > Anura > Pelobatidae > Spea > Spea hammondii. The sequence goes on along the minus strand of JARDYJ010000003.1, from coordinate 87,510,989 downwards.
TTTTCCAGCCTTTACACATTAGAATTGTCACCCAGCTAAAAGGGATTAGGATAAAAGGCAAGTATCTGCCCCCTCCTGATGTCATTTCCTTGGTAGAGTTCTACTTAAACACGCCCCGGCGGACCCTTTTGTCTCTTTTCTGTGGTTTGTAAGGCATGCTTTATTCCGAATGTCTGCTCCTCTAGGAAGATTGGCCCCAAATGATGGTGCAAATTGTTTGCTGTTGCTTTTGGCACGCAGGATCCAGTTGGGTATGTTTGTTTGTAATGGCATGTTTGTTCCAAATGGTGTAAAATTCAATATGAACTTTGTTTTGTGTGAAACTTTTTTTTTCCAGCCTATTTCTCGTAGGACATCCTCTGCATTGTAACTGTGGAAAAAAACGCCATAAAAAACGCCAAGGCAAAACCCACATGGCTTTTTTATGGTGTTTTTTCTCTCCCATAGACTTCTATTGGAGAAAAACGCCAAGATTTCCTTGCAAAAAACACCAGAGTGTCAACATGCTGCGATTTTGAAAAACTGCCACAGAGCCCAAAAAAGCAGTAAAACGCCAAGAAGGACTGAAAAAACGCCAAACAGAAAAACGCCAAGTGGATATGGCATTGTGCGATTTCCTAATGAAGAACAGCTAACATCTGGCTGCAGCGTTTTTAAAAAAAAAAAACGCTGTGTGGCTGAATTGGCATTTTTATGGGCGTTTTTAGCAAAAAAACAACCAAGGGGAAACCTAGCCTTACTGCAGTCTTTCATGGTATAGTCAAACCATATGGTCACATACATTTTTAATTTCCCTGTTAATTATACAGTATTCTGGATCTCACTTATATATTATGAAGGCACATGGAGCCAACATGCCCTTATTGTCTGAGATAATCACTGATGCTAGCATGACTTTCATAACTATAGAACACTAATAGCCAACAAATACTCCTAGAAAAGAAGCGCATTGAACTAGGGAAGAAGCACAGAGGGATTTGTCCCTCCTAAACAGGGATCATTTGGACATGTGTATAGAGGAACTAATCGGGAGAATGTTTTTTTGTTTGTGCTTTTACCATCATATCATGTGATGGGGCACTCAGGTTGCCTTAATCTGCAAACTTGTATACCTGCATATATATATTATATATGCACTATAAGGACAAAAGTATTGGGACATCTGACCATTATACCAAGATATTGTTATGCCATTGCATTCCACATTCATAGTTATTAATATGTAGTTGGTCCCCTCTTTGCAGTTAAAACAGCTTTCACTCTTCAGGGACGGCTTTCCACAAGAGTTTGGAGTGTATCTGTGGGAATTTGTGCCCATTCATCCAACAGAGCATTTGTGAGGTCAGGTACTGATGTTGGACTAGATGGCCTGGCTTGCAATCTCTGTTTCATTTCTTCCCAAAGGTGTTCAATCGGGTTGAGGTCAGGGCCCTGTGCAGAGTTCTTCCACACCAAACTCACCCAACCATGAGTTTATGGACCCTGCTTTGTACACTGGGGCACAGTCATGCTGGAATAGAAAAGGGCCTTCCCTAATCTCTTCCCACAAACTTGGAACCAGAGCATTGTCCAAAATGTCTTGGTATGCTGAAAAGGACATACCAACACATTTTGACAACGGAGGAAGGATATGTGTTTTGGGCTGCTTTCCCAGGTTTTGGCTTGGCCCCTTTGTTTCAGGGTAATGTTGAAGGGTAATGATAACGTCATGGCATGCAAACACATTTTAGACAATTGTATGCTTCCAACTTTGTGGCACCAGTTTGGGGAATACCCTTTCCTGTTCCAGCATGACTGTGTCCCTGCACAAAGCAAGGTCCCTAAAGACATGGTTTTACAAGTTTTTGTGCAGGAATTCCAGTGGCCTGCACAGATCCCTGACCTTAACCCCAATGAACACCTTTGGGATGAATTGGAATGCAGATCACAAGCCAGATCTTCTTGTTCAATATCAGTGCCTGACCTCACAAATGCTGTTTTGAATGGGCACAAATTCCCACAGAAACACTCCAAAATCTTATGGAAACCTTCACAAAAGAGTGGAGTTATGGCTACAAAATAGGAACCAATTCCATATAAATGGACATGGTTTTAGAATGTGATGTCCAACAAGGTCATATAGGTATTATGGTCAAGTGTCCACATACTTTTGGTCATACTTTTGGTGTACAGTCTAAATGCAGAACCTGAACTAGATATCCCCTCACTGCTGTCAAGACTAGAGAGAAAAGAATCCTGAGCTCATTGGTGCCAATTTTGATATTAATTGTGTTTGTATGAGAAAACAGACCATTCAAAACATATCATATACCCATAGTCCTACTAGAATAAATAACTGTAGCAATCAGAAAACTCCATGGTCTTACAATTGCTTCATGCCACTTTGACTCAAAGTAATACAACTATTTGGTCTCAAAGAAAAGTAGAGCTTCTAACAACACATAACTATCTTAATAAGTTGTAGGCTACTGAATTCCACTGGACGCAGCTTTGGGGATACCATCTGCAAAGTTATACCATGGCCTTCAGCTGGGTACATCTGAATGTAATCAGAGATGGCCCAAGGGAAGAAGTGTTACACACCTGCATACACAGACAGCCCCAACACACATGTGCCTTTAATCTTATATGGAATCTCCTAAATTAAAAGTGTTCTATAAACTGCAATTATGTGAAAAGCTATATGTGTGCACAGTGTCTTCTGAATTATGCGTAGCAGATGTTTTGATCTTTCATGTTGTATTTGTACAATGTATATGTACTTTATACACTTTTTTGTTGTATACTTTTGTATAAGATGAGACTTGTGTGTACTTTGTATTCTCCCATGAAAATGCGTGTGCTCCGATATGCATACTCTGCATTTCATATTGTTCAGTGGGTTTGCCATCTGGTAGCTTTTCAGCTGTTGTGGAAAAACAATTCTTATTGGGCCTTCAGCTGTCAAAGCATCATAGGATTTGTAGTTGCACAAAAACTGCAGAGATACCTGTTGGTTACCGGAGGTAACTATGTACAACATAATTTTTCTAAGTGGTGCCAGTAATGTATCCTGAGTTTTAAACGAAACGTGTTTACCATATCTGGAGGTATATCAGTAACCTGCTTTTTTCACACTCTTGTGTCCCTATTAACTTAAAAAAATATGACTCTTCTTCATACCCTATCAAATAAACTCAAAATCATAAAAAAGTGGAATATTTTTTCTGTAGTTTATTTTCATTCAATAAATACGACCATCCTTAATAATTAATGTAGTGGTGGTACCCACTAAAAAAACATCATAAATAGTACAAGACAAGTTTCCCCAAAGTGTGCACGGGGACTGGAGAGATGTGTGTGTGTTCATACGCTTATTATATAACACCCACACTAGCTATATAAAGAAACACATGTGCACACACACCGCCTTCTCCACAGTCACAATGCAATTGTCTGTCACTTAAAAATTTTCATCCTGACCTGCAGAGCAGGTCATTACATCCACATCTGCTCAGCATATTACAGCCCCGCATGCTGTTTCAGTGATCCTGCTGATTATCTCAGCAAAGCAGATTTTTATCCTTGAAATCCTGGTAAGCCTTGATTGGGAGCAGCTTCTATCAGAGCGGGCTGAGAGTTTTGAAAGATGGACTCACAGGAGTCATGTCATTTTGGTTCCATTGGATCCTACGTCCTCACAGTGTCCAAGAAAATAAAACAGGAGACACTAGAGCTATGACATCATAGCATGGGACAAAACTATTGAGAGAGCACCCAGGTGTGTCAGTGTGGGCATGAATTTTCAGTCCTCCTGTCTCTCTTGCCCATAAGGCTAATAACTCCATGTACTTCTTGGCTCTTCTGATTTCACCTTGTCTTCCTCATCTTGACTTGCATCTGTGGAAGGGACAAATTAATTATTGAGCTATGGAATGTAAAGCACCATACAAGATATTTCTGACAATAAAAATATGCAGCACAGCAAACAGCGATTCATATAAACATTAAAACAATGTGACACTCACCTTTGCACTTGGGGCAGCACTTGTTGTCACGCTTTCCAGTAGTACATGAAGCAGCTGTGCATTCCTGTCTTTGACACTGAGTGACACCATCCTGTGGACATATATATATATATATACACATCATGCCTCATTCCTGATTCCAGCATCCCCTGCAAAGGCAGCTGTTCTGCTCCTCAAGGCCACGTGCCATATATTTTCCTTTTATCTCCTTTCACATTGTCACCCATTGACTATATTATCCTCACATTCTCCTCCCTCCATTCCAGATTCCCCATCCCCTTCCTTCCCTCTCTGTGGTCTTTTCACTGCTCGTTCTCTCATGCTCCTCCCTGATATGATTTGTGACCCTTATTCTTTTCAACAGATATGTATCCAATCCTTATGTCTTAAACCTATTCCTTTCACTTTCCTGATCTTTCTTTCTCAAACATTCTACTTACCACACAAGCACATGTGATGCACTTCATCTCTCCAAAAGGGGGCACAGTTGGATGCCACCTCTCATTGTTTGGGTACCAATGACGTCCAAATTTGCATGACCGAGGACCATCTGATTGCATGCTATCTGATAATTCCAGTGGGCTCCGTTCTTCCACTGTGAGGGGCAAAATATAAAGACTTGCTTTAATACATTTGTAAACACATTCAGATTTCCAGACAAACTCTGAAATCAGATCATATGGCTGTAACCCTTTCCCACCAAAATAAGCTATACTGCAAGGAGCCTTGCACATCACCCCCAAATTCCCCACCCTCTCCTCTACACCCACTGTAGCTATCTCTCTATCCAGCTATGTCACGTATTTTTTCTAATGTAACTCATCTATCCATTTTATGCTACCAATGCATTTTAATCTATTCCTGTTTTCTTCTCTCACCTGGGCATTGTTTGCAGCAGTCAGATGGGTTAGCACGGATAGGGTTGGCACAGGTGAGCCTTGGGCAGGTTACCTTCTCACAATGCACTTCGCCAGTGGAGCCCTGATAGACAAACAAGGGAGGGTTATTGAAAATTCTGAAATGTATATATATATATATTGCAAATAAATCAGTTTGTATACTGGGTGGAGGACTTACCTTGCAAGTACAGATTGCACATTTAATCAGTCCAAAAGGAGGAACCACAGGATGCCAACGTGTGCCAGCTGCTTTCCATGATCGGTCACCATCAAAATAACAGCCTGGGAGAAAGAATACAAATTGTTATTATGGTAATGACGGAAAGGTGAGGTTTTCAATAACAATTTTTAGACAAAAATGCGTTGTTTTGAGGTACCTACCCTCATTTGCTACTCGGGTCCTTTCGGGTTTCTTCAATTCTTTGCTGTCTTTCCTTTCTGTTGAAACAACCAAAACATTACAGTGGTGTTAGACGCAATGCCAAACCTTTACTGAGGTTATACAATGTTAATTTATGTATCAGTTTTTGATTGTGAGCTTGTAATTATGCTAAAAGACCCCAGATAAGGTTATTTGGATTAATAAAGGTTTGCTCCATTCTTGTTTGACTATATGATTGATTCTTCTTGAATTAACACGGCTAAGGTTAAAACAGTATCATGGATTCCATCAGAACACTTACCCTCACACACTGGACAGCACTGGTCAGACAAGTGGACAGGCTGGGAGCAATTCAGAGGTTGGCATATAATAGGGTCACAGATCACAGTGCGTTTCTGCGGGGAACAGATACAAAATGTAAGTGAAATGAGTTGGGACTGGTCATTTGTTGCATGCAGATATTTCCCAATCAATTTAACACTGAGGCACATGCTTTAGCTATTTATACTTCATTTTGCTTCTCTTATCCCATAATCACAACTTAAACTCCCATTTCCCCTCTTTTGTTGGCCTCTGCTCACCTGACAGCTGCACACAGAGCACTTCCTGTCGTAATCCGGTGCCCATCGAGAACCGTGAGCCCTCAGTTGACCTTCAAAATAGCAAGCTCTAGGGTCCTTCCGTAGGTCTTCAGGGTCTTTCTGGCGACCCTCCTCGTATAGCTCATACTCATACTCGGATTCATCTGGAGACAAAGACACGCCACCAGACTCACACGTGTTAGGGATGTGTACCTGTTCAGAAAGAGAATAATCAAATGAACCACGTGCCACTCAATTAACATTATAGAGGTAGATACCTGAGAAATGTGCTTATGTGCTATAGATTGAATTGTTCATGTACTATTATGACATTTATAAGTCATTAAGTCATTTATGACTGTGTGATCACAGATTTAGGGACATGGCATTACTTGTTTGTTATGATGTTTCTTTACTACCTTTTTTAATTTTGTGTAATATTTTTAAAAATGCATTTATAAGCTTGAAAGTTATGACAGTAAGCGCCCATTATATATTTACTGTATGTTACTTACCCGACCCCGAATCTCTCCTCTTGGGTTCAGCTTGGTGCTCACTTGGATAAATGCGGTTCCTCGGTTCAGATGACCAAACAGTTCCAAATCAAGGTCCTTAACACTACCCTGGGCCTAAGAGGGACAGCGAGAGGGATGAGAAATAAAAAATTATGATCTCCAGATTACAAAAATATATGTTATGCAATGATATTTAGCATAATATGTTGGTAAATTTGATAAGTCAAGAAATCTAAGATATTTTCAATTACCGGCCAAAGTTATATAATTTAATTCTGAAGTAGGCATACATTAGCATAAGCAAATCTTAACTGCAAAATGTATACTAAATATACCCAACATGCTCCCCTTGGTTATCTAAGCATTCCTTCAATTATTTTGCTGGATTGACTTTAACTACTTCTGCCAGGAGCTGATTCTGTTAATTATCATGAGAGCTTTACTACCCCAGTTATATAGGGAGGAAGGCCCTTGTAACCCCTTCCCATAGCATCTCTCCTTTCTCTTACCTCTGACCCATAGAAACCCTTCAGCAGTCTCTTGTGTCCCTGGGAGCTCTCGCTGACCTCTCCCAGTTCAGCAAAGCCATGCAGATGTGCATTCAGAGCAGCATCCTCGGCACGTCCCAGACCCGTCACTACAATCTGATAGTGCAGGTGGCAATGCTCATCCAGAGACACCCATGCATGGCCTGCAGATCCAGTTCGGAGAGGGGGCGACACAAACTGTCCAGCCAGTGGAACCGGGAGTTCTGAATACATAATAAAAACAAGTGTCAGTTAACCGTGACAAGAGGCCTACACTGAGATAGAGATTGCTCATAAACAGACAGAAAGGTGTAGTGCTCCAAAGAAAAAAAAAGGTCGCATTCTGAGTTACACAAAGCAAGAATCATACAGCAATCAAAAATGGGGAATTGAGAGAAAGGGAAGGAAATGGAATAGATAAAATGCCAGTACAATGAAGATTACTATACGTACTCTCATATCGGGCCCACAAGCCACTGTATGGCAGAGGAGTTATCTGTCCTCTTAGTTCTCCTTCTGGGTAATCATTTGTTGCCACGTTGAAAAACAGTTCACTTTGAAGTAGCATGTGAAGGTCACGGGCATTAGCATCTACCCAGAGTCCCCATACCTAGGGTGGAAATACAAATACGTTAATTTAGCAAGTATGTTTGGTTTCCCATGGTACCAGTTATGTACCTCTCACTTTTCATATAATATGTGTTCTAGACCACTGGTCATTTTTTTCCTATGCTTTAGTTGCTGTCTATATCACACACTTGCAGTCCTCTCTTACCTTGCCATCATGATAGTCTTTGGTCAAATCATACAGAACATTGCGTTTGGTCTTTCGGCGGGGCTTAGTCTCCAAAGTGACTGCGGTCACCGTACTCATGACACCAGCAACCTGGATCTATAAAAAATAGAATATATTATGATGGGTCTCAGCGGACAATAGACATGCAACATGTATTCACAGAAAATGACTCAAAAGCACCCGGAGCCCCCAGCAGCAGACACAGGTCACACATGTGGACTTTTCACACAAAGCATACCTGATATTCCAGTGTCCCATTCTCATGGAGTGTAACAGTCCCAGAACCCACAGCTCCAGTTTTGGTTGGGTTCAGAGCATCACCGCCCGATAACACACTCTGCAGTGCTGTAATTAAAAAGGAGACACACACATTTATTTAGTAAAAAGCCAATGGTCATTCTTAACCAGTAATCCCCCCCAACAAAATCTTTATGTTTGTAAAGATGATACGTACTGTCACACGATTTACGGACTGTGATGGAACCTGATAAGCGCTGCCCGATCTTTCCCTCTGCCTGCACAGCAATCTCAAGCTTTCCGTGAGCCAACCACATCATCTCTCGGCTGGACAAGTCAGGCAAAACCTCAGCGAAGTCTAAGTCCTGTTGTGGTGCACAAGAATAATAAGACAATAACAGTGAGCGCTAGAAAATGGCAACGGAGGGATATGGCAGCAGTACAAATACATATTGGGAAATAGAAAACAGAGTAAAGTTTAGTACTTGAGATACTGAAAGACAATGTACTGCTCTGCAGAGTGTGCCGGAATTTTATAAATGAAGCAGAACAATAATGAAACAGGCACCTTGGCAATACAGTGGAAATCTAGCACAAGAAAGGAAACTATGCATGGGAAAAACTGTAATCATGCGAAAGAGGAGGGGAAAAAAGGGAAACCGTGATAACAGATGGCGGGTGGGACAGCGGAATAATACCAAGAAGTGAGCAGAGTAGCAATAAACTAATGAATGAAGGATATAAAGAAAAGCAACAAACATGCAAGCCATACGAGTTATTAATGACTTACCTGAGCTGTCATGTTGGCATGGAGTTCGCGAATCACATGGTTCTGATGCAGGATTTGTACAAGTATCGGAATCCTGTCTGTAAGAGGAAGAAATCATCACTGACTGACCACATTTTCAGATTTGTTTATATAACACACACATATATATATATATATATATATATATATATATATTATACTTATATGTATATATATATATATATATATATATATTATACTTATATTTATATATATATATATATATATATATACTGTTATTTCGCTCCTATCGCTCAACCATCCCAAAAAATGCAATTTTCATATTACTCTTTCACACACCTATCCTGCCCTCACCAAATATAAACCTGATTCCCTTTATTGCTTGTGTAATGATATGATTTTGTTTAAAGTCTCACCTTGTTCTCCTTGCAGTCCTCGGAGCATTAGGATAAAGTGCAGATTGTCATCTACATCACTTAACGTCAGCATGGCAAGTCCACCACCCCCTGCCATGTCAGGAACTTCTGGTGTTAGGAGGGCACTGAAAGATTCTGCTGGGGACACAAAAAAGGTCATATCTCCATATTCATATATTATCCACATCTAGTCTGGAACATTTTTATTTCAGTTTACATCTTTACACACTTGTCTCCAACTGGTCTAGAAGTATTTTCATCTCTTACTCAATCTCTAACTCTCACTAAGTGTAGTGAGTCTGTACTTCTTGGTTTATTTTTCACACTAATTTATAGTTGGTATTTTCCTGAATGACATAAGCAATTGCTATGATTTTCTTTAAGCTTAGGGTAGTTCCTTACCTGAAAACAAAGCTTTGTGGCGAACAATCTTGCCAGAAATTTCAGGTTCAGAAAGAGTTGTTGTCACTAATGAAACCACAATGTGACCCATTCGAAGTAGACGCAGAGACGAACGGGGGACAGATCGCCACATCCCGCAGATCTATGGAAAAAGTGCATCGTTAGAAGACGAGAGAAATAAATGATAGAGGGAATGTGGAGGGGTGATGGAATATTTTCTTACCGTGTCGCTCTGTGGGGATCCCATTCTGTGTACTGGGTGCTCAAACAACACATTGCCTTCAGCATCAGAGAAGCGAACACGTGACAGTCTTTCAAGCCTACAGAAAGAGGAACAGAACAAAGTCAGAGAGAAATCAACAGGAGTATATATTAAACTGCGAAAGAAAAAATGGATTAAAAATGGGATCATAGAAAAAAGGGGCAAGTAAAGGGAGATAAGGTGTATCTGGGTGCAAAAAGAAAGAACCATATAGAAGAGAATGCAAAAAAGGCTGCTTACCATTTGTAAGTGATAGAGAAAAGCAAGTTAGAACGCTGCAGGTTGAATCTGGCTTTGGCAACACCGCTGGTTACAGGGGGCCACACATTGCTCGGTGCTGTAAGCAGGGCCACATACTCTGTAGAAGAAGAACAAAAGATTAATATAGATTTCTCATTACACATACCACTTCATATATTTCAAGGATTTGGCTCGTGGCCCCCCTAAATCCACAACTAATGAACAAAATCTGCAAGAAACAAGATGTTTCCAATAATAACTTAATATGTATGTGTAGTACATTGGAAGCATATATTATACATACATTGTTTTCTATAGGAAAACTTCTATATGTTAGTAGTGAGGCAAAGTTTAGTGGACTTAGTTTTGCTGGATAAGGGAGTAAAGTTTGATATATAAGCGCTGTATCTGGTGAACCGTTAAACACAATGCAGTTCTACCTGCATGTCCAGATAAATGTCTATGGAAATTGATATGGTAAAATGTTTGTGATTGTTACCTGTTCGACTGTGTTCAGCTGTGACATCATCTGAGCTCAGATAAGAGCGATCATTATAAAGGTCATCATCCTTTTCTTGAAAATACTCATACCCATCAAAAATGAATTCTTTCTTCACGGGAGATGGAGAAGGAACTGCATCAAAAGAATTATTATTATTATTATTATTATTTATATAGCACCATCATATGCTGTATTGCTTTACAACAGAATTAGATTAATACTGTATGTTCTACATTGTGAGAGTGCAAAAAGAAAAGAGACACATCCGCACGTGTAGTTTCACGGAAACACAAAGCAAATTGTGTTGGAAGCTTATGTGCCATAAGACTGGATCACAAGAGGAAACCAGGGGCAGGAAAGTATTTGAAAACGCCATAGAACTTGGGGCAGAAGCATGTTTAGGTTGCAGGCAGCGCTTACCCTTAGGGCACGTCTTGCAGCAGTGTCCAGGAAGTAGGATGGGATTAGTACAAGAGGGAGCAGGGCAGTCGTGTTTGATGTTTTTGCAGGTGACTTTCCCCGATGGCTTTCCTCGACGGCTTCTCTGCTGCATGAACAAAAAAACGAAGAATTGCCTTTACTGGGGTGACATAGAATTGTGCATTGTGTATAACAGCGAGGGAGCACCGGGATGATAATAGAAAGGGGTGAAGGAAACAAGAGAGAAAGAGTGCTGTCAATTTGCATGCCCACCCAGCAGGTCTTGAATGAAAAGCTTCCGCTCCCAACAGCCCATACTTGACAAGGGGATAATAAGCTGATAATGCCTGAGTGAATCTCCCTATTAGCACTCACTAATTACTACTAACAGGCAGCACAATATTCCACACAAAGGCCTGCGATACACAAAACAAAAACTTCCTTTACACATTACTGTCTGTTTCTACTGTCCAGCTAATTCATTATGCATATTGTAATGAGTGATTATTCACCCAAAGGCTGCCTTCTCCCTACTGCTTCCTCGCTTGTCAATGCATTGCGCGGCCCCAATCATTTGAAATGCATCTATTCCAGTGTATTTACAGCTACCGTCACATGCTCATCACCTGCATCCTTTAAGTTGAACTTCTTAACAGTGTTTGTGGCCACCACTTCCACTAGAAGGTGATTCCAGGCATCTACCACTCCCCATAATCACAGAAACATAGAATTTGACAGCAGATAAAAAAAATTCAGCCCCTCTAGTCTGCTCGATTTCCCTCGTTCAAGCCTTAATCAGTCCTTGGTCTCATCTAAGAATCAGGACAGCCTTATGCCTTACATGTCTAATTTCCCTCTATCACTTCGCTTCTACTTATCTGCCGCCCTCTCAATAACTCTTTTATTGCCCCTTCTTACCGCTTCACAGTAGCACAGCACACAGTGCATGACTCCAAATGGTTCTCCTAGATCTGGATGCCATGAATCCTCCAAGGAATAAAACCTCCCTCCGAACGTACAACCTGAAGAAAACCAAAAGGGCACAAGGTTGAGTCCCACAAAGTATGACACACAATGACTTACAGCGCAGACTACTTAACATCTCATCCACGTGAGAACATCTAATGAACCGTGTCTATAACGGGCAGTTCTGGGGCAAAATCTTGGTGCTATCACCATGGAAACAGTGGAATGTTCCTGCCGATGGCCCCACGGACAGCACACGTGTAAGCTGCCTCTTCTCCCTTCTGGAAGACATTACACTGAGGTTGGTGCAGCTGTTGGCCGCTCTGCACTATGCTGATTCCTGGCAGAGGTTCGGGGTGTGTGAGGGGAAGCCGTGGAAGCCAGAGGCTGCCTCTGAGGTACCATAACAGACAAAAAAAACGACCGTATCCAACAAAAACATGTAAAGATCTGCTAACCCCTGCAGCGCCATGCAGCTCGACAGGTACAGGAGCACGCAGCGCAGGCTACGCATGAGGAGAAACACGCTGCAGCTCTTCACTGAATCCAGTGAGCTTCTGCTGCAGAAAGAGTTTGGCTGGCCCTGTATAATGCATAGTTAAACTAGGGAGTTTTCCTCACCCATTGAATTATGCATTGCACAGGGCCAGCTCGGCCTTTGGTGCTGTAGAAACTTTCTAGTGTTCGCCTCCTTGTGACATGAGGGAGTTGAAACCGCAGCTCTCTCACCAACTCTCCTTTTAGTGAATAGACCTGTAAAAAAATAAACATGTAGAGACATGCAATGTCCATGCGGGACTATGGAGTGAGTGCCAGGGCGGTGTGCCCGGGTCAAGCACCCCTGTATGCCCAGCAAGTGTGCGATTGCAGATCTGTGTCAGAACCTGAAATATCCGTCTGGGACGCGGCTGAGCGGAGTTCTGGCAGCTGAAGAGCTCTGTGTAATGGGCTGAGTTACATAAACATTCCCTCATAGCAACTAATAAGCAAATGTCTTCCTATGGGAGCGATTACTGTGACAGCACATTCCCCGAGTCTGCTCCAAGCTCAGCTACATTCGAATTACATGTCTGCTTCTCATTCGGCCCCCAGAAACAGCCTGACCCCCCGCCACGGCTAACAGCAGCCCTCGAGCTGGAGCTCGCAAGGATCCAGAACAGGCCCCAGCATCCCCCTTAACACTCGCTCACCTAAAACTCACCTGCGGAAGACAGAGCCCACTCCACACTCTCCAACATACAATAAATTCCCCTCTCACAATCATCAATTTTAAGAGCCCCCAATTATAAGAGCCCTGCATCATAAAAAAACCCAATTATAAGAGCCCCCCCAACACTCTCATCACCCCCCCCACACACACACACACACTCATACTCACTGGACCCCATTACAAACACCTGTAAAATTCTCACTCATCACATGAAACTGTACTCACTCTTCATCTGCAGAACTAGACACCCCACCCCATTGGCACAGAGGATCCCACAACTACCTGAGCACCCACAGCCCCCATAACCCCTGGAGAACCACACAACGTTACAGCAGCAGCAGTGACGTTGAAACCCGGGTAACGCTCACCTGTTTGGGCTTTGGACGGTAAGGGCTCCTGCTCAGGTTGGATGGGAAGAAGGCTTTTGGGACGAGATGCTTCTGCCCCCAGTATCCAGAGAGCCAGCATGAGGAGCAAAGGGACACCGGACACATCCATGATCTCCCGGTACCCGGCAGCAGCTCGTAGACGCACCTCGGATCCCCAATCTGCTAACGCTATGTAGGCTTTCACCGCAGTCCTGTCCGGCTGTCACTGATCCTGAGCCCCGGTCTGGGATCGCACTCAGTGTATGGCTGTCACTCAGGTCCGCTCTCCATGTGCCTGTGACACAGTCTCAGTGGTCCCCTGCCCCGTAAACTATGCCACTCTCTCCGATCCCCAGTCACTGTAGGCAGCTGTCTCTCAGTTACTCTTTCTACGCGTCTCTCCTTTCCAGCAGGTCACCAGTGTCCAGAAAGGGACAGTTCCTTCTGTGTCCGAAGTGTCTTCTGATGGCTGAGTGGGACAAGCGCTGAATTTAAAGGCGGGGGCACAATGAGTAAACAAAGCCACCCCCCCTCCACCCCTGGCCCCCTCTCCAATCTTCCCGAAGTATATTGCAGTCACTCAGAGAGTTGATGAGTCGCTCAGCGGGGACTCTGCCCGAAGAAAGTGTCTGTTAACAGCATTGAATAGCCCAGCGGGGAGCAGCGGGAACTATAGACTCCCCCCCAACCAGCCACACTTTAGACACAGCATCCTGACTCAGCCTGGACCCACCCAAGAGAGAGGGGAGAGGATGAGCAGAGAGGGGAGAGTGATACAGAAAGAGGAAGAGGTGGGGGAGAGGATGAACAGATCGAAAAGAGGGGTGATCCACCAAGAGAAATAAAAAAAGTAGGGGTGCCAAAGAAAATGAATCAATGGGGAGTCCAGAAGAAAAAAAAGTATTGCTGGGAGGAAGAATGTGGAGGGGAGGTGATGATCACTCACAGGGAGACTGGAAAAGTTATAAGCTCAGAGAAGAAGAGCAGGAGAGAAGGAGAAAGTTATTGTCAGAGGAGAACAGATGGAGGGATGGATGGGGTCTAAGGGGGATGAAAAAGGGGGGATGAAAAAATGGGGAGCAGTAAATGATGTTAGTATGAGAGAATATATATATATATATATATATATATATATATATACAGAGAGAGAGTGAAAAAAACAAAAAAAGGACAAGAGAGAGATTTAGATATATTCATGCTATTCATATGAAATGATACACCGTATCTTCTTGCATGACGTCCATCTTTATTAAACGCTGCAAATAAACTTTGTTCAATCATCTGAATTACTCATTGTTGAAAATACGCCTTTTCCAGCAGGCTCTCTAATGCTTTGGTGATGGTTAGATTTTGTAGTCAAGTTACATGTAATATATACTTGCCAATGTTTTTTTTTAATCACCCTCTTATTCCATGTAACTGCCTCTGATAACCCCTCTCCTCACACTTTCACTCAGTTCATTTTGTGCCAAGATTCCCCAAAACGACAGTTACCTCTAATACCCCCAAATATTATACATTCTATGCTTCCATTAAATATAAGCACTATTTTACCACGATTAGAGCACGGTCAGATATTATTACTATTATTACTTCTCATTGTTTCAAAACTGCCTTTGTGTTTTTTCCAGATATTTCCTATGCTTTTCAGACCAATTTCAGACAAATTTAATATGTGATGAAAAAAATGTATACATAATTCCAATTTTATTGCATGAAGCAACTTCAAAATGAATTGAATAATTTAAATATTTTATTGGTGGATATAATTTCATCAGAAAATCAATATATGATGAAAATGTATCAGCGCAGTATCTAGCACACTTTTACACTCACACATATTGCAACAAAGTTATAGTACATTATACATTAGAACTTCTACAATGATCCATGTCTCGCCAGACATTACAAATCACATTGACACAAAGGGATACTTTCGTGTGCTCGCACCTAATTATGCCAATCAACATTGACACAATGACACAAACATTTTGAAACCTATGCTTTCAAACTAATGTTCTCATGTGCATACAGACTAGACACCCTTTTGTAGATTGGACCATTCAAAGAGGAAAGCCCTGTTCTATTGTTCTTGTGCCGGTAGGATATGCCTGGTGCACAACAAAGATCACTTTGGGTACAGTTATTCCTTTTTGCCTAATACATGATATTTATTGATAGAAATGGCTACACACACACACTTAAGGTTCCATACTTTCTCTTATATTGACCATTGATCAGCCAAGACTTTCTGTTAAAGATGTGTGTCTAAAGCATTTTGAGCAATGTCCCCCATGGCACCAAGCACATTTCTTCTAACGCCATGTTTAGTAAGGCCACCAATGTCATTGGTGACCCAGTAAGTGTTCTAGCTGTATAATAAATTACATTTTGAGCTTCAATCACCTCATTCTAATTCTACATGATGCATTAATCAAGATACAACTTTATTTCAAGCTTGTAGCTAATGTTTAAGTTTTTCTCTGCTAGGTAGTGCGTCACATGAACCCCTTCTGCTAAACCTCTGAGTGCAAGGCTCAGTGTCCAACTACCGGGTCCACACATTCAGCTCATACTGCTTTCTAATCTACTATCTAATCTACAATCTGTTATCCCAATAAAATGTATTTGTTTTCAGACTCAACTCAGGCTCCATTCTGTCTTCAAAAAACTGAGCCCAGATTAAACTCACTGTCACAGACAACATGCAGACTCTTATCATTGGCAAGAATTGCTTGAATTGCTTGGTTTTAACATAAATCTGGTATTGACAATCATTTATTGATAGTACTGTTATACACAGCATTTGTAACACAACGAAAGCACACAAATGTAACGATACACTCACACTTTTTAACAAAGATATATTGGGGCCATTTAATAATTTGACTTGGAGAAGCAGCCCTAGAAACCCTCATTTTTACCAACATTTCTCATAGTCAACTGGCAGCCTTTAGCTGGTCAAACAACTTTGTCATTTCCATTTCTTTTGTTGCTATTTTGTTATTTTCCATTAACAGCTTAAAATAAATATTGTATAAGGTACAGTTTTGGATCTGCAGAGTAACTAATGCTTCCCATTGGCGTGAAATTAAAAAAGTACATTGTATCTAATGCATATTGCTAATTGGTGTCCTTGTATTTAATTTCACCTATTAATTATACGTGTATTCACTCAGAGTCCAAGCTTTACTGATTCACTTTTCACTGTTCCTGTTTACTCGATTGAGGTGCTGTTAAAAAAAGAATATTTGTCTAGTTATCAGGAAGTGATACCTATACACACTTGATCTTCTATTCCATTAGAGAGTCAATCAATAGGTCCCCAACTGAGCTGCATAATCACAGATAATTACATATACACAGTTCAACAATGTTATACTCACAATGTGTTAATATTATGTTTGTATTAATAATGCAAGTAGAAAAGGTTTTTGCCCTAACCAGAATTTCTATATACATAATATGTTCTTTTATTTGGACATTTTGAATTTTTATCCATATGCTAGAATATGGAGTTTCTGGCTTTGCTATACTTTAATAAGCAGTGCAGAAAAATTGCCTTCCTCCTGGGTGTCTTTAAGGAAGGGGATGCCTGCCAGGGTCCAAATAGTCAAAAGGGTGACAGAGGCTGCCCCTAGCAAAATGTATGTATATTTATAATTAATATAAATATACTTAGTGATTTATAGTTTCCATTATAATAAAATGAAAGGTATAATAAGTGCAGTCATATAATGAGTACAATAGTCTACAGACATTTTTATCAGGGTATGAAACATTAGGAATGGCGGTACCTGCTCCTTAAAGTCTAAGAAGTAGTAGCAGTAGGTTGACATACAGATGCCATCAAGGGAAGGAGATAAGATGAGGCTTTACACATGCATAGTGCCTAGCTTTGAATCATTGTTCATTTATTATTATAAAGCTTCCACATCCCATGGTACTGTAAGATCCTCTCATCACCCCTGGATAGACATCTATTTTCTAGCCCTTTTATCTTATTATTATTATTATTATTATTATTACATTTTTTATATAGCACCATCATGCTATACATCGAGGGAGAATACAAAATCAACAGTTATATTACAATTAACAATAATAAGAACGCACATAAGAGATACTGGTACAGATGAAGAAGAAGCTTCTGTTCTTGTGGGCTCACAGTCTATTAGGATGGAGGGGGAGAATGGGACTGCTTATTGAAGATGGCTTGATTTGGGGAAAGCTCGCCCACAGGGACTCTCTGATCTTGCAGGTGGAGGAAGCAGTTTCTTTGAGAATGCAGATTGTGGGGTATCAAGGGGATGGAGTGTATGCTTCACTTAACAGGTTGATTTATCTATAAGCATTCAAAGCTAGAGTAATTAACGGGGAGTCTGATTTAATGAGGCAAGGATTCCATTAAATTGGTACAGCAAATAAATCTAACACAACTAATATAATTTTGATTCACAACAAAAGATGGACTGATGCTATATTTATGGACAGATGATAGAGAGGAACCCTACCAAGGTGCTTGATTCTGAAGTAAAGGAAGAAAATCAAAGGTTGGACAGAATTGGAAGGAACAGGAGGCGATGGAGAGCTTTCATGGAGGGAGGGGAACAGTGAATAGGTTGGCAGGGGAGACAAAGAGAAGCTGGTATGCAGGGAGCTTGGAAAGCTACTGGGTGCCACAAGCTTAGACTTGCCAAGGCCCAATTAACATTATAGATAGACAGCTTTTAAAAAGATGTGTATTCACTAAAGCGAGAGTTGCATGAGATTTCAACTTCCTGACTTATTATGCATTATAAAGGATCAACCCCACTGAGCTTCTTCTCCAAGAAGTGTTTAGTTCATCATGTATCATGCAAAGTTGATGAGGGAGAATTCTGAAAGTTACTGTTTTCACAAAGCCTAATGCAGGGTGAACTCAGCCTTTTTTTTTTTTTGCAGAAGTTTACTAGGAAAGGCCACCCATAAATCATAGTGCAGTCTGGCAGATTTAATGTTCAACATTCCTAAAAACTCAACTTTTAGTGAATACAGCCGAATGTGTCCAAAATACCAATCTTTCCAGTCTAGAAGGAAAAAGAAAACACCTTGTCCTCATTAACAGTAGGAGATGAGTTAGCAACCTGCTCTTCTTTATCTGTTGATAATATGAGAGGGCTATGCCCGGGTTAGGCTCATTGGAATAAAGTGTTATATAATAGGTGATGCTGGTCATATGTCTAAATGCAACACCAAAGTGTGTATACTGTCTAGAAAAATAGTGGATTATCTTAACTGTAAATATTGAATCAATAACCTCAATTACACAATTTACTAGTACAGATGTAATAAGATGTATTTCAGAAGTCCATTCCTATGTTAAGTATTAGGTTACATTTTCTAAAGTTTTGTGGCATTTCTCACAATAGGTCATACACTTTACATAGTCACATAGTATAGTTACATAGTACATAAGGTTGAAAAAAGACCTAAGTCCATAAAATTCAACCCTTCTACCTAACCGTCCTACTCTTGATCCAAAAAAAGGCAAAAAACCCCTAATGAAGCTACTTCGAATTCTGCCATCAGGGGAAAAAATTCCTTCTTGACTCCAAAAGGCAATCGGATTTCTCATTGGATCAAGAAGCTCTAAAATATTAATTTTATTTATAGCCCTTTCTTTGCAGGACAAAAATATTTTTTTCTGTACCGCAATGTAAACTCAAAAAACTATTTTTCAGGCAGGTCATGATTGAGCAGAAATAGGAGACCAAACAGATGAGAAGTCCATTAGGCACAGGGACGGATAACTTGTTATAAAAATAGTCAGTAGTTAATACAAATGGTTTCATCCCAGAAAGATGCCAAACAATTTTTTTTTAATGCATAGTGGATGTTTGATATTTGAAGCAAAAAATAAAACAAGGATCTGTACTAAATAACAGGCCTGCAGTGCAGAACTGGGGATGACTAGGCGGCCCTGGAACTTTAAGTCTAGTGGCCACCAAATGACACACCTGAGGCTGCCAGCTGGATATGTACAGCCTCGCGTTACATTTTTATACTTGCGTAACATGCAGCTGTGCAAATCCAGCCAGAGGCTGCGTACTCCAGGACCTGGTCTGGAACAGCAGTATCAAAAAGGATGCTGCACTACCGGCCACTGGTCCACCAGGCATCAGCCAGGTGTGCCAGATGGCCAGTCTGGGCAAGTATGGACCCAAATGTATCAGTTGAATCTGGGTCCAGAGTACGCTCCTTTCTGGAACCTTGCATATTTTTAATTCAGTTTGAGACTGTGTTCCTACTCAGGTGCAAATCAGTCTGTGCCTATTAAAAATTGTGATTATAGCAAGAGTAGAAGAAGACTAGAGTCTCCACGACACTTGAAATGGGGCAAAAAAAAATCATGACACCACAAATTTTGTTACCCAAAGGCACAGATTGTGCTGCTATATGATTTATGTACTATGATCAAAGTGAATGGAGCTAGAAATCTGACCAAGAGTGATATACATTGTGATATAGTTAATTAATATCAGGTTATTGATATCAATAATAGAGAGAGGGAGGGGGAAGATAACCATAAGGATGAGGATGATAGGCTTATGGCACTTGAAGAAATACTTTATTTGGTAAATCAGTTCCGAATTAGAAATCAAGAGATTATCTTCCCAATTTTTTTCAAGGAGTAGGTGAAGAAAAATGAAAATGATTTCTTATAAAGAAATTAAGTTCACGGCTTCTTTAACTAG
Organism: Spea hammondii; assembly: GCA_029215755.1. Taxonomy (NCBI): domain Eukaryota; kingdom Metazoa; phylum Chordata; class Amphibia; order Anura; family Pelobatidae; genus Spea; species Spea hammondii. The sequence continues at coordinate 87,490,753 of JARDYJ010000003.1, read as the reverse complement.
GAACTAGAAACAATGTCTTCTGCCATAGTTCTACTACAGACTAGGACAAAGCACTTTTTCCATTACATTTTGATGTAATACACCATGAGGGTTGGAATAATTGATTTGGCTGGCTACAGAATTAACGGAGAAGGGTTACCTAAAACTTTTAAGAAAAACATATTCATCAACGGTTAGTGTTGTGTATGTATTTGTATTAACATGTTTAAGTGCTTCATGGACTTTCAATAGACATAACTATTTGAATATAAATGTATGTATTCATATGTATTAAAAATACATATGAAAAAGATGCTGCTATGGGCCATATTGTTATAACATGATCTGTATAGACAGACTTCTAAATGTAGGCATTTAAGCATTCTTGGGTTAATACACAGGTTTATTATTTTTCATTTATATAGCTCCAACAACTTACACAGCGCTTCTTACAATACATATATTCAAAGGGAATGACAAAACTAAAATTGACAGACTAAGACAATCCTATACATTAGGTAGAAAGCTTGCTTAAATTTTGCAATAAATTACATATAAATATGTCTCTGGTTGTCCAATGTATTAAGCTGATATAAGAACGTACGAGACGCCCAATACCCAGAACACTACATCAGGATGTTATTTACCAACCACTCTTACAGTCTGAAAGATAGGTCCTGTCCATTATAAAATGGTTGTTGATTGCAGCACATTTGTTTATCCACTGAATGAATGTTTATTATTAATTTGCAAATGTAAAATAAAACTGTTGTGTGTATGGTGAAAAGCCATATTCGCTCAGGTGTGTTGTTCACATGGACTGGGGGGGGGTGAATGTGCGAATTAGCTCATCCTCTTTCAGAGTGACAAGATGTTCATTGCATCTCTGCCTCCTCGTTACTCACTTCACGCTAAACTAATTGGATACAATTATGGTGATTGTACTAATTAAAAGGAGAGAAGAGGCTCTGAGAGCATCAGTTTTGGTCCCTCTTCTGACCATTGAGTTGCTCCCTGCTGTGTAGTCATCACAATGGATCTAATCAAACCCGTGGTTTCTGAACTGTATTATACTGTTTTATTGTCCTAGAAAAACTCAGGTAATCTGTAGGGTAATGCAGATCAAATGAAATATTCATCAAAGTACATTAAGGTAGTCAGGAAGAATTTGACCTCTATACTGATATCCTGACATTGCTAATCTGTGATCATAAGGTCACTCTGTACTAGAAACCTAGCACCGGCTGAGCCTCTCCAAATAATCTGCACTTCGACATTACATGCAATAGATAAGAAACCAATTGCTACCTAAGCCTATACTGATAAACATCATTCTATATTAATTGAGTGATCACAAAACACTGAGCGTAACCTTTATAGTACCTTGCTCTGCATTACACAGCTTGTGTTGTCTATCCTTATGGTTAAAGCCCTAAATAATGTGCCCAAATGTCTGCAAGAGCACATAAAAATGCATCACACAGGGCACCACTCATATTTATTGAGTTTAGATGTTTCAACCATAGCCATTGCAAACAATTTTAGCACATAGGAGGCCATCTCCATAGACAAACATTGGCAGTAGAAGAGCTCACTGACATTAAACGTGTTACTTTCATAGGATGTCACCTTAGCCACAAATCAGAAATTTCTGCCCTGCTAGATCTACCCCTATCCACTGTGCTATTATTGTGAAGTGGAAGCATCTAGGATGAACAACAGCTCAGCCATTAAGTGGTAGACTACACACAGTGACAGAGCAGGGCTGCTGAGTGCTGAAGTGTGCAGCGCATGTCCTCTATAGCATCACTCACTACAGAGTTCCAAACTGTGTCTGGGTAAAACCTAATCATAAGATATCTGATGGACGAATCCACCGGAATGCATAGTGCCTACTGTAACGTTTGATGGAGGAGGGATAATGGTCTGGGGCTATTATTCAGGGTTTGAGCTAGGCCCATTAGTTCCAGTGAAGGGTAATGTTAATGCTTTAGCATAAAAATACATTTTAGATAATTGTATGCTTCCATGTGGCACCAGTTTTCGGAAGGCCTTTCCTGTTCCAGTATGACTGTGTCCCTGTGCACAAAGCAAGATCTATAGACGTAGTCCATGTGGAGGAACTTGCCTGGCCTGCATACAGCCCTGACCTTAACCGCATTAAACATCTATGGTATAAATTGGAATGTCGATTGAAAGCCATGAGTTCTCGTCCAACATCAGTGTCTGGCCACACAAATGCTGTGTTGGTTGAATAGCCACAAATTCCCACAGACGCGCTCCAAAATCTTGTGGAAAGCTTTTCCAGAAGAATAGTTGGCGTGGGGTGGCATCTTCATATTAATGCCCAGATAAGAATGTCTAGAATAAATAGTATGTGAAGGGACACTATTAAGCAGGTACAATTGTTAACACATTCACCACCTGTTAATTTTAAGGGGTCACTTCCCAAGCTGCTACCTGTGTGTGTTCATGGGCATTCAAGCACCCCAAATGCATTCTCCCCTATCAGCTGGGTTAAGGTCTAAACCAAGCTGGGACCTTCTGTGCCACTGACACTCTAGTCTGCTCAACAGTTCAAGATGGCAGTTGCAAAAAAGTGATTGTATGTTTACCTGATTGGTCACCCAAATATATATATATAATTTTAAAATACAAGCATTTTCTTTGGTTATTAAAAGAAAAAAAGAAAACTTTTTTTGCACTCATTATTTTGGAAATTTCATTAGTGTCAGAACTGTCATAATCTGTGGAGGATGGCCACATAAATTTCTTTCTCTACATAAATACATATATATTATTATCTTTTATTTATATAGCGCCAACATTTTAGGGAGCGCTTCTTGCAATACATATATTTTAGTGATATATATATATATATATATATATATATATATATATATATATATAATTTTATTTGTATTATTTGTCTAGATAAGATGCTGTAACGCCGGACAGAAGAACAGCAGAATAGCCAGAATGAAGATGTATATTTGGTTTCTAATCACTAAAGGGGGTGTTTTAGCTCCTTCCGTTGAAAATATACCAAAGTGTCCCTTTGCATAAATGCTACTTGGATTATAATCCAAAAACTGACGCAAAAGAACCACATTAAATGTGAACCGAGTTCCTCCTAAAATGAAAATAATTTTGTTGCAGTTTTCAGTATCACAGAAATCCATTAATACATGTAAACTAACAATGCTTTGGACAATGCTTTCTAATGAACTCTTCAAGCAATATGGTGATTTAACAATGGAATATTGGAATTAGGATAGTACACTCTCAGTCTGCATGCTTCATGCAAAGAATACACACTATCTTCGACCCAAACTTTACACATATATAGGTGTATGTGAATTTGTGTGAATGTGAACTAGTTACATTGAGATGAAACATTCAGCTTTCAGACTTCACTATGATTTATGAAATGCGGGCACTGGCAAGTTTCTTGTACAGGAAAAGGCGAGTTGCCCCTGCATCATGCACACTTAAATTGGAGAGGTGACATTAAAGAAATAAAGACAATGTAACTATGTATTTCCATACTGGCAGGTAATGCTCACCTGGGTGGATTCTTCATAGTTCATAGCACACAATTTAAGGGGTATTTTCGATTGCCACAAAATTTTGATTGTGATATTTTCTTGTGCCATGTCTTAGTATTTTTTGATAGCTCAAAGGAGTAATAAATGTGCGCATTCAGATCAGTTAAAGAAGGGGTGTCCTAAAAGAAAGCCAAGCTGGAATATGTCAAATTATTATATAGACAACACAACATGTTATTCTTTTTCTGAAGGTTTAATGAGGCATGGGATTGACATAAAGATTTCCTGAATCTAAGACAAGACCAAGAACTGATTGAAGTCTTTACAGCAGGAAAACAAGTAGACTAGATGGGTCAAAAGGTTCTTACCTACTGTCAAATTCTATGTCTCTATGTTAATCACATAAAAACAACACAACCTTTTTTTTCAGTTTCTAGTTTCTAGTAACAGTGACAGCTTTTGTGTCACATGGCAATTAGGCATCGACTGATAAATTATGGCAGAGTTTCAACAGTACTAGGTATGATGTTTGGTTTTATAAAAGTATTAAACTCAACAGAGTTGGCACCTTTAAAGGGTGTATTCATTTACTCCATAGGTCTTGTTGCAAAACAGAAAGAAGTTAAAATAAATCTAAAAAATTTGGGAACACTTGGCATTTGTGATCCAGCTTTGCATACATGCTCACATTGGTCATGGATGGTAACATGGGACTCATTTCAAAGACTGAACACATATGATATGGTGTCATACCTAGTGAAACCAGTTACTACTGCTGTAGGCTGGCCAAGAAGTAGGGAAAAATATGGGAAAAATATGTTTTAGCTCATTATAAACAAAAATTAAGATTAAATTACAGAAGAAATATTTTTTTTCTCTACATGATTCGTTGCAGTCGTATCGTCTTCATAGCTTAGATGTTACCTTTCGAGCAGGCACTTCCTAAAAGCTATTTTGTTACCTTTTCTTGAAAACTAGTATAAAAGGGATAGTTGTAAAACCATTGCTCATTTTTAGGTGGCATTGTTGCTACCAGAGGTGCACATAACATTTTCTGAAAAGCCATATATCTTGTGAGGGTAGGAAAGGTCATGGGACATATTCGGGGTGGAACCTGCTACTTTTTACTCATTTTTGGAGAAGGACATATTTTCTCGCCCAATAATATTTTCTACTTCTCCTTCTACTTCTACTGGAAAGGAACATACACACCTATAAACACTTTCAATAAGCAATGGTTTAAAAAACACAATGATATTGTTGAGAAATTGTGATTTTGTCTTAAACACTAAGATGAGCCTAGTTAATTTTGTGATAAGCCAAGGTAAAAGCATTCACTGCTCTTTTAGTCAAGATGTTGGTCTTTTACAGACACAACTGTAAATACCTCCCAAATATTTTGGTTGCTTACACTGTTGATCTAAAGGAGCTGAATGGCTTCTTAAGTGCGAGTCGGGCAGATATCACACAATACCCATTGTATCTGCACTGTATGGGTCTTAAACATCTCAGAAAATGTACATGTCAGTGATCAAAAAGCCTTACTCCACCCTAAAGAAGAGTCCCAAAGCCCACGATCATGGGTGATCAGCATAGTACAGGATGGTATATATAAAAAATAAATCTTTGTAATGCAACATAATGTGTACTATGTACATAAGTAAGCATATACAGCATGTGGGAGCCAAGAGGAGTCCTGCAGATGTTTCGGGCTGAGAACATGCACTTTGAAGTGTTAAGTGTGATAATCTGTTTACTCTGTTTTCGGTGACACCTTTTAATGCAGCCACATGAAAGTTCACCTCAAAGATGTTTGTACATGAGATTTCCAGACCTCAAACATCTCCACATTTGAAGAGAACTGGGAGGTCTTGAAATCTCACACTCAAACAACATCACAGTAGAACTCTCACACTCACCCTCCTCTAGATGCATTTCATTTTCTTGTTTCTAAGTGTGATACTGTCACATTCAAGAGAAGGGCTCGTTTTTGTAATCAGATACACTATGGTATTATACCCACAAAGTGATTGAAGAATTGGGTACCTCAGTATTTTAATTATGTACTTTTCACCTACTAAGAAAAGTTCCCGTGAATAGAGTGAATAAATTAAAACAATGGACAAAGGATAACCCAATTACCAAAATGCACATTACCAAAGCGATTGAAAAGCGAAACATTTAAAAAAAAAAAAAATTAAATGGTATACAATGGATTTTCAAACATGTCCATTAGGATATAGGAACTTCTAAAATAATGGTGAAAGTGTGTTATTTACATAGAAATATTTGCTCTATATTTTTATTTTGTATTTAAAGTATGACCGTTGAATAAGCTTTCAAACAGATAATGTACCTTGATAATAACAAATTAGTAGCGGGTAGGGCCCTAAAGTAATATTGTTATTGTTCCCCTTATATAGCTGTTACTAAATATTATATATTATATATGTTATATATGGAATATCTATACACACATACATACATATAGATGGAACACATTAGATTAGTATACATGATCTAAGGTTTGTCCTTAATTAACTTCACATATTTATATCATCAGTACATGGGTGGCCGATATTTTTGACAAAGGGGTTATAACATGAAATCATTTTTTGGTGCCACAAATTAGGCATGCGATTTGCTTATATTTCCACAAAATCTGCACACAGCCAATAATACTTAAAACAGTGGTGGGATAGAGTTAACAGAATGTATTTATTTCATTGTTAATAAATTACACATTGTGAGTTGCTAAATTCACAAGTCCAAGAATCTGCACATGTCTACTGGGACTCGCCGGCAAAAATGATGATGAGGGCAAATGCTTTCCAATAGCCTGTTGGGATTTCTAACTGAGCCGGTCCTAGCGACAGGGCCTTATTTTGGCTGTAATAGCAGCACAAGGACTACTTTAACAGTGGCTCAGTAGGTATTCTCACCCCATATCACTATATAACATGCCCATAAGCCTGCGCTTACAACACTCTTCATCATTCAAGGCTGGACGGTAATTGCTATGTAGGTCTTCATCGTCCTGAATAAAAATTACAGTATGATACTGCCAAGGAACGTGTGGTTTGACAATTAGCTCATTGTTTCGCTATAAACAACTGAGGTCTACAATTTTTCACCGAATAAACATTTATGCAAGTTCTGTTGTTAATTACAGCCCTCTTGAATATGATAATGCTATATAAATCAATATTAATAATAACAATAATAATAATAATAATAATAAAAACCAACTGTATTCATTCAAGTTTTACGTAACAAAGACGTCTACATATTGCAAAATATTATCATGCTATATCAAGCTTAAAAGGACTCACGAGAAGGGGAGTTATAAACATTGAAGACACAGAAAGCAACCAGACAAAATGGCTGCTTTGTGGTCTATAGCAGAGCCGGATCATTCACATGGCAACCGAGGCACCTGTGTAGTCACGTGGGTGCTCTAGGGTGCCCATATTTATGGGCATGCCACTGAGAGGAGAGGTGCAAATTGGTTAAGGCTTCACGGTAATCCAGCTATGGTCTTGGTTACCTCGGCACTACAACAGGTCCGTAAGGAAAAGATATACGTATTAGCTTTGGTTCATGTGAAACTTAATGAATCAGGGCTCAGTTGTGGATATGATAGTGAGTGTAGAGCTGTGAGAGAACATCTTTTCTTAACATCAGCAACCATATGTGTCCTACACAGAAACATCTGTACCAGTCTAGAAGGCATTCCGATGAAATAAAGTGTGTGCTTTCTCACTGCTGTTTCTGGATATTGGAAGAAAAGCGTTCAGTTTTTATTAAAACAAATGCAATTTACACTACTGTACCTTTTCCTCCCCAACCTTTTCTCTTTTCATTTTTTAAATAAGAAGACAGCGACTTAGTTGAAGGTTTAGCCAGATGGACAACTGATCACATTACAAGTAGATGTGGATGATGCGAATTTGTTTTTTCAATGAAGTCTATGGCGGCTGTGCTGAGCCGGCAAAGCCTCCATAGCGTAAATAGGCCAGTCAGGGAGATCTCTCTTGTAACCTGCCCTTTGTGCAGCGGAACACTAGGAGGGTTGATCACCCCCAATAGGGTGTTCTGACCCCAGTTTTGTACCAGGAGGTCTGCTGCTCCTCGGGCCTGCCAGCTAAGGCCGGGATACGTCATTGCCCTACAAAATGCCTTTGTTTGGGCTAGTTATATCGTATCGTATATAATATAGCAATATACACACTTTCCTCTAGCACACACTGAGTTAAGTATTTTTTTTCCACTTTAAATGTTATGAGTTTAAAAACTCAGCCCATGACACTTTAAAACATTACAAAATCTCCCACTCTGAATGTGCGGTTTCAACACAAACTTGTACGACTATGGATGAAGGCCTTCAACATTGATCCCCTGGAGGGCAATCTATCTCACATGACTTAACATCTGCTCAAATGTTGTACTTTATCCTCTTTAACCTACAAAGGGTTGTGTATGTAGTTGATTATTGCATTTTAAGATGCAGTTAAGTTACCAATGTGAATAGAGTAATTACAAATTTATTTTCAACAAATTTAGATATGTACCGAATAAAAAAAAAAAAGTAGAGACATTTCACAGCGTGCAAACTTTATGGTCTCATGTTGACCTATTTACCTTAAAATAGTTTTGCTTCAAGCTAGGATGTGGGAATGAATACCCCTGGGGGTATTTCATATCAGGTCACATGACATATGAATATATGCGTAATGTCCAAAATTAACTGTTCTTAAAGGGATACATTTTTGAACTTAAGGGGCAAAGAAGAGTACTACAGTAACTTGAGGGGGAAAATTGAGAGGACAGAGGTATTTCCCCTATTTGATCCAATTTAAGTGACATTTCTCCACCATTGTACGAACAGTAGAATAAGGATTGGCTTACATCTCCCACATTCACCGAGATATGTGGGAAAATGAAGGCCTCTCAGCTGTTTACTCTGCCTGTTTCTTTTTACACATTTGGTTTGTTTACCAGTTTGTGTATTTGCCATTCCAGCTTAGTTTGTTTTGTGAACCAGGTCCCTGATAATTGTCCTTTATTTCCTGCTCTTTGGTTTTGTAATTTAGCTGATGTTTGCTTTGACTGAAATAATAAAATGTATGTGGAATAGGGAACAGCAAACATTTAGTAATTTACCCCAAAAACTGGAGTGTGAGTTGAGTGTGTATCAATTAAAGAGGTCCTTTATTCACAGAGCACAATTGTACCTTCAATTGATAATAGCATTTAAATAAATAAAGGGATTTAACATAGTAATGGAGGGAAGTCAATTTCAAAGGAGAAGACATGTGAGGACAATAGGCCATGGTCTAAAACCAGAGGGTCAGAGGGTTGGAGGTAATGTAACGAGAAGGTACTGAGAAGGTGGTGGATCAATGGAAAAGCTCTCCAGCAAAAGTTGCAGATGTTAATACAGTAAGAGAATGTAAACATGAATGGATAAGCATTTGGCTATCCTCAGTATAAAAAAAAAACCAAGGAATGGTTAATGTTTGAGTATTTACAGCGGTAATAATGAGCAGACTAGTTGGGTTGAAAGGTTAATTAGAGGACAGTTGCATTACATAGTACAATACATAGAATTTAAAGTGGGCCTGTCATGTACACCATTAGACGTCTATATTAAAATGACAAACAACTTGCAGATTATGTTTTTTTGTGAGCTATTAAAAATGGCTGACGTTGTGTGGGGCAGAGCTGAGATACTTAAATGCTACATTACTATGAACATACACCACCACCGGTAGGTACTGCATTTTTACCCCCTGTTTGGTAAATTTATACCATTTGTGTAGTAATTAATTCTCTTCTGTGGCAGTGGTACTAGGAGAAGTGACTGGTACAGGCAGGTCATAATGTTACATGGCCATGTGCAGGATGTTAGTGTTATGCATATTACAATAAATGCAAACACAAACAGTTCCAAAATGTCCTACTTGCTCATTCTAATTATTATATGTATAAAAAAGATGGACTATAAAACTATGGCAAAAAGATGGGAGAATTGAAGATGGAAGGAAGGTTAGAATAAAAAGGGCACTGGTTATGGAGAGGTGAGAGTTTAACAGATGAAGAGAAGGGAAGGCATTAACCGAAAAACAGGATGGAGGGAGAACATGCATACTGACTTAGAGAGGCACACATCAGTGACATTTGGCAGGTTACCTAAAGGGAGGAGTGGAGGGATGGAAAAGAAGTGCACAAAGAAAGAGAGACCACTTTTCTAAAGCATGGAGACTAGGCATCAGGCACTCAAGGACATCTGCTAGGCACAGGGGAGAGAAGCACAAAAAAGCCATAACATTATGACCACTGACAGGTGAAGTGAATAGCACCGATAATCTGGTTATCATGGCACCTGTCAGCGGGTGGGATATATTAGGCAGCACCTGAATATTTTGTCCTCAATGTTGATGTGTTAGAACCTGGAAAATGGGCATATCACAGTTTGTTGCACAGACCAGCCATGGTGCCCATGCTGACCCCTGTCCATCACCGAAAGCGCCTAGAATGGGCACATGAGCCAGAGCCGGCCTTAGGTGTTCTGGCGCCCTGTGCGGACTACTCCTCTGGCGCCCCCCCATCCCAAAAAAAGAAAGGAATAAAAACTTGTAACAAAACTTGTAACAAAACCCCAATCACTATATACTACGCCAAACATTGATGTGGTCTAGGCCTACCACTTAATTGTCTGGCTTAGTAGTAGGGATGCACCGAAACGAATTCTGGACTGAAACCGAAAGTGCAGCATTTACCTGGCCAAAACCGAATATGACCCCCCCAACACCATAAAAAATCTAACACTTTTATTTAAAGTAAGTAACACACCAAAATAGGAGAAAACAATTAAATAATATTATATATATAAAAATAGTTACCGGCACTCCAGGGACTTTCCAAATAACCACACAAACAACTTCGGTTTTCAAGTCTATATATATCATATATATATATGATTAACAGCAATCACATTCCTATCATGCCCAGGCATACCCAGATTCCAGGATTTACTCGCAGACTTGGCATGATAGGAGTATGATTGCCCTATCTACCCCTTCTCACTCTCTTCTGCCGTATCTACCCCTTCTCACTCCCTTCTCCCTATCTACCCCCTTTCCCCTGTCTCACTCCCTTCTCCCTATATACGCCCTCCTAACTATCTACCCTTTCCCTCTTTGAAGTTCACTTACCTTTCAGGAGTCCTGCGGTGGGGGTGCAAGGCCTCTGCCTCCCAGCTCTGCCACTGTATGGAACAGTATAGAATGATGGGAGTTATGATGTACTTTTAGAGCATAATTAGATCATGAAAAAGACATTGGAAATGGTACAGCATAACACCCATCACTCTCACACACTTACCAATCCACACATATACTAATCCACACGCATACCAATCCACACGCATACCAATCCACACGCATACCAATCCACACGTATACCGATCCACACGTATACCGATCCACACGTATACCAATCCACACATATATACCAATCCACACATATACACCAATCCACACATATACACTAATCCACACATATATACCAATCCACACATATATACCAATCCACACATATATACCAATCCACACATATATACACTAATCCACACACATATACCAATCCACTCTCACTGAATGCTTTCCTACCTTTCCTCTTTTCTCCTTACAGCTCCTTTTCCTCCTCTTCGTTCTTCTTCTTCAGTTCTTCTGTCTTCTTCCGGGTCAGAGGGCACGGACAGCGGTGGGCGCGGCTTCAGTGTTGTGCGCCGGGATCTGACAACAAACCCCGGCGCACAGCAGCTGTTGCTGCGCGGATCACAAGGGAGCGGTATCGGAGGTCTTTAACAGACCTCCGGCTCCCTTGAGTGATGTTAAGCCGGGTTCAAGGGAGATCCTTGAAACGGCTTAAAATCACTCAAGGGAGCCGGAGGTCTGTTAAAGACCTCCGATACCACTCCCTTGCGAGCCTGCTCCTCCAGCGGCGGACATTACTGTCCGTCTCTGGAGGGGTGCCGCTCGCCCCCCCCCCCACCGCTAGGTACGCTGCTGGCGGCAGCGGTACGCTACGGTGGCGGCGGCGCCCCCTGGAGTGTGGCGCCCTGTGCGGTCGCACAGGTCGCACACCCCAAAGGCCGGCCCTGACATGAGCATAACAACTGTTCCAGGGAGCATTGGAAGATGGTGGCCTGGTCTGATGAATCACGTGGATGGCAGGGTGTGTGCGTTGCTTACCTGGAGAACACATGGCACCAGGATGCATCCATGGAGGCCCCACCTCGCAACTTACAGGAATGAAAGGATCTGCTGCTAACGTCTTGGTGCCAGATACCACAGCACACCTTCAGAGGTCTAGTGATCCATGCCATGACGGGTCAGGGCTGTTTTGGCAGCAAAAGGGTGATCTACACAATATTAGGCAGGTGGTCATAAAGTTATGGGTGATCGGTATATATATTCTACATCACTAACTTAATTTCATAGCCCTAGGATTTATTCAAACTCTTTTCCAAACAATTTTAGCCTTATTATTATCTAGCAATATGTTGTCATACTTTGTCCTAGATTATTTTATCTTCAGCTATTTTATCCTTGTTTGGGGGTTTCTTTGCTTGTTTATATACATAGCAGATCCTTCTCACCACTCACTTGCTCCATCTACAGATATGAGGAATGGCAGGTGGTGATAGTTGCTGCTGCATCATTTAGTCTGACCAATAGGTGGCAGAATTGTCTCAAAGCAACGTGGAGGATATTGCATTGAGAATCTCAGTGAAGTGGTCCATGTATATCCAGAGAGGAAACACAAAGGAGATCACTCCCAAAGAAGGAGAATGGAAGGAGTAAACAATAGGAACACACCAGTGTAGGTATCTCCTTCCAAGGAGAAGCTCTAGAGTTTTGGGGACCCAATGCAAAATGATTGAGTAGGATCCAATAAATAAAGCAAGCAATAAAAAAAAGAATCACACGTTACAACATTTAAAAAATATTTCAGTGATATAGCTTAAAAAGCCATACTTATATAGGCACTTCTTCTCATACTTTAAACTGTCCTATGTGAGTACCTAAGCTGTTATAAGGAAGCATCACCCCTTCTTCTGCTTACAGAGAATGTGTAAGAGGCCCCCCTATAAACAATGCAGCTCACCATATTCAGGTGTGGTCCCAGAAGAAGATGGGACAATGGCTGCATGGAAACATTGTGAAGCAGCAACACTACCAGATAGAGACGACTACAGACCACTGTGCTGTCCCTCCATACTTTTGTTATAAGTGGAGGTAATTGTAAAACATATTGCTGCTCCTATGTACACTACCAATGAGATACATTAAAATGTAAAACATTAAGATACTATGAAATAAATTAATTATAAAACAAGACAAGCAAACGGTTCAATATGGAACATTGCCAGTGGTGCAAACCCAACAGTGTCATCCCAGGAAGCAGGTAGCAGTCAATGGTAAAGAAAACAAGAAAAAAATACAAAGGCTGGGACTTCTTCTTTAATGAAGCAGATAAAGTAGCTGTAGAACCTACTTGGCCTTTAATCAAGAAAAAAATTCATCAGGTTCCTTTGCACAACCACCTATGCAAATTTAACTGAATGGTTTGCTGAACTGGTAAATATCCAGCTACTTGGGCGGTGCTGGGTTAAAAGTCCTAGCCTACAGATAGCCTACAGATATGAAGTATCGCTCATGATATTTTATTGGCTGTTGTTAGGTTGATGTTAGCCCAGCCCTGCATTTAGGTTTTGGAGAGCCCCCTTCATCTTACTTCCAGACTAAAGTCCCTATTATAGCATTGCCTAGGTAGGATATAAAATAAGGGCCTTCCATTTCTGCACCCTATACACTACTCACAATATAGGGGCTGCAGTGACAATGCCTAATAATCCACAGCTCCCACTTTGCCAGTTGCCCTATGGATAACTTTCTTCCATCCCCAGTTCACTTTGTTCTCATGTAGTAATTCTGTTATAGGCAAGTTGGGCAGTACGTAGAGACAAGTTTGAGATTACCTTTCAATCAAATCAGGTGAACATATCAGCTCATTGTTGTTCACTCTAATGTGGTTTGTTACACATTACATATGTACCAATATATCAACAGCTTTTCAAAAGCAAGTCAGATTTCTTATGGAGTCTTTAGTTTGCATTTTCTTTTATTGAGCATGTATTAAGACACATTTGTTGACTCGTATGTGTTCCTAAGTATGAGACTGGGATTTCTGCCAGTTATACTGTCTGCACTGAAAAAGTAATTCATTAAGAATTATGCAATCATTTTCATCACATTGGAAAATTACCGTATTTGCTCGATTATAAGACGAGGTTTTTTTCAGAGCAAATGCTCTGAAAAATACCCCTCGTCTTCTAATCGGGGTCGTCTTCTAATCAGACCTCAAATTGAGGTCTGATTATGAGACTAAGATCCAGATCCCCCGCACCGCTGCAGGGGACCTGGATCCTCCTGTCTCCCCCCCCCACACTTACTTACCGGTGCTTCCTGCTGTATTGCCGGGGCAGCGGGTTGACGTCTACGCGATCCGCGTAGACAACGTCCGCTGCAGCCGGAAGGAGGTGTGGCTAGCAGCGGGGGTTGTCTGCGTCCGTCGCGGATACCTTCCCCGACTGTCAGAAATCAGAGTTCCCCGCACAGGTGCCGGAACTCTGATCTCTGACAGCCGGGAAAGGTATCCGCGACGGACGCAGACAACCCCCCGCTGCCAACTCCACCTCCTTCCGGCTGCAGCGGAAGGAGACGTCAACCCGCTGCCCCGGCAATACAGCAGGAATTTGGAAGCACCGGTAAGTGTGTGTGCGTGTGTGTGTTAAATGGGGGACATAGGGCATTTCTGGAATGCCTTATACCCCTATATGCCACTCTGGCACTTAGGGGGTTAAAAGGCATATTATGGGGCAGAGTGGCATATAGGGAGTTATAAGGCATTTCAGGAAGCAGAGTGGCGTTAAGGGGGCATTTAATAGAGCACTCTGCCTCCTGAAATGCCTTATAGAGTGCTCTATACAATGCCTTTTAACTCCCTTAATGCCACTGCCTCCTGGAATGCCTTATACCTCCCTATATGCCACTCTGCCCCATAATATGCATTTTAACCCCCTAAATGCCAGAATGGGATATAGGGGTATAAGGCATTTCTGGAGGCAGAGTGGCACATAGGGGGTCAAAAGGCATACCATGGGGCACAGTGGCATATAGAGGGTTAAAAGGCATATCATGGGCCACAGTGCCATATTGGTGTGGCAAGCCTGGGGGCAGATGTGCGTAACTGGGGGACAGGTTGGAAAATACAAGGAAATAAAAACAAAAAAAATATTTTTCTCAATCATAGCTTTTATTTAAAAAAATAGTTTACATGAATTAACATTTACTGGTAAAACTTTTTTCCTTTAGGGTCGTCTTATATTCAGGCTTTTTCTTTTTTTCCTAAGTTAATATTCAGATTTTGGGGGGTCGTCTTATAATCAGGGTCGTCTTATAATCGAGCAAATACGGTAAAAGCAAAAAATAGTATGTGCTTTGAAAATTTAATTCTGCAAAACCAACACTAGATGTCACTATTATATATATTTATCTACTGTATCTCTCTTCTAAATAGTTTGGACTGAGTGTGCAGTGATCTCCTGCTTTGTTGTATATGTATCTATACATTACACACATTATGTTGGGTTACGTCAGTACTTTTTGGAGAAGCTCACTAAGGTTAACATTTCATAATAGAATTGGTAAACTGAAAGCTCCTATTTCAGTGAATAAACCCCTAAGGCCCTATTTCTAAAAATGTCTCTATACAAGATGAGTACACCGTAAAATGCAATGGATGAATTTTAAAACAATGCATTAAAAAACCCACACTAAATAAAGCAATAATGGATTAATTTATATACTACATATACTACCATTCAAAAGTTTGTACAGGTAGCTCTGTTGGCTTGTGTTTACAGGGGTCTAGGGAAAATCTAATTGGTAAGGATTTCCATAGAATGCAGAGTTAAGTATAATTTTATTCTAAGTTTTTCACTGCATGTTTCTGGAATGATCTGTTTAATACATGGCATTGAACAGTGGTTGAGCTGGAATAATTTGTGGAATACAGACAAACCGTTTTCATGCTTCCCTATAAAAAATCTGAACTTACTAAAACAACGAAAAAAAAATCACAGGAAATCCCTTTGAAAAACGCCCTTTACTATTATTTGAGCTGCAATCCTAGATATCACAAATGCCCTCTCAAGTGCAGTAAGGATGGATACTGACATTTCATTGAGGATATAAATCATATAAAGGTTAAAGACAAACTCAACAAATATGTACACCACCTAAAATTAGTTTTATAAGGAGTGGAAGGACCAGTGCTTAAAGACATTGGATGATTTTCTGAAAAAATCCCAATTGCTTTTAGCTTGTCACTTAGTATTGCTGAGGTTCCTGGTCACTAATGCTCCATGCACAGTGGGGTCCATTCACTATAAAGAATAACATTCAGACACACATGCTACAATACTCGGACACACACAAAACCATACAGACACACACATACCCATATAGACACACACACATACCCATATAGACACACACATACCCATACAGACACACACACATACCCATATAGGCACACATACCAAGAAAACATGCTAACCCAGACACATACAAAGCCAGATTGTCAGAGTGCCGCCTGGGTCCCATGGACCCAATGGGACCCATGTAAGGACCAGCTTTGAATTAATTAGTCTATCCTAATAAATTCCTGAACTGTGGGATTCTTGGTGCTTTCGTTGCTTATAGTGACACCAAGTGTTTATTTTGTATCATTACACTTTATGTTTGCTGTTTTCTATGGCACCACAACTAAACAGCAACAATGTAGTCAATATCACTAATTTAATTGGCAACATGTTAAAATGTACTGATGGTAAAACAGAAAAATAATAATTTTCATTTATACATTTATAATAAGGTTTATTAATAATGAATTCCTGTATTATTTGAAATATTTCATTACATTAATATGAAAAAACAAATTTTACTTACACAATTCTAAAACAGAAATTCTTCTTGACTTTCATCACCCCTGAATGGACAAACTTGTAATGAGGTCCTTAGAATAAATATTTGTAAGGAAGTCTTACTTTACTGAGAGGGTAGTACATAGGTGGAACAGTCTCTAAGCAGAATTGGTAGAGGAAAATACATTGAAGGAATTTAAGCATGCATCAGATAGGCATATGGGTATCCTGAAGGCCAAGTACTAATTAAAATCTGTGTCTTTACATAAACAAAAAATAAAAATAGGCTGACTAGATGGACAGAATTCTTCTTATGGACTGTCATATTATATGTTTCTATGTTGCAAATAGTTCTTTATTCACTATAAATAAGATTTTGCAACAAAATCTAGACATCACTCTAAATAACTAAACTTAAAATGAACACAGAACATCACAGAACTATCCAGAGTATATCGTAGAGTGAGATACTAATGAGAAATGTTTATTGGGAAGTACAATAAAATATGAGTGTGGATGGGGAAAACAAAATATAGCGGGATCAATGGGAATAATGTATACAAACACATAGGCTATGGTGGAGGTACCTATTCCAGTATGTAATTTGTTTTAAAATAAAATATTAATTATTAAATATTAATGTTTAATGTTAAACATGGCATATGTTGTCTTTTTGGTATGTACAAAAGTGTATTATGTGAATCTGTAAGTTGATCTCTCCTTCTCGCACTCACTCAAATACATCGGATGGAATGTATTCTCTGTCTCTCTTTATTCTCCTTTCCTTTAGTGCTGTGTGGTAGCTTAATGAATACCCAAACACAAGTAAGGTCTAACGGATATGTAGGTGTTTATATAGGTTACTTTGAAAAGTCATCAAACAATTATTTTTCTATGATTGGCTGTAATATGCTTTTTCTGTGGCAAAAGTGTGTGATGAGAATAAAGGGAAACTTCTTATCCGTATTATTAGCTTCCTAGTGGTTTGGACAAGAAAAGGGTGCTGCATGTATGTGCATTTAAATAGTTAGCAATGTTTTTGCCTGTGTGCCTTGAAACAAGGGCCGGACTGGGAATGAAAAGCAGCCCTGGAAACATTTGGAGACCAGCCCCATATATTGTATCTCGTGGTGGAGCTGTTATACCCACAGGCACCCCTTATACATACCAGAGTCACACTATTTGCCATACAAATAACTATACAACATTCTTTTTATCACATTATTTGTATTAAAATGCCACAAAGGAAATTAAATAGATTAGACATAATGGAACCAAAACATTTGCTACTGCAAACATTTTTAGATGAAAAAGTTCCATTTTATTCAGTGGAACAAAACATTGATCACATTATTCTTCATGATATTCTTGTAAGAAACTTTTGGCTATTAATACCACCACAACTGTTCTAGCACAGCGTCAGCCAATGAATACCTCATCCCAGATACATTATTATTAATTTATTTTTTTTAATGAACACAGTTCATGGTGCAAAGTGGTCTGCCAGTATGTTTGTGTAAAAGGTCCTCTCTTAAGGGGAAGGACAGTGAAACCAACGGAAATAATGAAATCCGTTCTTACAACTAAATTGGGTTTCACTCTGAAGATCCCAACCACCATTCAAGTTTCTGCGATTAATCCTTTGTGATAAAATATGCAGATTGAAATAAGAGTCAATAACACAATTACTTTTTCTCACACTGATTTCTGGGCCTAGAAAGTTTTGTCCTCTGAAGTGACTACAAATTCAGGAGGGCGTTTTATCTCTGGATAAGTAAACATTAAATAAATCAATGTATTACTACAGTAAGTACAGTGCACACACTGACACCCAGGCACACACACACGCCAGGACAGGCTCTGCCACACCGACACCCAGACACACACACCAGGACAGGCTCTGCGACACCAACACCCAAACACACACCAGGACAGGCTCTGCCACACCGACACCCAAACACACACACACACACACACACACACACACCAGGACAGGTTCTGACACACAGACACACAGACACTCAGACACACACACCAGGAAAGGCTCTGCCACACCGACACCAAAACACACACCAGGACAGGCTCTGCCACACCGACACCCAAACACACACACCAGGACAGGCTCTGCCACACTGACACCAAAACACACACACCAAGACAGGCTCTGCCACACCGACACCCAAACTCACACCAGGACAGGCTCTGCCACACGGACACCAAAACACACACACCAGGACAGGCTCTGCCACACAGACACCCATATACACACCAGGAAAGGCGCTGCCACACCGACACCAAAACAAACACACCAGGACAGGCTCTGCCACACCGACACCCAAACACACACACCAGGACAAGCTTTGCCACACCGACACCAACACACACACACACACACACCAGGACAGGCTCTGCCACACCGACACAAAAACACACACATACACCAGGACAAGCCCTGCCACAGACACCCAAATACACACCAGGAAAGGCTCTGCCACACCGACACATCCAAACACATACTAGGAAAGGTCCTGCCACACCGACACCAAAACACACACACCAGGACAGGCTCTACCACACAGACACCCAAATACACACCAACACAGGCTCTGCCACACTTAAGCATAAAAAATGCATTTTCTACATTGCTTTGTCATTAACTACCCCTATTGTATTTTTGTCCCCTTGTGTATTGATGCCCCAGCCAG
Source organism: Spea hammondii (assembly GCA_029215755.1). Classification (NCBI taxonomy): domain Eukaryota; kingdom Metazoa; phylum Chordata; class Amphibia; order Anura; family Pelobatidae; genus Spea; species Spea hammondii. Next base: position 87,471,464 of record JARDYJ010000003.1, on the reverse strand, counting down.
GTCCCCCTTTAGTATTACCGTATTTGCTCGATTATAAGACGACCCTGATTATAAGACGACCCCCCAAAATCTGAATATTAACTTAGGAAAAAAAGAAAAAGCCTGAATATAAGACGACCCTAAAGGAAAAAAGTTTTACCAGTAAATGTTAATTCATGTAAACTATTTTTTTAAATAAAAGCTATGATTGAGAAAAATATTTTTTTTGTTTTTATTTCCTTGTATTTTCCAACCTGTCCCCCAGTTACGCACATCTGCCCCCAGGCTTGCCACACCAATATGGCACTGTGGCCCATGATATGCCTTTTAACCCTCTATATGCCACTGTGCCCCATGGTATGCCTTTTGACCCCCTATGTGCCACTCTGCCTCCAGAAATGCCTTATACCCCTATATCCCATTCTGGCATTTAGGGGGTTAAAATGCATATTATGGGGCAGAGTGGCATATAGGGAGGTATAAGGCATTCCAGGAGGCAGTGGCATTAAGGGAGTTAAAAGGCATTGTATAGAGCACTCTATAAGGCATTTCAGGAGGCAGAGTGCTCTATTAAATGCCCCCTTAACGCCACTCTGCTTCCTGAAATGCCTTATAACTCCCTATATGCCACTCTGCCCCATAATATGCCTTTTAACCCCCTAAGTGCCAGAGTGGCATATAGGGGTATAAGGCATTCCAGAAATGCCCTATGTCCCCCATTTAACACACACACGCACACACACTTACCGGTGCTTCCAAATTCCTGCTGTATTGCCGGGGCAGCGGGTTGACGTCTCCTTCCGCTGCAGCCGGAAGGAGGTGGAGTTGGCAGCGGGGGGTTGTCTGCGTCCGTCGCGGATACCTTTCCCGGCTGTCAGAGATCAGAGTTCCGGCACCTGTGCGGGGAACTCTGATTTCTGACAGTCGGGGAAGGTATCCGCGACGGACGCAGACAACCCCCGCTGCTAGCCACACCTCCTTCCGGCTGCAGCGGACGTTGTCTACGCGGATCGCGTAGACGTCAACCCGCTGCCCCGGCAATACAGCAGGAAGCACCGGTAAGTAAGTGTGGGGGGGGAGACAGGAGGATCCAGGTCCCCTGCAGCGGTGCGGGGGATCTGGATCTTAGTCTCATAATCAGACCTCTATTTGAGGTCTGATTAGAAGACGACCCCGATTAGAAGACGAGGGGTATTTTTCAGAGCATTTGCTCTGAAAAAAACCTCGTCTTATAATCGAGCAAATACGGTAATTACTGTCTTCCCCCCACAACATAACCTTGTGCATTGCCCCCCTTGTGCATTTATTCCCCCAAACCCTTGTGTATTGCCCCCCAGCATTGATTTATGTCATGCCTCAACTAACCCCCTCCCTTGTGTATTAATACCCCCACCACTTTTGTATTGGTTAATGTGATGCCCAAGCACACTCTTGTCTATTGTGGATGCCCCCCACTGCCATGTGTATTACCCACCGGCCACACACCCCCTGTTTATATTTTATGATGCCCTCCCTTTGTATTATTTAATTTTTAATTATGTCCCAAGGCAATCCCCCCTCCCTTGAATATGGGTCTGCTTTCCTTTAACCCCCTATTTTTTGGTAATACTTCAATTTTTGTGTTTTTTCTCCCTGCTTTCCTCCGACCTGACGATCCTCTCCCTGTCACGAGGAGCTCTTGACAGCCGCTGAGCGGATGCGAGCGAGATTGAAATCGGCTCATGGACTGGCCGGCCCACCGGGAAATTTCCCGGTATCCTGGTGGGCCAGTCTGGCCCTGCTTGAAACAAAATCACTAACTCGCGCTCTTAATTTTAGGCAAGGAATAAAATAGGTCCACTGGAGTCCATCTGCTAAGAGTACAGAGGCTGTAATAATCTTAGACACACCTTTGTCCTGACCTAGAAAAAAAATGGAATATAAATGGCTAATCTCAATGCACAAAGTCAAAGGTACATAAGAAAATTAGTGATTTATTCCTTTACAGTCAAATAATTTTCCTCAGTATCTTAGGTGGAACAGTTATGAATTTCCTTTTCAGATTGCAGACGGCTTACAGGAAATAGGAAATGGACAAAAGTCAGATCCTACTGAGAAGCAACTAAAAAAATCAGATGTGACCTATTTTAAATTTGATGGTTAACAGGGTGCTGAAAGAGATATCATAAGCCAATTATATAGTAAATAAAATGATATATATCAACCAGTCCCGCTACCAAGGCTTACTTTGCCAGCCAGGAGCGTAACTAAAAACCACAGGAGCGGATAGCTCTTGAGTCCCCCAACTGCCCCCAAACTGCTTATCAGTGCCATCTTTGTCGCCAAACAGGACAAATAACTTTAATACATATGTTAGCTAAGTTGTCCCTTTACATTTTTGTGGTGCCCGTTGCAAATGAATGGGGTAATTCTGCTGAATCCCTATATAGGCATTTACCATTTTTTTCTACATCCTAGTTATTTCAGCCTGAAACCCATAACATTGTGACATATGATATACTTACCTTCTGTCAACTTCCAGAGCTGGCTAGGCGAGTGTTCCAGGAGAAAGATTTCCTGCTAATGGTTTGTTGTTTTGTCATAAAACACCAGCCAACAAAGGGAGTGTTTTCTTCTGCAGTCCTGGGGCTGCAGCTTCTCTCTAAAATAAGTAATTTTAAGTGTTTTAAAAAAACATACATTTAGTGAATATGGCTGACTGCATGCTACTTGAGCTAATGTCATCAGTCGTCCACTGGCCTTAAGGCCCCAGAGCCGCCCCATCATCACCTATCTGGCCTTGCTTTAACACAATACACTAACACAAACTCACTCTTACACCATACAATTACGCATACATATACACACTCTCTCCCCCTCTGACAGAGGCCCCTAACCCTAGGCTTATCCCCAACACCATACACTGACACTCACATTTAATATTAAAGGCTTAAAAACACTAACATCACATGCATTTACACTAACACTCAAAATCACTCTCTCACCCTCTCCTTCTTTTCCCCTTCCTCTCTCATCTCTCACCTCCTCTCCTATATCCCCCACCATTTTCTCCTTCTATAGTGTAACTTGCATAACTCTGCCTCCCCTTACCTTGCACAAAGCCTTTACCTGAAGTGCAGTTCGCACTCCTTATGTGAGCAGCCATTACTACAGTGTGGTCAAATAAAGCATGTTACATGACCCAGCACGCGCCTGTTTCTCCTCTGTTAAGAAACCTCTGTTAAAAGGAAAGCAATGGCTCAGACATCATTCCAATATTTCCAGACACCAATAAAAAAGTGATTTTGCTTTGTATGTCTGAGCTCAAGAATCAACCCTACCTATAATTCAGATTCAGAGTTATGTTGTATCTAGGACTGGATATTCTTGTATGTTCTGTTATAGAATGTGATTGTGAGAGGGCTACATAAAGGCATTCTCACTAAAAACAAAACTTTTTTCCTGTCTGCTCTTTATTAGTATGCAGCATTGCTTTACGTGTTTACAGCAGTATTTAATTTGACAGGTACGTTTAATGGACAGTGCAGGCACCAGTAGTGTCTATAACACTTGTCAGGAACGGACTAGGAATAAAAAAAAGCCCTGGCCCTTTAATGCCCGCATTCAATAAAGGAACTGCGGCATCTGCCTGCTGGATACATATGACTTATGTTATACTCTTACATTTTTGTGGTGTGCAGCAGAGTATCTCCAGAAGGCCACACGAACAGCAGTAAAGGTACTTGGGAGACCCCACTGGGCATTTGCATGGTGTGCTCTTAGACCAGTTTGTGCCTGGCCCTGCAAACCTCACTTATGGAGTATAATGTTATAGAGACTTACCTGTTTTCTGATCATAATGCTAATAAAATTAAACTTTGCATAATCATTTTCTGAAGAGTAAAAACATTATTTTTATGCTTACATCTTAATTTCACAGAAAGGCCAACCCAAATGATGTTCTACTGTAAGAATGTACACTGTACAATGCATATTTAAATTGTTAAAATGATATTCAAGAAATGTCCCATGTAAATGGTTCATTATACCAACTCAACTCAGGATTTTAACAAACCTTTCCTCTTCCATGTTTTCTATTAATTTCCCAACTACTCGTTTGTAGTTGGTTTTCCTGCTACACTTTTTTGTGAAGTAGTACTGCAATATTCAACTTCCAGTCTTCTGGAAGTACTTACTTGTTAAATAACTAATGGTTTTCCTGGGCACTCTAAGCTCTTTTAATAACTTTGAATGTATTCCATCAGGTCACAGATTTGTTTGTTTTGTAAAGTTTAGATACAACTTCTTCAAAAGCTTTGCATGTCTCATGTCTCTAAGGTCCGTCCCCTTCACCGTCATCTGTAAATACTGAACAGAAGCATTTATTGGCTAGATATTTATCTGCATTTATATAACTCAATTTGTCTTCAACCCCTTAATGCCTCTATAGACGTACATGCAAGACCCCGCTTAGGAGAACAGTGCAAACAAATATAAAGGAAATATAGTATTTTTTTTTTAAACTACTCTGCCATCCTATTGCCACTACAAGGAAAAAAATATGACCTCCCCCTCCTCGATACCTGCGCTACCCCAAACTCCTTAAGCCAGTAGTATCACAAATAGTACACTATAGAAAAATCACCCTTTTTTGTTAACCTGGAAATTACCTCATCTGTGTGTTTGGTCATGGGCGTAGGAACCCCTAAAAATCTGGGGGGGGCAGCATTTCCCCCCATCAGATCCCCACTTTCTCCCCATCTCTCACACTATCTACCCCCTCTCCCTGCTCTCACACTTTCTTACTATCTACAATCTCCCTACCCTCCCTTCTCACACTATCTACCCTCTCCCTACCCCCCTTCTCACTAGCTACCCTCTCCCTAACGCCCCCTTCACACTAGCTACACTCTCCCTACCCCCCTTCTCACCAGCTACCCTCTCCCTACCCCCCTTCTCACTAGCTACCCTCTCCCTACCCCCCCTTCTCACTAGCTACCCTCTCCCTTCCCCCTTCTCACTAGCTACCCTCTCCCTACCCCCCCTTCTCACTGTCTACCCCAGGGGTGTCCAAGTTTTTTCTGCAGTGGGCCACTTAAATAGAATTGTATACGTGCGCAGGCCGCACTTATTTTTCACTGTGAGAAAATATGGCCTTTAATAAAATATGCAGATTAAAATAAAGTAAATGACACAAAACCTTTACTTTTCCTCTCACTGATTTCTGGGACTAGAAAGTTTTGTGACTACAAATTCAGGACTCAGGATAATTAAAAATGCCTAGAAATTATTCTAGGGATGCACTAAAATGAAAATTCTGGACCAAAACATTCATGGTTCACTTAGCCAAAACCGAAAATAACCCCCCACCTTTAAAAATAATAATAAAAGCTCACATTTTTAATAAAAGCAACACACCACAATTGGACAAAAAAAATAGCAATATGACTTGGCATGCCCAGGCAGCCAGTACATGCTGGTACAGGGTGGCTGTAAGTGATGTGCAGACCCCATATTGCTGGCAGCATCAATACACAAGGGAGGCAGCTAGCTAGGTTTCGGTATGTACTGGCTGACTTGGCATGATAGGAGTGTGATTGCTAACAGCAATCACAGTCCCATCATGCCTAGGTTCCAGCACTTACACATCCATGCTATCACACACTCATTCATTCATACTCATTCATTCACAGATTCATTCCCTCAATCACGCATACTGATTCAAACACCCACCCCACCCCCTTACCTGCACTGCAGCCTCCCTCTGCGTTCTCTGGTACTGCACAGAGGAAGCAGGATGTGATGTCACGTGAACTCTGCTGGGTTCCGCTTCCTCTGTGCAGTACAGAAGACCCTCCCACAGGTAAGTAGCAGGGCTCTTGTTGGAGCAGGGCTCGAGGTGCGGACCGCTTAAGATCAGATGCCCTGGCTGCCGATCTTACGCGTGCCGCACCTCGAGGTCTTTTCTATTGGGGGGGTTCCTACGGCCCTGGGGGGGATTTCTTGATTATCGCCCCCCCGCATGAGTTACTGGGGGGGGATCTGTCCCCCCCGGTTCCTACGCCCATGTGTTTGGTGCATCTAATAATGCCTCCTTGTCTCATGTCTAGACCATCAAAGACTCCCTACATATCTTTCCATTTTAAAAAGATCAGCCTTTCTAATATCTAAAGCCATTGTTCTTATGTTAATCCACACTGATTGGTGACCACTGGAGCCCCAAAGACTAGCCTTCTTCGTTGTTGGCTCTTATACCAATTGCCTAACACATAATTCAGGATGTCTCTACTAGCTGACCCAGCTGTTTGGCTGTTCAGTATATATCAGGGAGATTACATATTGATAACTTTACTTTTCATTAACATTTAATATCAATTTTATTTCTTCAACTAACTCCTCTGCTTGTCCATGGGGAGTGTATATCACACCTATGTGAGTAACCACTTTGTTTTCAAGTTCTACAGTTCACCTGGTGACATGATGTGGAATTGGGTTTAATATGAATAAAGTAGATTATTCTAATAGAATTGTTCTTCCCCCATTTGATGAATTCAGTTGCAGTATTAAAGACATTCACAAATCTTAACTCTGCAATAACCCCCTCCCTAGCTGACACATTCAGAAATATGTGCCCCAGTTAGTCTATATAATTGCAGAAGTGGTATTTCAAATCTTGACCTTTTGGCAACCACAGAGTACAAATTGTTGTTTAGAATGGACTCTATCCCAATGTATGATTTATTTACAGTCTAGTCTTTAACAAAGGAGCCGCTATACTACACAACACACAGCAACACATAGGAGCTGCTAGCCTGTATGTTGTACTGTTTATGTTTATCGTCACTTATGCCATTTTGGTTCTGTTATTCCGATTTTGAATCTCAAAAATTCTGTGTACCAATATATCTATCTCCATGTAACGCTAAAATGCTGTCTACCTATTAGTTTCAATGATAATTTTCCACTTACCATTTTCACTTACCAGGATTCAAAAGGAATTCTTATCTTTTACTTATATAGCACCAACAATTTATGCAGCGCTTCATACAATACCTGTATTCAAGGGGTATGACCAGACTAGAATCGACAGACTATATTAGGTAGAGAGAGCCCTGCTTGTAATCTTGATTAAAGAAATAATCTCCAATGGGTTGGGAAAATAGCTCTTCTCTTAGCCTTTCAACAAGCAGTTATTAAAAAAAAGGTTCCAGTTGAGCAATATAACACTTAAAAATACTGAATACCATCATTAGGGGGATTTTTATATTCAGGAAAAGAAAAAGAGAAGCAATAAACAGGAGATAACCTTGACGTGCTATTCTGCACACACCTTGATGTGTTTTATGGAGTGCTTAAATACAAAACATATATTAAAGGGGTTTCACTAGGATTGGCAGACTAAGACAAACCGATACATTAGGTGGATAGAGCCCTGCTCGCAAGCTTACAATCTTGAGGGAATGGGGTGAGGACTTTGACATTAAGTCCCACTAAATTTGTTTTGGTCCCTTTAAATATGATTCCTGGGGACGGAGCTGACTGGGGTTTTCAAATCTATTATATAGATATATATGATTTTAATATGATTAAAATGGAGAGATACCAATTGTTTCTTGCCAGAACCCATTCTTTCAGAATGATTGTCTGTGGAATGTCAAATTCCCACCAACACATACTTTTGCAATTTTTTTTCTCATTTGGAAGTGGTTTAAATGTGACTGTAAAAACTGTGAGGCCCTAGGAATATTATGGGGGAATTCAATAGAAAAACTGCTTAAACGCTACAAGAATGAGGAAAGCGACACAACACAAGTATCCACAAACCCAGCAATTCCTTTGGTAACTGCAATCGGATTAGATGCCTTCCAATGAAAAACCCACCTTAGATTTCCGCTATCCATGTCTTCCTGAGGCTAAATACGTTCTGCTCACTAAATGTTTTTTAATCACCATGTGATATTTAATAAGTAATCAGACATTAAAGAAATGGTTTTGCTACAAGAAGAGAATGCTTTCAAGCGCTATGTAAAAGTAAAGAATCATTGATCCTGGTATGCTAGTTCTGATGTGGAAATGCGTCATGGTTTTAGTTGAGAGTACTACAAGCTCAACATTACAGACAGGCAGCATTTTGGACAGCAGAAATCTAAGGTGTGTTTTTCATTGGAAGGCATCTAATCCGATTGCAGTTACCAAATGATTTGCTGGGTTTGTGGAAACTTCTGTGAAAATGAAATAAAATATTTCTATTAAGACACATTTGGACTGACCAGCACTGGACCATTCCTGGTGGGCCACTGACTGACCTCCAACTCCCCTTCCATCTGCTTGGTCAACTCCTATAGCATTTGACCATCTAATGGATGCATGCAACTACACTGATGGCTTACTTTTAAATATAACTGTAGCAAGGAAAGTCCATAATTCACAGCCAGTGAGGGATGTCGCGCAAGACAAACATAGCGCAGTCTACATACGTGTGTTATTTGGTACTTGAGCTTGTGCTACCCATATTACACCTGTAATGTGCGTCTTTATGTGGTTATATGAAACACATATAAAGAGATGTTCATTACAGCATTCATCTCATGATGTCTACTCCTCTTTCTCCTCCCCCAATGTCCTAACAGCCGGGATTTCTCTTAAGACATGCACGCTCCCACACAAAGGACCCACGTTCACATTTTGCCCGATGCCCTGACATCTCTCAGAACAACAGGATGTGGATGTTTCTTGTGCTTGGCAAGAAGTCCAGAGTTTGTGTCTGCAAAGTCTCTAATTTCTGCAGTCAGAAACGCTGACACTTAAGCCATCTCCCTGCAATTCTCCATTTAAATCTCTTATTGTTTTTGTTTATCACTATAGCTTTTATGTTCTACAAGTTTTTTTGATTTCTGTTTTATTGCATTCGCTTCCATTCCTACCATTCTCCCATATTCACTAATACAAATCTTCTCTGGCTGTATAAATGGACCTGGGACTGAGATACTTGTGCTTCCTTCAGCAATATGATGGAGACACTATAGGAACTCACTGGGGATGGATGTAAATCGTAAGTACTGTGGATTACAAATCAGTCAAGTTTTGTTTCTGTTTTCCTACTAACTTTATTCTTCCCGTTTTGCAAACCAAAGTAACGCATGTGACCTGCTGGTTATCAGCAAATTAATTATTTAAATGTCAGAACTAGCCACATTTTGGCTCCCCTAAAATATTAAATCAATATTATTTAATTATTTAAATGTCAGAACTAGCCACATCATGTGCTCCCCTAAAATATTAAAGGATACAATAGCATGTAGATTTTGGGGATGTATACGCTGGGCAATAAATTCACTACGCATCTTAAAGACCCTGTAATTTGCTCTCTAATCTTTTTCATTATCACAAGGCAACCCCTAGTTCATATATCTGACTCCATATTCCTCTTCTAAAAGTGAAGAGCAATATTTAGAAGATAATAGTAGGTGCGTCATAATGTATATGCTAATGTGATCATTACATCACAACTAAAAAGGCAGGAAAAATGGCTACTTGGATGAAAAATGTACGTAATCCATGAAAATGTTGTACTTCTCAAAACCACTCGCTCTGGGTATAGGCACCAAGCCTCATGGCAAATAGCCCAGAAAACGCATACATGTCAACTAAAATGTATGCTAGCGAGTTTAATGATTAACTAGATTCCTTTGGCAAGTATATTTTTTTACCTTGAAGTACCTGACATGAAATCAGCTAAATGTATGACTCATTCAGGTAATATATGTAAAATATATTAAGATCTGAAAATGTTAGTGTCGCTTTATAGAGCCTACTCAGCCCCAGGCTGGCGATCTGCAACACCGGGCAAATGTCCGGTGGGATACTGGCTGGCTGTGCCACATACTCAACCGACCACTAGCGTGGCCACGCATATCCATCGTCATCTGCACTCAAATCATTGGACGGCCGCTGGCCTTAAGCCAGAGCCACCTTTTCAACACCAGCCCGGCCATAAGCCTACAAATAAAGCTAAAAATATTTTCAATGGGAGTTGCCAGTCTAAATCTTCTTGCATATTTCTTGGCCTTATACACTGATTTCACTTGACACTTTGCTATGTACTGTTCAATCAGTTTATTAGTCTAAAGGGTATTTAACTTTTTAAAAAAGCATCATACTTCTATACCTCTAAAACAATCTTGCTCTGAATTAAAAAGTGCAAGGTTTACAATGTTATCAAGGAACTTACATTCTTGGAGACATTTGGAAAAGGGCAGTGGCGTCAGCAGGGGGAGGCCAGAGGGGGCCATGGCCCCCCCTACATTATGCTGTGCCCCCCAGTGTGCCCCCCCAATCAAAACGCTATACTAATGGGTCATTTCACGGCCCACCGCCGGGAAACCGGGACATTTCCCAGTGTGCCGGCACACCTAGCGCCAATTGCAGCCGATGCGGCTGACAGTTTCTTTCAAAGTGGCTGTAAAACCGCCTCCGCTGGCCGCTTAATGGATTGCCGGCATGCCGATCACTGACTGGGGCTCTTCGTCCCGCCCCTTTGAAGGGGGCGGGCTCTTACGGAACAGATACTCGTCACTGCGTGACAGGGAGAAGAGCACGAGGGAGAAGAGCACGAGGGAGAAGAGCAGCGGTGTTACAGTGGAAGAATGAAGGCCAGCAAAAAAGTAAGTATTTTATTTTAAATAAATATTGGAGGTGACAGAAGGAGGGACATTAACAAGGGGGGCTGCATTGGGAAAATGAAATAATATAAAAAGATGGTGGCTGGGGACATAATTACACATCAGGGGGGTTAATACACATGGGTGTGTGGACCATTATATTAACCATTACAAGGGGTTGGTGCATCAATACACAAGGGAGGGGGCTGGCTGGGGGCATCAAATAATCCAATACACAAGGGTGTATTGCAAAAATGCACAAAGGGGGGTGGCTGGGGGGGGAACAAAGGGGGGTGGCTGGGGGGGCACAAGAGGGCAATACACACAAACAACAGAGAAATGTGGAAAGCATTTTTTATACTATTAGTAGGTTATCCCATCCTGATGTGGGGGTCCATGTGGCAGCAGAACCTGTCCTGGTGTATGTATTTGGGTGTCAGTGTGGCAGACCCTGTCCTGATATGTGTTTGGTCATCTGTTTCCTGGCACTTTACTTGCTGTAGGGTTAAATAGAACTTTGTAATGTTTATTTATGCAGATTTTGTGGTCACTTCAGAGGACAAAACTTTTTAGGCCTAGAAATCAGTGAGAGGAAAAGTAAAGGTATTGTGTTATTTACTCTGTTTCAATCTGAATATATTATTAAAAAGGAAACTTAGAGTTCAGAGTTTGTGAAACTCAATTCTTGATTTCATTATACAGGACGCTATTCCCCTTTGGTTTCACAGTCCTTCCCTGTTAAGGGAGACCAAGTGGTATTCAGCTTAGCTATATGCATTTTGTTATCTGTGTGCATTTTGTTATCTGTGATGAGGTGTTCATTTGTTGACGCAGTGCTAAGATGGTTGTGTTGCATTAATGGCTAAAAGTTTTGTTGAAGTTTCATATTTCGTTTTCAAGAATATTATTAAGAATAAGGCTATCACTGTTTTGTTGCGCTGAATAAAACTGGACTTTTTCATCTAAAAATGTTTGCAGTAGCAAATTTTTGATTCCATTATGTCTAATCTCCTTAATTTATTTGGGCCTTCTAACTTTTTTGATTTTTGGGATTTTAATAATGTGATAAAAAAGAATGATTTATAGTTGTTTGGATGTCAAATAGTTTGTCAAATTCTGTTGATATGCATCTGCTATGTTTCCATACATTATTTATGTTTACCTGCAAATATAGGATTTGTATGTCTTATTCAGTTGATCGATACCTGCAGTGCTGTTTCCATGTGTTGTTTATTTGATCTATACCTTCAGTGCTGAGTTTACATGTGATTTCCAGTTGATCTATACCTGCAATGCTGGGTTTATGTGTTCTGTTGGTTTATACCTGCAATGCTATGTTTCCATGCATTATTCATGTATACCTGCAAATACAGGGTTTTTTTTTGTCTTATTCAGTTGCACGTGCTGTTTCCATGTGTTGTTTATTTGATCTATACCTGAACTACAGGGTGAAAGTAAAAGAGCGGTATGGTTTAGTGAATGAGGGGACAAAGGGACTCTGGGAATGATTACGGGGGAGAGGACCTTTCAATGTCACGGTGCAGTCTCACAGTCTTCCCCTGATCTGCAGTCAGTGTGGCAAATATATTTTTTTTGGTGTGGTAGCGGAGGGAGTGATTGCATGCAAGGGAGCATTGAGCGGGGCCCAAGGAAATGCTTGGGTAGGGTCCAATTTTTTCACTTTAAAATATATTGGCAACAGGGTCTAATATTTATATATGTTTTGGCAGCAGGGGATAATATTTATTTATCTATTGGCAGCAGGGTCTAATATTTATATATTGACAGCAGGGTTTAATATATATATATATATATACATATATTGGCAGCAGGAGCTAATATTAACATATATTGGCAGGATGGGCTAATATTAATATTTATTGACAGCAGGGTCTAGTATTTATATTCATATTGGTAGCAGGGTCTAATATTTATATAAATCGGCAGCAGGGGCTAATATTAATATATATTGGCTGCAAGGCCTATTAACAATAAATATTGGCTGCAGGGGCTAATATTTATATATATATTGGCTGCAGGGACTAATAATATATATCGGCAGTAGGGGCTAATAATATATATTGGCAGCAGGGTATAATTTTTATGTATATCGGCAGCAGGGTATAATATAAGTATATATCCGCAGCAGGTGCTAATATCAATATATATCCGCAGCAGGGGTTAATATTAATATATATCGGAAGCAGGGTCTAATATTTATATATATTGTCAGCAGGGGCTAATATTAAAGAATGAACAATAACTACCAGTTTAGCTGTTATTTTGAAATCATATTTCAATCACGGTCTTTACTTCAAAGAGATAAGTGCATATTATGTAGTTAAAAATGCACATCTAACGTGTATATATATATATATATATATATATAGTGTATATGTACCGTTTTATAATTGGCCCCCCTACTTTGGTCCCTGGCCCCCCATGTGCCCCCCTAAATATGAAAGCTGGAGACGCCACTGGAAAAGGGCACTAGGTATTTAATTTATTGATTTCTTACCCACTGTTACATGGGCACTTTCATTTGTCATCTATTTTGCTTGCTATAGGCTATTTCGATCCTTCCTAGGACTCACCAGGTTAAAACACCAGCCTGCAGGTGGAATTCTATGGCTAACGCAAAGCCAACCCTGCCTTATAGGTGCATGTTTCACCTAGGATTACTAGTGATCATTGGAAACTTTGTATACTTTGGATTTTAAGCAGGATTCTTGACATAACAATATTGAAATAAGTTTAATTTGTTTTGCTACTCTAGAACTTCCTTCCAAGAGGTCCTGAACTGTGCTGGAGGACTGAGAGCTCGGTTAGAGAACAAACAGTCTAAATATATTATGACAATATGTGAAACACATCTAAGAATCTGCCATAACAGATCAGCCATAACATTATCAGTGGGTGGGATATATTAGGCGGCAAGTGAACCTTTCATCCTCAAGGTTGATGTGTCAGAAGGAAAAATGGGCAAGCATAAGGATCTGAGCAACTTTGACAAGGGCCAAATTGGCTAGACGACTGGGTCAGAGCATCTACAAAACTGCATCTCGTGTGTTCCCAGTCTGAAGTGATTCAAGTTAGAAAAAGCAGTGAACGGCGACAGGGTCATGGGTGGTCAAGGCTCATTGATGCATGTGGGTGTGAAGGCTGGCCCGTGTGGTCAAATCCAACAGACAAGCTACTGTAGGTCAAATTGCTGAAAAAGTTAATGCTGGTTGTGATAGAAATGTGTCTGAACACAAAGTGCATCACAGTTTGTTGCGTATGGGGCTGCGTAGCTGCAGACTAATCAGGGTACTTATGCTGACCCCTGTCCACTGCCGAAACCACCTACAATGGGCATGTTAGCATAAGAACTGGACCAAGGAGCAATGAAAGAAGGTGGCCTGCTCTGATGGATCACGTTTTCTTTCACATCATGTGGATGGCCGGGTACGTTGCTTATATTAGCAGCTAATGATGTGCTTATGTAAGTGTGAAAGGGATTTCTAATGATCAATTAGCCTATTAAACCTAAACCTGGATTTGCAAACACAATATGCTATTCGAACTAAGGAGTAAGGGTTGCTGATAAAGGACCTCTGTAACCCTATAAAGAGATTCCATTAAAAATCACTAATTTCTAGACTTGCGCATTCATCTTCAGGCGAACATGAAAACGAGCACGAAGAGGACGTTTTTTTGTTCGTTCCGAAGACACGCCGAAGAGAATACAGTGCCGGCAAAACGTAGGAGAAGACGAAGACACACAACCACGAAGAATCGAAGATAGCAGCCGCCAAAATTTCAAACAGGAGTGAGCTGATCTCGTCTGTCCAATCAGCTCACTCTTGTGACGTCACGCTAAGGGTCTCGTCCAATGCCTGTGCTGCTGTTTTTTGAATTCTGAAGGCGCCTTTATAAGACCAGAGCTTGCCTGAGAGATCCATTCATTTTTCTCTGTGACTGCTTTGGCAACACTGCTGTGCTGCATCCGAGCGTTACAGAGAGATTGTTCTGTTCTGTGTGAGACTGGTAAGCCTTAGCCTGCCATTTCTCACAGTGTACTTCATCCTCACTTCAGTTCTACTTAATGAATATATTTAATAATAATAATTTGATTATTTAATTTGTCATCAACTGTAGTGTATAGTGCTGTTGAGTTGACAGTGCACCCAGTGCCTCAGTGGCACTGGGGTGCCCTTGCCCTGGGCTGGCACTAGTGCCTACTGCCTGTCCTGCTTAAATAAATTAAATAATAGAATTTATAAATAATAATTTAATAGAATATATAATAATTTAATAGTACATTATAATATTATATATATATAGTTGTCAGTCATATATATATTATATACTATAGTATACTAGTGTAGAGTGTACTGTAGACATTCAAGACATCTACTAGTGTCTAATCTAAAATCAGTAATATTAATAATTGAATACATTATAAAATTATATATATATTTGTCAGTTATATATACTATAGCTAGTAATAGTATACTAGTGTAGAGTGTACTGTAGACATTCAAGACATCTACTAGTGTCTAATCTAAAATCATTAATATCAATAATTCTATAATTCTTATCTTAATAGTTAATTAAATTAGCTATAAATAAACGTAATAATATTAATTAATTACTACTAGCGTATAGTTCAGCTAATCTTATTAGTACTGGTGCTGCAGCTCTATAGTTTGTGCTTTGTTTTAACAACAGCAAGAGACCAAGTCAATAATCTTTCATTTTATTTCATTTGTTTTGCTCACCTCAGTCCATCAGTGAAGTGAACTTGTTGGGCTAGTGAGTGCAGCCGCATAAGTGCTGTGTTCTTTTTTGATCAGCAAGCAGTGACGTTAACTGTTTTGCAAAGATTTTCTCATTTATTTTACATTTTATTTCAATTTTATTAAAAGTACCCTTAGTGTTTTGCTCACCTCAGTCCATCAGTGAAGTGAACTTGTTGGGCTAGTGAGTGCAGCCGCATAAGTGCTGTGTGTTTCAGCAAGCAGTGAAGCTAACTGTTTTGCTGTGACATTTTATTTTATTTCTCATTTCTTTTAAAGAAAAATTGACTGTGTGACGACAACAACTGTACTAAGCAAAGATTCAAGCTAATAGCTGTAGTACTAAAATAATTCAAATCTTTAATCTTCTTAATCTATAATATATTATATAATATAATATAAATTCTAATTCATAATCTATAATATATATAAGTAATTCTTTCTAATTCATAAACTATAGTCTATCTATAATCCCTAATATAAGTAATTCTAATCTATTAATAATATAATATTATATATAATTTAACCTCACTTTAGCTTAGTGGGCTTGAGAGCGTCTGCCTAGAGTTAGACTAGAATACTAATATAGCTTTAGGTTTAGCATAGCTATTAGGCCCGTGTAAATTCAAAGTCTTTAATTTTTTTATCCCCCCCCCTTTTTTTTTAGTTTTTTTAAACACTACACTACACACACAACACAAAATTTGAAATGGATCCTCCTTTTGGGACTAAGGAGGGACAAGCTCCATCTACCACCACTAGCACCACCACCAGTTCTAAGATGCAGCCTTTGCGTCAGTCTAGTTGGCCAAGTAGACCAAGTTCTCGCTTATCATTTGGGGAAGCATTGCTTGAAGGATCATCAAGTAAAGGAAAGGCACCAAAAGCAGGCAGTAGTAGTGCGGCTAGGCCCACAAGCTCTATGTTTTTTTACGGAAAGCCTAAAGCACCAGAAGCACGTTCAAAGTTAAAGGGTAGCACAACTAGTACTTCTAGTACTTGAGTAAAAAGAAGTGCCTTTTGCCCCAAGCAGCATCTTCCCCATCCACGAGCAGCATGCAAGGTACCAAGCAAAGCCAAATTAGCAGCAAGACTCAGAGGGGTCCCAAACCAAAGCGATCTCATTCCTTTGTAGGGAAAACCACCACCACCACCACCACCACCTCTTCCACCACTAGTGCTGCGCCTACTGTTCCCACCGGTACTGCCACACCATGTCCTCCTAGTACCTCTAGCAAGCCACCAAGTCCTTACAAAATTTTTGTAAAGACAGTTAGAGAGAGGGCTACACATAGTGGAACTCCACCTAGCGAGGTAGCAGAGGAGCCTGAAACTGAGAGGCCAAGTTCAGAGTCTGTTCTTCCTGCTCGCACTACTACTAGTCACGAGTCTCGCCACAATATCAGTCTTAGCTCCAGCCTAGCAGGAATTCCATTCGATCTGGCTAATGAAGAACTAGACTATGAGCCAGAGGAAGTAGAGGAGATGAGTGGTCAGGAATCAGATTCCTCAGGGAGCAGTGTCCAAATGACTAGTGCACAATTTTCTCCTGAGCCTCCACCTTCTCCGCTACGATCATCACCATCACCACCAGCAGCAAAACCTAGCAAATCGAAGGCTAAAGCAATTAGCAGTCCCACTATGACCAGTACTGTTACCACCAGTCCCACCACCACTAGTTCTGCCTCTGTTCATCCACCCCGAGCAGTAGAAGCAGCACCCAAGGCGCACTCCAAGGCTATGCGCGCCCCAATTTGGGAGTACTTTGAAAATGTTGAAGAAGGGCGCTATGGAAAGTGCAAACATTGTGGGAAGCTAATAAGCAGAGGGAAAGTGTCTGGCCATTTTACCAGTGCTAGCATGAAGCATCACCTCAGCACTCAACACAACGCTATGCTATTGGGGAAAGATGCAGAAGTAAAACTTAGTGCAGGCAGCATAGCTGGTGGCCGTGGAAAAACCCCAACAGCTGCTTCTTCTGAGCCAATAGCAGCAGCAGCAGCTATTTGTGGCATTCCAATCCAAAAGGTCAATGCCCAAACAGCAGGCCAATAAAGTAACGCGACTGATTGGTCAGTTCATTGCTGTTGGAGGGGCATCCTTCTCTATGATCGAAGGGGAGCCTTTCAAACAATTGATGGCGGCTGTGGCTCCACAATATACAGTTCCGTCACATTCCACTTTCAGCAGGAACATTGTCCCCTCATTGTATCGGTCCTGTGTTGCAGCAGTGAAAGAGGAGCTTTCCAAGGCTGCTGGTCAGTGTGTTCATTTCACTACAGATTTGTGGAGTGCACCTAGCGGCCAGCATGCCTTTCTTTCTTTGACAGCACACTGGTGGCATCCCGGTGTGTCTAAGGAAGCTGCTGCAGCAGGCTACCGATCTTTCCTTCTCCATGCAGAAGTGATGGATGAAAAGCACACTTCCCAAAATATTCTGCATGCAATGTTTAGCCTTTGGGTGGGAGCAGAGGCGGGCACCAATGTTGAAGTTGGTTTTGTGGTAACTGACGGAGGTGCCAATATGGTGAAAGCGCCGCGAGATGGTCATATTGTTGGTGTGCGCTGTGCAGCCCACATCATCCATCTTGTAGTGAAGGCAGCAATGTCAGAAGGAACTAATGTGGTAGCAGTAGTTCTGTCCCGCTGCAGAAAGATCGCTGGGCACTTTCACCATAGTGTTAAGGCTAGCCAACTTTTGAGGGAAGAGCAAGAGAGGTCAGGTCTTCCCGTACACTGGCTACGTCAGGATGTCAGTACACGGTGGAACTCCACGTTAGACATGCTGGAGAGGATTTTGGAGCAGCAGAGGGCAATCCATAATCTTGCCTCAGAGCATAATATTGGGATTACATCTCCATTGAATAGGGAGGATTGGACAGTGATCGCCCAGCTAGTGGCAGTCCTTAAACCATCCAGGGATGCCACAGAAAATTTAAGCTCAAACACTTCCAGTCTGGCCCAGGTAATCCCAGGGTTCTCCCATCTAGGCAGCAAGATGGATGTGTTCCTTGAAAACCGTGAGGCTGTTCAAGGTGGCACTCTACATTCTGACGTAGCAGCCATAGTCAAGAAGCTGAAGGATCTGCTAAAAGTACACCTTCGCAAACGCATGGAAGAGAGTCCCGAAATGATGCTAGCGTGCCTTTGCGATCCAAGAATTAAGGGAAAGCTAGCTTTGAAATGTAATGTTCTCAGTAGCTACCGGGAGCAATTGGTCAACAAGGTGCGTGACTGGCAGCGTAAAATGGGAATGCTGTCCGAGGAGAGAGAGGTGCAGGAGGAGGAAGAGATGATGTGGTCTGCTACTCCTAGCAGCAGCAGCAGTGCCACAAGCAGCACAACACAGCTGAGTGGAGCAGCTGCATTTTGGGAAGAGGCACTTGGGAGTATAGTTGGACCATCTGACAGAGCTAGCAGCAGAAAGGAGAGTAGTGCTGCTGAAATGGCCAAACTTTACCTCTGTGAAGTTCCTTCTGCGCCTAATGTTGATCCTCTTAGCTACTGGGATGAAAAGAAGAGTGTGTGGCCTGCACTCTCATGGGTTGCGCAGCAGCTTCTATCATGTCTGCCAACCACTGTTCAAAGTGAGCGCGTGTTTTCTATGACTGGAAACATACTGAGTCCACAGCGCTCACGCATGGCACCTCATCTGATGGAGCAGATTGCCTTTCTTAAATTCAACCTGCCCAAGTTGGGTTACTCAGCTCTTAGCTTGGAAAGTTAATTTATTTTCTCTCTAATGTTTAAGGTAGTTTCTCCCCCTGGTTGCACGTGTTTGTGGTGTGGCAACGTCTGCTACCTCCGCCGGTGTAGCCAATTTACGCTAGGGCTTAGTGTCTGAGTTCTGGAAGTCCGCTCCCAAACGCCATGGACTGACAGACTTTCATGCTTTGCCCTGGGGTGAAACAGGTGAGCGGGTCGTCAATTGCCCACTCATTCACCTTTTTCCGTTTCCAACGCTGCTGCTTGTGGTGGTGCCAGCATCTTTTGCCAGTTCGCCTCCTGGCTGAAATCATGCCTCAAATGTCCCTAATGGAAAGGGTAGTTTCTCCCCCTGGTTGCACTTGCTGCGGTGTGGCAATGCCTGCTACCTCCACCGGTGTAGCCAATTTACGCTAGGGCCTAGTATCTGAGTTCTGTAAGTCCGTTCCCAAACGCCAAGGACTGACAGTGTTCGGATGCTTTGCCCTGGGGTGAAACAGGTGAGCGGGTCGTCAATTGCCCACTCATTCGCCTTTCCCAATTCTGCTGCTGGTGGTGGTGCCAGCGTCTCTTCTCTGCCAGTTCACTTCCTGGCTAGTGTCATGCCTCAAATGTCCCTAATTGTAAGGGCAGTTTCTCCCCCCTGGCTGCCTCTGTTTGCGGTGTGGCAACGCCTGCTACCTCCACCGTAGTGGCCAGCTTACGCTAGGGCCTTGTGTCTGAGCTTTGTAAGTCTGCTGCCAAACGTCTCAGACTGACAGTGTTTGGGTGCTTTGCCCTGGGGTGAAACAGGTGAGCGGGTCGCCAATTGCCCACTCATTCGCCTTTTCCAATGCTGCTGCTGCTGGTGGTGGTGCCAGCGTCTCTTCTCTGCCAGTTCACTTCCTGGCTAGTGTCATGCCTCAAATGTCCCTAATTGTAAGGGCAGTTTCTCCCCCCTGGCTGCCTCTGTTTGCGGTGTGGCAACGCCTGCTACCTCCGCTGGAGTGGCCAGCTTACGCTAGGGCCTTGTGTCTGAGCTTTGTAAGTCTGCTGCCAAACGTCTAAGACTGACAGTGTTTGGGTGCTTTGCCCTGGGGTGAAACAGGTGAGCGGGTCGCCAATTGCCCACTCATTCGCCTTTTCCAATGCTGCTGCTGCTGGTGGTGGTGCCAGCGTCTCTTCTCTGCCAGTTCGCTTCCTGGCTAGTGTCATGCCTCAAATGTCTCTAATGGTAAGGGCAGTTTCTCCCCCCTGGCTGCCTCTGTCTGCGGTGTGGCAACGCCTGCTACCTCCGCCGGAGTGGCCAGCTTACGCTAGGGCCTAGTGTCTGAGCTCTGGAAGTCTGCTGACAAACGTCTAAGACTGACAGTGTTTGGGTGCTTTGCCCTGGGGTGAAACAGGTGAGTGGGTCGCCAATTGCCCACTCATTCGCCTTTCCCAATGCTGATGCTGCTGCTGGTGGTGCCAGCGTCTCTTCAATGCCAGTTCCCTTCCTGGCTGGTGTCATGCCTTAAATGTCCCTAATGTTAAGGGCAGTTTCTCCCCCCTGGCTGCGTCTGTTTGCGGTGTGGCAACGCCAGCTACCTCCGCCGGAGTAGGCAGCTTACACTAGGGCCTAGTGTCTGAGCTCTGGAAGTCTGCTGCCAAACGTCTAAGACTGACAGTGTTTGGATGCTTTGCTCTGGGGTGAAACAGGTGAGCGGGTCGCCAATTGCCCACTCATTCGCCTTTTCCATTTCCATTTCATTATTTTCCTTCTGATACACAACCAACCAAACATAACACACACAATAACACAAATAACACATAACACAGTGACATAACCAGTGGCGTCGCTACAGGCCCCCCCTAGGTTATTTCTTGCCCCCCCTGTTGCCCCCCCGCCGAATTTGTAACCACCCAGCAGAGTCCCGCAATGGGACTTTAACCCCTTGACTGCTAACGACGGCATGGTGCCGCCGCTAGCAGTCCCAGTCAGGTGCTAACGACAGCACCATGCCGTCACTAGCACTACCTTACCTTGATGGAGGTCTACCCCGGCTATCTGCCCCTCAAACTGAAGGGCATCACCGGGCCACCCGATCTGCCCGGTGACGTCTCGCGCAATGACGCAATGACGTCACCGCGCAACTTTATTAACAACTGACAATTGTCAGTTAAAGAGGTATGGGGGCATGCTGCTTAGATGCCTGTATCTCAGGCATCTAAGCAGCTACATACCCCCACAATATACTGTTGGAAAGGTATTCGCCTCACCTTTCCAACGATATATAGATTGTAAAAAATAATAAAAAATATTAAGTTAAAAAAATAAAATGTAAACAAAAATTATTAAATTATTTAAACATAAAGTAGTTTAACTTTAAAAAAAAAAAAAGTTTAAGTATTCTAGCTAAATGATCACTGTGGTAGCCAATGTTACCACAGCGATCATATAGCTATAAAAAGTCACATTCCCTTTTTAAAAATGGCCGATACTAATTTTTAATCCTATGATCCCTTTGATCATGGGGTTAAATTTAGCCAACGGTAGAGGGAGGTAATTTTTGAAATCCTGATGAACTGCAAATATTATTAAAATCAGCCATTTAGCCTGTGTGGTACGTGAGTAACCATATCATCCCTGGAGCGCCTTGCATTTTTACTGCAAAACTTATTTTTGCTGTAAAAGTGATTTTTTTTTCTCCCTTTACCATCATTTCTTTGGGATTGTAAGGGGAAAGAATGGTGTGTGCTTCTGTGAGTGAATGTATTTAAAGTATGGTGTGTGCTTCTGCGAGTGAATGGAGATATGAAAGGCATGTGAATGGTCAGTAATTAGGGTTGAAGCCTTGACGTGGCATTACTGCTCACGTAGGAAGTTAAATTATGCCACAAAAAGTACACATTTGCAAAAACGACATCCCTTGGCGCATCAAATGAGGGGCTGCATGTGTTTCTAGTACAAACCTGGAGTGCGCAAGACAAATACAGGATTTGTATGTCTGATTCTGTTTATTTGATATATACCTTCAGTGCTGAGATCACAAGTGAATTTCAATTGATCCATACATGCAAAGCTGGGTTTGTGTGTTAATGTGTTCATCTATACCTGCTATCGGCAGCAGGGTCTAATATTTATATATACATTTATATATATATATATATATATATATATCGGCAGCAGGGACTAATATTAATATATATATCGGCAACTGGGGCTAATATTAATATATTTGGGCAGCAGGGGCTAATACATATATATCAGCAGCAGGATCTAATATTAGGCCCTGAAATCATTTAGTGCAAAAGTTAAGGTATTGTGTTGTTTAAAGGATTTCAAGGATTAGTCGTACTAAATTGTGGCTTCAGGCTTCCCATGTTGAATGATCAAGTATTGTATTGTCCAATAACAAAAGTATCATTCCATAGCACATTACTTTTGGCAATATATATATATATATATATATATATATATATATATATATATATATATATATATATATATGTGTGTGTGTTTTTTTCAGTGGTATGATTTAATGGTGGAAATTATTAATGCCCCCCAGTTTGACTGTGGTATCTTGTGTGCCCCCCCCTATATATTGTCGCCACTGGACATAACACACACGTACAATGCACAAATCCCAAGGACCTTTCCTCTTGTTATTTGTCCTGGCCTTCACTTCTACACTCACTAGCATTAACGCTATAACTCACACTTCATCCTATAACATTTTTCCATCCACATACCTGCCAACAGACCCAACTTTTTCAGTGACAGTCCTGTCCCATCTAATTTAGCTAAACTAGGTATGCAAATACACGTAGGTAGTTATAGCTCGGTAGGTAGCACTAGTATAAACATTAAATAAATATAATAAAGTACTAAATAATAAATCTAACTTTAAAATACATTTAAATAAACCCCTAATTTTTTTTAAAAAACCCATTAAAATTAAAATTAAATTATTATTTAGACATAATACACCTTTAACCAAACCAGTGCACTGCTACTAATCTTAAACATAACCGTACATTAACCCTAAGCTATTTTTTAGTTCATTTTTCCATCCGCATACCTGCCAACACACCCAAGATTTTGGTGGACAGTCCAGCTTTTTTCCAGTCCTGTCCAGTAAAAGTTGGGTGGTTGCAAAGTATGCCATTGTAAATAGGTAGCAAATGTTAGGCATGTATTACAAGTGGTCCAAAATCAATTTAAAAATGTAAAATAATCCCTATTCTTTTATTAAACATCTATGGATGTGTGACTGTGTATGATAAACGGAGGCCAAGTTCCTTGGAGCATTTGTCTAGGTCATTTTGTGTACAGTACACCTCGGTACGTGTGTGCAACTCTATTGGTCGTTTCGGCAGGGGGCTCACCTGCCATCAACGAATGAAGTGCGTTCTGCAATTCACTCGTTGATGCCAGACCAGCCCCCTGCCGAAACGACCAATAGAGTTGCACACACGTACCTTCACGGCAGCTGCTGCTGATCCGATCTGTTGTTAACCCTGTACTAACCCCTGCTAGGCAACCGGGAGGGAAACGAAGATCAAACGAGCACGAAGAATGGCCACGAATATTCGCCCGAAGAGAAGACAGGAATGGGCGAATATTCGCGGAATACAAATATTTTTTTCCCCCCGAAGACGAGCACGAAGATGAACACGAAGAGCTTCCTGGTGCCCAAGTCTACTAATTTCCCCCTACAATAGTCATTTACATCAACAATGTCTACTCTGTAATTCTGGTCTTAAAAACCAAAAGGACATTTGTAAGTGGTCCCAAACTTTTGAATGATGGTGTGTATATATATAATAGGTATTGTGAGATAGGTCTGGGATCGCCCCTCGCTGAGGTCAAGGGACAAGTGCAATTCATTCAAACCAGGCAATTAGCAGTAAATTTGTGCAATCTGACACAGGGTCAGGTTTATTAGAAAGGTTGCAAAGACAAAAGAAATATAACAACACAGCAACAAAAGAAATAGCTTGCCTGTCCGGCACTTACTACACAAGGGATGTCCCTCACTACCAGCTGGAGAGCTTCTCTCTGCCAACTTAACATAATATGTCCAGCAACCTTTACTCACTTTACTCCAATGTGTCTCCCACAGACAGGCTTTCTTTGTCCTCAGCCAGAGAGCTACCTGCCCTCCTGGCTTCCCTTTTTTATCCGCCCTCTCATTCACCTAAATTAATCACCTAGCAGGTGGAAGACTGGTGTTACTTCACATAGGAAAGGAATGTAGTTGTATAGCAAGGCAGACTTTGAATTTCTTACCCATGATGAAGGAATTTGCAGGTTTGAGGGAAAACCTAATCCGTTCCAAGGATGATGGTTACACAGTAGCAACTAGAGGTTTGCGAAAAGATAAAGAGCTTCCTTTGGAAGAAACGTTTAAGAAAAGCAAACAAGAACATTTTTTAGACATCTAGATGTTCTGTTATGAAAGTAGGAGTAAAACTAAAAAAAAGAAAACTCAAGGTAGGTAAGAAACAAAAATTATGTACAATAAGCAGAGTCTTTAGGCAAAACCGCTACCTTTTATGAGAAAATATCACTATAACTATAAATAGATGTAGTCACATAACCGTGTGCAACCTCAGCAGCCTCTTTCACGGATAGAACCTTCTAAGTTCCTAAATGTTATACAACTTTACTTTTTCAATGTTGGCCCATAAAATGTACTACCTCTCATTGTACTAGGCACTATTTGTCATAGCTTTCAATATGTGGACTTTTGGTTTTGTGCATCAGCAATCCATCTTTTTTTTCCTGTCTGTTAACCCTACTCATGATGTTGGGAGAATGTTCTGTTGTTTTTGCTACTTTGTCTCTTCGCATGACACCAGTGTAGAATATGACATCTTTTCTTTGTGTTCTAAATGTAAATCTACATAAGGGAGCAAAAAGAAAAACATGCTATGGGTCCTAAAGAATAACAATTAATCTTCTGCTTAACATAGCTTCCTGGAAGAGATAAGGTCAGGAAGCAGGAGGGGCAGAGAGGCAAATGATTCCAGTAATGCTTGTTAAGGGACCTTGCCTTGTCACTTTCGTCTTCTTAGTTATCAGAGTTAGCTTCCATGCTAATCTGAATATTAGATACCATACAAAGTGTCTCAAAACAGGAATTACGTGTGTCTCCTAAACGGTAGCAGTGCTGAATTAGTTTATGACATATGATATATGCTATGGTACCTTCAGATGTATGGTAGAGTAACTGTCGGTTTGCTAATAACACACAATTTTATATATTTTACAATACAGGATTATTTTGCTAAGAAACATCGGGCCATATTTTTCTTTGGAGGAGTTCTAAATGCAACTTTTTTTTAGTTGCACTTTCTTTAGTACTTTAGTATTAATACAGATTTCATAAACATTTTTAAGGGTCTCCGTTTACTTCTATATTTAAATACCATGAGCAGGAGTATATGCATAAGAAAGGAATGGAATATCCTTAATTTAGTATACTTTTTATGCCTTTCATGTGATGAACCTTACAACAAAGTTACAGGAAAGCTCAATAAGATACACACTGAAAGCAGAAAGTACAAGTTATATTTCTGACATCACTGCAGGTTTCACGTTGCATATTCTAGTACTGAAGACCATATCTTTAGTACATACATTGCCATATAAAGATCAGTTGGGGCCCATTTACACAAAAAATATACACTGCTCAACTATAAAACTATGACCACCTGCCTAATATTGTGTAGGTCCCCCTTTTGCTGCTAAAACAGCCCTGACCCGTCAAGGCATGGACTCCACTAGACCACAGGTGCTGTGGTATCTGGCACCAGGACATTAGCGGCAGATCCTTTAAGTCCTGTAAGCTGGGAGGTGAGGCCTCCATGGATGCATTCTGGTGCCATGTGTTCTCCAGGTAAGCGAGGGACACACAACCCATCCACATGATGCAAAAGAAAACGTGATTTATCAGAGCAGGCCTCCTTCTTCCATTGCTCTGTTCTAACCCATTAACTTTGAGGATCAAATGTTCACTTGCTGCCTAATATATCCCACCCATTGACAGGTGCCATGATAACAAGATTATCAGTGTTATTTGCTTCACCTGTTAGAGGTCATAATGTTATAGCTGATCAGTGTACACATACACAAAGTATTGTTTGGTCAGTAGGATTGCTACATTTCCTATATACAATTATGGAACTTCACCCCTTTAATTATATTCACCCCTAGGCATTAACAGCAAAATTCAGACTGCATTTGGAAAACTCTTTGACAGTAGCATCCACAGGAATCATATCAAAGATCGTGCAGATCTCACATAAATAAATACACACTGGAATTAAATCACTAAAGGGAGAGTTGCGGTTTTAGCTGTCTCTCTTCACTTTTCATCACAAAGGGCCAAAACTAGCAGGTTTCTGCATAATAATGCATAATTAAATTAATAAACATCACTGATTTAACTATGCATTATACAAGACCACACAAGCTGTTGTAAAAACTAAATAGGCTACAAGGAGTAGAAAGACAACTCCTTTTGTTTTGCTGAATATAAACCACTGATCCCTACAAACATAGATACACGTTGCAGAGTAACTCTGAACTTTTCTTTTTACTTCTGCTCTTATTGATACTAATGAATTTTGGGCTTAGGATAAAGAAATCCTGAAGATTAGTCCATGAGGCTGCTAAATGGTGATGCGGTTTAAATAATTGTATAAAATAAAAATATAGTCCAAATAATAAAATGCAAAGAAGAGATACATTTAACTACAATCATTGCATCGTTATTAGAAGTTAATTTTTTTCTCTTAGTAAGAGCACCAATGTTTCTGATGTAGGCACATACTTTACACACCATGTTGTGTAGAGTTACCAAGAATTGTTGATTGTTTGCATTATGGCATTATTTTTCAAGGTCAAGTGCCCACAATGCTATTTCCGAGCACGTCTTCAGTAACAAGGAACAGCTGGGCTTTTTCTAATCTTATCATAGTGACAAAAGCTTATTAAGGGGTTCTTGACATTGGTGTCTCTGCATTCAGCTTGTGCAATATAATCTGCACCAAATCCTTCAAACAAATAAAGTTTCTTACCAGTTTGAATTTTTCTTGCAAGCCGCCATATGAAGCTTTCATAAATAAAATTCAGTGACTAAACGTATTTAAATAAAACACTGCCTGCATTTTGACTTTCCAAAATCACACAATGTACCCCCTTCATCATGCTGTGCCCCCCGGTGTGCCCCCCCCAATCGAAACGCCGTCTTTTTTTTTTTTTTTTAATAGACCCGGAGGAGAGAGTGAGAGGCGCCGAGCGGTTGCTGAGGAATAAATTCTCAGCAACCGTTCGGCGCCTCTCACTCTTCTCCGCGACCGCGAGGCCTCTTCCTGGTTCGCAGTGCCGGCATTTCAAGCCGAGCGCCGGTATATGTCGTCATATCCGGCGCCCAGCAGTGAAGCCGGCAGAACCAGGGATACAGAGACCTCGCGATCTCACCGCTGGACAAGCCCAAGGTAAGTGAACTTCAAAGGGGGGGTTAGAAAGTTAGGAGGGGGTTAGAGAGTCAGAAGAGGTAGATAGGAAGTGAGAAGGGGTAGATAAGGATAGATTGGGAGGGAGAGGGGGTAGATAAGGATAGATAAGGATAGATTGGGAGGGAGAGGGGGGTAGATGGGATAGATTGGGAGGGAGAGGAGGGTAGATGGGATAGATTGGGAGGGAGATGGGGGTGGATGGGATACATTGGGAGGGAGAGGGGATAGTTAGAATTGATTGGGAGGGAGAGGGGGTAGATAGGATAGATTGGGAGGGAGAGAGGGGTACATAGGATAGGTTGGGAGGCAGATGTGGTAGATAGAGAGGCAGATGTGGTAGATAGGGAGGGAGAGGGGGTAGATAGGATAGTTTGGGAGGGAGAGGGGGTAGATAGGATAGATTGGGATGGAGAGGTCTTTATGGGACAAAAACGGCGTACGTTCAGCTGTTTGGGGACAAAGTTGACATAATGTGTAACTTAGGTGCTGGTCAGGTTCTATGTGGGCAGTGTGGACACCAGGGTTGGCTTTGGGGTGTGTGACCAGTGATCTATGCCTGTAATTTAGGGGGTTTTATCTATACCTTTAATGCAGAGTTTATATGTAATTTCCAATTGATTTATATCTGCAAAGCTGGGTTTTGTGTCATTCTGTTCATCTGTATCAGCTATATTTCCATACATTATTAATGTTTATGGAAATATAGGATTTGCATGTCTTATTCAGTTGATCAATACCTGGAGTGCTGTTTCCATGTGTTGATTATTTGATCTAAACCTTCAGTGCTGAGTGTACATGTGATTTCCAGTTGATATATACCTGCAATGCTGGGTTTGTGTGTTCTGTTGGTTTATACCTGCAATGCTATGTTTCCATACATTATTTATGTATACCTGCAAATACAAGTTTTTTTTTGTCTTATTCAGTTGCATGTGCTGTTTCCATGTGTTGTTTATTTGATCTATACCTGAACTACAGGGTGTAAGTAAAAGAGCGCTATGGTTTAGTGAATGAGGGGACAAAGGGACTCTGGGGATGATTACAGGGGAGAGGACCTCTCAATGTAACGGTGCAGTCAGAAGGAGGGAACACTGCACTGACTCTCACTGTCTTCCCCTGATCTGCAGTCAGTGTGGCAAATATATTGGCAGCAGGGTCTAATATTAATATATATTGGCTGCAGGGGCTAATATTAATATATATCGGAAGCTGGGACTAATGTTTATATATATCGGCAGCAGGGGCTAATATTAATATATATTGGCTGCAGGGCCTATTATCAATAAATATTGGCTGCAGGGGCTAATATTTATATATATTGGCTGCAGGGACTAATACTATATATCGGCAGTAGGGGCTAATATTAATATATGTTGGCAGCAGGGTATAATTTCTATGTATATCGGCAGCAGGGTATAATATAAGTATGTATCCGCAGCAGGGGCTAATATTAATATATCCGCAGCAGGGGTTAATATTAATATATATCGGAAGCAGGGTGTAATATTTCTATATATCTGCAGCAGGGTCTAATATTTATATATATTGTCAGCAGGGGCTAATATTAAAGAATGAAAAATAACTGTCACTTTAGCTGTTATTTTGAAATCATATTTTAATCACAGTCTTTACTTCAAAGAGATAAGTGCATATTATGTAGTTAAAAATGCACGTCTAATGTGTGTGTGTATATATATATATATATATATATATATATATAGTGTATATGTACCGTTTTATAATTGGCCCCCCTACTTTGGTCCCTGGCCCCCCATGTGCCCCCCCTAAATATGAAACCTGGAGACGCCACTGCTACCACCCCCTCTGCAAAACCAGTTTAGTTAGAATTTTAGAAATAAACAGAACATTGTTAGGAGCATGCACATTAGCAAAGGTGTATATTGTTCGTGGTATATAACCTTTAAAAAAATGTATATATCTGCCCACTTCAACAGTTTTTTGGCCTTCTTCGAAAATAAGATTGCAACCTCTTTGACTATGAATATGGAGTATTGGACATATAGATAGTCAAGTAATGCGAGTCTCTTAGTTTCGGTTCTTTGCCCTCTCTGAAGTGTGTAAAAATGTGATTGAGACTTGTTTCACTCTCAATTCATGTAGCAGTTTTGAAGGGTTTTATATGGCTATACTTTAAGTATTTTTTTTCACATTTCTGTTGATTACAAAGTGATCCACAAGCAGGGCTCCATTCTACAGCATTGCTGATCACAGTACTTGTGAACAGCCTGCAGGGGGACCTCATCAGATGTTTCAAGAGGGTCTGGAAAGGCTCTTAGGGAACAATTTTGAAAGTAATAGTTTCCAGTGATAACAGGACTGACACAGCCAGCAGAGAATACGTCATTCCACTGTACCTGGCGCCCACATCGAGCAGGGTTACACTGGATCAGTGGGCAGCAAGTTACCCATGCTGAAAGATAAGGTGTCAGGGTGCCAAATGCAAAAACCATAGGACATACTATTATGTCCTCTGTCACCTAGAGCATGTTTCAGAGGATGTAATAATATATCCTGTGTCACGAAGTGGTTAATATGCATTCTTCTTTACAGGGGGGTGTCAGGGACATTAGAATGCCCTCTTAATAGCTTACACCTGCTAAATTGTCACTAAAAGATGGTAAGATATAGCACAGAAGAATCATAGATCACTTAAGAAAGTTTTATGTGTAGGCTCCTTACATTGAACACACAGGTCACAGACTCCAGCCCGTCTTGAAGTCTTTGGTCTTGTGCAGCAGAGAAACTACCCTGTACATAAAGCAACTAATTGGGTCAGAAAAAAATGTAGAGTTATATTTGCTTTCAGGATCTAATTGGTTTCTTCTTTGGAATGATTCATTTATGTAACTTAGGTAATATCCTTTTCTGTATTATCCAATAAAAGGCTTCAAATTCGACTAAAGACTGCATGTTCTCTTGATCTAATATTGCAATTTCCATTTTTGTTATCAGGTCAGATCTTCAAAAGTAATCTTTATTAAGTGAATGCCCTTTCCCATCTTTTCAATTGATAATGTTCCTCACTGTAACACAACATTAATGGATCATTATGTTACATCCTGCAGCAGCTCCTATGTGACATGCCTGCAACATCCTGTCCTAATCTCAGGAGCCAATTGTGACAGCTATGTCATAGCTAACATCTCCTGTTCTGACCTTTGGGGTACACTCATACTATTTTACAAAGCTATTTTTATTTTAGGAATTTTTGCAATATACAAGAGTGTACAATAATAAGAAATAGCTATGTCTGTTATTTTAATAGCATTTATTATTTTAACTGTAAGAAGAGCACAAAAATAAGGAAGTGAGTTTTAAGGTTAATTAAACGGGATTCAATGATGATGATAATGTTTTGAATCATTTCTTCCATTTAGAAACAAATTACTTTTACTAAAGCAATAACATTGTTTTATGCTCAAGTCATTAATTATTAAATTATTTTTTCCTATAGGAGCCTATGTTCTGATAATCCTGATTCTGATTTTCAACGTGAGAAGGATGAGAACAAGCATGATATGTCACCCTCGTCTTCTAGAGCAGTATGTGGATCGTGCCTCGTATATGCAAAGGATAGTGGTGAGAAGAGACTTGTGGATGGATGGCAAGACAGACTTGGGTGGTGATCTGGCTGTGTGTGTAGCAACATGACAATTGAGAATGGAATAGTAACAGATGAGTTGTGACTGTGTATGTATGGTTCTGTAGTTATATCTATTTTTTTATTTACATGCTGATAAATATACCAGTGAACAGAACTTGACATGAAAGAAAAAGCAAGGGCGATATCAGGGCAGTCATTAGTTCCAAGCATGACCATCACCTGTTTGATCTAACATATGAGGTACTTCAACAGGTGCCTGCCTGACTTGATCTTGCAGATGACAAAACCCCTCCATAGAGAGGCCTTCTTCTGCATGGTGTCGATTATGGTTCCCAAAAAGGTCAGTCTTTGGCAGTGACTTCTCTCGGTTGAAAACCCATTCCAGGTGATAACGCATTTGCAGTGTCTTGCTGATTTAAGCTTGCAAAGATCAGAGGAGATGGAGCCAACATCAATCACTTGTCATAGGTAAACTTTTATAAACAAAGATGAGTTGTCTCAACACCAAATCATTTTGAGAGGAAATGGGGGTAAAGGAAAATCCAAAAGGCATGGCATAGAACTGCAGATTGTTCTCAGCTACGAGATTTTTGGAGGGCAATGATTCTCCCGGACCATAACATGTAAACCTTCCTGGAGTGTGAGCATGGCAAGAAAGTCTTTGTGACTTAGGAAATCCACCTTTGTGGTTGGGCAACACAGATCCTTGGGATAAGGAAAACGATTCTTTCCCAGAAATCCTGAATTAGTTCCAAGTAGTCCTGAATGTTCACCTACTCAAAAAGGGAGGGACAGTATGAATATTCTAGATGGTAGACTAACACTGACAGATGTCGCACAGCACATAATGATCCAAAGTAATCTCTTCCGGACCTGATCTGATGTAAAGAAGTCCCCACAGGAATTTCTGCTACCAGAAAAAAACAGTAAATTATTACCTGTGAATTTATTTTCCTTGTCACTTTCCGAGAGCATAGGAGATAGCTCTGCCTATCCAGGTAGGGCAGGACATTATAAAGTCCCCAGAACCTCCCCCTACAAAAGAGCAATTAAACAAGAAAAAGAAATGCCATTAGGGTGGGACAAATATTGCTACCAGTGACAAGGAAAATAAACCATCAGGTAAGAATTTACTGGTTCCAAGTCACTCCTAGTAGCATAGGAGATATAACAAAGCCAATAGGTGGGCTAAGAAATAACAACCCAGCACTCTGTACCGAACTTTGCATCTTCTACACAAGAGGTCTCTAGCTGATGTTTCACAAAGGTCTGCACACTGTTCCAGAATGCAGCTCTGCAAAGCTTGTCCATGGAGACTCCGGCTGCCTGAGACCAAGATGGCGAGGTAGCCCGATTGCAATGATCTTCACGGGAAAAGTTCTTTTCTTGGTGGCCTTGTAAGTCTCTGAAATCGACAGTACTAGCTACTAGACTTGGGCACCAGGGGGCTTTTCGTGTTCGTCTTCGTGCTCGTCTTCGGCAAAAAAAAAAACTTCGTATTCCGCGAATATTCGCCTGGTCCTGTCTTCTCTTCGGGCGAATATTCGCGGACATTCTTCGTGTTCGGGTTTTCTTCGTTTTCCCCGGTTAAGGGGTTAAAACGGGGTTAAGGCCGCTCTGGCGCCAGGAGTTTAAATGTCCGTATGAGCAACTCTATTGGTCGTCAGCAGGGGGCTCGTCTGCCATTGGTTGATGGCAGACGAGCCCCCTGCTGGCGACCAATAGGGTCGCTCGTACAGACTGTTAAACTCCTTGTGCCGTAATTGTCCGGCAGATCCCGCTGGTCTCCCTGTTCTATCATTTATTAACTGATAGAACAGGGAGACCAGTGGGATCTGCCGGGTAAGTTCCAGCATTGGGATTTTAAAAGACTTTTAGGCTCCTGGTGCTGTAACTTACGCGGCACATCCCACTGCTCTCCCTGTTCTATCAGTTAAATGTCCGTACGAGCGACCAAGAAAGTCGTTCGTACGGACATTTAACTGATAGAACAGGGAGACCAGTTGGATGTGCCGGGTAAGTTGCAGCATTGGGGTTTTAAAAGTCTGCACGAGCCACTCTGTTGGTTGCTTGTGCAGACTTTTAAAACCCCAATGCTGCAACTTACCCGGCACATCCCACTGGTCTCCCTCCCTGTCCAATTAATTAAATGTCCGTACGAGCGAACAATAAAGTCGCTCGTATGGACATGTAACTAATGGAACAGGGAGGGAGACCAGTGGCATCGGCAGGGTAAGTTGCAGCATTGAGGTTTTAAAACCCCAATGCTGCAACTTGCCCTGCAGATGCCACTGGTCTTTAACTAATTAAACAGGGAGGGAGACCAGTGGCATCTGCAGGGTAAGTTGCACCATTGGGGTTTTAAAACCCCAATGCTGCAACTTACCCGGCACATCCCACTGGTCTCCCTCCCTGTTTAATTAATTAAATGTCCGTACGAGCGAACAATAAAGTCGCTCGTACGGACATTTAACTAATTGAACAGGGAGGGAGATCAGTGGCATCGGCAGGGTAAGTTGCAGCATTGGGGTTTTAAAACCTCAATGCTGCAACTTACCCGGCAGATACCACTGGTCTCCCTCCCTGTTCAATTAGTTAGGGGTTAACTTTGTTTTTTAAAGGGTTAAGGGGCCGTGCAAGTGAGCCTATTGGTCGCTTGCACGGCCCTTTAACCTATGGATTTCCGCTCCCGTTAACCCCTTCGATGCTGTGTTAGATAACGCAGCATCGAAGGGGTTAACGGGAGCGGAAATCCATAGGTTCGCTGTCAGGGGTTACCAATTGGTTGATGCCAGAGGAGGTCCCTGTAGGCGACCAATAAGCTCATTCGCACTGCCCTGTAACCCGTGACGGCGAACCTGCGGATTTCCACTTCCGGGAACTGTTGCGAAGCCGCGGTAAGTTAGAAGAGGGGGGGAGAATGGTAGACGAAGACAATCACGAAGATCTTCGTGGTGTGTGTCTTCGTCTTCGCCTACGTTTTACCGCCGCCGTCTTCTCTTCGGTGTGTCTTCGGAACGAACACGAAAACGCACTCTTCGTGTTCGTTTCCGTGTTCGCCCGAAGACGAATGCACAAGTCTACTAGCTACCATGCTATCAAATTCCTTGAAGCTGCAAGTCCTTTCCAAGCTACAGCAAATGAAACATAGTTTAGATGATCTTCATTCCTAGGTCTAGGGCAAACTAACTGCAAAATAATGTCCTGGTGTAGGTGGAAAGGAGAGAATACATTTTGGAGGCATGCAAATAAATTCTCTGTGTTCAAAAAATTTCACATAAGGTTTTAATGTATAGAAAGTCTCCAAAGTTAGCCATATCGTAGATTAGTAATCTGTTCCCTGCTTTGCATCAAGGTCTCTGCAATTTAGAGACTAGATAGAATTAATCTCTCCCTTTCGAAAACTATGCCATCAATTTCAGGTATGTAGGATACAGACGGAGGACACACCCTTGTCTGACCTCTACTCTTCTGGCACCAATTCTGGGTATCAAATTTTTCTGGTCCAATCTGAAGCTATGACAATCACCATGGATTTTTCTTCTTACCTTGGATATAAAGGGCAGACCATTGTAAGCAGGATCCTTTTTCTCAGATGAATCGGTTCGTCTTAATCTGTTAATTCTAGTTTTGTCAGACCCTTTGAATGTGAGAAGCGCTGCGTAAACTGTTGGCTCTATATAAATAAAAGATAATAATAATACTAATAATAATAAAGAAGGAGAAATATATAACTCATCCTAAAGTTCCACTTCTGGGAGAAGGTGTTCAGGGCTAGAGGATGGCTCTCTGCTGACAGGAAGCAGAATAGATTCAACTTTCTGTTGTTTACTGAAGGCATGAGGTGTACTGGCATACTCCATTCTTCTGTAATCCTCAGAAATGTAGCGTGGTCTAGGCTCCTGGAAGCACAGACACTCTGCAGTTATGTTTTCCTTCCCTCTGATGTAGACGGCTGCAAGATGAGACACATTCTCTTCAGCCCATCTCCCTATCTTCTGGATAAGTTCTCCTTGCCAGGAACTCCTGTATGAGAGGATTTTCAAAGCTCTTCCCCGGAGCCTGTTCTGTCAGGACTGTAGGGCTTTCCAGATGGCAAGAACTTTGAAGATTGATGTGGAGATGACTTGCAGAAAATCCTCAATGAGGCACCCTAGCCCCTCAGACTGCCATCTGTAGAGATGACTAACCAAGCTGGTTCAGTCCTAGTAGTCTCATGGGCAGTCTCAGGCTGTACTTGTGCGTCCTTAGAACGGGCTCAGATTCTGGATCTTGTTTTCCAGAAGAAAAGCCAAAGTTTGCCCAAGGCCCCAGGATCCCCAAGAATCCAGTAATTACCTGATGGGGTAGGAACAAAAACACAGAAGCAGAAGTTGGGAGGAGCAAGATTTTATAAGTTTGATCTGGCTTTACCTGGATGTGCTGAATCTTATTGCTGTTTGGGATAAAGTGAAATGTAGTCCTGTTCATGTTAATACTTTCTTCAAAGTTTGAAAAGACAGCTTGTAATAAGTAACAAGCTGTTTTCCCAGAATGACATGCACAGCGAGACTGCTTGCAGACAATGATTCTGTCCCCTGCAGAGTATGACATTTTTTTTTGCAAGATTAACTATATCCCTTGAATCTCAGTGCAGGAGGAAGATCATTCGATAAGCACTCTTCTGCAGGGCATTAGCTGTCAGTTGGACAGCTAAATAAAATTAGGTGTATCTTAATATATACACCTTATGTTCTGAAAATTCCAACAGATCATAAAGTATGACTTTGGCTTCTATCAGAGATGCTACAGTTATATCAAATGTTTACTGGCTCTTTAACACTACACACCGATTTGCATGATCTGTCCTGACTGTTCATTAATGACCATTTACAATAATCATTAATTGCATCTTATTGAAAAATTCTGTATCCATAGAGAACAGTTGATAACATATTTATTAAGTATGATTAAAAAAGTTCCAAGAATTATTTTAAAGTTTAAAGATTCTTGGGGGAATTAATTTACCAACAAACTCTTCAAATATATGAGAGACTGTGTGTGTGTATTAACTTGTCCAGCTCACTGTTGAACAAGTGAGGGAGCATCTTCCTCTCCCAATAAAGGAGTCACATGGATGTCATACTGTACTTGTACAAACTTCGTTTACCTCTTCTTACAGGACCTCACTCAGTCTCTTTCCTCAGGCACAATGCTCGTCAACAACACTGCTACTCCCTGTCCCTGTTCCCAATGTTGAAATCAGAATTGCAGACTGGCAGAATATGACGGTAAGAAAGAATGAAGCATGGGGGATATTATATTG
This sequence comes from Spea hammondii, assembly GCA_029215755.1. Classification (NCBI taxonomy): domain Eukaryota; kingdom Metazoa; phylum Chordata; class Amphibia; order Anura; family Pelobatidae; genus Spea; species Spea hammondii. The sequence goes on along the minus strand of JARDYJ010000003.1, from coordinate 87,434,942 downwards.
TTATTCACTGCACATGAACACAACACCTATTGTTAATAACCGGTAAGACTCCTGCTTAGCCTGCATTTATATTATAATATTCAAGTCAGAGACCCAACTGAACAATTAAAAAAAACCTCACTTAACACCTTTAGGTATCAGAATATACTATGATATCCTTAAACAATGGTCAGAATGAATAAGGACATCATACTATGAGCTAATTTTTTTTGCAGCATCTAGGATTTCTGCTGCTACACAAGAGATTAGCAAAAGTCATCAGAAGCCAACATAACCGGCTGTGTGCCGATAGCTCTGTTGTAGGGTTGGTACACCTTCACTGTCTGTAAGGCTGATAATATGATCAGGCATTTCCTTAAAGTGGTATGCCTAGGTGGCCCATTGCTTAAACCATTGTCCAACCTGGTGCCCTCCAGGTGCTGCAAGACTACATCTCCCAGTTAAGGGGCTGGCGGAGGAGTATGGGAGATGTAGTCCTGCAGCAGCTGGAGGGCCGCAGGTTGGACACCACTGGCTTAAACTGTAATCAGGAATGCAGGGCACACATACCCATTCTTTCTAATTACAATGTGTTCAACATGAGAGAACACTGTGGGAACAAGAAAAAAATTATATGGACCTCAGTGATGTCCCATGACATCATCAGGGGTACGTTTTTATTACAGGAGACATTTATGAGGTCCACAAAACCCCCAAAGGCATATCTAGTCAAAAAAGTATAACCCATTAAAACTATTTCAAAACTAGAAATAAAATGGCAAAAATTAAAACAAAATGTTTAAAGTATTAAAAAATAAGCTACATACTGTATGTTTTGTTTTTTTGCAGTGGCAGAGACATCTCGCTGCCGCTGCATGAGAGATGAAACTCTCATTTCAGAAGAAGCCAGACTTACTCTCCTGTCCAGACCCTGCTGAGATATTTGATTGTGACCCCTGCTGGCTGATCACATAGATTGCAATCAGCACTGCAAGGCTATGGCACAAATGAGGAAAACAAATACAAATATTCAAACAAAGTGTAAATAAAAAAAGTCTGGCTTCTTCTGGGTTGTATAGCTAGAGGCATTAGTAGCAGAAAGAGAGAGAGGTAGTTCTGCTACTTTACAGATGTCTGGTCTGAACTCACCTAGAGTATTATGTACAGTTCTGGAGCCTCATCTCCAGAAGGATATTGGCATATTGGAGAGAGTTCAGAGGAGAGATAAAATTGCTAAGTGGTTTACTGGATAAAAATATTTATAGCTTGGAGAAAAAAGAAGATAAATGGGAGATGTAAAATAAACATTTAAATACTTAGGAATTTAACAAAGTACAGTAGGGAAGTTTATTTCAAAGGAAGAGGAATCTTAGAACAAGAGGACATAATCGAAAACTAGAGTGTCAGGGGCTTGGATGCAATGTAAGGAAGTTTTAATTTACAGATAGTGTGGTAGATAAATGAAACAGCCACCAATCAGAAGTGGTAGAGGCTAATACAGGGACTTTAAACATACATTGGATAAATTGTCAGCTTCTATTTTGTTCTAATTTATTATTGTTTGTGATTTTAATTTATTTAATGATTCTTTTGAGACAGCGCTACGGAATCTGCTGGCGCAATATAAATACATGTAATGTAATAGGCATAAAACTATCCTGAATGTAAGAAAAACTGACTTAAGGACTGATTAAAGCCCGAGTCTCGCATTCAGAAAAAAAGGAAGACTAGATGAGTGGAATAGCTCTTTTCTGCTGTCAAATCCAATGTTTCTATGTTACTTTTTTAATATAATCGTCATACTAAATGATGAACTATGACTATAAAAGGCATCAATAGAAAGCTATATCTACCCTCCTTGTAAACATCTTAAATCAGAAAGCACAGTACTATACATGCTATTCGGCTATTCAATCTTTACGCATCACTGGATTATATTGCCCCCCGGGTCCTGCTAATAGCTTTCTTGACTATTTCTCATCATGGCTTCCCCACTTTGGCTCATCTGATGTCCTCTTTTTCATCTGTGGAGACATCAACATCTCAGTAGACAACTCTTTGAGTCCTGTGGCCTCTAAGCTCCTTTCTATTACCTCCTCTTTGATCTTATACAGTATACCAACTCCCCTTCTCACAATGATGGTCATACTCTGGACCTTATTTTTTTCTTGCATATGCTCACTTACTAACGTCTTTAACCCCCCCCCCCGACCATTCCCTTTTATTCTGTTCTCTCATGTTGCCTCTTAGTTTTTTCCATTCCTTCCAACACTCTTACTCAGGGTTTGGCAAGGTGTCTTTATGCAGATATTGATGTCTGTCCTCCTGCCAGCTCTTTCCAGAGGCGGACTGGACTACCCGCCACTGAAGCAGCAGGGCCGGTTGGCAAGAGGTCCCTCTAACAGGCCCAAAAAAAGGGAGTCCAAGGTCTTTTCCTAATGGACCTTAGTTTCACTGATCCCTCACAAACTGTCCTGTCTATTGATGCTGAAAGCTGTGATGGAGCACTGAAACTGAGGTCTGTAGGAATAGAGGTAGTTAGGAAGAAAATGAAGAAACAAAGAAGAGGAGAGATACAGAGAAAGGCATATAATGAGAATGATAAAGAGAAAGTGGAGAGATAGGAAGAAAAGTGACAGATGAGATAAAGAGAAATGTCAGAGATAATGAGGGAAGGGAAGGATTAAAGAGGAAAGATTAAGAGAAAGGGAATAGATGGGCAGAAATAGGGGAGATGAGTAGGAATAGATATAGGTAAGAAGAAAAGGAATAGATAAAGAGAATGAGAGATGAAGAGAAGGAGATATAATGCGAAGAAGAGATAAAGATATATTACCTTTCTGATTGCACCTTCAGCATCTCCATTTGCAGTAACTCTTCCTCTCTTCTTTCCCACTCAATTGGTATACCTCAAAGTGCCCATAGAACCCCCTTTGTTCTCACTTTACACTACCTCCTTTAGTACCTTTAGTACCTGTATATTGACAACACTCAAGATCTACCTATCCTCACTTGATTTCCTTTCCTCTTAAATCGTGTCACTAACTGCCTTGTCTCTATTTCTAACTAGATGTCTGATCGATCCCTAAATTAATATACAGTAACAAAAACATGAATACATAGTTTTTTCCATCTATGATGTCACACTACTGGCTTTGTATAATTTATGCGGCTTGAATTTGTTTTCATTTCTGAAGACTAAAAAATATGCTTGGTAGCAACAGAGTCATTGAGAAGGGTGGTGGTATTTAGCTCCCTGGACAATTAACATACTGTTTGCTTGTTTTGTTTTAATATTAGGTGTCCCAGCAAGTTGGAGATGTTCTTTCACAGCTCAGCCTTCTTTCAGAAGCTACACAAAAAGCAAAGAGCCCACAGTGCATATCTAATGAATTAAAGAACCTGTCCCGAAGTATCAGAGACATCACAGGTCTCATAAATAAGTTGATGAAAAAGGATACGTCTCTCTTTCAAGAAGTCTCACTTCTCCATTTACATGGCATTCATTTTAACACTACAGACAGTATGGAAATTTTACGTAGGTTCTACAAACTGCTTCAAGGGAAAGTCACGTTGCTTTCACATAACCTGAGACAAAAATTATGCAGGTGACAACATTAAAGCCTGTGGGAGTGGCAATCCCCAGATATGTGGACTGAACAAACATAAAAACTAATATGTGGCATCTATTACCAGGAGAGTTATTTACCTTATGAAATGCTGAACATGGCCAAGTGGCTGAAACCTACACATGCTACCCACACAAAAATGTGGAATTAAACCAGACTTGGAAAAATACCTTTACATAAAATATAAATATACAAAATCAATGACAGTCTCAAGGAAGTGAATGAAACTACACTCATGGTCCATCTATCAAGGACAATGATTGGTTGGTTTACGGTACTTTCACCCATATAATGTGCATGTGGGGTTTAATGTCTATGGTACTGGTGAATGACAATCCTCATCAGCGCTATGAAGATCTATGTTCTGTGTGTGCAGCTTTATGTGACACCTAACAAGGTCAGATAAAACAGTTACAGATGGATTCCTGTGTAGCTATATTATTTTGTGCCTTGCATTTAATGTTGCTATTCTAACAAACATTTGCAAATAATATAAAATGATCAATATCAGATATACTGTGATTGGTGGGCAAAGAAAGAACATATTATGTTACCCTGGAATCTTAACACAGTGTGACTTTATTAAAGAACAACAATTAGCAAACTCCACTGGGCTCTGTGGAGATTGCTCCATGTGTACCGTACCTAGAAAAGGTAATACTGGCCAGAGTTCTAAATATATCAGTTGCCACAGAAAGCAATAGATTATCCTGCTGATTATTCCACATTTTCCACTTTAGATTGTAATTAAATCACTACACCATTCCTACTGCTGAATTGTAAACTCACTGTCCAGAAAAGCTTTAAGCACATAAAGTTTACTAAGAACATGATTGTCGTTGAAGACCAAAGCAGGCACAGATATGATGTTGCCATTAAAAGAGTCAGTTTAATGTCCCAGTCTCACTGTGGCTGACTGGTGGAGAGTATGCCACATGTCAGGAGATGTCTTCAGCGAAACACATCTTCTGCATGGCAATTGGGGGGAATGCATAGGGAGAAGAATCTGCAAAAAAACCCATACATTTGCAAGGGAGATGCTATGTTCATTTAAAGGGACCTTCTAGTTATCATTTCCTTTAAAATATACCGTATTTGCCCGAATATAGACCGCACCCCCCCCCCCTTTAAGCCCCGCAAGACCCCCGGGAGTCTGCTTTGGTAAGTCTAGGGGGGGCACATCTTGGGGGCAGGGTGGCAGCATATCTCGGGGGGCAGAGTGGCAGCATATCTCAGGGGGCAGATGGGCAGCATTTCTCGGGGGGCAGATGGGCAGCATTTCTCGGGGGGACAGAGTGGCAGCATATCTCGGGGGGGGCATAGTGGCAGCATATCTATTACAAACAATTTTCTTCAAAAAAGCACCTAACTTTTAGGGTGCGGCCTATAATCATGTGCGGCTTATAATCGAGCCAATACGGTATATGATAGCTTCAGTGTCCCTTTAAACATTTTTGTGGTGTTTTTATTTTCTTAATAATTTACAGAATACAATAAAAGAGCTGTTAAGGATTATCAATGGGACAGCATCTTTAACTTCACATATCTATGTGAAATATTATAAGTACATTTCATTGAGCACATAGCTCAAAATCCATCAGCTAGAACTTCCACCACATCTGCAGCTCTTAATTAGAAGGGAATCACTGCGCTATTAGCCAAAATTCCCTGTAACTGTGGTTTTGACTTAAGCAATCTGTGACTCTCTTTTTATTGCTAGCTGCAAACAAAGGTTTATACATCTTAGAACTCCCAACTTTTCATTAAATGTCAGAATACAGCCACCATCGAAGAACAAAAACAAATCCTTACAACCCTATACTGAAGGTTGAACTACAACATAAATTATCTTTTTGCTTTGTTTGTATCAATAGGCAACAGTAAGAATTTATGGGTTTTTTTGTATTGTCCTAATGAATTGCACAATCCTAATGTTACAGACGCGACACACTATATATTGAGACAGACAATGACAGTGGTACACTATAACTCCCATCACGTTATACTGAACCAGACAATGAGGCTGGTACAGCATAATTTCCATAATTATATACTAATCCAGACATTGACAGTGGTACAGCATATCTCACATCACTATACTGAGCCAGACACTGATTGTAGTACAACTTAACTCCTATCACTATATACTTAACCACACATTGACAGTGGCACAGCATAACTCCCATCATTATACAACGAAACTCCTATCAATATATCTAGAACCACACAGCGACGGTGGTACAGCATAACTCCCATTGCTAGATAATGAGCCAGGCATTGACTGTGGTACAGCATAACTCCCATCACTTTATACTGAACTAGACAATGAAGCTGGTACAGCATAACTCCCATCACTATACTGAGCGAGGCACTCATTGTAGTACAACTTAACTCCAGTCACTTTATACTGAGCCAGTCACTGATAGTGGTACACCTTAACTTCCATCACACTCTCACTCACACATTTCCTCATGCTTTATCACATTCTCTGAATGTTTTCCTACCTTTCCCATGTCCATGTGTCCTTTGCTGCTGCAGCTCCTCTTTCTCTTCTTCTTCTTCCTTCTCTTTTTGTTCTGCCTTCCGTGGTTGCGGCTTCACTGCTGAACTACGGGAATATCATATTACGGCACTCACCATTAATAGCCAGCATGCATTGCAAGGGACTAGGATATGGATGTCTGTATAAACAGACCTTCCACTCCCTAATTCTTGGGACAGTAAGAGGGAGATCCATGATCTCCCCAACTCTGGCCCTTCTCCCCCAGTGGTGGGCAGTATAGTCCGTCTTTTGAGAGACGCACACCCAGGGCTGAAGGCCTCCCCATAGGGATAGACCACTGGTGCATGGGTCTCCCAACCCTCACAAGCCCTTGGTACTTTTTCACCCCAGTGCTGTTGGCTGCAGAGATCTATATGAGGTCACATAATAAGACATTGCACAATACCTTGCGCCTTTAGTGTGGTAACATCATAACCGGGAGTGCAGGCGGACCAGTGGTGCAAAATGTTATACTGCTTTACGGGGGATGTTTGTGTGTGATAAGCTCTTCATGCCGTGACATGGAAATGTATTGTGAGTGGAGTCTGTGGCTGAGATGTTTTAGTGTGATTTGGTAGACAATGCATGCATTAGTTCAGCTGAGAGTAATCTGTGTTAATGAGTGTGTCAGAGTGGCATATCTTGGGGGCAGAGTGGCATATAGGGGGTATAAGGCATACCAGGGAGGCAAAGTGGCAAATAGGGGGTATAAGGCATATCTGGGGAGGGCATAAAGCATATCTGGGGGGCAGAGTGGCAAATAGGGGGTTATAAGGCATAACTTGGGGGCAGGTTGGCAAATAAAATGAAATAAAAACAAGAAATGCATTTTTCTCAATCATAGTTTACATGTGAATTTATATTTACTAGTAAAACGTTTTTTGCAATATAAACTAAGGAATGACACAATAGTACAAGGTGAATGAGTCAATTAACACAATACAAACAAGCGGAAGACCACTGTCAGTCTACCCTAATTAGGTTGTGAGAAAGCTGATGAAGTCTGAGTAGATCGACTATAAATGCTAATGATCATATACAAGTTGTCATTCACCTTGCATTATTGTGTCATTCCTTAGCTGATATTGAGCTTTTTTCAACTGTTAGTTTAACCTAGTATACACTACTACACATCTCTTATGTGAAGTATTGTAATATGCCTTTTTTGAGGTAAAGAATGCAAACATTCCATTGGTTACAAAGCACTTTAACATACATCGGTGAGCTGCACAAGGCAGTAACACAATGCATTTAGGCATGTAGATGTAGTCAAGGCAACTTTCTGAAATTCAAACCAAGCACCAGAATGGGGAAGAAAGGGGATTTAAGTGACTTTGAACGTGGCATGGTTGTTGGTGCCAGACGGGCTGGTCTCAGTATTTCAGAAACTGCGGATCTACTGGGATTTTCACGCACAACCATCTCTAGGGTTTACAGAGAATGGTGCGATAGAGAAAATATCCAGTGAACATTGGAAGACTGGATGAACGTTGCCTGGTCTGATGAGTCTCCATTCCAACTGCAACAGTCAGGCAGCAGGGTCAGACTTTGGCGTAAACAACAGGAAAGCATGGATTGATCCCGCCTTGTATCAATGGTTCAGGCTGGTGGTAGTGGTGCAATAGTGTGGGGACATTTTCTTGGCACACTTTGGGCCCCTTAGTACCAATTGAGCATCGTTCAAACAGCCCATGTGAGTATTGTTGCTGACCATGTCCATCCCTTTATGACCACAAAAGGGGGTCCAACCCGGTACTAGCAAGGTGTACCCAATAAATTGGCCAGTGAGTATATATATATTGCAATGCTTCATTGTATTGTTTCTTTCATTGTTTTCAAAGGCAAAGGTTAGAATGCATAAGCATCTGACACATCCAGTAAAGCAACACTCATAACACTAGGGTAAAGGGGAAATAACAAAAATGATATTGATGAAAAGTACATTGTTAAAATGACATCATTGGTAAACATGAATAAGTCATGTGACAAACTCTTTATGCACTTTATGGATCTTTTATGACTTTACAAGATTGTGTAAAGATTAGATAAAAAAATACAGGGTTGGGCCTCTGTACTCATTTTTATGAGGTTATATGAGTTACACTTAGTGTACACGTGAGCATAATGTGAGATATATATATATATACATATAAAAATTCGAATCGTTTTCTATCCCACAATCTAGGCTTGATATTAATTTCTTGGGAATCAGTGTTCGAATTCAAATATTTTCACAGCCTGTGTGTGAAGAGTGATCATCGCTATTCTAAATTCTGTGACAAATAACAGGAAATGTGAAAAGTCTTAGGGATACATAGGAGACAGGTCAGCAAGTCATGTGAAATAAATGAGGTATTTATTATGGAACACATCCATAAAGTAGTCAGTGTACCCTGCATTTTTTAATCTACGGAAATCTCAGTCGCATTCCAGGAAAAAAAAAATGCTTCCTTAGTAGAATAGTCACTGAATATGGGGAAATCTAACTAGCTTATAATGGAGGCGTATGTGATTGTTTTAAAAGATCCATGAATAAAACGTGTGTGTATACACATAAGTGTGTACATGTAAAAATGTCAGGAAATACCAAGTAACACTAAAAGTGTTTTCATCTAATGGCAAAATAGCTTTCATGGTCATTCACGGTATTCATCTCTACCACTTCTGCTGGAAGGGTATTCCATGCATCCACTACCCTTTCAGTAATGTTTCCTGATATCCTCTCGTTGTGGTAGTATTTCTTCTTTTAAATTAACTCTCTTCCATTATTATGTTGATTCCCTTTGAGCACTTGTTACTTCTTTTTTCCAGGGTATAAACGTTAAGGTCCTTCAACTTTTCCTGGTAAGTTTTATCCTACAATCCATGAACCATTTTAGTAGCTCTTCTCTGAACTTTCTCCAACATTTCTATATCCTTCTGGAGATACAGTCTCCAGTACTGCACACAATACTCCAAGTGAGGTCTCACCTGTGCTCTGTACAACGGCATGAGCTCTTCCCTCTTTCTACTGCTAATACCTCTCGCTATACAACCAAGCATTCTGCTAGCGTTACCTGCTGATCTACTGCATTGTCTACCTACCTTTAAATCCTCAGAAATAATTACCCCTAAATCCCTTTCCTCGAACGTTGAGGTTAGAACAGTTTCAAGTATGCTATATTCTATCCTTGGGTTTTTATGCTTTACTTTGCATTTATCCACGTTAAACGTCAGTTGCCACAGCTCTGCCCATTTTCCAGTTTACCCAGATCATATGCCATTTGACGTATCCCTCCATGAACATCAACCCTGTTGCAAATCTTTTTATCTCCAGCACACAAAAAAACTTGTGGAAGAGCAAGCCTGAAGATCACAACCCACAATATATCTACATATTATCCTAATGCCATTACCATTTCATGGCCAAGTGTATTTTGTACTCTTAACAATGTTTTTGCAGTTTTTACTATGTTTGTTAAACCATTATTTTAAGGCTTAGTGTACCCACACAATATATAGTTTTTCCAGCAGAAATAGGGCTTTTGAATGAAAATATGTTCTTATACCCCACATGCATAATTTTTAGGTTTTGGAGGATGGAGCATTTACAGCTTTCCACTCTTTTTTGGTCCATTCGTTTTGGAACAATAAATGTAGGTTCCTGGCCTTTCAGTTCAGATGAAATTCAGAAGATTTGTTCCATTCGGAAACTAAATTTGTTGTCATTCATCCTCTCTTATACTTTCATTTGGTATAAAACCAACATTGCTTGCACAATAACCTTCGCAACACATTTATGTAAACATATATACACATTACTGTGAGTTTGAAACAAAACAAACCTTTACGCCAGATCCTGAACATGGACATATTTAAGCTATGGTGTCGATGGGGTTAAAATAAGCTATTCTTTTATATATGTGCAAGATCCAAACCTAAAATCATTAATACAACATCTGTGTCTGAGTCATGCTGATAATTGTAATAGTTGCATGTATAAAAATGGTTAGTCTTTATTGATATGCAAAATGCAATCTCTCTATTTTTTGTAAATAAGAATTAACTCTTACAAAGTTAAGGGCTTTAGTAAGAATTTAGTAATGCTGAGTGCATTATAACAAACATTTTTAACATCAATAAAGAGGAATACAAGGGTAATAACAAATAAGGGGCATGGGGACACGATAGATACTATTCTTCCAAATAAATAATTAAAATAATTATGTTAATAATAAAAAACACGTTTACATTAATAAACGGTATAATTCCCCACAATCTAGGCTTGATATTAATTGCTTAATCAGTGTTCCGATTCAATCATACACTGCATGGTGGCGGAAGTCTGATTTAAAAAAGAGCTTTCTTGATCACCTCTAAGCTTTAACAAAGGCATTCGGCGAAAACCCACCCAAGGGCGCACTGTGACCGCTCTGGAGAGTGGGCACAATCACTACCGCGAGGGATTTTGGCTCACAAGACGGCGGCAGGCACCCCTTTAAAAAAAACACATTTCCAAGGGGGTCTCAACAGCTTTCTTATCGCAACGTGATTAGCAAAATGCGAGCCGTGTGAAGTACGCGAGCCTGGGGATGCAGCCAAGCGTGGCGTCCCATAGTAGGTCTAAGGCGTACAGAGGGCTCCAAGGGCCTGGACTGAGGTAAGGGGTGCCTGAGCTGCGAGCGTGCTCGCCTGAGGGCCTGACAGGTTGTCTAGTTTTCAAAAATATATGGTTTGATGGGGTCAATTGAATTGGCCTGGCTTTAAAGATGGCCCAATTAGGACATGCAGACAGATGGAGCAGATGTAAAAATTCCAAGTTGAAAACCCGAATTGCGCATATCCCAAATGTGGCCTTTTAGCCTCCAAATAACCTGACAAGCCCATGCATGTACTGTACTCAGGAGATGTTGCTAAACACATATTGGGGTCTTGTTTGACAGTGGCATATACCAGGAGCAATAAATTCATACCTGGAGTATAATTTGTTTAATAAAACACAAAATAAATTGCTACCACAATGTTTCATAAATATATGGTTTAAGTGGGTAAATTGCATTGACCAGCTTCAAAGATGTCCCAAATACCACATGAGGCAGAATGACCAGATATGGGGAAAAATGGCTACTTGTACTTATTGCCCTATAACTTGCAAAAAAAAATTAAAAATACATAAAAACATTGGGTATTTCCAAACTCAGGAGTTTTAGAGATAGTAGAATTTATTCAGCAGGTTTTTTCATTAGCTTTTGCAGATGAGCAAAATATTTTTCAAATAAAAGTTTGAGAAGGCGCTTTTTTTGACATTTTTCATAAATTTTTTTTATAGGAAATTAGATTTGTTCTGGAAAAACAAACAAAAACAATATATAACTTATGCAGGTGCATTAGATGGGAGAGAAGAAATTTACAGCTAAAAATGAGCACCGCGAAAGTGTTAAAAGAGCCTTGGTAACGATGGGTACAATTTTGTTTTAAAAAACAGCCTGGTCCATAAGGGGTTAATTGCAGATCAGGGGGTAATAAATGAAAATAAAAACATTATTGGAGAAGAAAAAAAAAGACTGCTCCAATTTTTTTGGGATGGCTCCTAGATCCAAACCAAATTGGTCGACTGTGTCGTAACGGGATAATTTTTAGGACACGGAATAAACAGGGATACATTTGGCTATAAGGACGGGAATAGTTATAACTTGCTTATCTGGTGACATATCAGGCTGGAGTCTGCCCCTTTTTTGAGGCAGAATTGTAAATAGCTTCAATGCCTTTTGTAGCAAGGTTTAACTTTTTTTTTTTTTTTAAACACCTTTACTTCTTCATGAAAAATTAGCCTACCATTAATGTGAAACCTTTTATATTGTACTAACGTCTCATTTATTTTCCCGCAAACAAAAACGTTCAAGTTTACACTTTTAGCTCATGGGTCACGTTTTGGCAACTAGTGACGAAACCCTTATAGTGCTGCTAACGATGTATAATAAAGATTGGTGCGGAAGGCGCTCTGTGTAAACATGCGCTTAGCGTAAGGATTCGGATTTTATGGTATGTTTTTAAGTGTTTAAGTATAATATATGTATTCTGTGCGTAAAAACCCTTAACCCGCTGCCTAGATTGCCATAAACAGCCCGCCAATGTACAGTACAGCTGTATACACCTAAGCCTCTACCACGCCGGTAGTGACGTAGCACACCGGAACAGGAAGTACCACACAGGCGGCGTGCGTGGAGAAGCCGTAGTAAAAAGTAAGTTATTTAGTATAAATGCGTGTTCATTTGTTCTATAGCGCAGCAGACATTATTATAGTTTTTTTTTTTATTGTTATAACGGATGGGTTTTCTGATGTTAGTTTCTGTGAACAGGAACAGGGTAGATGACATCTGCTGATTATTGAATGGACGTTAGAAAAGTTGTATGGTTACATAATTGCATGGAGCGGGTTGTTATAGTTACTGAGCTACCATTGTGGACTGTATGTGGGTTTTTCTATTCCACTTTTAGGATTCGTAGATTTATTTAGTATGTGCAAGAAATAACGCAGTGTCTGTTAATATTGAAGATGTTTGGATTTAATCACATCACGTTAATGCAGATAGCTTGTGGAGGGTACCACATGACAGTGTGTGGAACCAGAATACACATTAGATCTGTTTTGCATGTGGTCATGCTATATTAGTATGTTTTTAATGTGGTATGTCGATGGACATGCCATTCATTGTATGTATGTATGTATGTATATGCATAGGGTAAATGAGTGTCGCTCTTAAATTAACGTTTCTGTTGCGTACAAACGCATTGGGATTTATGTATGCTAGCCATTGTATCGAAGGCAATGCTTTTGGCCAAACTCATCTCCTGCACAGTAGTGTGGATGCACAGCATGCTGTCTGCCAGCCAGTTTCAGAGTTGGCTTGCATGGTTTTCAGGGGATCTAATGACACACAGAGAGAAATGATTGGCTGCCTCAAGCAGCGAAGCGTTATACAGAACACAGACAGTGGAGGTGATGGCCTTGTAAATACACATTAAAGAATTCTGATATACCCATACTAGAGTGCAAGCTCTACAGGGAATGGACTTACTTTCCTAATGTATTCGTATCAGTTGTACCTGATTGAAATGTCAGTCTGAATGCTGTATCCATTATAAATTGTATTCCCTTTCTGGGATTGTAAACTTAAATGCATTAACTAAAATATATATACACAGAGGTAAGCTCCAGTCACTCACCATGGGGTATTACTTTTGCTTTTAGCACTGCCAGTCACCCTCTCGCTTGCCTCTGCAACCTTGTGGGTTTTTTTTTTTTGTTTTTGTTTTTTAAAACAGTTCTGCATGTTCTTTTTCCTGCAGTTAAAAAGGCTCAGCCATGGCAGGCATTTTGTTTGAAGACATATTTGATGTGAAGGACATTGACCCAGAAGGAAGGAAATTTGACAGAGGTCGGTAGCATCTTTAATTGATTTGTGTATAGGTACGTTTGTGTTCTTTGTTGCCCTTGCGTAAATTCTTGTGTCTGTGTTCCAGTTTCTCGTCTGCATTGTGAAAGTGAGTCTTTCAAGATGGATCTGATTCTGGATGTGAATATCCAGATATACCCTGTGGAGTTGGGTAAGTGTTTTTTTTTTTTTTAAGCACCAAGAAGTAAGATCATCACATATTATCATTGGTATTTAGTTTGGTTTTGTTTGATGTCTGCATAATATTCCAGCATTCATGCAATTTTCATCTTGTATTTTTTTTCTTCCTCAGGGGATAAGTTCCGGTTAGTTATTGCTAGCACACTCTACGAGGATGGGACGTTGGATGATGGTGAATACAATCCCACGGATGATCGCCCCTCCAGGTGCCATAATCTATTGGAAATTCATTAGGAAATCGGTGGGGTAAATTGATGAAGGAAAAATAGTTTGTGCGTAGAATATACATAGCATAGTAATTTAGGTTGAAGAAGACACAAGTCCGTAAAGTTCAACCTTGCAGTTGATCCAGAAGAAGGCAAAAACACAATTGAAGCAAGGTATGCCTTATTTTAATCTGCTTCTCTTTATTCCCCCTCTTTCTTTCTCAGGGCTGACCAGTTTGAATATGTCATGTATGGGAAGGTTTACCGAATAGAGGGCGATGAAACATCAACAGAAGCTGCCACTCGCCTGTAAGTAAAATGTGTTCTTTTTTCGCCTTTGAATTGTCTAAATGTTCTCCTATCCGGTACTGCATGTGTCTTTGAAACCCCTATTATCTCCCCTGCAACCAGGTCTGCATATGTGTCATATGGGGGACTACTCATGAGGATTCAAGGAGATGCCAATAATCTTCATGGTTTTGAGGTAGATTCTCGCATTTACCTGTTAATGAAGAAACTTGCTTTCTGATTTGTGAAAAAGCCTGAATGCAGATGGGGTCGTGCAGCGTTGGATTTGAAGCCCGTTATGATGAACTGATTTCATTTCTCCTCTGGTTTTATATTTAATAAAATATTTTTTTAGTATGTTGTTTCTTGTGAAAATAAGGAATAAGTGATGAGTGAGATCCAAGTTTACTGAGGACGTCCATGCAGTCCATAAAATGTTACTGTACTAAGGGCTGTTAGGGAACATACCGAGACAAAGAACGGTTATCACTTCGGCACAGATGGAAGATTACTATTCATTTATGAATAAACGCTCAAACGATGTGTACTTTTACATGGAATAGGCCAGCAGTGGGAGAATGCAGATGACTGAACATTTTAATGTGCTGACTGCTCTCTGATACATGAACAGCCAGCTTGAGCATCTGCTCCAAGAAGAGGCAGATGCTTTTCAACTTCCTTTATAGTAAGGATGTGTTATCCTGGGCCAGCTTTATACCCTTTTTGCAAGTGTTTACCTTTCAGTAAGAGGAGAAGCAGCGAGAGTAAAGCACAGTTTCAGTTGCAGAAACGGATGTACCTTGCTTTCTCGAAATTCCAGTAGCTATTGAATTTCAAAGCTTTATTCACGTTTGGACTGTGTTTCTCCAAAGAATAAACAATGCAAAATTACATATGTAAATTTTGTCAATATTTTGTAATATTGTCTTCCTCTTAAAAGTTCTATTCTACCTACTTTCCTGAATGTAGAACTTTTGCAAGTAAACGCAACATCAGAAACCCCTTTCCTAGTGTTGTACAACACCTAAATCTGTAGTTTGTTTTTTTTTTTGTCATGTGACTTACTAACTTATCGTTATAGATTTTTGCCATAGGAACTAAAACGCTTCTTAAAAGATCATGTTAAGTTAGAGTAAAAAGGCAAATCAAAGTTGTTTAGGATACTTGAGTATAATTAATTTTCTGTCTTAAGAAGTTTATTCATGAAAGAGGGGAAAAAAAACTATCCCCACCGTATATTCTTCCCTCTACATCATGAAGGAACAACCCCAGTAATGATCTCATGCAAGAAAATTATCTAGCTGTATAACACATAGTTAAATTGTTCATATTAAAGTCATCCCACTGATTGAATTATGCATTATACAGGGCCAGCTCAACCCTTCATTCTGCAAGGGATCCCCCTTCATAATAACAGAAGAAACTACTTACAAGAAGTATCATTGGTTTAATAGAGCAAACTCTCCTGTGCATTTCTACTTTTGTGAAAGAACCCTATTGTTGCAAAGCACCATAAATGCAGCATTTCTGATGTCAAGTCAGACCAGGTCAAAACACCAAGAAATCGAGAAAATAATTTCTGGAGCAAAATCTGAGAAGACATTATAAAATGGTAACCTTTCGTGGAGTATCTGGACCTAATAGTCATCAGTAGTAGGAGAAGCAGTCTCGTGACCTCTGTAGTGTAGCTCTGCCATCACTCCATACGTGGCTCATAGGGAGGAGAGTTGCCAGGATACTTCCACCATGGAAATGGGTGGATCTGGTTAGTCCTTACAGGTTGCCTGCTTGAAGCAGCCTATCATTGTCAGGAAAGTGCTCTCACTGAAATCAATAGGAGCGCTCTATAAAGATATGCACAGGAGTTCCAATTGACCCTAGTCTGCCGGTTGGTGCTGACTGGTGGTAAGTATATCAAGCCAGGGGACATGTTCGGTTGAACGCATCTCCTGCACGAAAAGTAACCAGAGGATGGGCAAATATATACTGCATAGTGTATTGTGCAGAATCCCACCATGCATTTGCAATGGGGACACCATGGAAACCTAAAGTGATCTCTTGGCTATAATATGCATTAAAGTGCATTGGCTAGCTGGAGTGTAACTGTTATGGTTCTGTAAGCATTTGAACGATTAATCCTTAATGCCTAATTAAAAGCATGGAAAGGAACCTTGATGTTAATTTTTAACTCTACAAGAGTAGATTAAATGACTAAACGTAAATATTACATGGTACCTTCAAGTTCTATACTCAGTGTAAAAACGAATCAGACCAATTTATATGTTCCTTTACCATGTTCCTCTTTCCAGTTTTTATTTCCACAAGCTGATTTAAATCGCTTATATATAATCCTTTAAAATAATAATTAAAAATGGTATTCCTGTCTGCAGGGCATTTGCTTTGAGGCAGTCTTCCACTTGATTCACACACTAGCAGTGTACATAGGAACATGCATGCAATGCTGTGGAGTGAACGGAACAAAAACATTTAAGCACAAAAAGGTTTCTTAATAAGCACAATGAACAATAGCAACAGTGAGATGTTTTTATTGGTGGGGTAGCTGGTATTTAAACTTCTTTATACAATATGTAACCTATTTTAAACTGATCACATTTTGCGCAAGGAAGTGCAGATGTATATGTCTGGTTGGGAACATGTCACCACAAATCCCTTGTCGTGGATGACAGTGTAGCCTAATGCTCCAGGTTTCCATGTGCGCAGTTGAGTAGGGAAGACGAGAACCGCATCGAATGATAGATGATCTTCCCCTTGCTTCCAAATATACAGCATCTATTTTGCATATGTACATACACATATATACTATATATATATATATATATATATATATATGTAAATAATAGTTTGTTATTGGACTAACTGTATTTAAAATATTTAGTCTGCCTTTGCATTCATCATGCATCATATTTCCATTAAGATACAAATGCCCCACTATGTATCCCTGGCCTGAGATTGCGGCAAATAAAGTCTCTTTTATTAATTACACAAAAAGTAAGTACGGAGTCCCCGTATAATGCGGCATTCCCTCTCCTCGATGACAACCGCGTGCACTCAGCGTCCAGTCAGCACCCAGATCAACCTGCACCTGCCGTGACACATGGGTCCAAAGGGCAGGCTAGGAGGTCAACTAGCTGCCCACTCCTCTCCCTGAGAAATAGATAGAGCGCTGGACCACCCCACCCAGCTGATTTCTTTGGAGGCGCTCAGGGGCATTATCATTAATGGCCCTCCCCATATGCATCCTGGCAAGCCTCTGGCAAAAGCCCCATTCAGCCCTGAATGTGCTTGCCATTGACTGCCTGACCACACAATCAGTGCTAGTTATTGACTGACACCATAACCAGAGGGGTATGCCTGCACCCAGCCATATGCCATTGCCAGGCCCAACCACAAAGTCAGTGCCTAGTTCTGGGCCAAACTGTAGAGGGTGTTTGCTGGCCAACCTTGGGAGGAGGGAAGGCCGGATTACCGCTGAGGCGTGAGTAGACTGGACCACTTGGTCTAGCTTGAGACTTCTTGGTCTAGAGACTTGGTCTAGCTTGAGACTGGCGTTTCTTTTCCCAGTTGCCCTTCAGTGTCCTTGAGTCTCTCACGATCAGTGGGTGGGTAAACAAGGCACAAGTGAGTAGTAACAGACCTGGCCCGAAATCCCCTTTGTCTCTGTCCCAAATTTTCCTGCCATTGCAAATGGCCCAGCCTGCTGCTTTTTGTTCTCTGTAGAGAAGTATTGCATAATGGGCTGGTTAACTTCTATTTTTGGTGTACGTGGGGTAAAGCACCTTAATGGTATTTTCTTAGTTAATTTTTAAGCTATCCTTTTGTTAAGTGGAGATAACTAATTGAGCAGGGAACAGAGATAAGAGTAGAATATATTACCTGCAGATAAGTAGCTGGCCAACTAGTATCCTGGTGATGTTTAGGTCTGTGAGAGTGATGGTAACTTTTTATGGGAAAGGCTAAGAGACAAGCTTCATTATTGTGTGCTACCTCTTTTCAAATGTAGGTTGGTTACCATATGCTTCAATCATGGTGCCGCTAGCATTGTGCTTCTCTCCGTACGCTATAATCATAAGCTGCCTAAGCACTACTTAGGTGGCATGCGCCATTCCAGGTGATAATTTGCCAGCTCTGCATGTGCAAAATGGAGAGATTCCAGGGACACATAGGATGTATTCCAATAAGGTATATTTTCTATAAAAGTTAAAGAATATTGCCACTATGGTGCCAGAAAATATATGATGGGCACAAAGATAACAAATAACCTGATACACGGTAGATTAAAGGAGCAGTCAAGCCTTTCACTGGGAATGCATATGTTAAATATACGTGGCTATGTTAAAATGACCGGTCTTTTCTGCTTTCTTATGACATATTTGTACTTTTTTATTTACCTTTACTTTCTCTTTAAGCTGCATGACTTGGCAGCTTCAGAAGGAGGGGTTGAGGTTAAGCTATGACAGGTAAATGCTATGCTATGCAAGGTGTCACATCATTCATAAGGTATTCTTATCTTGTTTAACAAAAACCTGACACTTCTAAACAATGCACTGATGATGAATCATGAAAAATGAAACATAACCTGTTTCGGAATAAGAAAACATTTCCAATTTTTATGTTTAAAGGAGATGTAAAAGAAGGCCTTCCTATGGTGTAATCAATGCTCTAACCACAAAGGGTCCTAATAGCTTTTATTATGAACATGTTATTTTGTCACCCCATTCCCTTAAGATTGTAAGCTTGCGAGCAGGGCTCTCTCCACCTAACACATCGGTTTGTCTTAGACTGTCAATTCTTGTCTTGTCATACCCCTTGAATATACGTATTGTATTAAGCACTGCGTAAATTGTTGGCGCTATATAATTAAAAGATAATAATAATAATAAGTTTTTAATCACATTTGCAAATACAAGAATGTGTTTTCCTCAGCAGATGCTTAAAGTTAGTGATGTGATGTCTGGATAATTTGTTTCTCTCTTTCCTTCTTCATCTTTCAATATACCCCAATTGATAATTGATTTGTCTGTAACTGTTTGGGATGATAACCCACATATCTGAAATATTTGCGCTTTTTGTAGTCCACACTCCATGTCTTTTCTGGCATCTACACTGGGACAGCTTGGTCGGCATACCTGAGAACGCTCCGGGTTTCGTCCGGAGACTCTGAGTGAAGCGTCACTAATGGGAAACTCTGGGTTGTGGGAGCGGCATTGCGGCACGCCCCACTTCCCCATTGACAGGTTAATACTCCAGGCTTGTCCATAGATAAATACCACTGACAAACATCAACATGCAAGAAAGATAAAAATGAATGCAATGTAGATATGACATATCTTATGCAGAAAGTGGTTTGGACGCAGGATAAACTAGTTGTGGTTTTATGGACTCTTATCCAATTATCCTTTACAGAGGTTTGGGTATAGCACGGGACTCAAACAAAAGCTGTATGGAAAGCAACCCCATGTTGACCTTATGAACATACCTGGGAATTCTCTGGCTCCTGCTACCCAGAGCCCCACTTGATGCGGTTTGGAAGTCCCGCAGTAATGTATGAACAAATTTGATTCTTAGTGTAGTAGATATGCTGCCACTCTGCCCCCTCCCCCAAGATATGCTGCCACTCTGCCCTCCCCCGAGATATCCTGCCACTCTGTTGCCCCCCCCCGAGATATGCTGCCACTCTGCCCTCCCCCGAGATATGCTGTCACTCTGTCGCCCCCCCCCCCCGAGATATGCTGCCACTCTGCCCCCAAGATGTGCCCCCCCCTAGACTTACCAAAGCAGACTCCTGGGTGTCTTGCGGGACCGGCGGGGGACATCTACACAACACGCATATACAACTTCCAGTGCCGGCCAAAATATTACAGATTTTAAAAGAAAGAGGTGTGAGGAAGGTCCACCCTTGTAAGGAATCGCTCCAGGAGTCTTGGTTAACAAAGCTGATACCAGGCAGAGGAAGATGAAGAAAGAAGAATAAGAAGAGGCAAGAGAAGAAGCGGAGCTTCGGAAAAGTAGACAGGGACACAGAAGTGGTCAGTGGAGAAGGTAGGGAGACATTCAGAGAGAGCATGAGAGAGTGAGACAGAGCGTGCGAGACAAAGTAAGAGTGTGATAGGGCCTGAGTAAGAGTGAGTGAGCTGTGAGTCTTTGTGGCTTCTCGGGGGTTTGCCCCTGACCCTCAACAAATCTCCCTGAAGCCCATTTCCCAAACCTCTGGTATTATATCTTTGGGCAGACTGGATGGGCCTAATGGTTCTTATCTGCCTTCCATTTCTATGTTTCTATATAGTGGGGGCTATGGCCCTCATCACTGACACCGCTGTGCAAAAGTTTATTCTCTAAAACGGGGAATGGGGAACTTGTTGGCTAGTCCCTTCTCCTGCTATCCATCTCACAGTACATTTGTCTATGTGCCCCACACATTAACATGCAATTCAGTAAAGCAGGCACTATACCATTTTTAATTCATCTCTTACTAGGATACATAGTCTTAACAGCTACAACAAAAGTGAGCAGTGTAAGATGCCGATGAGAAGAGCCAACCCTTGGGACTGCTGTGAGAAGACTTGGACAGTTGTCAGATATAAAGCAATGTGAGAGTCTAATTTCATGCTGAAAGGTGATGGAGTTTTACATGTATATACAGACCATCCGTTAACATTCCATTAAATAAATGTAGCAGGTGCACAGCTTTGTTGCAACTCAAAGAATAGAACTGTATAATGCTCAAGTCTTGTGCGTTTATATTGAAACTAATAAAGCTCTGCTTGTTCAAGCTGTCAGGTTTCCTCTGGGACTTCAGACCGAGGGGAGAAAGGGCAGCAATGAATACGCTGCGATAATGTCTTGTAGCAGGAGGGTTCACGGGCGGGTGTTACTTCACCGTTTTCGTGTTAAGGGAGACTAGAGGAAACTCGGGTTACCGGCCGTATTAACGGGTTACCTGATGGAAGTTAGTGAATGACAAGCGTTTATTTCCATTCATATAAACAGCAGCCAGATAGCTCATGGATCCCCTGGCAAACGCTGACAGTAAGATGTGTTTCTTTCTTTTTGGATGTATGTGTGCTTCAGACTGATTCTGTAATGAATGCATCACCAATCTGCCCTCCGTCATCATTAAGTCACGTGGACAGCTGTTTCTATGAACGTAACTAAGCACGTGATTGGAACAGCTTTGTAGATCTTTAGCCAGCCCTTACTGACCCTCAGGGTTTTCATGAAGGCTAGTAAAGTGTATATGTATAATGGGTAAGTTTTTTGTTTTTGGCTAATTAATAATAATTGCTGTTTTAGATACCAGATCAGCAATTTAAAACTGGAGACCCATGAGTTCTACATGCATCAGACCAGTCCTTCCCAAATGTAGATGGACAGTATGAAGAGTGCATAAAAGTCATTCATTTACTTGTTATTTTCATTTACTTGTTTTATTTGGGTTTTTTTAAGGGATTCCACTTATCAAGGTTTGTAAACCTTGTAAAGGTGTTAATTTCAAATGATCGCTCTTTCAAACACAATGGCTTATTTGACAATTAGCAATGGACTGTTTGAGCATTTACATATAGTTTTATTTTATCAATAAAGTAATCAGAAAAAAAAAATGCAGTTTTTTTAAGATTGTGTTTCAGTGTGATTGTACATGCTTTGTGTGCTTATAACAAGCTGGTTCAAAATACAGTAAATTACATTTTTTATTTTTTTCCGTGTGCCTCCTGACTTCGCTACACGAGGATTGCGGATACATTTTCTATTTTGTGATTGCCCTATTCTACAGAAACACATTTGTTACATTTTAGTTCATGGAAATAATTTTGCTTAGCAGTGAGTGGGATACGTTACTCTTTTGGGTAGGCTACAAGGCTTTTAAGTCTGCAGCGAATGGCACATGAAAATTCCACGGTATGGAGACTGAGAACATTAGGTAGAACATATGCTAACTTCATGTAAGAAATGTATGTGAATAGTAAAAAATGAAAGGTACCTGCTGATTGTGCTTTTAGCACTATGCCTCATAGAATTGGGCTACAATTACACATCTACACATTCCTTCAGCAGTGTGTCTATAAAATTTTCTGGCCTACAACTGAGAAAAAGTAGTAGTGTTGCTCTATGCATAAGGGTATATTCACTAATGTGATAGTTTCCTATACAGTTGAACATTTCACTGAATTGATATCACCTTATAGCACTAACTCCAGTGAGCTTCTGCTGCATGTATAACATAATGTGTAACAATATCAAAGAGTTGAAACACACATACTCACATATACATGCACCGACACATACACATTCATGCTCATGTGCACTTATACATATGCAACCATTTTCACACAAAAATATATCCACATCCATGCTCACGCAAACATACATCCACATTCTTGTTTACACACGTTTACACATACATGCTCACAAATTTACGCATACATACACATACATGATCTCACACACATAAAGCCTTACACACAAACACTTGGACTACTCCCTCCTTACCCCCTTACCTCACTGGCATCAACTTTCTCATGGATGTCTTACAGTGTACGAGCTGCTTTGCGTTTAACTGGGGGGGGTTCATGTAATCTCATGTTATGTGACACCACTGCCTCTCTGGGTTGGTCCAAGTTAGACTGATCCTTTGTGAACATTTTTGGACCACTCTGGGGGCAATTGTGGACACCCCCACACCCAAGTATGCTACTAAATAAATTGAGAACCTTAAAACTAAAGTTAAAATAAATATTTAAATGAAATAATAAATGGGATTGGTGCAGTTTTATTATGTAAAACCGTGGGGTGGCTCAGAACAGAAAGAACAATATAGAACCTCTAACGTGTTTTCATATTTGATAGACAGCTTTTCAATTATGTAAATATTGAATAATGTGCAGAATCCACAAGATATTTTCAACACAAAGATCCCATATGATACCCATTACTTCTGCCTTTTGGGGTCAATTGTTTTTAGGCATACAAGTGAGGATTTATGAAAATACTTAAGAATGACAATGAACTAACATTGTAGAATGCCCTTAGTTGAGCTTGTGTTGGCTTCAATGAGATTTGAACTCTCTTTGAATGACTGAACAATTGATCAAAGTGAGTTTTTCCTTTGATCGACACATACCCAACAACTAACCTTGGACTTTATTTTGAAAAGCCAGGGTTCCAGCTGCAAGTCGATACTGCCAAGTAAAACCAATGCGATTCATATAAAATTGTATGTATCTGTCTGTGAGATGTGAACTCTGTGTTTAGTGTATAGAGGTTGTCTGGCATGATACATTCATTGTATGACAACAGTGAGAAACATCTAATGTTTTCTTTGTTTTGTGTTTAGTTTCTACAGGTCTTTTACAGAGGAAACAAAAGCTGACAAATGTTGCAATTGGGTTCATTTTTCTGCTCAGTGGCGTTGAATACGGTCAGTACTCACGGCCCTTGTATATTTACCACATGCAGGGGCATAACGAAGCCTCAGGGCCCCGGTGCGAGAATCTGTTAAGGGCCCCCCAACCCAATCTACCCCCTCTCACACCATCTACCCCCTCTCACACCATCTACCCCCTCTCACACCATCTACCCCCTCTCACACCATCTACCCCCTCTCACACCATCTACCCCCTCTCACACCATCTACCCCCTCTCACACCATCTACCCCCCCTCACACCATCTACCCCTCTCACACCATCTACCCCCTCTCACACCATCTACCCCCTCTCACACCATCTACCCCCTCTCACACCATCTACCCCCTCTCACACCATCTACCCCCTCTCACACCATCTACCCCCCTCTCACACCATCTACCCCCCTCTCACACCATCTACCCCCCTCTCACACCATCTGCCCCCCTCTCACACCATCTGCCCCCTCTACCCCCTTCTCAGGCTTTCTACCCCCTCTACTTCTACCCTCTCCCTACCCCCCATTCTCACTATCTATCCACTCCCTACCCCCCCCATTCTCACTATCTACCTTCTCCCTACCCCCATCTCACTACCCTCTCCCTACCCCCATCCCACTATCTACCCTCTCTCTACCCCTCTTCTCATTACCTATTCTCTTCCTACCCCCTTCTCACTTCCTACCCTCTCCCTACCCCCTTTCTCACTACCCCCCCTTTCTCACTAACCCCCCTTCTCACTATCTACCCTCTTCCTACCCCCCTTTTCACTATCTACCCTCTCCCTATCTACCCTCTCCCTACCCCCCTTTGTAGGTCACTAACCGTGCAGTCCTGTGGTGGGGGCGTGAGGCCTCTGTCTCGCTGCTCTGCCGCGGTGCGCGGCTTCACTGCTGAGCGCCGGCATATGACGTCATATGCAGGCGCTCAGCGTGAAGCGCCGGCACCCGAGACAGATGCCTCACGCTCCCACCACTGCAGTTGGGGCAGCGCTGAAGCAAGCGGCGGCAGGGAGCAGAGGAGACAGAAAGGCGCCGAGCGGTTGCTGAAAACGACCGCTTGGCACCCCTTGGGCCCCCCTGACTGGCAGAACTCCAGGGCCCGGTCGCAATCGCGAACCCGGTAGTTCTGCCACTGACCACATGCAACACAGGTTCTCGATATCTGACATATTAGTTTTGTTTGAAATTAACTTTATTAAATCTATGATTACCCTGCTGAACAATGAGATGATCTTTCCACAAATTGTAGATAACCAGCATTATATTTTTATGTATTTGTATACATTGTATGCGTAAAAAGAGGTAATGTTGAAAATCATTTTAGTGTTTTCAAAATACAAGCCTGCAGCATTGCTGATTCTTATAGGTGAAGTTTTTATTTATTGCATACTTCCTAATTGTACTTATTTTTAAGTGACTGTCCCCGTTTGGCTCAAATCACTCTGTCTCTCTTTCCTCCTCTTGTGTTCTACCACTTTAAAAGTCAAACTAATGTGTCTACAAACAGCTGAAAATGTGTTTCTCAAGAACTTTATGCATGTTAAGTATCTATAATTATCTTCTTGCCTTACTCAAATGTGTAACAATCATAATTTATGGTTCTTTCAATGATGATATATTAGCCAGGCCCTGGTGCAGAAAGGCATTCCCAAACCATGACACTGCCACCAGAATGCTTGGCCATTGGTATGAGGCTCATAATGTGAAAAGCAATATTTGCTGTGGCCCATATTGTCCACAAAAGGCTGTTCCAGAGTATCCATGTTCTTAGAAAGAAGTGGTTTTCTATCCTGCACCTCTGCCTCAAATCCAGTGTGTGGGGATGGTGTAATTTTGCTGAAGTCATAAACACAAACTATAAGAACCTAAAAGCCTGTAGATCCTTGGATGTGATTCATGGTTCCATTGTGCCTCAGGATTCAGTCCTGGCCCAAACCTTTGCCATCAATTTGATTGCAAGAGCTATTACTAGTCAGATTTATATTGACCCAAACCAGGCCTTATTGTTTATCACATTCTTCAAGCACCTCACCCTAACATTATCGGTTATTAAAGGGCTGATTTTTCCCGCACTCAAGCATGCCAAACGAGTAAAACAAGTTTCCTCCGACTTCCTTTATATTTTATTACAACCCACAAAATAATCTGGCCAGTATTGGTGTGGAGCAATATGCAACAATGCAGAAAACAAGACAGGGACCAATTCATTTTTTCACATGCCTATTCTAACATTTATAATAGGAAATACAAAGTGTCATTGTGTTTTATGTTCTCATTTATTTCTTGAATCTGCTATGAAATGTATCAAGAAATATAGCTACCTTATGTCATTTCAGCATTTACATTAGCAAACTTTGCCCTTTTAAAAGCTTTCATGCCTTTTTTATTTGTTTGACAAGAGGGTCAGCTCAGTGCCCTTGTCAGCCTTGAGTAAAAACATATGAGCAGTCATGGATCATAAAGTTTGCTTCCTACATCATCAGTGACAGAAATCATTAGGAACATGTGCTTTCATCTCCTTTTATTGGTCTCATTGTTGAATTCAGTGCAATAGCTTTTCAGACCCAACTCCATTATGTCCTAAAAAAAATATATATATATATATAATCCGCAATGTAATATTATCTGAATGAAATGCCCAATGAGCTATATGATGCTGAGAAAGAAAACAAGCCTTGGAGATAGGATTTCAATTATTATTTAAAATATCTTAGTTATTTTTAGTGTTGACCATATTTACAAAGATTTATTTGTGCGCTGTGTAACTAATTATGGAGTGGAGTGTGCCGTTTGTTTGAATTGCTTATGTTTCAGAACTTTGCGCCATATTTTTCCTTAAGAATCTGTCTTATTGTGTCAATGTTTTGTTCAGCATGATTACTTCATTAATGGATGTTTTATTAGTTTACCTCACAGCAAAAAATCTGAACAAATCTGATATGATATTTTGGTTCTGACTCCAGCTTGGGCAGGTTTTTTCCTTCTTTTCTTTGTTTTATTATTTTTATAGTAAGAGTGATTACATCAGATATTCAAAGCAGTAGCAGACTACTGAAATATTCAACTAATCCCTCTTATTAGGCTAAAGTAACAAAGAAAAACATCACATTCAAAGACATGGAAACAGAATTTTCCCGCAGAAAAGAACCATTTGGTCCATCTAGTCTGCCTACTGCTCTAAAGACTCGGACCTTGATCAGTACTTGGTCTTGTGGCAGGTTCAGGATAGCTATATGCCTAGCCCATGCAAGTTTTAATCCCCATTCTATATGAACTATCGGTATAACCATCTTTGTCATTGATAAGGCAAAGTAGGAGACATTTAAGATTTTAATTAACACTACGAAATTATGCTAAAAGTTTCAACTTTCTCACGCATGCGGAACTAAACTAAGGTGGATATAAGTATCCTTCAGATCATGCTAATCATTTAAAGGTGGGGCTTTACTAGGTGAAACATCATGTTTACTATGTAATATGCTAAGTGAATAAACCTTTATCGACTGTAAGTTGACAAGATCAGGGCCCCCCTTCACCTTCTGCACCAGTATGTCTTATGTACATTCATAGTATTGTTAATTTTGCATAGCATTAATTTTAATGTTTATTTGTAATCAGCTATGTCATTTTATTCTTCCACTGGAAAGTTTTATCACGACCCCCCCCATTTGGGTGCCTGTTCTTGTGTAATATGACATTTAAGTGCTCTCTGTAAAAAAAACAAATTATACAAAATGGGACTTGAAAGGCTTGAACATTCAATAGGACTAGGATTCTGTTTCTAATGTTACAGAAGTGTTAATGTTGAGCAGACATGTGTATCTTTCAATGAATTCTCCTTCAGTTTGACATTTTGGTTTACCACAATTGCATTGCATGTAGGTAATATCTTTGTTATTGCCCCTACAGCTGTGATTCTGCCCACTGTCTGGTTATATTTGCAATCTCTGAATGCGCAGCCTTTCTTCTTGGGTCTTGTTCTCTCGGCTTTCAGTCTCACCGAGCTCCTGGCTGGTCCTTTGTTTGGATATTGGTCAGACCGCACCGGACAGACCAAAAGTGTCATCCTACTGAGTAACTGCTTTGAGATTGCAGGTAATTCTGGGAAGCGCGTTTTCCCAATACTTCTATGGTATCATTGCATGGAACTGTGGCAGGCACACTCACAGTACCTCCTATGGTATTATTTAGGTTGACCTACAGCATTAATAATTATGGGTGTAACTTCCACTTTCAAAATTTTGTATATTAAAATGTTTATCCAGTGCAACATATCTAAGATAAATGTATTACCTGGAATATTTAACAGCCTTATCCGCATGCTATTCATGCAGCATTCAAGTTTTGTTAGCACTTTGTTTGCATTGTGTTATACCAAACAAAGTATTTTTATATAACCATCCAGCTTATGCCATTTGTAAATCATCCATTATGTCTGTTGTATCACAACTTTTGTTTTTCTCTTTATAGGGAATTTTATGTACTTTGTTGGAATCTCTAAGTGGTTTCTCCTCTCTAGCCGCTTAGTAGCAGGTAACCTTGACTAGATGATCACTAGCACATTGTTAAAACTGGGTTTCCATAAAACTCTCTGTTCTTAATGCCGAGACTGACTATTACGTACATTTACCAAAGGCCAAAAAACACTTAAGATATATACTTTACTTTCTGTCTGACACTTTTTGAAACTTTTTTTTTGCGCATTCTTTTTTTTTTCTTATTGCTTTTGGTAGTTTTGGAATATTTTTGCATTTCTCTTATTATTTTGATTACAGTAGTTTCATTACTGTTTAACTCCCATTTAAAATTGAATCTGTTTTTTTGTTTAATCTTTGTTTGGGTGGGATGGTATCAGTAATATTTGTATGTCATTGGTATTACTTGAGTAGGGTTTACTTCTGGTAGATGATTATGATGTGTGTCCTCCTCAGGAGTTGGAGCAGGGGCAGGTGCTTCTATATTTGGATATTTGACTCGTACATCCAGCTATGAAGATCGCGCACCAGTGTTTGCGATGGCTATGGCATGCCGACAAGTAGGGCTTTTGATAGGTAAGTGTCTATGGACTATTTTGCCTGTGTTCTTCTGTGCACCATGATAAGTTAAAAAAATCAAAAATCAATCTTCACTGCGCTTTAAGTTCCTCTAGTTTCCACCATGGCTGTTCAATAATACTTCATTAATTTTATTAACTGAAGGTTCTCAGTCTGACAAGTCCCATCCACACCATGCCCATCTGTTAGGGTTACCTTGCCAACGATTCTTCAGTTGCATAGTTATGTATATATGGAAGTATTGCTGCATGTTTCTAGATTGGAACTGACTGCCTATTAGAAAAGACCTCTCTTCCTTACAACTCCCTCCTACACCACTCACCACCACTCTCTCCACTATACTAACTGCCTTTTCCCCTACAACCGAAGAAGAGATAGCCACTCTTCTTTCTTCCTCTCACCCAACAACCTGTCCCCTTGAGCCCATCCCTTCACACCTCACAAAGTCTCTATGTCCATCACTTACCCACCTATTTAATCTTTCTCTATCATCTGGAACTGTACCATCTGCCTTCAAGCATGCGCTAATCACACCAATTCTAAAGAATCCTTCCTCAGATCCCGTCTGTTTGACTAACTACCGCCCTATCGCTCTGCTTCCTTTTACCTCTAAGCTGCTTGAACGGATTGTGTACAATCGCCTTACTAACTTCCTCTCCTCTAATTCCCTCCTTGACTCTCTACAGTCTGGTTTCAAACCCCTTCACTCTACTGAAACAGCTCTAACAAAAGTCTCCAATGACTTGCTAACTGCCAAAGCTAAAGGTCACTACTCTATTCTAATACTACTGGATCTCTCTGCTGCTTTCGATACTGTTGATCACCACCTTCTAGACTCACTTGCTTCTATAGGCATTCGAGATACAGCTCTCTCCTGGATCTCCTCATATCTGTCTAACCGTTCCTTCTCTGTCAACTTCTCTGGCAAGACATCATCGCCCCTTCCACTTTCGGTTGGTGTCCCCCAAGGCTCAGTCCTTGGCCCTCTGCAGTTCTCTCTTTATACTTCATCTCTTGGCAAACTAATCAACTAATTTGGCCTCCAGTATCATCTATATGCAGATGATACCCAAATCTACCTGTCTTCTCCTGATCTCTCTCCATCTCTCATGTCCCGTATTACCAATTGCTTGTCTGCTATTTCTTCATGGATGTCACAACACTACCTGAAACTTAATCTTTCTAAAACTGAACTCATTATCTTCCCTCCCTCCATCTCCACTCCACTACCTGAATTCTCTATCACCATTAACAACATGACTATCTCTCCTACTAACCAGGCCCGATGCCTTGGGGTCATCCTTGACTCAAACTTCTCCTTCATCCCTCACATTCAGTCCCTCGCCAGATCCTGCCGCTTGCACCTAAAAAACATCTCTCGTATCCGCCCATTCCTCACCCAAGAATACACAAAAACTCTGGTTCATTCACTTATCATTTCCCGTCTTGACTACTGCAACACTCTTTTGGTTGGTAGTCCACTGTCTCGACTCTCTCCTCTACAGTCTATCCTAAATGCCGCTGCTAGGCTCATCTTCCTTGCACGTCACTCCGCTTCTGCTTCTCCCCTCTGTGAAACCCTCCACTGGCTCCCAATTACCTTTAGAATTAAATTTAAG
Source organism: Spea hammondii (assembly GCA_029215755.1). Taxonomy (NCBI): domain Eukaryota; kingdom Metazoa; phylum Chordata; class Amphibia; order Anura; family Pelobatidae; genus Spea; species Spea hammondii. The sequence goes on along the minus strand of JARDYJ010000003.1, from coordinate 87,404,588 downwards.
ATCCTGGTACTGACATATAAGGCCATCCATAATACTGCTGCTCCCTACATTTCTGACCTCATTAGCAAATACTCTCCTACTCGATCCCTACGTTCTTCCCATAGGCTAAGGCTCTCCTCCTCACTCATCACCCCTTCCTTTTCCCGTCTACAAGATTTCACTCGGGCTGCCCCATATCTCTGGAATCTACTCCCAAGGGACCTTCAGCATTCACCCTCCCTCCCGACATTCAAGAAACATCTAAAAACCCACTTCTTCAGAGAAGCATGCCATCTTAGCTGCTAGAACTTCCTTGTCATCGATACAACCACCAGACTACCTCTCACCCTTTCTCTGTGCCTTATGTTTGTCACCCCATTTCCCTCTAGATTGTAAGCTTGCGAGCAGGGCTCTCTCCACCAAATGTATCGGTTTGTCTTAGTCTGTCAATTCTTGTCTTGTCATACCCCTTGAATTTATGTATTGTATTAAGCGCTGCCTAAACTGTTGGCGCTATATAAATAAAAGATAATAATAATAATAACCTAGGCTCCAGTTACTTCAGTAACCATTACAGGATGTCATGGACACTAAACTGTGTAATACTGTAGAGTGACCATGTAGATTAATTATATCCTTAAGAAAAGAATAACAATACAAACTCCAGCCTTATCTTACCTTGTTAAAGTAGGTAAACATACGAAATTTGAGGTTTTAGTTAGATAGACTGGCAAAACGTGTCTAGACACGCAAACAATTTCATGCCAACCCCTCCTATAGGGCACGTTTGATACTTAATATCTCATAAATGTACCGTGACGCTGCCATCAAAACCTCCGTAGCAATCTGCAAGCAGACAAAGAGGCACCAATATCCTCAAATATAAGCATAAACTGTCAGAAAGCTGTTGGGATATGCTTAGCTTTGTTACATGTGCAAATGATGTGTATTTATATGGTGAAACTTACAGCTTTTGCAACCCTTTAGCTCGCCTGAACCTTGGCTGCGGATCAGAATTGCTAAACTAGATACATGACCTAAATTGGCAAGACTTTTCATTATAATGGAGCCATGAGCAAGGCTTTGTTTATGTCAGTCATGTGGTTCCACCAGCCCTTCAATCTAAGACATCCCTTCCATAGTTAGGGCAGGCTCCCTCTTCTTAAAAATGTCTTTTATATGAACTCAGTTTAAATATGGCAAAAATGTACCGCTCAGAAAACACACTCTTTTTTTTCTACAAGGAAGGACAGAAAATAACAGCACCAAATGTTAGTTATCGTAACTCAATACCTAACCTATTATTGCGCTGCTCTAATAACTCCTGTGTCAAGCTTTCAACTGTGATCTGCCCTAATAACAGTGTGTCAGGCTTTCAAGAGGGCTCTGCTCTAATAACTTACTGACAAGTATACAACTGTGCCCTGCTCTCTGCTTTCCTAACATAAATCTTTCTTATAGCTCAGCTGCAATCCTCCAAAGAGCTTCTCTGGTAGTAAAAACAGGATAAGGTTCAAGTGAACCTGAAACCTTGTAATGTACAGAGGGGGCATTTTTGTACATATGTTAATGGATTTTAGCTATCTGCTGATGGCAACATGCTATGCAGAATTGCTTTAAGTCATGCTTTAACCACTTTATGACCAGGGCTATTCTAAACCTCAACAATAAGAGTATTTGGCATTCTTACCATGTTTCTATGCAGCCATAATTTTGCTTTTTTTTCTAATTTAGTGTACCTGCACAAATGATATTGTTTTCTTTAGGACAAGTCGGGCTTTCTTTTCATGCTATATGAATACATGTATCCTGTAATTTATTGCATATAAGACATTAGGCATCCAATCTGACACATCTAAAGCAACACACTTATATAGTAATTTGGCAACCACATTGTATGCATAGGCATACCTGGGAACTTCCCAGGGCTCTCCCTCTTCTATGGAAGCCGCTTTACAAATGGGTAGGACTAGCCCAAGATTCAGTTAAATGGATTGGGAATCGGAAGGGAATTGGGCAGGGAGTGAGCATGGTTAAACTTTACTCTACTGCCCTGGAGAAAGAGGAGCAAGACCCCGAGACCCCAGGTCATACCCAGAAAGTTCTAAGGTATGTGTACATGATTTCCTTCTACAAGTTGCACATTACCGTTTTCATGTACACTATCACAAGTAGAAGCGAAAGGAGCCCTACAACAATATGTTTCTGAAAAGCAGAAAAGACTATTTTACTGGGGTCATATTGCCACTTTCCATGCAGCCATTTCACTCTCTTCAGTCTCAGCAACACAAACGTTATTCATACACAGAAGTATTGTTGTGGATTTTTTTTTACACGGAATACATGCAACTACCAAGGAGAAACCCGTATTTTTTGTATATTTTTGTATAATTTGTACTTGGCACATCCCCCAAGTACAACAATATCCCATATTTATAGGTTTGACACTTATACAGGGTCAAAAGTGATAATACCACTTTGTGGTACAAACCCTGGTCATAAAAGGGTTAGGTTTTTTAAAAAAATATAATGAAAATATACTTTTTTTTCATGATTTACCAATCCCACCCACTAGATTTTTTATATGATTATATTAAGGGTTATTCTGCGCCACCCTATACTCAAGGGTACCTATGTTGTATAAAGTTAGTTTGCAAGTTACATACAACTTGTCAATGGAAAACAAGATACATTGATTATTTTTATGCTAATTAAATGTTTTCAGATGACAAGTCTAGATGAAACAATTACCAGACCATGTCTTCTAGACTATTTTTAGTACTTTTTTCAGTGTTATGCTGTAGTATTAACCCCTTAAGGACCGGGCTCATTTTTCGTTTTGTACCCTGTGGGACCGAGGCTGTTTTAATACTTTTGTGGTGCTTGTGTTCAGCTGTCATTTTCTCCTCACCCATTTAGTGTACCCACATAAGTTATATATTGTTTTTTTCAGGACAAGATGGGCTTTCTTCAGATACCATTATTTTGATCGTATCATCTTATTTACTATAAAAAAAATTAAAAAAACATGGTGAAAAATTGAAAAAAAACATTTTATGACTTTTATTTGAAAAATCTTTTACTCACCTAAAAAAACAAGTAAAAAAACTAGCTAAATAGATTCTACTACTTGTCCTGAGTTTAGAAATACCCAATGTTTTTATGTTTTTTTGCTGTTTTTTGTAAGTTATAGGGCAATAAGTACAAGCAGCGTTTTATGATTTCCAAATCTTTTTTAACAAATCTGGTCAGTCTGCCTCCATCTCCTCTTTGGAACATCTTTGAAGCCGGTTAACTCAATTTAACCCATTCAAACCATATATTTTTGAAAACTAGACACCCCAGGGTATTCCAAATGCTGTTATTTTAACCCTTTCCATGCACCAATTATACAACTACACTTTGTCAAACTTTGTAATAGTAATTTTTTTTTATTTTTTTTCACACAAATTGTACTTTAGTTATAGATATACAGGTCCTGGTATATGCCACTGTCAAACAACACCCCAATGTGTGTTCAGGAACATCTCCTGAGTGCAGTGATACCCGACATGCATGGGTTTGTCGTGTTGTTTGAGATTTAAAATGCCACATTTGGGAAGTGCGCTTTTTTTGTCCATTTTGGAAAGTCTGTACCTATGCCCTATCCTTGAGCTCAGCCACTCCAATTTACCCCATCAGCCATTTTTTATATATTAGACACCCCTTGGGTATTTGAAGTGCTTTTATTTTAACTCTTTGTTGAGATTTTTCAGAAATTTTAGCACTTGCTCAAAATAATAAACTTTATTTTTTTATTTTATTTTTTTAATACTTTTTTTTTTATATATTTTTACACATTTTGCTGGTACTGGATGGTTCATCTAGTGACATCACTGCATAATTATTTTTAAATGTTAGCACTTTTAATTTTTTCCATATTTTTTTTTTTCCATATATTTTTTTTTTTTGAATATTTTACTAATCACATTGTGATTAGAAAGCTGGGCTCCATTTACTTGCATGGTTGAATGCAGTACCTGTATTCAACCTGCAAGTGGAGCCAGAGTTCTCTAGACCATCTAGCGAACTTTAAAAACTTGTCACACCCACCCAGAGGTAAGTGTTTGGTGTCGATGGATGCCTCCTGATCGAGGCATTCCAGCGACACCATTTAAGTTTAGGAGGCGATCGTTGATCGCCTCCTAAACGCTTTTAAAACAATGTATGGCGGCTGTTGACGCCTCGGGGAGGGGCCAGACATGGCCCCCGATGCCGATCTCGGCGTTACTGAATGCCTCGACATCGAGGCATTACAGTAACGCAGTTTAAGCGAAGAAAGTGATCGTTGATCACTTTCTAAGCTTATTTTACTTTTTGACGGTTCAGGACCGTCAAAGGTCATTTAGTGACCTTCATGTCATGACGGTCCTGAACCGGCAAAGGTCGCGAAGGGGTTAAAGTGTGGTCAAACAGCATAGTCCTCTTAAAAACATTACTTAAACTGAGAAAAGTGAGTAAATAGAGACAACATAGTGTGGCGTGATAACATTATACAAGTACACACAGCAACAATATAAACTGCTCTATGGTAAATAGTTCGTTGATAGGTCTATACAAGGAACAAGAAGTTATTCCATTCAGAGCTGAAGGAATTTTTTTCACCTAATGTAGCCAAGAGGGTTCTGTACAGTCAGAACAATAAAGATGTGAAGGTCATTATCGGCATAGGTGGTGCTATCAAATTCAATTGTTGCTTTTACAAATAGGCTGGATTATTTTTTCAGCAAAGTAAAATATATATATTTCATTTTTATTGCCGCCAGTCCTAGACTAGCCATCTACCACACTGGAGAAATGCCGGGTAGGCCACTTGCCAGTAGCGCCACATACCTACCCGTATAGTCCTGCAGCATGTAGCAAGACACATAGGTAGTTCTTATAGACTTCTTTTGTTTCAAACATATTTGATGTGGCCTACAGTGGCCTATAGTTTCACTTTTTTAATGCATGGGTCCCATTGCTGCAAACTTCCTCTTGTTTTGTGTGTTGAGATTCATAGTAAAAAGTTGGCTTGTAGTGGATATTTCATTGGTGTCCATGTGCAAATGCATTGATTATGATAGCCAATGCCAAAATACAGTTTGTTCCTACTTCAAATTATTCTCTGGAATAAGGAATGTGTATACATCTTCGTTTCCTTTGTAATAGGGCATGGGGTGTGTGACAATCACCTAATGTCAAGAGCATTATAGACTTTCGGGGAGAACACACACCCTGATTATGACCGGATTCTCTAACGTAGATGTTGCTGTGTTGTTTCAGGTCCTGCATTCAATGTATTCCTAAGGTACTGTGATTTCCAACTTGGGCCTTTTCATGTGAACAAATTTTCAGCTCCTGGTGTAAGTACCTCACTCATGCCACAATGCCGTCTGAAATATATTCTGCAGATGACCTTTATATTACTGATATGGGTTTAAAGTGGATCGACTTATGTTATTTATGAAATAAAAAATCAATATGCACATATTAAACATCTTACATTCAGTATGTACCGTGGAGAAAAGGAATCTTAAATTTCTCTTTTAAAGACGGTCAGTATTATCCTTCTCTATTAAGTTACCTGTCCCTTATTGGTAACTTGATATGTAAGTCTGGAATGAGGAGAAGGGAGATAACTTTAATAAGGATTCATCAATGCCATTTCTTCCATAGGCTTCCATTGATCTATGCTTCCCTTAGGTATCTTTTCACACCACTGTATCATTTTAAACAAAATATCTCGAAAACAATTTCACTAAGTTTTACGAATGAATTTATTTATGCTAAAACCTATGTTGGTGACAGTTTCTTTTAGAAACAAGTATTTAGTTACTAATAAAAAATAAATTAATCAACAAGTATTTGGTTGTGTTTATAATATAAGATATTATGAGGAGGGTATAGAAGTAACCGTATCGGTCCCAGAAGCGCTGAAAGCTTGTGTGGGTCATTAAATATGTTTACGATGTACCGTATATATCATCTCAGTCAGCCTAATAAAACTGAGGACTAAAGACTTCATTTTTCAGATATGTAATAGAAGTCTTCTACTCATTTAACATAAAAAAATCCCATGCCTGGATTAATACATCTTTAATTTTAGATGTATACCAGTAATTAATTTCTCCGTTCCTTCATGGGTTCACGTTGTTTACACGGTGCTGTGTTTCAGAGACATAGCTTTCACAAACTAAACCCTGAGTGAGGTACCGGATGGAGTTTTGCCATTAATTACAAGACGCATGACCTCTAGACTATAGCCTTTTTTGACCTTTTTGTCTCCAGATGTGTCTGTACATTTCAAGGTAGGCACATCTTAATTCAATGCTTCTTGATCTTAATCTGCTCTGTATCCACAAGAAATATGCAATGGATAGTAAAAAGACATTTTAAAATTGTACACAAACAGTGGTAAATGTCCAGACATCTGACCTTCACTGATTGTTTCGTGTGGAAGTGAAGTATGAAGTATGTCTTATCTGTTCTCTCTCATGTTTCTGTGGGAAACACTTTGCTAAACTTGACACCCCAATCTTCTGTGGACACTGCAAAAGCTATTTTTGTTACTGTGATCAGCAACAAGAGGCGATAATAGAATAAAACTGAAGTCCTTTCACAATACAAAAAATGTAATTGATTATTTCATGTTTTTCAATATGAAGACAATTTTGTTGGTTTTTTTTTCTTTGTATTTGAGGCTGTACACCATCCAGTAGCAGAAACAGGACAAACTTTCTGTTATAGTGATTCTGGTTGAAATTGGAAAACATTTCACCAGAATCACTAGGACCTGGCAAATCTCAAATATTGGACTAAATCAAACCTCAAATCAGGGCAATTTTATTAATAAAATCAAATCCTGGATCTAATCTGTAAATTGGATATTAAAAAAAATAAATTAGATCAGTCACATATAAGATCAGAAAAGATCAGATTCCAAAATGCAAGCCTCCTCTTGGACTTTGGGTTGCAGGCCGTAGCCCCCGAGCTCCCACCAGTCAGTAGCCGATAGATAACCAGGATATGACTCCACCCAAACAAAAATTAACCGCTGGGCAACTAGAGGCTTATGCAAAAAACGTGCCTTTATTTTCAACAATAGGTGCCCTGCCCCGGTGGAAAGAAATCGCTCCTTACCGTATATAAGGATCTCACCCGTCACCTCCTCCCGACATACTCCTATAATATATATTACACACGCTATCGTTGAAAAGTTTGGCGTCACTTAGAAATGTCTTAGTTTTTGAAAGAAAAGAAAATTTTGCCCATTAAAATAACATAAAATGGACCAGAAATACCATATGTTAGTGTTGTAAATGGAAAAGACTGGATTTAAATGGAATATCTTCATAGGCGTACAGAGGCCCGTTATCAGCAACCATCACTCCTGTGTTCCGATGGCACATTGTGTTAGCTAATCCAAGTTGAAGTTTAAAAAGCGAATTGATTATTAGAAATCTATATTTATATATTTATGCACCACACCTACCAGGACATTACAAAGAAAATCTTCTGATTTTACAATATCACAGTACAGCTTATTTGGGATTTGTTTTATATGCACCTAGTTCTGCGGGCGGCTGTTCTGGATGGCTATATGATAGCTGATAGTGTTACACAAACATCTGTATTTAAAGCTGCCATTAGCTCTATATTTAAAGTTTTAGTTAAACTCTAGCCTTGTTGTTAGTATTAAGGTCTGAAATGTGAATCCTTTTATTCTTCCAGATCTTTATGTGTGCTCTTTGGACTCTGATGCAGCTGATAGTGCTTTTCATGTTTTATGATCTCCCAGTGAAACCCCCAGAACCGCTCAGTGAAGAAAATGAACCTCTCTTGAAACAGACAGAAGTTCCAACTCAGGGACCGAGTCCTTCATACGGCACAATAAACAGCAGCCATGAACCGCCAAGCGACAACGTTGACTTCTCCAATACTCCAAATGATCATCATTTCGCTCAGAATATCTCAAATAATACAGAAAATGAGAAATCAGTTGGAAAATTGCACAGTGTACAGACAGTAAAGGGTGAGAAGGCTGAGTATGTGTGGATTGTACACACCTTGTTGCCAAATGCCATTCACATGCATTTCTTCCTTGGGGTAGTGACAGTGAAATTATATTGGTGTTACTTTTATATAACAAGAAGCTCCCATTTTTATAGATGATGGTATATTAAAGATGGTGTCTTTAACAGTATTGTATTGCTTATTTAGTTTAAATAGTTTAATGTTTGATGAGATTTACATTTTCTTTAAATTTTTGTTTTAATTTAGGGCTGTTAGGTGTGTTGTTTTTTTGTTTTTTTTTTTGCAGAAGCTATTTCATAAAAGAGAGATGGTAGATAAGTCACTGTATTGAAAGTTCTTCTCCTGTGGCATGTACTCCACCTCAGGATAGCAGTATCTGGGGGGTTTTTTTGGGGGGGGGTTGCGGCATTCTATCTTTTTTTGGCTGTGGGGCTCTATAGTAGTGTACAGTCTGAGAACTTTAATATTATTTTTTTCCCAAATACAAATTAAATCAAATGTAAAAAACAAAATCTTTAAGTTGTGGGATGGATAAGTATAGCTATACATTTCAGTTGTTACAACACTAAATATCTGCATACCTAACAATTGTGTATGCATCACAGATTATATTTATAACTAGGGGATATAATTGGTATAGTTTGGTAGTCTGTACCAGACATTTTTACAGTTAAAAATGTTATCACTCTATTCCGTTTCAAATCTCACTCCAATCTCTGAAATGCATTGTTCCCCAGAAAACTGAGGTGTTTTGGGTGTGAATGAGAATAGTTTTTCTGTCTATATTGAGGAATGCTGTCCTAGCTTCTTTGGTTTGCCAGTGTATTGAGAGATCTATACTGTTATTTTTAAGAAAATGGTTTAAAGACATTGGTTTCAAGAGCCGTATAGTAATGAAGCGCTTGAGGATGTCATCCAAGATGTTAAGGTGTAGTAGTGTTTTTGGTATTTGTGACTGATCTAGTATGTCTTTGTAAGAGAGTCCTAAGAACATTCCTTGCAGGCTAACCTGGAGGAGCAGCATTGTGAATATCATTTACACATTTCCTTTAATTCTATTTTATTGAGGACAAATTTAAATTTTTTTGCTTTCAGGGCTTCTGCGTGAAGAAATAATAGTCTTACTGACCGCACAGTTTGTAACTTTCTTTAATCAAACAGCGCTAGAGGTGGGTATATCAGATTCCAGACCTGAGAGTTCAATGGTAAATTGTGTGAGTGCTTTAATAATATTCTATGATGTTAATTTTTTCAGACTCTGGTCACCCCTCTCGCTCAGGCGTACCTGGGTTTTCAAGATCTACAGAACTCTTTGCTTTATTTCCTATGTGGAATTGAGGTATGTGTTTGTGACAAACAATTGCAAGTACATTAAAAGTGCATGTCATGGAGTGGCAAACGTAAGTTTACATCCACAGTCCCCGTAAATAAATATTAATTCTACTGATTCATACATAGGACACTGCCAGATCTCTGGTCAGACCTAACCTAGTGTGTTGTGTCTAGTTGGAGCCCCCATCTTCAGAAGGATATTGACATTTTGAAGAGAATTCATGATTCATAAATTAATTTCTGTAATTACTCAATATTTGGAGTACCCCAAACTAGACATAGAAAAAACTTAATGAGTAAAGGAAAATATAAGTTAGATTGTATCATTGTGTTAAAATACATTTTATAACTAGTCTTTTGCCCAACAAGGGGAATACTCAATAATCAATAATTGTCCCTTTCAACTTAGTCCATCAGCAATCAACTTTGAGGATGAAATGCTGCCTAATATATCCCACCCAGTGGCAATCTTGTTATCATGGCACCTGTCAGTGGGTGGGATGTATTAGGCGGCAAGTGAACATTTCGTCCTCAAAGTTGATGTGTTCGAAGCTGGAAAAATGTAAGGATCAGACTTTGACAAGGACCAAATTGTGATGGCTAGATGACTGGGTCATAGCATCTTCAAAACTGCAGCTCCTGTGGGGTGTTCCCGATCTGCAGTAGTCCAAGGAAGGAAAATCGGTGAACCCGTGACATGGTCATGGGCAGCGAAGGCTCATTGATGCACGTGGGGAGAGAAGGCTGGCCTGTGTGGTCAAATCCAACAGACGAGCTACTGTAGCTCAGATTGCTGAAAAAGTTTATGCTGGTTCTGAAAGAAAGATGTCAGAACACACAGCGCATAGCAGTTTGTTGCGTATGGGGCTTGCGCAGCCTGCAGACAAGTCAGTGTGCCCGTGCTGACCCCTGTCCACTGCTAAAGGTGTCCAAAACAGGCACGTGACCATAAGAACTGGACAACAGAGCAATTGAAGAAGGTGGCCTAGTCTTTTACATCACGTGTCACGCTTACCTGAGAACACATGGCACCAGGATGCACTACGGGAAAAAGGCAGTTCTGAAGGCAAAACCCAGTACTAGCAAGGTGTACCTAATAAAGTGGCCAGTGAGTGAATATATATATATATATATATATATATATATATATATATATATATATATATATAATATAATATAATATAATATAAGTAGTTATAAGGTACCCTCTTGTTCTGCTTTTACTTGCTGCCAGTTGGTGTGCAATAGCAGATATCTTCTAAAGCACAAATGTGTGAGTTAGGTTTCCATTAAATTTATTTTAGGAATTTGTTATATTAGCAAACAAAAATGTAAGAAGAAACACAGATCAGACTTGAAAAAATTACTCCCCAAAATCAAGACTATGACTATGGAATTCAGAATGAGAATGAAGGATGCACACACTTCAGAATTTGTGGAAGAAAAGTCCAAATATGACTTGAGTTTGATAGCTCATTATCTCCTGATTATTGCACCCAAAGCATGTAAGCAGAATCTGAAGATAATCTGTTCTGTATACACCTGCTATATTCATAGTGCAACATGATATCCCTCACTTGGCTCTGTCTCCTGGATTAACAGGTAGAGACAAGGGAGGTAATATTGTAGATTCAGTCAATCATTACCTACGCATAAAAACTAAGCTGTGGACTTAGCGTCAAGTGTTGAGGTTTGAAATGATATATTGTGTTAGGGTATGCAGAAGCCGTCGGCATAGTAAACCTGGTGTAAATGTTTGAGACTTGCCAAATAAAAGTCCTTTATTTCAGCAGAAGACTAACCAGTACTGATGATAGTTGAAAGAGTGCTTGCAATTAATATAGTACTACATACATTTTGAGTGTTTCCCTTCTCCTTTTGGGGCTTCAGCATTTGAGGGTTTTTGTTCCTGTTCTTATTTACCTGTTTTATGAAAACTGCCCACACCTTTCACTTTTTATAAATTTGTTATTTAAATCTCGAAACCTGTACTTTGAATATAAAGGCAGCATACACCGTCTGACTTGCACTTTTAATACTTAGTACTTTGTGCTATAAACCTCTGCTTGTAACGTGTTCATCCTGTAGGTTAGTTTGACTGTAGATTAGTGTATTTTATTTACCTCTGTTTTAAAGGGTAAATAAAACATCTAGTTTATATATATTTCTATTCATCTAGATGTTGATTGGATTCCTCCTTGTCCGCACACTCAGTCGTTGCAGCTCTGATCGTCTTCTTCTCGCATTTGGACTCTTTATTTCTAACATCTCCTGTATTTGGTGTCTAGTGTTCTTAGCAAAACCCAAAGGTTAGTCATACCTTTCACTCATACACTGTTTTCTGTGTTACAGTGTGATTTTCACAAGCTTCCTTTCGGATACAATGCTGAGAGTTCAAATTCTTAGCCACCTTTCTATCCTCTATATACTATACAATTCATTATTTCTTTTTTCCTCCATTCTCATACAGGAAGTTATGGACTTCTGTTGGGGGAGTTTGTGGTTGGGGTATTCTTACAAGTCCTTGGGCTGCCTTTCATATCAGTATCCCAAGTGTCTCTGTTTTCCAAGCGGACGGCTGAGAGTACTCAGGGTGAGTTTGTCCAACTAGCCTAGAGGGTAGTTCACATGTTTTTGTGTATCCATCAAAACCTGTTTTTTTAAATATGAAAACTCCATTAATTACTTTTTCTACACAACTCATGATTTCTTTGGTAGCATTCTGGTTGACATATTCTTCTCATCAATGTTTTTTGTCCCCTCCAATGTATTATTGTTATGAGGAATGTGGATCTTCAAGATGTTTATTGAGTGTTCAATGTGTGCTCTTATCGAGGGGCGTGGCTTGGATGGCGAAGGAATAGGACGCACGGCTGTGGAGCTCCTCCAGTTTTTATACATTTACACGGCTTTTATTGCATTTTGGAACCGAATTTGCTAATTATTTTACATGCTCTTCACTCCAAGGATGTCCACGCATAAATCAAAACCAGCTACGCACAACCTACCTGCTTATTTTGAGCCGAAACCAAAGAGGAAAGCGGCCTCCCGCGCTTTACTGACCGCTCGCAATGCTGGGGAAGATGGCGACACCACGTTGCTCCTGGCTGAACCTTGCGCGCCGAGCTCTCCTGCTCCGTCTGTGGATGACCCGGACGATCACGCACTCACAGTTTCCTCAATGAAACTATTGCTCGAAGACATGCGACACAAGTTTCGCCAAGACATAGAGGATTCCCTTGCGGCAGTCCATAAAGATTTACAAGATTTGGGGGATCGTACTCATCATTTGGAATCTAAAATGGAGGACTTCTCCGAGGCCCACAATACTGTGGTGGACACCTGTAACGCTTTGCAATCGGAGGTAGAAGCCCTCCGTTTGAAGCTCAGCGATTTGGAGGATCGCTCTCGGCGGAATAACGTCCGCATTCGAGGCATTCCGGAGGACGTCTCCCCGGAACACCTGAGAGCTTATGTGGTATCTTTGATCCAAGCTCTATTGAACCTTCCACAATCGGAAGATGTCAATATTGATCGTATTCATCGCCTGCCTCGACCTAAGGCGCTTCAGGGTTCACCTCCTCGAGATGTCATTTTCCGCCTCCATTTTTATGAACTCAAAGACAAACTTATGTCGAAGGTGAGGCTTGCTCGAAATATTCCCGACCAATACACTCATTTACAATTTTTTAATGATTTATCTCAATACACCTTACAGCAACGGAGATCTCTTTCAGCTATTACGACAACTTTGCGATCTCATAAAATCCTTTACAAATGGGGCTTCCCCACTCGCCTGCTGATTACGAGAGATGGACTGCTCCATTCGGTTAGATCGCCTAAGGAAGGTATTGCTCTACTGTCAGCTTGGGGCTTGGACATTGTCCAACCTCGTCACTCATCTGCTCCTGACACAGCACCATCATTGGCATCCTCTCCTAAACGGTTGGCCCGGGAATGGTCGGTGGTTCCTACTCGTCGCTCGCCTCTTCATACTTAATCGTCAGCCTCAGAGATGTCATCCTCTCCACCGCAACACCTTCCTTTTTTTTTTTTTTTTTTTGTTGTTGTTATTTTCCTGACCTACCGTCTACTATGAGGTCCAGTGGATTTCCTGTTCGGCTTTTGGAAGGCCTGCTTCCGTTTCTCCGGTTCTGTGGAGACTTCTTCGCTCTGTGTATGGATGAAGCGTCGGTGACTAGCTTCCTGATGGTTCCAGTCCTCGTGTACCGAGCTTCGTCGTGCTTCTTCGTTTCTGCAGGGACTAAACCGCTTTGTGCCTGTGAGATCGATGTCCGAATGAACCGCTGATGAACTTACCTCCTGATTGTTCCGGTCTCATTGCCTACGGTTGGACGTCTGAATGAGACCTCTCATTGTTTTTTCTTATTGTTGATTTTTCTGTTTGAAAGGGGTTTTTTTTTTTTTTTTTTTTTTTTTTTTTTGTTGTTGTGTGTGCGATGAGGGTTCTGCTGCTCAATACATGATTCCTTACACTCTCACTACACTTGATGCTATGTCTGGTTTCAGCCTCTTTTATGTAGCTGGATTTTCCTTTTCCTTACATTTCCATCTCAGGGCTTTATGTGCCCGCTCTATCCACTACACTACATACATATTTTGGTTCCTACCGCAGTCGTTTTTGTTTTTTCGCCGTGTTTTTCTTTTTTTTTTGTTTTACACATGCTGGAGGTCTCCCTCCCGCTCTCTGATTTTGGCTACTCCACCATACGGCGCCTATTTTCCTTGTGTTTCTCCTTGTTGGAGAACGCAAGGTCTTGTTACTGCCTCCCCCTCGCGCGGTCAAATTTTTCAGAGACCGCTTGTTGGGAGTTTCACTTTAGGTTTGGGGGTTTTCCTCCGTGTTATTCCTTTATTAGCTCCTTCCTGTCAGTAATATTTTATTATTATGTAATCTGCCTTTCTTATTACTCCGATTGTCCACGACGACCTTGCTCTTTTCATTGTTTATTTTGTTTAAAGTGCTCTGATTCAATATCCTTCCTGCTCACGAGACTGTGTTTACTTTTTAAGAGCTATTGTTTGTACAGGGACCGGGTGCGATTCTCAATGTCATATGTATGTGTATGGTCTTCCCCGGGATCATCGGTCACTCTTTTTCACCCCACTCTACATAGTACAACATTTTTTATTATTTCTTTATTTATCTATCTTTTTTTGATGAGCCAGTTTATCATTGTTCTCTGCTATCTTCAATATGGCCTCTATTAATTTAATGTCTATTAATGTGAATGGATTAAATACACCACATAAGCGCAGGATGCTTTATGCGGATGCTAAGAAAGCTCATGCGCACATAGTTTGTGTTCAGGAAACTCACTTTAAACACTCCAAACAGCCTAAGTGTTTCTTAAAAGATTATCCTTGGCAATTTCACTCTATGGCTACCACCTGCAAGGCTGGTGTTTCCATTTTTATTTCTAAACATTTGTCGTTTCAATCACTTCGCTTGGTGACCGACCCCCGGGGCAGATTTTTGATCCTTCACTGTATTTTGAATTCCACGGAATACACGTTAGTTTCTTTTTATGCACCCAACACATCCCAATTACACTTTACTAGGGTCCTGCTTTCTAAAATAGATTCCCTCAAGAAAGGCCACCTCATCCTTGCCGGGGATCTCAATGCGCTACTTGATCCTTTGTTAGATACTTCGACCTCCTTGAGGGGCGCATACGGTACACGGGTGAAATCATTGGCTGCCTCCCTTGCTCATTCTTTCCATTCCTTCCAATTATATGATGTGTGGCGCCTCCGTCATCCTCTGGACAGGGATTACTCTTTTTTTTCCGCGTTACACAAGTCGTACACCAGAATTGATTTTATTTTGGTTGATAAGCTTGCTTTGCAGATGGTGCGGGACTGCTCTATTGGTGTTATTACGTGGACTGACCATGCGCCGGTTTTTCTGTCTCTATCAGTTGCTCACTCCTTTATTGGTCGAGGTTCCTGGAGGCTTAATAATTCCTTGCTTTCCGATGACTCCGTCAAATCCCAGGTTCAATCCCACTTGGAATTATATTTTCGCGAAAATACACATCCACAAACATCTATAGAGACATTGTGGAATGCCCATAAGGCGGTGGTCAGAGGTAAATTTATCAGTATTGCCTCTTATTTAAAGAAACAGAGAGCTATCCATTCTGATTTGGATTCCCTGCTTTTACGTTTATATGACTTGGAAGCCCTGAATAAACAAAATCCGTCAGATCGGTTCATTGCTGAAATTGCCCGTATCAAACTCAAAATAACTGAGATTCAAGCCGAACGCACGGCCCGGGTGAGACTTCGTCTCCGCCAACGATTCTATTCCAAGGGCAACAAGGCCGACACTATGTTAGCGAATAAACTCCGCCACGCCACGGCCCTGTCGCGTCCTCAATTTGTTCTTTCCTCACAGGGAGTTCCGTTGCGGAATCCCTCTCACATTGCCGATAGATTTGCATCTTACTATTCCTCGCTTTATAATCTCCGCACTGATTCCTCAACTTCTCAACCCACGATAGATTCTATCAATACTTACCTTGACTCTGTAGCGCTACCTACTCTCACTGAGGAGATGGTCACGCAGTTAGAAACCCCTTTGGAGTTAGATGAAATTCAGACCACGGTTGCTCAATTAAAAAAGAACTCTGCTCCCGGCCCTGACGGTTTGACTAGTTTCTATTACAAGGCTTTTTTCCCGGTGCTGGGCCCTCACCTCCTTTCTTTATTTCGTTCCTTCATGTCCACTGGTCACATGCCGCCTGAAAATTTATATGCCCATGTTGTTACAATCCCTAAGCCTGGTAAATCTACTGACAAATGTGAACATTATCGGCCCATATCCCTTCTAAACAATGATGTCAAATTATATGCAAAAATTATAGCCAACAGACTTTCTCTGCTTCTTCCTTCTCTCTTACATTCTGACCAAGTAGGATTCGTGAAAAACAGACAGGCTAATGATAATACGCGCAAATTTCTCAACGTTTTGTGGGAAGCCTCCAAACACAACACTCAGTCTGTTTTGATTTCTTTTGACGCTGAAAAGGCATTTGATCGCCTCCATTGGTCCTTTTTGACGTCCGTTCTCTCTAAGTTTGCTTTTCCTCCCTCCCTGATTAGGTCAATAATGGCGCTGTACTCTTGCCCCTCTGCTTCTGTTTTCTTTTCCGGATTTATTTCCTCCCCATTCCACATCTCGAATGGGATGCGACAGGGCTGTCCACTTTCTCCCCTACTGTACATATTGGCCCTGGAACCCCTAGCGCAGCGGATTCGCTCGGACCCGTTGATCAGGGGTTTCCCTACTTCAAGTGGTGCAGATCTTACGCTAGGTCTCTTTGCGGACGATGTTTTGGCTTCCATCACTCACCCTTTAATTTCTTTGCCTGCGTTGATTTCTCAATTCCAGCAATATGCTCAGGTTTCCTATCATAAAATTAATGTCCACAAAACGCAAGCTTTATCTCTGAATCTACCGAGTTCGACATTACACCTGCTTCATGACTCCTATGCCTTTGATTGGAGGAGAGATTATCTCCTGTATTTAGGGATTAAACTTCCTCGCCTATTGTCTAAACTGAATGAATTTAATATTTGTTCAATCTGGAAGCAGGCTCTCCAGGACCTCGATAGGTGGCGTTCCTTTGATATATCCTGGTTAGGGCGTATATCTTCTGTTAAAATGATGCTTTTGCCGCGGCTTTTATACGTCTTTAGGGCAGTCCCGACCTCTGTCCCTCGTAAATTTTTACTTCACATACAGGTGGTTCTGAATTCTTTTATTAATCTTAAAGGTCACTCCCGCATCTCCAGGCAGGCGTTTTATTCTCCCAGGTTCAGGGGGGGTCTGGGGGCACCAGATATTCTATCCTACTACCATGCCACTATTCTGGCGCAATCGACTCTATTTCACTATCGAGGTAATCTGCCTCAATGGGTAGCCCTTGAAAACGCCTATGTCCATCCTTATTCGGTTGCCCAACTTTTATGGTTACCTCCTATTTTTCGCCCGTCCCTTCCATCACTCTCTCCCACTACGTTATGTACGCTTCACATTTGGTCTCACCTGGCCAAACGTAATTCGGCTTTATTGCATATCACTAAAGCTACTCCGCTCTCCTCTCTTGAGCTATTAATCCCACACTTGAATCTCGCCCATTGGTATGCTACCCGTTCCTTCACAGTGGGAGACCTCTTTGATAAAGGTTCTTTCCGGACCTTTTTGGATCTTAGTTCAACTTTCGGGCTTCCCTCCTCCGAGTTTTACAAGTTTCTGCAGATCAGACATCTATTGCAATCTCGAACGTCCTCGCTGACCATTGACGTTTTCTCATCTGACCCAATCGTTCACTTGTGTTCACGGTCCTCTCCCCCTCGAGGTGTGATTTCTATTTGTTACAGTTCGCTCCTAACCCATCTATGGGACAATAAATTACCGCACATGCTAACATGGGAGCGTGAGTTGGGTGTCACCTTCCCTCTTGAGATGTGGCTTGACTCGGAGGAGGCGATGCGTGGTGTATCACACTGTAGTAACCATATTGAGTTACAAAAAAAGGTAGTCTGTAGGTGGTACCTCACCCCGGCTCGACTATCACACATGTTTCCGTCCTGCTCGCCTTTCTGTTGGCGTGGTTGCCCGGATAGGGGCACCATGCTTCATGTATGGTGGCTGTGTCCCCCTGTTTCTCAACTTTGGAGGCGGTTGATACATCTTTTGGAATCCACTCTACAAATACACCTCCCCTTTACACCACAATTAGTGTTATTCCACATGTTCCCTGATGCTATTTCTGTTTGTGTTAGGAAATTGGTGATTCATTTCTTTTTAAGTTTAAAATTGATGATAGCCCGTAATTGGAAGTCGGCCACACTGCCGAAACTCGTTGATATACTCCATCATCTAGAACACACTTACCTTCTGGAAAAATTGTCCTTCCAAAATGATCAACGAATGCCTTTGTTTGATAAGGTTTGGGCTCCTTGGACGCAGGTCCAGCTTTCCCCACTGTGGCAGGGATGATTGCTGCGGTGTTTATGTGTGATCGTGCCCGGTCCTCCCTATCTTCTGTACCAGTTTACCATATGGTTCTTCCAATGACTTGCATTATTTTAGTCGTGGCATGATAACATTCTAATAGAGCACTACTTTGATTTTGTTTTTGTTTTCCTTTTTCTTTCTCTTTTGTATTTATCTTCTTTTTGTTCTGCTGTCTGTTCTCCCGGTTGGGCTCCCGTAGCCGCAAGGCTTCTTCGTCGAGTCTTGTGCCATTGTTGCGACTATTCTTCTGTTGCTCTTGTACATTTATGCATACTTACCACCTGTGTTTCTTTATTGAGACTATTGCCACTGTAATGCATTGTTTGAGTTACTGTGTTATTACTGTTGCTATTGATTTTTCATGTGTCTGGTGTACTGCAACTTTGTCTCGGCGAACTTAACTCTTAAAATTGAAAAATCGAATAAAAAACTTTAACTTTAAAAAAAAAAAAAAATGTGTGCTCTTATCCATGGGTACCTTCAGGTAGTGAAAGTTTGGGAAGTTACTAATTGGAGTGAACTATATTCACCTTTAAGATCTAATTTCAAAGAAAATACGGTGCTACAAATCCAACGATGTCTGGGGGGTGATCTCGTCTCCAAAGAGTTGAGTTCATTAGAGGCAATATTATTCCCTGAAGTAGGAACCACCAAGCACTAAATTATTTTCGACTATACACCAGCTGTCGGATCAAGCACCACAGGTGATGGACCCACGATGCAGGAATGGTGAGAATATCCGATAAACAAGCCGGGATCAAGGCAGGCAGCACAGGAGCGTAGTCAAAGAACAATAGCCGGGGTCGGGGCAGGCAGCACAGGAACGAAGTCAAAGAACAGTAGCCGAGGTCGGGACGGGCAGAGCAGGATCAAGGTCAGAAGAACGAAAGCCGAGGTCTGGTACACGTGGATATCAATCAGAAAGCAAGAGCAACACAAACACCCTGAGAACAATAACATGGACTCGTTGAACGGGCAAGGAAACATAGGACCAGGAAGTTTAAATAGAGCCAATGGCGGGAGAGCAGGTAAGATGACGTCATCGCGACCGGCGCAAATAGCGTCGTCGCGATGGCAACCTAACAAAACCTCCTGCCTGTGTTACCTCCGCGAATGACGCGGAAGCGCCACACAGGCAGGGGAGGTAATGTAAACAGCCTCCGTGGACATGCAGCGGCGATCGAACACTCGATCGCCGCCGGCATGCCTGTGGTGGCTCAACCACAAAGTCCTCTCTGCTTGTGTTGCCGCCGCGAGCGACGCAGAAGCGCCACACAGGCAGAAGAGGCACTGGTCGGGTGCCGCGAGCATGTAGCGGCGGATCATTTCTCCGATCGCTGCTGATATGCTGCGGCAGCCCGATCAGGGCTGTCAGTGCCTGGGAGGTGTGCCTGCTCGATACGCACGCCCCCTCGTGTGCGTGTAGAGCGCACGTCAGTTCACGAGGGGGACGTGCGCGAGGAACGCCGTGGGACCCCGGCCGGACAGGTAGGTATGACACCAGCTTAATGGAGGACTTCTCCACTGCTCATAACCCGGTGGTAGATGTTTGCGATTCCCTTCAGTCAGAAGTGGACTCCCTCCGTCTTAAATTGAGCGATTTGGAGGACCGATCGTGTCGTAATAATATCCGCATTCGGGGTATTTCAGAGGATGTTACGCCGGACAACTTACTTTATTGGCAAGGGATCTTGGCGTCTAAATAATTCCATACTCTCCGATGAGTCGTTAAGGGCTCAGGTCCATTCTCATCTGGACTTATACTTTACAGAAAACCAAAACCCACATACTTCGATAGAAACATTGTGGAATGCCCATAAGGCGGTCATTAGAGGTAAATTTATCAGTATCGCTTCCCATTTAAAGAAACAAAAAGCACAAGCCGCTGATAAAGACTCCCTGCTCTATGACCTTGAGACCCTTAATAAACAAAACTCCTCTGACCAGATGATTGCTGATATTGCTTCGGTTGAACTCCAATTGTCCACGATTCAGGCTGAACACACATCCCAAATGCTATTGCGCTTACGCCAGCGCTTCTACTCCAAAGGAAACAAAGCTGACTCTATGTTGGCAAATAAGCTTAGACATTCGGCAGCCCTGGTGCGTCCCCACTTTGTTTTATCACCTCATGGAATCCCACTTAAAAACCCTTCTCATATTGCTGATAGATTTGCCAATTTTTATTCTTCCTTATATAACCTTCGTGATGATACCTCTACACCTCAACCCACGGCTGAATCTATTAACACATACCTTGCTTCTGTATCTTTGCCCACTCTTATAAAAGAGATGAGTTCTCAGTTAGAAGCCCCTTTAGATCTGGATGAACTTCAATCCACGGTTCGAATGTTGAAGAAAAATTCGGCTCCAGGTCCTGATGGCTTAACGAGTTATTATTATAAAACCTTTTTTTCAGTTTTGGGGCCGCACCTCCTTTCCCTATTTCAATCCTTTATGTCCAAGGGCCATATTCCTTCCGAAAACTTATATGCACATATCGTCACAATCCCTAAACCAGGTAAACCTACAGATAAATGTGAAAATTTTCGTCCTATCTCGTTGCCAAATAATGATGTCAAACTTTACGCCAAAATTATTGCTAATAGGCTTTCTTTAATACTCCCTTCCCTTCTTCATTCCGTCCAAGGTTTTGTACGCCATAGACAGGCAAATACCCGTTAATTTATTAATATACTATGGAAGGCTTCCCATGATAAGATCCCGGGTGTTTTATCTTTTGACGCGGAAAAGGCTTTCGACCGTCTTCATTGGCTGTTCTTATCGTCTGTCCTTTCCAAATTTGCTTTTCCGCCCCCCCTGATCCGTTCAATCATGGTTCTGTATTCCTCTCCCTCGGTCTCTTTTTGGGGATTTATTTCCTCCCCATTTTTTATTTCTAATGGGACGCGCCAGGGCTGCCCACTCTCTCCACTTCTTTACACCTTAGCGATGGAGCCTTTAGCTCAACTTATTCGTTCAGATCCCCAGATTTCAGGCTTTCCCTCTACAGAGGGTGAGGATATTACTTTGGGGCTCTTTGCCAATGATATTTTGGCCCCGATCACAAACCCTTCCACCTCCCTTCCATCGCTGCTTCACCAATTCCAGCAATATGCTGCAATCTCATATCACAAAATCAATGTACATAAAACTCAAGCGATGTCTCTTAACTTACACAACCAATTGTCTACCTCACTCCAACACTCTTACGCTTTTGACTGGAGGAAAGATTATCTTTCATATCTCGGTGTTAAATTGCCTCGCACTCTAACTAAATTGCATGATTTCAATATTCGGTCTCTCTGGAAACAAATTCTCCTTGATATTCAGAGGTGGCGTTCTTTTGACCATTCCTGGCTTGGCCGTATATCCTCCGTAAAAATGGTGGTTTTACCGAAACTGCTATACGTCTTTAGGGCAGTCCCGACCAGTATTCCCCGTTCATTCTTATTGCACATACAGACGACCTTGGACTCCTTCATTAATATCAAAGGCAGGTCACCCATTTCTAGAAGTGCTTTCTACTCCCCTAGGTTTAAGGGAGGTTTAGGAGCCCCGGACATTCTGACTTACCACCGAGCCGCTATCCTTTCTCAAGCGATTTTGTTTCATTATTGCGCAAACCTTCCTTAATGGGTCACACAAGAGAATATCCATGTCCTCCCCTACTCGATTCCCCAATTATTGTGGCTTAAGCCACGTTATCGGCCGAAATTATTACCACTTCCTCCCACCACACTTTGCACGTTCCAGATATGGACTGAATTAGCTAAAGGCAGACCTTCTCTATTTCACATTACTAAGGCTACTCCACTTACTTCCCTAGAACTCCTGATCCCAGAACTGCGACTCAATCGTTGGCACAGTAAAGTACTCCTGAGGGTTGGTGATCTTTTTGACAAAGGCTCCCCTTCGTTCGTTCTCTGACATCAGCTCTGCTTATGCGATACCTAACTCTGAATTTTACAAATTCCTACAAATACGACATTTCCTGCAATCACATTCCTCCTCTTACACAATTGACATTCTTTCTGACGACCCTATCATTCATATGTGCAACAAAACCTCCTCCTTTAAGGGTATGATTTCACAATGCTATGTTTCCTTACTGATGCGTCTTTGGGAGAATAAACTCCCCCATATGTTAGCTTGGGAGCGAGACTTGCAATCTGCCTTTTCCCTTGAAACATGGTTAGATTCCGAAGAATCCATGAGAGGTGTCTCCCATTGCTTTAACCATATTGAGCTCCAAAAGAAATTGGCGTGTAGGTGGTATCTCACCCCGCAAAGGCTGGCCCATATGTTCCCTTCTTGCTCTCCTCTATGTTGGAAAGGTTGTTCGGATGTTGGTTCCGTGCTGCACGTCTGGTGGTCGTGTCCCCCTATTTATGAGCTTTGGGGGAAAGTATTTCATTGAGTCCGAATTACATATTCCTCTCCCTCGCACCCCGCAGTTGGCATTACTTCATTTGTTTCCGGATGATACTCCCTCACCCATTCGGAAACTAGTTATTCACTTTTTTTATCTGTTTAATTATCGATTGCTCGCAACTGGAAATCGCCCGTGATTCCTCGCCTCTCTGACGTCCTCCACCATCTTGAACGCATACATATTTTAGAAAGAATGTCTTTCCAAAATGATCAAATGCTCCCTTTGTTCACAAAAATTTGGGCTCCCTGGTCCCAACTTCGTCTCTCGCCTTTATGGCAGGCTTGACGGGATAGGTGAATATTGATGTGACGCGCCCGGTCTCTACTTACCTTTCATTGTATTCTCTTTTTTCATTTGGGGTTACTTGACGGCTTTCTATTATACCTGGTCATAGCTGTTTTTGTTGTACCACTATGCCTGACTTGATCCATATAAGTTCTTGACTGTTGGTTCTTGTTACAAGGTGCTTCGATGCCACTGTTGTTTTCCATCATCAGCGCTTTCTAGGACTGCGAAGATTGCCGAGCGTCTTATGCTTTGAGATGTTGCCATATGTGTCCTCTGACATTTTTATTTTCTTAGCGGCTTCTCCTAGCAAGCTACTGGGTTTTATGTGTACTTGATGTCATTGTGTTTATTTTATCTATCTATGTACACGCACTGTTACCTCGGACACTTTATAATTTCTACTGTATTGTTCTTCGTGTCTGCTTTGTTGTGAAAGCATGTTCTCTTACACTTGTAAAATGTATTGGAAACGACAAAAAATGATGAAAATAAAGAAAATTTAAATTTCAAAAACAAACAAACTATACACCAGCTTTTCAACTAATACACCAGCTTTTAGTGCCTCTTCATCAGAACATTTACTGTAACTGCGACCTGATATTCCCATTTGATACACCTGTGAAGGTTACCCGAGACACCGTGTCACATCACGCATTGCCCATTTAATGGCATGGGTCCAATCCTGTTGCATATGTGCAGAGCACTATTGGTTAGGATAGCTGTTGTGAATATTCCACCATAATTGCTAACTATGATGTAGGGACTGTATGCACAGAGATCATGGTAGATTGAGACAAATACGTGGCTGTATTAAAATAGTTCTTGTTTTGAATGTAGTAAGGTGAATTGCAGTTAAATTTTGTAAGTAATCAAAATGTTTTGTCTTATTCCAGCTCAGTCTCTCGCAATGCAGTAATGTAATCGACCAGATAGTTTGTTAAGCAACCATAACTTAGGAAGAGCTGCCATAGAAATTAATGTATTGTATTTATCTAAACCTGATCTACTATGTGCCTACTTTTCTGTCACATGGCAATGAATGTTCCTGTCAAAAATCCGAATGAGATGTGCATTCAGCAGCACTTTTCTAATATTGAGCTAAAAAAAACTTGTTACATTAATTTGTAAGAAACTCACAAAGTAAAAGCAAGTTTAAGTCCAGGTGTCCCTTGTGTTCTGTTATACTATATGTATCCTTGTTAAATGTCACGTTGATTTTCAAGCAGGGACAATCCTTACATTTTTTACATAGTTGCATCTAAGGACTGAAATCATTCTAGGCAACTAATCGCAAAAGAAAAAATTGACCAGTGTCCCTCTCTCTCTCTTTTTTTCTTAATTTTAACAATTTCAGGATTCAACCATGGTGTGCGAAGAGCTGTAGGCGGTTTGGCCACAATCCTTGGGCCCTTGTGGGCAGCGGGTCTGATAGAAGAATTGTACATAATGCTTGGAGTCATGATGGGACTGCTTGTCCTACTCACAGTAAGAATGTCCTCATAGGGCATACTTGGCCAAATCTGCAGGACATCCCATAGGTTCCAATTATACAGTGGGCTTTACTAGTTAAACCACTTCATCCCATGTCATTAACAATGAATTATGTGGGACCTACCAAGCCCTTGCTCACCAGAGTTTCCCCTTATTTAGAATGTTGGTGAGATTCAACTCTTTTTACTCCATCCTTAGGCAGAAAGCACTGATATTGAACAATTCTTAATTTTTTCCTATTATATTTCACCTGATTTTTATTTTGTTTGTCATGCAGATAATGTTCGGTGTATCCTACAGATACCTGATGGAACCTGTAACGCCAGAAATCCAAGGTCCATGAAGAGTACACGTTTGATATATTATGCTGCCTAATTTTGCACTGCAGTCACATATTACTGTATCCTGGAACTTGAATTAGTTGTTTTAGGGGAGAGGCAGGATCCTTTTTAAGTTGCTGGTCAAGTGGTGTAAAACCCCACTGCCTTGCCTCTTCACACGACACAGAATCATTAACACTTAAGACATTTCTATGTGCAGACATTTTTTTTTTATTAGAAATGAAATTACTTGACATTAACCCTCTTTACACAGAAGAGATATAAATGTCACATGCAATGACACGGGAACCTATGTCCCTTTCTTTCAATACTTCCTTTAAATGAATTTTATGTTCAAGTATATATGCACACAAAAAGAGGCTTCTGAGTTGAGGCTGAAAGTTTATATACACGTAGGCTAAAGACACAACTCCACGCATTTCATGTTACCATACATTTTCGTTAGTCAATTAACCCCTTAAGAACCAGGCTGGTTTTTTTTAATTTTTACTTTTATCTTTTGTGACCAAGGCTGTTTTAATACTGTAACGGAGCTCGTGTTTAGCTGTAATTTTCTCCTCACCCATTTAGTGTACGCATACAAGTTATGTATTGGTTTTTTTCAGGACAAGAAGGTCTTTCTACCATTTTTTGATCATATCATCTAATTCCTATAAACAAAATAATAAAATATGAAGAAAAATTTAAAAAAAAACACACTTTTTCTCACTTTTATTTGAAAAATCTTTTACTCATCCAATAAAGCTAATGAAACAAACTGCTAACTAGTTTCTTTCCTGAGTTTAGAAATACCCAATGGTTTTTTTTGGTTTTTTTTGCTTTTTTCTGCAATAAGTACAAGTAGCGTTTTGCTATTTCAAAACCATTTTTTTTTTTTACAAATCTGGTCATTCTGCCCCATGTGCTATTTCGGGTATCTTTAAAAGGTGGACAATGCAATTTACCCCATGAAACCTTATAGGTGCACATTGGAACTGTAACATCTGGTCCTACTGCCCCTGTTTCCTAATAGGGCCATATTTGAATCTGGTTAATTCAATTTACCCCATCAAACCATATATTTTTGAAATATAGACACCCCAGTGTATTTAAAATAGTGGTATTTGAACCCTTCCATGCACTAATTTTACCACCAGCCTTTGTCAAAAAAATTTATCACACAAATTGTACTTGAGGTGTGAATTTACAACTCCTGGTATATGTCACTGTCAAACAACACCCCAATATGTGTTCAGCAACATCTTTTGATTACAGTGATACCACCCATGCATGGGTTTGTCTGGTTGTTTGACAAATGATTTTGATTAGTAGTCCAAGTAAGGTTGAATACTTTTTTGAACCTTGCAACAAGCCTGGCTCAGGATGATGACCAGGGATGTGTTATGTTTTAGAAAAGCTACTAGAGTCATTAATAGCAGGAAGAGAGAGAGGTGGTTCCTTCACTTTCTCTGGCCAGACCTTAGTATTGACAGTATTGCGTACAGTTCTGGAGAATCCATCCCAGAATGATACCGACATTCCAGAGGAGGGCTACTAAAATAATAAATGGTTTGCAGGTTAAAAAGTATCAGGAAATACTTTAGAGATCTTAATATGTATAGCTTGGAGGAAAGAAGAGAGAGGAGATGTACTTAAAATGATTTAACAAAGTAAAGGGGGGACATTTTGAGTGTTGGAAAAAGAGGCCATAGTCTAAAAGTAGATGTCAGATGTTTAGATGAAATGTAAGGAAGCTTTATTTTACTGAGAAGATGGTGCATAAATGAAACAGTCTCCTAGACGTAGTGGAGGCTGATACAGTGAGGGCATTTAGACAGGCATATAGCTATTCTGAATATAAGGCAAGACCAAGGACTAATTAAGGTCTTTAAGTCCGAAAGACTAGATCAGCTGAATGGTTCTTAACTTGCGTCAAATTATGTTTCTGTGTTATATTACCCTATAAAGGGGTTAAGAATTTCTGCTGTAAAAATGTCCTGTATTGGTGACATCCAAACTAGCACACACACAATGTATAAAAAGAAAATGGAACGCGAGCATTTAATATATCAATGATGAGTAGTTATCACCAAACACACAGTCCCTAGGTAATCTCCCACGATTGCCTTGATGCTGCCTTAGTAAAGTACAAATTCGTATTTGTATTCTGGTTTGGTGTTAAGTGTAGACACGTAATGCTCATTTTTTGCAACCATTTACATTTCAAATTGAAGAAAAACCTCTTTTAGATTCTCTCCCTTCATACTCATTGGCACAAAGGTTATTGAATGTGATCTAAATACTTGATCACCTGTGAATTAGGGAGTGAATTCAAGGCTTTACAATTTAACTTTAAGTCTGGCTCCCAGAGGTGTACATTATCCAAGGTTCATTGGCCAGCAAAACATGAATCATTTAGTTTGTATAAGAGATTAGAAAAGTCTCTATACCGATATTGGGCAAGAAAATTCTTATCTATACATTTTGCTATCAAATATACTGTATATTTTGGTGAGGCTTTTTATTGTCTTCTATCTATATTTTGTATATAAATACCAACCCTGGGCTCGCCTTGCATAATGCATAAGTTCAGTGAGATGACTTTCAATAAATTTCACTGATTTTACAATGCTTTAATCAAGGCCAGCTCAGCTCTCCTTGCAGTTAAAGTTCTCTTGGGATGGCTGTTTTGTAAAGTTAGTAAATTGAAACTCCAACTCTCCTGTGTTCTCATACTCTGGTGTCTAAATTCCAATAGATCATATGGTAAAACGACAACTATAGCTACACATTTGTTGATTTCTTCATGCTCATCCTTGCAGCTCCAAATAGGTGAGAAATGTAAAAAAGATTCACATACTCTTAATTAATACACTTGAGTAAAAATTTTTTTGGATGAACAAATGTTTGCCTCTGTTTTTAGAAACCCATACTGTTGTGTCCTTCTGACGCAACAACTCAAATAACTTTTTTTCATAGAATTTCTTATCTTATCTGTTCACGTTGTATTATCACATACAGTACATCTCTCATTAAAACATTGCATAAGCTAGAATCGATGCTCCCTGAACAATATTTGGTTAAAGATAGGTTATTGCAACTGTATTCCACAAAATAGTGTTAGGCTGGGTATCATGTATTTAGCAAATATAACACCACCTTCCGTTCTGGTTTCTGAATTGACAGAATTGTGTGAAATAGGGCTTTCAATATTAGAGGCGCTCTGGTGAATGTAATGCTTTTGTAAGTAAGTGCAGCATTAGAAACATCATTTCTAGTACTGTTGAAGTCCGATCCCTGTTTTTCTAAAGGCAGCGTGCCAAGCATGATCAGCTCTTTTGCAATGTTATTTGTTTTTAAATTGTTCACCCACACAATTGTATATATTTTTTCAGGACAGCTTGATAGTATGTTTATTGGGGAACACCCCACATGTTCTCATTTTTTATAAATTACACATAGCTAATCCAAATAGAAAACTCATCCTGAGTTTGGAAACTGCTAGAATTCTCTTTCATCCTTGCCATATTTATAGTCAATTATTTGAAGACTTGCAAACTGCTATTTTTGGGGGGCAGCGCTTACAAAGGTAAATCAGGCAGCCTAAGATATTTCACATGGGTCATTCAACATTTTATGCAGTAATTTCCCAAGTTTACCATATTATGTCAAAAAAAATAAAACTGCATTTTTCATGCACCCTATGTGATTTCTCTTAGCAGAACAATTTTCCCCCCATGAATTGCACCAATGGTTTCAAAGAAATCCTGACACCCCATATGGATAGACTTCCCTGGTGTACTATATTGTTATACGTTTGGTTGGTGGGTATTAAAGGAGTTTTGAGTAGTTTTCTTTTATTTTCGTTTTTAAACAATTTTTATTTTTACCAAGATCCCCTCTTGGTGTTTGTACCCTTGTAATTAGAGGGAGTCCATGATGATAACATCACTGAAGTACTTTTAAGTACCACCTTTTCTTATTTCTTTGCTATCTATGTTTAGAAAAATGATCTCCCCAATCATACAGGATTCCCACCTCTCTGATCTCTGCCAATCATACAGGAAAAGGGGTTCTGCATTATTTGTGATCAGACAAATCTATAGAAAAGGCCACGGCAGGGTCTATGCTGAAGTTAATAACAAAGTATTCTTTTCCACAAGACCCGAGTCATAAAGCAACATTTTTTCACTCTACTATTTGATTTGACTTCTATCTATTTATTTAATTGGAGCAAATGTGATTATTACGTCACTATATTTTTTTTTTAGTTTAAATAGGTATTTAAGTTTAAAATAGAAATCTTATACATTTATTCTGTTTAGAGTTTTCCCAGTACCTATTAATTTCTTTGGAATTAATCCGTTTAGTATGTCACTACACCTAACTTTTTAGTTTTTCCAGTATGCCTAATAGATAACTATATATAGATACAAAATGTCATCAATGAATCCTGTACGCTGTGTGATTAAGGTTTATACATCAATCGCGTTTTTATACATACTAATGATATTGTCCTTCGTAATAAATGGACAACAAACAACAACATAGTTACCTAGAGGCTAGTAATGTATTTTCCCTTCTGGGAATTTCTTAGAGGGCACAATTTTTCCTACACATTGATTTTATACTTTTTTTTTTTTTATTTCCTTTGAGCAATTTGTAGCCATTTTTAATGAACTTTATAATTTAAAAGTTATGTTTTATGGGGAAACATTTCAGCGTTTAGTATCTCTATAGCTGTTTCGCACTTGTTAACTCAACCCTCAAGATCTACTGTGACACCGGTTTCATTGAGCAACCATTTTAAATGCACCCACCCTTTCCTTTACACACCATGCACCAATCTATAAAACACATCCATGTTTAAAGTGCTTTCGGTACATTTGCATTTCCTCATCCTGTCACTCCACCTACCCTTATAAAGGCAGCTAAAATATACTTTACGTACACAAAATTAAACTATATCACAGTATTTGCAGATTAGTGCGAGCAGTATACATGATATATACTATTTTTATATGTACGTTTTATCTCACATTCATTTATGTCCCATTAGTTAGGTTGCTGGTAGAAGTGTGTTGATTCTGGCAGGTTCTGTTAGGGTGTGATTGAGTGGATTTCATAAGCAAAACCACGTGTGCTATTTTTAACACACATTTGCATTCCGTGATTGCTTATTTTCAAAGCAATTATACTAAGGCTAAGTTTAATACATTCATTTGATTGTGCTAAAAGCTGTGATGGTGGTACTCCCTTTTTTTAAACTCTTCGTGACCATAGAGCATACCACTTTGTCCTATAAAACATTGTCATTGACAGCCAAGGACTTAAAACGTTCTGTGGTTTTTGCAGCTGCAGGGATGTTTCCCAGCCAACATTAGCCTACAACGATCCGGTGTAACAGCGCTCGGCTCAGGTGCCATTTATACTAGAATAATGTGGAATGCCTGAACAGAAGTTCAGGCATTCTCTACCTGCGGTGCTGGTGCTGCCACTGCTGGAAACAGTTTTAGGAGTAAAAAAGGGACTCACAGTTGAACAAAGATATTGTAAAATGATTTTAAGAGAGCGCTGGTGACTAATGGAAGTAAGACACCTAGTCACAAACTAGTTAAACACACCAATACCTATTAAAAGCCCTCTAAATCTTACTAGCTTTACAACCCTCTCTCTTTCGCTTATGAGACAGTAAGTGGATGAGTTGTGGCTGCACAGTTTTCCGTCCACCAGATCATAGATCAAATCCACTTCTCCTCCCGACTGAGCATTTGTTTGCTTTTCGCTGAACATTAATCCAAATTGTCTGTTTGTCGGATGGAAATAAAAGAGTAGTTTGGTGTGAAGAAACAGGTGTGAACATCACAGAGTGGAACAATGACAATGTGCACTTTACACACATATCATTCATACGTATACTCCACTAAATAACACTTGTAGTCCATTCTATACATAATGTTATCGTACTGCCTGCATCAGGAGTCATAAACAAGTTATTAAAAAAGGGGCAGAAAGTATACACTGTATTTGGCAGGACGGTAATAAATGTATTCATAACAGACGAATCATAATCTAATTGTGTATTGTCTGTAGTTAAAAAAATGTAACTTTTTAAAAAAATTTTTTTACAGTCAATCTCCCTGATTTCGTTTTTCATACTATAGTAAATAATGACATTTCAAGCAAAAAAATGTTTTGGCTTTATTGTATTTTTTCTGTAGATAACACAGTAGGGGTACAGGAGGCAAGAAGGGAGCTGTGTCTTACACAGCAGCTTCATAAACCCCTAATGATACGCAGATAGGACAAA
Source organism: Spea hammondii (assembly GCA_029215755.1). Lineage (NCBI taxonomy): Eukaryota > Metazoa > Chordata > Amphibia > Anura > Pelobatidae > Spea > Spea hammondii. Next base: position 87,373,329 of record JARDYJ010000003.1, on the reverse strand, counting down.
TACCCAATAAGCTATACCACATGTAGTACATAACCTAACAATTTGACTTACAGAAACACAAGGTGAGGAGGACCCTGCTTAAACATAATTTACCCATGTGTTTAAGAGGGTTTCAGGGTTTTCAGGTTTCTTTTGTGCTGTAGGTACCACCTTTGCAGGGTGTGTCTGTAAGGTTAGCCAGGTTTACACAATTATAATCTGTCATCAGCAGCTTGTCACTCAGACAACAGAGTCACAGAGACAGGCTTCACCTCGAGATACTACAGCATAGCAGAAAAAAAGAGAACGCTGTTCATCAGGGTCGGCGGTGAGAGACTGCTCTGTATCAGAGTAATACTGCTGAAAAGCTTCACACCTGGAGAAGCTGTCACCAGGAGACTGTTGTATACCAAGCTGCAGTAACTAAAAGGAGGTCAGCACAATACATTATTATTCTTGCTCCAACAAAAGAAGAAACGTTGAAATACACAGGTGAGTAGTCTGAGTTTTTATGTTCATATACTGCCCTGCAGAATATCAGAGAGTTCCTCAGATTTACTGGCTTAATAATAATTAGTATTTAATGAATAGTAACTAATTTGACATTTTCCTTAATATCGTAAGTTCAAATTCTTTCCTGGCTTCTTTCTAAGTTCATGTTTTATGGATCATCCCATGCAGCTTGATCAATATGTGTCTCAGACCAGTGATTATTAAATATGCATCTGGTCCAATGTTAGTAAGGTTTGGTCCAACACATTACTGATCTCACACTGCAGGCACTCTGATAAATGTTTTCTCCTATATTTTTGCAGCATCACAATTTAGTAGCCTCACGTTCTGGTGATGGGTACGTACATTGGTCACATTTCTCCCGCTTTGGCATTCCTGTCTTTTGGAATCCTGTACGCTGTCAGGTACTCCTTGATGGTGCTGAATGGATGCAGAGAACAGTACCCTCCTAGAACAAAGAAACCTGGTAACATCCTGAAGACACTGCCTGTAGAAGGGGTGATGAAGTTGATTTATGGCTTGATGGCTGTCTTAGCTGAGTTCTTCTTTCCTCCTGGAGTCCAGAAACTTAGGTTCTTCAGGTCAGATGACCCTGATTTTCACTTCCAGAATCCAAGTGAGTGGCAGCATGCCACAATGTATGGGTATTTCTGTGTTAGCGGAATGCTGGACATCATAAGTCAGTCCTGTTTGCGTCAACGCTGGCCACTGCTGGAACACTTGGGAGTCACTGCAGCTTTTTTCATTACCACCCTCCTACTCAAATTCCATAGTCATGGGAAAGATATGATTGAGGTTCAAGTTCACTACCTGCTGCTAGTCACTTGCGCCCTTACCAGTATTATCTTCATAATTGAGATCTGGTTGCCAAACCAACCACGACTATGGTTTTCCAAAACATGGCTGGTACTTGTGCAGGGAACATGGCTTTTTCATGCTGCCTTTATCTTGTACAATCCACCAACTGGTCATACTTGGAATGCTGGTGATCCTGCAGATCTCATGTTTCTCACAACATTTTACTGCTGGCACTTAGCATTTAATGTTGGGTTACTTGGTGTAATATTTTGGGTCACATTGATCTTACACCGTCGCTGGGGTGAAAAAATAAATCGAAATGGCTACCATTTGGCTGGAGAGATGGAGAAGCTGACTGCAGTTGGTGATGAAGATTTATAATTTGAATATCATTTCATAATTACTTTGAAGCAGGAAATCCTAGACAGATGTGTTGTTGTATCTTGGGTGGTGCCAAATCAGTGACATCAGGTAGGAAAAGCCTTGCTTCATGAGGTATTGGGACACATACATCATTAAACCACCACTCCTAGCTTACAACAATATCACCGGTAGATTCAAAGAGATCACAAGGATCTCTTGTTTGCTGTATTTGTGTTAAATCTGAGGTCACAGAGCTATACCAGGAATAAAATGATTTATAGGTTTATGACTTTATTAAAACGCGTTCTTATAGAAGTTTATTATACCTGGCAGTACCAGGATTCAGTGTACCAGTGTTCAAACAGGGACATGTTTTTATAGTAGAAAATGCGCAGAACACTCCACCACAATCAGTCTTGGACATTATGGCAATTATGGTTTCCATGTCTTAAGAACACAAAACTGATCTTAAAAATGTCTCTGAGCAAACATGTATTATTTAAAATGATTAATAACAACTGTGTTCAAGCACTGGTATGTGTCAGAAAAATAAAACATTCCAGGAGTTATGGAGCAGTTGTGCTTTGTGACATGCTGTATTCTGTAACAGAACCCTATTGAATATACGGTGAAAGAGAACCCAATTTTCACGTGAAAAAGTGTAATAAATGAGTAAAAATGACTTCGGCACTGCGGCTGCCCAAAAAACACTCCTCAAGTTGTATGGAAAAGCCAGTCAACGAAAAAACAAACAACAATAGTGTAATATTGCTAAATGACACTCAGTGGTTGATAATGTGAATATAACTCACCAATGAATGAAGTTAATCAGGCCCGTCAAGGATTCAGTAAAAGTATCTTTAATAACTTCTTTAACATTTGTGAAGAATAAGTGCCAAAATAGTGCAGTATCTTCATATAAAGAAAAGGAGAAATAGAAATACACTTACAAATAACTTTAGCACAACAGCAATGAAACTCACTCTTTGAATAAAAGAGTCCAAAACGATATCGGCAAATGTCCAACGGAGGTTGTCTATGTGCATCGCATAGGAGAGAGGATCCAGGTCCTCTGCAGCGCTGCGGGGGGTTCTGGATCTTAGTCTCATAGTCTCGATACAATATAGTTTATAGCACACAGTACTTTTTTCATGCGAACGATCAGTTTTTAAAATTCACACCGATATGCAAATGTATATTTAGCTTTTTAGCAGAGGTATTGATAGTGGAAAGGATGGGCATAAACCCAGCATTTGTTAATGAAAACCCTGTGTGACACAGATGAAACCTTAAACTTAAATGCACTTTCATGTACATGATATCACTTATTTGTATCCAAACGCACAGGGGGATTTAACAGAATCCTCTCTCTATATTGCCTACCCAAGGTTTTCCCTTGCACTGTAATGGAGCAAGTGGACTCACAGACCTCTCAGGACACACTGGGATAAGACTAAGTCTGGAGCTTACCTCAGGCCCCATTAGATAAAAAAGACCTTTCAGGTGTAAGTTACTTGCCTTCATCTAACTCCTGCTCTGGCTTGCTCAAGATTACCAGGGGCTCTGGTGAGATCCCCCCATGCACATGCATTAAGCATGGAGAGCAGAGGGGGTGTTCCTATGCAGCTCTGCAGGTAACATTTTCATATGATAAGTTTATTTTTTTCTTTGTATTAGCTATTTCTTTATATTTGTCTTTCTTTTTTTATTTATATTATACACAAATGTAAAAATGCATATTGAAGTACTAAGTATGCATTCACATTTGATGAGGCGGTTCGGAGCAGTAGATCGCCCCTTAAATTACCGTATTTGCTCAATTATAAGATGACCCTGATTATAAGACGACCCCCCAAAATCTGAATATTAATTTAGGGGAAAAAAAAGAAAAAAGGCCTGAATATAAGACGACCCTATAGGAAAAAAGTTTTACTAGTAAATAATTTATGTAAACTATTTTTTCATATTTAATAAAAGCTATGATTGAGAAAAATATTTTTGTAGTTTTTATTATCTTTTATTTGCCATCCTGCCCCCCAGTTATGCACATCTTCCCCCAGGCTTGCCACTCTGCCTCCCTGATATGCCTTATACCCCCCTATATGCCACTCTGCCTCCAGAAAAGCCTTATGCCACCCATACAACACTCACACACCCCCGACTTACCAGTGCTTCTGACTCCCTGGCGTCTGGTGGGGGCATCATTTGAGGTCTGATTAGAAGATGACCTCGATTATAAGACAAGGAGTATTTTTCAGAGCATTAGCTCTGAAAAAAACCTCATCTTATAATCGAGCAAATATGGTATATTGCAAACTCAGCTGAATAGACAAAGTGATATTTCAGGTAGGTCCTGTTAGCAAGTGTACACTTTGCATTCATGTGTAATATGTATGCATAGAATGTGCTTTACCTTTTGTAAAGTATGTATGCAGCAGGTTTCTGTTGCATAGTACAGTTCCTCGGGTCACAGCATGGCCTTTCACACACCTACTGATGCATGAACATGCAGTCATCACCATGTGATTCAAACCATGCCTTTGGATTGAATTGCAGGAAACAGCATTATCATCACCATTACTACAGAAACATCGAGACACGGAATTCGATAACAACTTTGATAAGAACCATTCCGCTCATCTAGTCGGTAAAGCAGATTCTTTGTATACTTTAAATAACTTCACTTACATTTTGTTTGTAATTTGGATGCCTATATTCCAACTCTGTTTTAACCTTTAATGTAGGTAATTATATATACATATATTTCTGGCACAAATAATATAGCTGATATGTTGCTTTTGGGGTGTGAAGATTTGTAAATGGTTTGGTTATTATTCTTCACTATACTTGACCCCTAAGTCATAAAGTACCAGTCCAGTATTAAGGCATACTTAAATAGGTTAACCACTTTTCCAAAATCCCAATTTTTAAAGTTCTTTATATAAAATAAACCTGTGTAGGTATTTCTTTTAACTCTTTTTTTTGTGTCTTAAACTCACAAAATTATTGATTCAAGCGTAGTTCAAAGAGTGAAAAAATTAAAAGAAAAAAAAACACAAAACACCAAAACCAGTAACTTCATGCTGCCGACCATTGCCCAACTCCCTCCCCCTTCTAGTCAGAATCACCCCAGCCATGTTGCACTTAAAAGAATTACAAAACATAAGTCTAAATGATAACATATGTATTTGTTATAGGTGGCCTACCACTAATTACTAGTTACCATACCAGGTGGTATGATGATACATTATTTGTAAGCTTTGTTGTATGGATATAGGTTGAAGTTTAATAAATGGTAGTTAGTGCAAGTTGAGTTAGGTATGGGTTCACCCCCCCAAACCAGCTGAATGCTTCCCCATCCCTCTAAACTTAGGACAACAGTCTGACATTTGCCCATTAAATACAATTTATATACTGTTCCATGATACATGTCTGTGTACTTAGAATGGAGTCAAATTTTACTCAAGACCAATGTCTATTCTTCAGTAATGTTGTCCAATGTTCTGACCCATTGAAGCATATCCTCTTTGGTTTGGCACCGAGACCGAGCTAGAGGGCTCGCAGAGGAGAGAGAGGGGCGCCGAGCGGGTAAGCGAAAACCACTCGGCGCCCCTCTCTCTCCTCTGCTTCAAAAAAACCAAAAACGCGCTGGGCGGCAAAGTGCCGCCCCTTCAAAAGTGCCACCTGGGGCAATTGCCCCACTCGGCTCCATTGTAGGACCGGCCCTGATTATAGTAGATGGTGTGTTAAGTGCATATAGTTGGATTTTTGAAACCCTACGTATGGATGATATTTAGGATTTCTCAAGGGAACTAAATGCAATAGGTGGGATTTTCCAGTATTAATCATGAAACCAGTGATTTTGCCATACTTGGACAATAACTGAAGAATGCTAGGTAATGATGAAGAGGGAAAAGAAATATATAACAGATCATCCAGAAATACTATAAATGTTATCTCCTTATTCCCTATAGGGAAAATGACATTTCAGATAAGCAACGGACGAAGTAGGCGGTCCAACACAATATTAAAAAGTATCAGGGAGAGCTGACATCCTTGTCTCACCCTTCTGTTACACAATCTGAATCTAGACCATTCATGTTTATTTGTGTTTCCGGAAAAGGTATACAGGTAGGCAAAATGTTTAGGTACATAGCAAATGTATCCAAGACTCTTGATCGAAGACGTTTTCCATATCCAAGTTCAAAAGCATCTTATCTGTCAGATAATGGAAAATGCTAGAAGCCACTGTAACTGCTACAGCTGTAGTGTCTGTCTTGGACATAACAAAACGGTTGTGAATAGTTAAGGAAGGGCAAATATATCTGTAAATAAGCAGCCATGATCGCAGTCCTGATTCCAAAATGTAATGGGTCTGTATGAGGTAACTTGGGTAGGATTTAGCTTAGGGATCAGAATAGTGCAAGCTTCTGTAAACAAAGTAAGGGAGGCTTCCCCTACAACACACCATTATAGAAGGCCAGCAAAGTGCCTCTTATATAATGCGATGTAAATTAATAATCAGTCCCGGGAAAATTGCACCTTTAATCCAGCTCGGCCACCATGCTCTGCTCTGAACTCAGGTCCCCCACTTCAACCACTATATAACAAAACCCAATCACAGTTGCTCGAAGAGAATAACAATTGCTCAGCCATTAGACAGCAGGATGTGCAGGGTCATCTATCTATACCTTAATGAATGAATGAGTTTTCCAACAATGAATTCCATTTCCTCCCCATTCATTTCAGAAGAAAATCGGTAGATTTTGAAATTCAGAAACAAAATTAATTGTCTGACGCTCACATTCACTCCCACTCTCTCACACACAATGATTTTTATTAACAATCTCTCTCATGTTCTCTAAATGTCTCACTACCTTGGCCACTGACCACTTCTGTGTCTTGCAGCTCCGCTATTCTTGTTCTTCTCTCTCTTTTCTCTTTTGTCTCTTCATCCCCATCCCTGCAGACACAATCACCCGGTGAACTTCCACAAAAAATCCGGCACTTCCTGTGACCATTTTTGCAGACTTTTATAGGAGGTTAACTTCGGTAAAAATTGTGGACCCCTTTCCTCTGATCCTCCAATCAGAAGAGAGGATGACACCAGAAGCTTCGCCATTTTACGGGTGGTCATGTCTGTGGAGATGCGGACAAAGAAAGACGAAAGACAAAGCCATTACATAAGGAATGTCTGATCACGCGTTCAGGCACTCCCTTCCAGGAGACTTTGTCAGAAGACAGGGTCAGTCTAGACGCTGCTGGGATATCCGATCGCTCCACCTACTGTCCGATCACACAAATTGCAATCCCCAAAGCAAGTCTATGGAGTGTGTGATCAATGCAAGTGGATCGCAAGTGGAAAAAGTTTAATATCACTTGCATGATAACATGTTTGAGAGGTCTTCAAAATAATTTAAAAATAATTTAAAAAAACCCTTACATCCCATTGCCCCAGCTCTACAAGTAAAATATATAACCCCCCAATTCACTACCCCCAAACCTGTTAAGTAATAACTATTAAAAATATTTTTTTGTAGACACTAGCACACAGTTATATTTTTTTGTATGTTTCTATGGTTTCAAATGAAAGCTCTGTTTGTTCAGAAAAAAAGGTTCAGAAAAAAATGTATGTGGGTACATCCAACACTGAAAAGGGGAATCTTAGTGAAACCCACATATGGTAAAAATGGCAAAATACCAGAAAAACCCCTGAGATTGAAATGGGTTAGCAAATATAGTAAACAACAGTGGACCTAGGACACTAAACCTGTTTTTAGGTCACATGCAAACAATTTCACCTAATTTTGCCTATTTTCATTTTTACAGTAACCTACTGTAATCAACTGTATCGAATGCTTTCGCAAAATCCAAATAAACCCATCTACTGAAAGACTCTGGTTTATATTTTTCTCACCTCTTCATAGAATCCAATTAAGTTCCACATGATCTATCCTTCATAAAACCGTGTTGACTAATGTTGTTATTGCACAGCACGTATTACCTGATATTATGACTTAGCTACATTTCAAGTAATTTCCCCACGACAGATGTCAAGCTCACAGGTCTGTAGTTACCTGGCTGAGCTTTTGAGCCCTTTGTACCACTTCTGCTTTACGTCAATCTTTAGGGATCATGCCAGGCTAGAGAGTATCCCTGAAAATCAAAAGCTTGGCTTTGTTCCCTAAGTGCCCGGGGATGCATACTATCTGGCTCTGGTGCTTTATCAGTTTTAATTTCATTTAACAATTTTATCACCCTGTCCTGTGTCAGTCACATGATCACTGCAAACATTTTGTAGCAAAACTTTGAAAACCTAAGGGCATTGATTTAAAATGTCTTCCTTCTCCTGATCTTCGCTAATCCAGTGTTCTGCGGGCCAACAGTTTCTATCTTTAGTTTGTCATTAATGTATTTAAAAAAAGTCCTAAAAAGACCTCAAATTTGTCCCTTTCATTAAATTCACCTCCCACAATAACATCCTGGTACTGAGTAGATAACAACTGTTACTGAAAAGTTAAAAATCATTATTTGAGGCATATACATTGACTACAAGAAATGGTTGTTTTTTAGTAGTAATAACTTTTATGATATAGTGATCCCCCATGATCAATTTTCTTGTCATGAATTATATATTTGTGCATTACGATTTCGTCAATTCTCATGAATCACCGAAAAACAATCCCAGACCCCACGAATAAGCAAAGCAAAATCCTCAGAATTTTTCTCTCTCACAGTCTCTGAATGTCTTCCTACCTTCACTGCCAACCACTTCAATTTCCGTGTCTTGCAGCTCCACTTCTGTTTATTGCATCTTCTTGTTCTTCTCTTTTCTTTCTTTGTTCACATCTCTACCATCCACATTCCAGGACACCAATTTCAAATGAACAGATGTATCCACGGTATTGGTAAAAATCTGAGTAGTCATGGGTCAACTAACTTCACAACGGTTCTCCTGCAACAAGAATAGTAAAAGTTTTCTGTGTCCAAGCTCAGTAGTCACAAGTAGTAACGAGCATCATTTAGACACAGGTCATGTAAGATGTAATGCCGTAGGATGAGTTGATGAAGCTTTAGGAGCATCATATTTATTTTCATTCTCCTATTCCCCTTAAAATGGCTGAACCAATTAGACAATATAGACAATACACAAGGGAACTATATATATATATATATATATATATATATATATATATATATATATATATGTATATATATATATATATATATATACATATATATACAGTTCCCTCTGGGTTTTTGTTCATAATTCCCAACTGCTAACTTTTTGTGTGGTGTTTTCTTCTCTATAAGCCATACTCAACACTGCAGCTAGACTAATCCTCCTCATCTGCTGCTCCACAATGCCAATCTCTCCATTGGCTACCATACCTTCCAGAATCAAATTCAAACTTCTGACCTACAGAGCCCTTACCAACTCCGCACCCACTATCTCTCTACCCTCCTATTCAAACACATCCCTAAATGCCTTCTTCATTTCTCTCATGACTTGCATATCTTTTGTACCGTCATTACCTACTCCCGCGCCTGTATTAAGGATTTTACGCATGCTGTTTCCCTTCTCTGGTATTCCCTTCCCTGTTACGTCAGACTTCTTTTCGAGAATCGTACAGCCTTTCCCCCTATCACCTAAGCTAGCATCATAATTAAGCCATCTGAACGACCAACAGCCTATCCAGATCATCCTGACTCAATCAACTCATCCCTATCCAAGAAGTCCTCTGCTACTATTCGCCCTCAACCACAGGCTCTTCTTTTCTTTTTGTATGAGTTTCTTACCGTGTGTGTTTTAAATTATTTCACTGACTCTGGTTGAGCAGTGCTACGGAGTCTGATGATGCTAGATAAGTAAATATAATGTAATGTCTACAATAATATCTGATACCAGATTTCCATTTGTGAACACAATCTAATATGGCCACCTTACGGGTTGGCTCCTCAACTACTTGTTTTAAAGATTCAAGTAGAGAGTTTAGACTATTATTATTCTGACATTTTATTTATTAACCCCTTCAGTCCCCTATGGACGTACAGGTACGTCCAAAAAACGCATCGCAAGAATCCCCTATGGACGTACCGGTATGTCCTGCCCTTCTTGCAGCAGCAGAGACACAACATTTGACAGCCTGGACTCCCCCCTGACAGCATAAGCCAGCTTTCTCCTGCCGATCTGATGTAACAGCTTCCGGCACGAAAGCCGGAAAACTGTTACATTTTTAAACGCCGATAAGCATTATCGCGCATTGCCTTCCAGGACGCGTCACAGCTGACGTCACCCGGAAGGTCATCAGAGGACAGGATATCCCCTGCAGGGTCTGTCCAGAGAATCTGTATTTTCGAAAGGTTGTATTTCCTTGTTATATATATTTTTCTACACCATTTGTGTAGACTATAATTTCTTATTTTTTTAGCGCACTTTTACACTTTTTTTCACTATATTGTCTCTTTCGATAATTTAGGGTTATTACAGTATTTGTTGCTGCTCCACACTGAGTTGAGCGCTGTGATCACTATCCCTTTTGTACATGAAACTATGTGTTTAAGTCATTTTCCCATGCTTAGTTATTCTTTCCTATTTTTATTTTTTCTCTGTCCTATAGTTAAAGTGAACATCTGCAGGTATGACACATTATGTATACATATAAATAAAAAGTTATAGTTTCCTGAACACCGCCAGTGCTGGTTCCTGATGATTTCCAATGTGGCTTCTTGGGTGTTCTGCCTGCATGTGCACTCTCTCAGACTGCCTTCTTTTCAATCCCATACATTGCTTTATTTTTTTTCTTCACACAAATATGTGTACGTGGTTAAAAAAGTTTTTATTTTTCATAAACAGGAATCACTCTCAAAATAGAAACCTGCTTTTTTCTGTAACATGCAGAACTGATCCCTATAATTATTTCAAGTGCCTTGTGTTAGACAAAAGGTGGTCTTAACTGGCTGTCCACATTTTTCATAGGGCATTAATTGAGCAAAAATATTTGGTTATTGGACATCTCTGCTGCCATCCAAAAAGGATCCTGGCTCCCCCTTCTGGTATAAACAATGCCAATTTACACTTTATTTTTTGGCTCTTCTATGCAGAATGAAAACAGAGAGCTTTTACCTCCAGAAGATGGACAAATTCACTCTCTCGTGCTCTATCACACTCTCACTCAAGCTCTCAATGCCTTCCTACGTTCTCCTTCTGGAGAAGTTAAGCCTTAGGTACCAAACAGTTACAGTGCTGGACTAAAGGAAAACTAGCACTGGAAATAATTGAAAACTAGACCTGACGTCATTGTACCATTATAAGCAGGGGAGGGCTGGCAGCCCAAGGCCTGGGGGGCAAGTCTAGTCAACTGGCCCATTGCACCACCAAAGCGGCTGCGAGCGACATTGAAAGCGGCTGTCGTGCGGCAGTCACTCCACCGGCACTTAATGAAATCAAAGCGGCCGGCGTGCACGCACCGCCCAATGGCTGTGCCTCATCTCTTCATCCCACCCCTTTTAAGATGTGGGACAAAGAGCTGAGGCACAGACATTGGGTCTGACTGCCGCATGACGCAGGGGCGTACCGAGAGTATTTGGCACCTGTGGCATATACTGTATGTGGCACCCCCCCACACACACTTTAAAACTGCATAGTTTCTATGGTTAGGCAAACATTGACAGGAGTACAGCATAACTATTATATACTGAGGCACACATTGACGTCAATGCGTGCCCAAACATTGAGCCAAACACTGACAATACTGCACTACAACCCCTATCACTATATACTAAGCCAAACATTGATGTGGTGGAGGCCTACCACGTCAGTGACTAGCTTAGTATATAGTAGGGATGCACTGAAATGAAAATTCTGGACCTAAACTGAAAATTCAGCATTCACTTGGCCAAAACCAAAAAAAACTTTAAAATACTTTATTAACCCCTTCGCGACCTTTGCCGGTTCAGGACCGTCATAACAACAAGGTCACTAAATGACCTTTGACGGTCCTGAACCGTCAAAAAATTAAATAAGCTTAGAAAGTGATCAAGGATCACTTTCTTCGCTTAAACGGCCTTGCTGCAATGCCTCGATGTTGAGGCATTCAGCAAGGCCGAGATCGGCATCGGGGGCCATGTCTGGCCCCTCCCCGGGGCGTCAACAGCCGCCATACATTGTATGGCGGCGGACGCCCGTTTTAAAAGCGTTTAGGAGGCGATCAACGATCGCCTCCTAAACTTAAATGGTGTCGCTGGAATGCCTCGATCAGGAGGCATCCAGCGACACCAAACACTTACCTCTGGGTGGGCTGTGACCGCTCCGGAGAGCGGTCACAGCCGCCGCTGCCGGTGATCTTCGCCATCAAGCAAGATGGCGGCGGCCCGGGAAATAAAACAATAAAGACGAAAAAGTTCGCTAGAGGGTCTCCAGACCCTCTAGAGAACTGGCTCCACTTGCTGGTTGAATACAGGTACTGCATTCAACCATGCAAGTCAATGGAGCCCAGCTTTCTAATCACTATGTGATTAGTAAAATATTCAAAAAAAATAAAATAAATAAAAAATGGAAAAAAAAATTTAAAAAAAATGTGCTAACATTTAAAAATAATTATGCAGTGATGTCACTAGATGAACCATCCAGTACCAGCAAAATGTGTAAAAAAAATATAAAAAAAGTATTAAAAAAATAAAATAAAATTAAAAAATAAAGTTTATTATTTTGAGCAAGTGCTAAAAGTTCTCAACAAAGAATTAAAATCTCAACAAAGAGTTAAAATAAAAGCACTTCAAATACCCAAGGGGTGTCTAATATATAAAAAAAATGGCTGATGGGGTAAATTGGAGTGGCCTAGCTCAAAGATAGGGCATAGGTACAGACTGACCAAAATGGAGAAAAAAAGCGCACTTCCCAAATGTGGCATTTTAAATCTGAAACAACCCGACAAACCCATGCATGTCGGGTATCACTGCACTCAGGAGATGTTCCTGAACACACATTGGCGTGTTGTTTGACAGTGGCATATACCAGGACCTGTATATCTATAACTAAAGTACAATTTGTGTGAAAAAAAAATAAAAAAAATTACTATTACAAAGTTTGACAAAGTGTAGTTCTATAATTGGTGCATAGAAAGGGTTAAAATAACAGCATTTGGAATACCCTGGGGTGTCTAGTTTTCAAAAATATATGGTTTGAATGGGTTAAATTGAGTTAACCGGCTTCAAAGATATTCCAAAGAGGAGAGGGAGGCACAATGACCAAATGACCACCTGAATTACGCATGCCCCAAAAGTAGCCTTTTACCAGCCAAACAATCTGACAAACCCATGCATGTGGGGTATCGCTGTACTCAGGAGATGTTGCTGAACACATATTGGGGTGTTGTTTGACAGTGACATATACCAGCACCTGTATATCTATAACTAAAGTACAATTTGTGTGGAAAAAAAAATAAAAAAAATTACTATTACAAAGTTTGACAAAGTGTAGTTGTATAATTGGTGCATGGAAAGGGTTAAAATAACAGCATTTGGAATACCCTGGGGTGTCTAGTTTTCAAAAATATATGGTTTGAATGGGTTAAATTGAGTTAACCGGCTTCAAAGATGTTCCAAAGAGGAGATGGAGGCAGACTGACCAGATTTGTTAAAAAAGATTTGGAAATCATAAAACGCTGCTTGTACTTATTGCCCTATAACTTACAAAAAACAGCAAAAAAACATAAAAACATTGGGTATTTCTAAACTCAGGACAAGTAGTAGAATCTATTTAGCTAGTTTTTTTACTTGCTTTTTAGGTGAGTAAAAGATTTTTCATATAAAATGTGGTTTTTTTTCAATTTTGCACCATGTTTTTTTTATTTTTTTTATAGTAAATAAGATGATACGATCAAAATGGTATCTGAAGAAAGCCCATCTTGTCCTGAAAAAAACAATATATAACTTATGTGGGTACACTAAATGGGTGAGGAGAAAATTACAGCTGAACACAAGCACCACAAAAGTGTCAAAACAGCCTCGGTCCCACAGGGTACAAAACGAAAAATGAGCCCGGTCCTTAAGGGGTTAAAAGCAACTCACCAAAATTAGACTAAAAGAAAATCAACAACAATATTAATTAATTTATATATATATATATATATATATATATATATATATATATATATATAATTAACAGCAATCACAATCCTATCATGCCCAGGTTCTAGCATGTGCTGGCTGACTTAGCATGATAGGAGTGTGATTGCTGTTTGCAATATATATATATATATATATATATATATAATTATTCTGTCCAATAAAAGTGTTAACACACCAAAGTTGGACTCCAATCATTTCTGGGCATGAAAGGAATGTGATTACAGCCTCCCTATGCCATGCTATCACCCAAAGCTTACACATCCATGCTATCTGAAACCCTCATTCACAAACATTCAGCATAACACCCATCACTCTCACACACTATCCACTCTCCCTGAATCTTGTCCTACCTTTCTTCTGTCACTGTCACTTTTCCTCCTCCTCTTCGTTCTTCCTTTCTTCTGTGTCCTGTCCTTCCGGTGCGGAAGATGGTGGGCGTGGCTTCAAATCCCGGCGCACAGCCACAGTTGCAATTGCCCCCCTGCCCCCCGGCCCAGCCCGCCCCTGATTATAAGGCATGTGGCCAGGGCCGGACTGGGACTGAAAAGCAGCCCTGAAAACATTTGGAGAGCAGCCCCATATAGTTTATCTCGCGATTGAGCTCTTATACCCACACGCACCCCTTATACATACCCGAGTCACACTATTTGCCGTACAAATAACTATAAAACATTCTTTTTATCATATTATTTGTATTAAAATACCAGAAAGCAAAACTGTTAAAAGGCCCTAATAAATGAAATATATTACACATAATGGAATCAAAACATTTACTACTGCAAACATTTTTAGATTGAGACATTTTTTGTTTTTATTTCCTTTTATTTGCCAACCTGCCAACAGCCCCTTCTACCCCCTTTTTATTTTCTTTTGCACAGAGCCCCATGTCAAGGAGCTTTCAATTACTTAAGTTAATAGAACCTGATTAAGTTAGTAGAATCGTATTGCAGGGTACATCCAGAAAACAAACACAGATCAATTCTGGTGGAGTGCCAGACATCTGCCCCAGGCTTGCCACTCTGCCCCCTTTTAACTCCCTATATGCCCCTCTGCCTCCAGAAATGCCTTATACCCCCTATATGCCACTCTGCCATATAGGGGGTTAAAAGGCATTTATAGAGGCAGAGTGGCATATAGGGGGTTAAAAGGCATACCATGGGGCACTCCAGAAAAGCCTTATACCCTCCTATATGCCACTCTGCCCTATGATATGCATTTTAACCTCCTATATGCCACTTTGCCTCCAGAAATGCCTTGTAGCCCCTATATGCCACTCTGACTCTAGAAATGCCTTATACCCCTATATGTCACTCTGGCATTTAGGGGGTTAAAAGGCATATCATGGAACAGAGTGGCATATAGGGGTATAAGGCATTTCTGGAAGGAGAGTGGCATATAAGGGGCATAAGGCATATCAGGGAGGCAGAGTGGCATATGGGTGGCATATGGGAGGCATAAGGCTTTTATATAAAAAAATATTATACAGTTTGTTAAAAAAAATAAATTTGTTTATTTACCTTCTACTTCTTCCACTTTGGGGCTTTTTCATCCTGGCCTCCGTCCTCTGGTAGCTGCAGGCCGCCGTTTTCTATGTTGACAGGATGTCAGTGACAGGACATCCGGTGCTCCAGCAGTCTGAGTGTGAGGGGGCGGGGCTTTCACCCCTCACGCTGCTCCCATCAGTAGGCGGCCATCGCACACGGCCGCTGAGTGCCGATGCCGCCGGCCGGCGCTGCTTTAATACTTTAATAAAAAATGAATTGAAGTAGCGCCGGCCGTTTAGATTAGATTTCGGGCAGCCGCCCGGCCTACGAATCTGTCGGCCCACTCCTAAGGTGCAAGGGAGCACAAGAGAACTGAGGTGTTGTCCGATATTGTGTCAGAGAAGAAATGTGTGTATCAACCCCAGACTCAAAAATCTTTGTCACCTGCATGAGGAGCAGGTCAGAGCTACAGACGACCTACCAGGAGATTGCTGCTACTGTGTCTACTGTGACTCCTAAAAGAGTAAATTCTGAATGCAACTATATTTTACCAAGAACATTAAAAAAGCCTTGTATCACATAGGTTGCCGTTCTGGACAAGATCACCAAAATTAAAGAAAACACCCCTAATTTATGTTAGAATAAGGTTAGGTTTTAGCTAGTTTTATTGAGGTTTTTAGGGAAGTCACAGGGCTTTAACACTTTAAGGATTTTCGAAGCAGGATCTTGCTTGCCAAGATCAATAGTCTTGGCTAATTTTCTACTAACGTCTACTCAACCAAGCCCCCTTTTAAATATTTACATGCTGCAAGAAACTGTCGAGTGTAAATTATTATATAGAGGTTATGGATAGTGTCTTAAGATCTGCTCGCATCTAAACCATAGCTGTGCAAGGGGCATCAAGGTATGTGCATAGTGAAAAGATAGTGGAGTCAGTGTAAGGCCCATAGACTCTTTAAGCTCACAGTACTCTCATAGCCGATTTGAATTGAATAGGTCTTCTATGCTGAACATTTTTCACATTTACCAAGGGTGGCATCCTTAGTGGTGTCTAAGTGGTAACTGAGGGCTCCAAGCCAGTGGCGTCTACAGCTTTCATACTTAGGCGGGCACATGGGGGGGGGCAGGGACCAAAGTAGGGGGGATCAATCGTTTGCTTTACTGAAAGGCCCAACCAAATGTATAAAACTATCAGAACTTCATGCTAAAATACTTTATAGGTGGCACTGCACACCTGAGAAATTGCACACGTTCTATCCCCGACCGAATTTATGTTGGTGGAAATGCAACCAAATTGGTACTCATCTACATATATTTTGGTCCTGTCCACAAGTATATCAAATCTGGTCTCAATTATACAAACACATGAGTGAAATCCTAAAAATCCAGATTCCTATACATAGATAAACCACCTCATATCGCAGCAATGACTACACCCCTTGGAAATATAATTTATCCATACTCGTGTTTAGGATCAATCCATAAATATCTGAAAACATACACAACTTTCACCATAATGGTTGTTTTTGTTATACTTTAATTTTTCCTTTGGTTTTCTTTTACACTTTCTTATAATTTTGTTCCTTTTATCTTTGCAACTGATTATCTTGAA
This sequence comes from Spea hammondii, assembly GCA_029215755.1. Lineage (NCBI taxonomy): Eukaryota > Metazoa > Chordata > Amphibia > Anura > Pelobatidae > Spea > Spea hammondii. The sequence goes on along the minus strand of JARDYJ010000003.1, from coordinate 87,356,448 downwards.
ATATTCAATCTTTATGTTGTGTTGTATTTTTGGCATTATGATGTATTTACTCTGTAAACGGAGTATCGAGGTCACATAGAATGAAACGATCTCGGTGTTCCCTTGACCTTGTAATATCTTTGTCATTAACCAACACATTTCTTTATTCTGTAACAGAGTTTGATATACATGCAAAAAAAAATCTTTAATCAAAACTCTCCAATAAAAACTTATTATATAAAAAAAAAACACATCTCTCTTTTACTTACTCCCTGTAGTTCAGTTATAGATCAAATAAACAACACATGGAAACAGCACGTGCAACTGAATAAGACATCAAAAAACCCTGTATTTGCAGGTATACATAAATAACGTATGGAAACATAGCATTGCAGGTATAAATCATCAGAACACAGAACACACAAACCCAGCATTGCAGCTATAGATCAACTGGAAATCACATGTAAACTTGGCACTTAAGGTATAGAACAAATAAACAACACATGGAAACAGCACTCCAGGTATTGATCAACTGAATAAGACATACAAATCCTGTATTTGCAGGTAAACATAAATAATGTATGGAAACATAACATAGCAGATATGGATCTACAGAATAACACAAAACCCAGCTTTGCAGGTATAGATCAATTGGAATTCACATACAAAGGTATAGATAAAACCCCCTAAAGTACAGACACAGATCACAGGTGGCACACCCCAAAACCAGCCCTGGCATCCACACTGCCCACATAGAACATGACCAGCACACACATAGGACGTGCCATCTTTGTCGCCAAACAGCCCAGAATGAGTCAACATTGTCCCCAAAAAGCCGAGCGTACGCCATCTTTGTCCCATTAACACGCTACCTGTGCCATCTTTGTCCCATAAACACCCTGCCTGTACCATCTTTGCCTTTTTGACAAATCAATCATACACCTATGATTCACACAAACACTTTTACAGTCACTCACTAATTCACTTTCATTCACACATTCATTTATTCTTTCACAAATTATTTACACATATTCATCTACCCCTTCTCACTCCCTTCTGCCTTATCTACCCCTTCTCACCCTCTTCTGCCCTATCTACCCCTTCTCAATCCCTTCTCCCTATCTACTCCCTTCTGCCTATCTACCTCCTCCTCACTATCTACCCTCCCCCCCCCTTTTAAGTTCACTTACCTTGCAGAAGTCCTGCAGTGGGATCGCGAGGCCTCTGTCTCCCTGTTCTGCCGCAGTGCACGTCACATCACTGCTCACCGTCATATTCCGGCGCTCAGCCTTAAATTTCAGCACCGCGACCGAGCCAGAAGCCCCGCAGAGGAGAGTGAGAGGCGCCGAATGGTTGCTGAAAACTTATTCCTGAGAAACCACTCGGCGACCCAGTGATCCTTTCAATGGATTGTTTTGCAAGGGTCACTTCTTACTTCTTGAGTAGTGATGTGGCAGGCAAAATTGCATGTGTTTATGTGTAGCGGCCTACTCAAATGGCATCTGATTTGGTCGTAGTGGCCAAAACATGGTAACAAATGTCAGTTTGCCTGTTCCATAGACCAGCTTCTCACCATTGTGTGTAGGCTGGGCTGATACGACTTGTATCTCTGATGTCTTTTTTGCTTGACAAGACACATCCCATCACCTATTTCTGGCTGGAGAATAGAAAGAGATCTTCAGTGATGATGAGTGGTTATAAAAAAAATACATCAATTAAAAAGTAAAACCTTATCCTAAAATCTTATAAGTAACTTTCACGTGATAAAACAACTTAAGGATAAACAATAATGTGTTAGACAGACCGATGGGTCATCTAGCCTCTGCAGGAAAACACCAATAGACATTCAATTTAGTAACCTAGTTAGTAGTGCCCTAATGGTCAGCAGTCTCTAATTGCATAAAATGAACATGCTCTTAATAGGAATTAGAAATGTTAAAATATTATCATAACAAATATGTTCATGTCATCAAGAGTACTTTGGTTTGTAACACAAAAACTTTACGAAACGATTTGGGGTACTGAAGTAGTTAAAAATCTTGGTTTACACGTCCCAGTGTTTATTTGCTTTCCAACACACAGAAACAAACCACAGAAACAAATAGTCCTAACGCAGCAAAATGAACTCTAAGATTATGATTCACAGGAAGTACGCCGCTGGATGCTCTGGCTCTGGGTCTGATTTTACATATATAGCAATATTATACACACTCTACTCACACCTTACACTTTTATGGCTGCGTACAAAAAAGTTAATTGTGAATGTTGATGTGGTAGTTTTGCAGTCTGTCCTGCCAAACATTTAAGGTTATATATGTTTTGGTTTGCATCGTGTTCATTATTATTATTATTATTACTACTACTAGTACTATTATTCATGGATTCATATAGCACTACCATATTTTTCAGCATTGTACAATTCTTAGAGATTTGCTGCTTTTTAAAATATTAACAAATTATGTCGTTAATAAATTATATTATAACATATGAATTATATAATTATATATTAAGATATTGCTTATGCTCCGTATTTTTTTTTTTTTTTTTTACAATTTATTTGATTTGCATGCCTTTTAATGACTTGCTGTTAAGTCTGCTGGGTCACTAGGGGGCAGTAGATGATTGTGCTTTAATTGAAGTATATGCACAAACAGTCAGAGGAAGGTTTAAAATGGATCCATAGTGCTTGGTGTATTTATTTAAGTAAAATGTGCCAGACTTTAAATCGAATCTACAATAAATAACTTGTCTTAAAGAAAAAAGATGTGGTTTAAAAATGCCCACAGCTTTAGTATCCAGACCTATTTCAAATAAACTTAAAATCTGTACATGTTGTCCTGCCAATGCCCGTAATAAAACATTTCCCTGACAACACTTGAACAAATCCTTCTTTCTATCAGTTACTGTGTATGTACACTTGGGCACACACTATATTACATGTCCGAGATGTATTATTATTATGTTTTTATTTATTAAAAGCCAACAAATTATGCGGGACAGTTAACACACATTACAAATATAAATTTAATACATACAAAAACATCAGAAGAGACTCCTGTTCTGTGTATAATAATGTGTATGTGTGTGTGTGTATGTATATATATATATATATATATACACATAAACATTAGATTAGCTGTTGATTCTTACAACTCCTTCCCCTACACTATAATCTAGTATATTTTATGCTACTCTATGTGTTTATCATTATTATTGTCTTTTATTTATATAGCGCCAACAATTTACGCAGAGCTTAATACAATAGATATATTCAAGGGGTATGACAAGACAAAAATTGAAAACGACTAAGAAAAACAGATACATTAGGTAGCGAGGGACCTGCTCGCAAGCTTATGTCTTACATGTCTTCTGTTAATGAACTCTCCACTATCCTCCTCAGTCCTCATTTTTACCCGTATAATACAGTCCAGAACATTAATTAAAAGTTTTTAATTATACATTATTGCGAATCTCAAAGAACCATAGTGACAATACATCAGTGATGAATCGATGGTACATCTAGTAGCCTAATGTTTGCGTAGTAATGACTGGCATGGTATCACTTGATTCCAGTTCATTCAGAAAATATATTCCCATTACTCTTGATCACATTGGATTGACTATTGACCTTTCAGCTCTCTCCTGCCACTGGTCTTGGCCTACCTTCCTGTTAGTATCTAACTCACGTATTTCCCAAGCTTGGCTTCAGTCTGCCCCTAGAATTTTAATCACATACCACATACCACAGTCACACAAATCTACTAACTTGGAATGTAGAGTTAGCTCTCCTTCTAGGAAAAAAAATAACCTAAAGATACTGTATATACATATAAAGATATAATGATTTAGGAAGGTGTGACACCACTTTCCAGAACGTGAGAGCAAAAATATTTAAAAGGAGCAGAATCCCACTAAAAAAATTGGTGCATATCATATACAAATATCTGTTTGGAAGTGATGGCATAGTGTTATCAACATATATACTGAATGCACCAAAATCGTTAACTCTCGTTTTATATATACGTCATTATTCAGCAACACAGTTGTAGGCATTGTGCCTATCATGTACTTGTGGTACCTTTATAAATCACAATACACACACATATTTTATTATATTATACAGATCTAATTCTTAGAGGAACCTCCTTCGTAGATGGAAATTTTAGCACTGATTCCGACAGATTCATAGTATTGTGTACAAGCCTCATTCTCTGCTGCAGTGGTTTAGTTTAAGAGGCAGAATCTAGATGTGGTTGGCAAAACCGCAATTCATTGACAAATAAGGAGAGAACTCAAATCTCAATTTTCTGTTCACCTAGAGTGTTACAGTTAGTTTATGCACAGCACTAAAATCTTGTGTCCTTTAAAAAAGGCACTTACAATGTTATTACATAACATTACTTACCAATAAATACCTGCCGGAGACATCTTATATGTGAATGCCGAAGCCTTACCTTTTAAGTTCATGACACCATTCCTAATTACAAATATGCACTCCATAAATACACCTTTAGAGCGGAAAAGAATAGAATTGCTTGAATATTCTTCTTATGTAGTATATTAAACAAACTAAATAAAATACACATTTTATACATATATTTTATATATTTCACCACTGCTACTGAAAAATAAACGTATAGCTATCGTAGCACAGTATAGCTGTCCAAGATCATGGCATCTAAAATAAGTCTAATGAGAACAAATCTCCTATCAAATGCTTTAAAAATATTAACAACTGTGAATTAGATTTCCATTTGTTATATATGTATATATATATATATATATATATATATATATATATATATAACAAATGGAAATCTAATTACACACGCATCTATAATATATATATATTATAATTATTATTTATTGCTTTATATAGCGCCATCAAATTCTGTAGCACAGTACAATGGGTAGACAACACATAACAAGTAGTATATAAGATAACAATTTGACTTACAGAAACAACAAGTGAGGAGGGCCCTGCTCATACGATCTTACAATCTAGAGGATAATATATACATGAGAGGTTACGTCTGCTATTTTGATATAGACTGACGTGATGTGGCTACTATAGGTAAGGGGCTCACGAATCCATTGTTTTAATGCTTAATTATCACGGGTTACAAAATGAGTAGCAGCGGTTACAATTTTTTAATCCCTCTAATCACAATTATATAGAGAGGCCTCATCTCATATACAAGTGATGAAATACATACTTATGTTAAAATGAAAAAAACACAATATTTATGATCACATTATAAAAAAACTGCAGCTTAATCTCTTTTCCTGGTAGCGCCATCTCTGGTACATGTGAGGTAGTACTAATATTGAATATTGAAGTGACACTCCAGTATTTATATTCAACCTTTAGGAGAAACTGCAGGGGAACCCCACCTCTGTGCTCCAAAGTTTTGTGCCACTGACAAGCTGCCTATAAGTGGCAGGAAAATACTCTAGTTTAAATCAATGAACTCCTGCCAGCGGCATGATATTTTAAAGGTACCACTCAGCTATCATTAGCATTAAGGTACATATGATGGCTGGAGTGTCCTGTTGAGGAAGCGTTCTGATTTCGCTGGAGACAGTTTTGGGAAAGAGCAAAATGAGGTAGAAGTCTTATTTCCTATCTCCAATTGCAAAAGGAAAAAACATTCCATTTTTGAGTCATGCTAAATTTCTAAGCTATTCGCTTGTCACATCAAATTAACATACCTTGAAACAAGGTGATAACTTCCATTTAAATCAACTAAGAAAAGGAATTAGTGGTTGGACCAAGTAAAACCGATAACAGACAAGAAGCATGCTGTTATGTGCAGCATAGATGTTTATTTATGTTCTTAAAACAAGAGCACATGGATCTAACCACACTTTTAAATAACTTTGGAAATTCTGATTAAGGGTTAAGAGAGTTCAAAAGCTACCCTCTTCTTTGGAGCCATTTTGGTAAATGATCTCTGTAGAAGCTTTTTTTTTTTTTAAAAAAGATGAAGCACAGAGACATCTCTGAGCAGGACGTATAAGATACGGCTCTCCCATAGATACGTATTGCACATGCCTATTAACTATTACAATGTCGGTAGTGTGAAGGAGCGCTGCAATAGATTGGTCAGCTCTCCAGCAGTCAATGGTATATAACCTGAGTTTTATTCCTTCCAATCTCAGATGCATTACATTTTGGATAGTCATTTTATAGCCTGCCTCATATTACACCAATAATGCAAAAAAAAAGTAGTTGCCCCAAATATCTGAGTCAGTTATTGCATCGTTCTTACTACCCTAATAAATTTGAAGAGAGGGGAGCATGGGGGTGTGGGGGCTGCTGTCCTCATCTCACCCCAGAATGGTCAGGCTGCCACAGCAGGGGCCAAGGAGAAGATGAACATGTGATTCTCATTAGAGTCTGGGAATGGTTACAGAATCCTTCACCAGTGGAACAACAAAGAGGCAATCTTCAGCTAATCAGCAAATCAGCAAATCAAGCTTGTGTTCACCTTGTCAGTAGGGTTCAATTATGAGGGGACCTAGAGGTCAGAATCCCACCACAATGATACATAGACTGCGAAAGCATGAGGTGTGCTATGGTACAAAGACTGAACAAAAGATTAAGAGGGGTGATGACCGCATGTGGATGCTGAGAGATTGTCACAGTGATAAATATGATTTTTTTTTCTTGCGTTAATAGCCAAATGCTTTACAGATGAGCAATTGTTATCTATATCAACACTTCTACACATTCTACCTTCGACTCCTAATTCTGTTGACCTTATAATCCTTTTTTCGCACCACTGCCCTCATATAGTATCCAACTGCACTTTTCCTTCCGGTAACGATAACTTCTCTCTGTGACACCACACACATTTCTTCATCCATGTTGTTTATTCTCTCTCAATGGCATTCTGTTTAATGCTCTCCCGTAACCACACGCCCATTTTCATTAATATTGAAATGAAGGAATTTGTATAAAGTACCGTATATGGAAACATAATAAATGAGATTGCCTGTATCGCTTTCACACACCTTTATATAAGGAATGTATCCATGCTTTATCACTCCTCAGAAGCCTTCCCCCGGTTCCTGTCATACTTCATCCCTTCTTTTTTCTCTTGCAACTTCTCCTCCACCTCCTCTTCTCCCCCAAGGGTCGAAAGGTTAGCTCCTGGAACTCTTCCAATGATAAACTGTGGAACAGAGGAGAGATGAGAGGAGAAGGAAGAGGTGTGATAACTGCACAGAGAAAAACAGACCTGAAAGAAAAGAGAATTTTGAATTATGCTCACTCTATCTCTGTCTTCGCCTCCTTTTTCCCTCAGTCCTTCAGTGCCCCGGTCTCTGCTCTTTTTCCAGAGCCGGGAGCTAAACAAAGATTTCTAGAATGGGAGAGGGAACACATGGGAAAACAAGCTTTAACAAAAGTGTTACACAGACACATAAAATAATACAGGCTTAAAAACATGAAACACAGTAATACAGCCTGACACATGCAATAACACACTCTGACACAAACAATAGTTCACATTGAAATGAAATATTACAGACACAATAATAAACATGGTCGCAGCAATACATCACAGCAATATTAAAGGCTGCCATGAGGAATACTGTTTCCTTCAACATGTACTGGCTTGATTTTAAAGGGGCCTGCAATGTGTCTGGGCACACAAGCTGTATATACAGTAAAAACATGTCCCTTTTGTTGTTTTATTTTGTTCAAGATATATAAAAACAGAGTAAAAGAGAGGCACAAAAAAAATAGTTCATGTCAAAGCCTGAAACTCACCCAACGAGTTTTAATATAACTAACAAATATAGATATAAATGAGGGAAAAAAAGATAAAGCAGTGGAAAGTCTCGAAAAATCTGTGGATTCATGGACGGATAAATTGCAGACTTAAAGGGGCACTCCAGATGGCAACTCTCATGTTATTCACACAAGGCAAATTTCTTTCTTTCTATTATTTATAATAATATATTAGAAAATATATTGCTTGTTTTAGTCTGTAAACAGCTTCATATAGGTTTACTTAGTTTACAGATCTGGAAAAAGAAGGTCTTTTGAATGTGCCCTATCTGCTTTACACGCCTAAACTCTTTGATCCAGCTACTGAAGTCCAGTATGGAAAAATATTTGCCACCTTGCTGGTTCTACTCATACACCCTTGGAAGAAAACAATTTATATCTTGTTTGCAAGATTTAGTTATGGTGCTACGGGATCTGCTGGCGCTTTATAAATAAATGTAATGTGATGTACTCTCCCTTAGAATGGTAACTGTACCTTCAGGGGTGTTTAAAACATGTTTTGCTCACTTTCTGGTACTGCAGATAAAGAAATGTGCATTAGCATATCATGTTGATCTTAACCATAAATGTTCTCCAGACCAGAAATACAGAAAGGCAGATTTCCTCGGCACAAGAGAAATAACAACCCCATATGTGCTTTTTAACCTTTAGTTGGATTCACTTTAGAATCATTTATGTTATTTTCAAGGCAATATGGGACACTGACAAGCTGTTTGGGGACAAAGATGGCACAGATACGTTGTATGAGGGCACTGACAATATGTTTGGGGATAATATATATATATATATATATATATATATATATACAAAATGGGCATTCTATGCCTTCTACTCAAGTAGGTTATTAACACATGTTATGTGGGGAATAGAAGCAGGCAAGTAGATCTTACTCAAATACTCAAAAAAAGTGGAGGTGCTGTGGATTAGTCGACATCTAGTAAACAGGAGATTCTTAGTTTGAGTCTCAGCAGTACCCAAGCTTTGCTGCAGCCGGCATGAAACAAATAAATAAAACTCTGGTAATAGTGAGTCTAATATCAACGTATTGTTGTGTTCTCTCTAAATATACTTAAGGCACCATGGTGTATTTTTTTTTTATTAGGAAAGAGGTTGCAAGAAGTTTGAGTACAGATCACACTTTGTTGACAGAAAACAATATCAACAAAACACATACACATATCTTATAACATGAGTTGTGATATACCAACCTATAATTATACAACATAGTAAGGCAAGACGATTGTGTCACTCAGGCGATTGTACCGGTATTAAAATGTAACCAATTTTCACTGATGCTAGACAACAGTTGGTGGTAAATATTGACATCTGGAATTTTGGCTCCGAAACATCCAGGTGCCATATAGCAAATTAACCAGCAAAGTATAACGTATATATTGTTGCATTCACTGCTTCATTTAGTGGTGTATGTCCTATTATGCCGCCCTTAGTCACAATGAGAAGGCTGAGGTTCTTATCTCACAGATGTTTAATGCACATATCAGGTTCCAACTAAGACAGTTACATCAACACCGTAGAACTAAATAAAAATAAATAAGAAAGACAAATCATCAGACATACAGTCAATTACATCAAAAAACACATGGCTGGAAACTCATAATTAGACACAAATACACCTACATACCACTTTTGCCTGCTTGTGAACTAAGAGAGGGGTGTGTATCTTGAATTTTCTTAATCAGATGGCTTATGATTCTGAAAGATAACTTTATGACTTCTGATGACAAGACCATTCAATCCTTTATGTAAGTGATTTGTAACAATGCATTATGGGAATAAAATACATTGACAATTATGCTCACAAGCGCCATCTAATGGACACAGAAAACTTTGTGGCTGCAAACACACCTATGTTGGCTAACCCAGGAGAAAGGCAGCACATCCACATCCAAATTTTACTAGTGGCAGATTGTCCTATTGGACTGCACCTTAATGAGAAGGTTAGGGAGATATCTGATCCTCCACTTTACTATCAAATTAACACTATGGATGTCTAGAAGTAGTGAATGAAGAAGACACAGAGCAAGGAAGATAGGATAAGTCTAGAGGAACTGCACAGGGTCAGACGTAGGTCGTACTGCCCTCAAATACATCACAGTAGTTCGCTACAGAGTTTGTCACCTTTCACAAAGCTTAACTCACCTCCAGACACAAAACATTTTGCCTGGGCTCATCTGTAACGATGTCACAGAGTGTCAATGTGTGAATAGAAGGTGATATTATTATAACTCTTCTATTTTAATGTCAGATGGACAGTAAATATCCTTGTCTTAATCTCGAGATTGATGAACGAGTTTCTAATTGTTGTGTTTACAGGGTGGGTGTTAATCACAAGGAAGCTGCAGGAAGTTTGGGATGGAACCTGTGACATTAATGAGCCATTAATCACCTCCCAGTTTGGCAAGCAAAAGAGAAGGGAGAGCCTGCTTTCGGCAAACTGACACTGACTTTGAGAGCCAAAGGTTTCAGCTTTATAAATTTGTAATCCATAAATGCCAACTATTTGTTATGTTTAGACAATATTCACACAACCACAATTCCCATCATTCACAACCTGACAACTGCATTGAAACAAAATCTTTGAGGGTTTCATATATATATATATATATATATATACCCTGCTAGTTGTCGCTCTAGTATGCAGGCTATTAATATTATCTGTATGAAGCAGGCTATACTATCAAAACAGACGCTCCAATATAAATATGAAGATTTTTTTAGGTTTTGTGTTGTTGGCACAGTTTGAAACAATAAACCAGAGCGCGACATTGTTTTTAATCATGTTGTTGAGCTTGAATTCCCTTTTTATACAGACATAATCAATATGGTATAAACAAAAAGAAAAGTCTATACACAATAGAACAAAAAAGTATATTTTGTTATATTTTTGTTCATATGAATTATATATATAACATATATACAAATAATGTGTGTATATATATATATATATATATATACACACACACATTTATATAGTGTATGTAATATAAGTATGTAAGTTATATAAATACCCAAACACCCGTAAAATAATAGTGATACCTAGATAATACATATATATACATGTATATACAGTATACAAACAAATATATATATATAACAAAAGTTATGGTGGGTAAAGGTGATGGAAACCCTTCCATTTAAATTTAAGGAGGATTCTGGGTAGGCGCATGCAAACAAGGTCAACAATGAACACCTATTGCCTCTATAAAGTGGATATAGAGGCAAAAGGTGGTAATTTATATATATAACTGAGGACACTTATGCAAAGATATATTTTTCCAGTATTTAATTCCATGCAGCTGGTGTAATTTTCACACCAAGTTTTATTTTCATTTTTGAGAAAAAATACAAACTATCTTCAGCTTTCTCGCAAACACATTAATTCAGTACAACCTGCAAAGCCAGCTACATAAAAAGATACTTTAGAGATATAATGGAAAGGGAGATATAAGAAAGCCTACGGGTTCTTCTAGAAACCATGGTTTGCATGACCCTATATCTGAAGATCATGTCCAGAGAATCAAATCTGTAGTGGTTTACAAAAGGTTCCCAGGCTTTTTATAACACCTAACCTACCAATAGAAGTAGGTGAAACAAGTTGGAACTATGTGCCATGTACTAGGAGGAACATCTTAATGCAATGCGTTGATAAAGAGATGATGAATTGACTTGGTGGAGGAACCGTTTAAGTGCAGGCTTTGCAATTTAAGCATTTTCTCACTACTTCAGCTTTTATTTTGTAACATGCTTTAAGAAGAGACCTAAGTTATCGACAACTCACACTGATTAATTCATTAATATCAATTAATGTTTAACAAACATAGAAAATTGTAATGTTTGTTATATCTATATATATATCTATATATATATATATATATACACATATACTATATGGACAAAAGTATTGGGACACCTGACCATTACACCAACAGAGACTTTCATGACATCACATTCTCAAATACATGAATATGTAGTTGGTCCCCCCTTTGCTTTCCACAAGATTCTGGCCCATTTATCCAGTAGAGCATTTGTAAGGTCAGGTACTGATGTTGGATGAGATGGCCTGGCTCACAATTCTGTTCCAGGTTATCCCAAAGGTGTTCGATGAGGTTGAGGTCTGGGCCCTGTGCAGGCCAGTCAAGTTCTTCCAAGCCAAACTCTTCCAACCATGTCTTTATGAACCTTGCTTTGTACACTGGGGCACAGTCATGCTGGAATAGAAAAGGGCCTTCCCTAATCTCTTCCCACAAAGTTGGAAGCATAGCATTGTACATAATGTCTTTGTTTGCTGACAAAATATCCTCAGCTCGCTCACAGACACATTAAATCAGCACAACCTTTAAAGCTGGCTAAAAAAAAAACAACTTTAGGAGCACAAAAAGGAGGGAAAATATCATAAATTGCTTCATGCCCAGAGAATATTTTTCGTGTCAAAGTTTACAATTTACACCTCTTTGTCATGCAGTACGTGTAATGCTCAAAAGAGCGGTACTTTTAGCCTCAAAAACAAAACCACCTGGATTCAGCTCCCCCTTTGTTGTCGCTTACTTTACCTGAGATAATACCACATTGTTTCCTCAGATATTTCTGCTATCATGAATCATACAGCTCTCATTAAAAGCAAACAGAAGCAGCTTAAACAAGTGAGCAGGGCCCCTAGTGTCTGGGCCCCTTCTGATGCACATAAAGGAGAGAGAGAGACTAATGCAAGCATGGTGTTGATTTACCATAACACACTGGAAAGTAGTTAAAAATGTATGTATATATATATTTTTTTTTTTTATTCAGTGCCCCTTCCCACGTATAACTCCACGATAGCTGCATTGTATTTTTTCTTTAACAGAAATCATCTCCCTGTACTAACCCTTAAGTGCCACTTATTCATATTTTTTCCAATAATAAATTCCATAAGTTACGTTCCACTCTTTTTTTTTTACCCCACTCATTCTGTTATATCCATCTCTTACAATAAATCATTCCTAGTTATCTCCAAAACCTTCACATGACTTTATCTCTTCTCCATTCAACTGGCTTTTGTTATTCCTTTAGTAGCTTTAGTGTTTTCTCTTTTCTCATCATCCCTGCCCCCTTTTCTCCTCAATATCCAAACTCTCCTGGTTGTTCTCTATTCCCTCACCACTATTGAAAATCCCACCCACTGTTTTTTCTTTATCGCCTCCTACACATTATCTCTCCCCCAAGTTTGCACTCTCTTTTTCTTTCGTTCCTTTTTCCTTTTTTATCCATTAACCTGATATTTTCCCAACGTCTCACTCACCAATTCCTACCCCCTCCCTTTTTTCATTTAAATCTTTGACATTGTATCAAAGCGTCACTTAAAAGCAGGCAGGGACACGAGGACGTGACATTCGCAGAGGGACACAACATTTGTAGCTACAGACGGTACAGAGTTGATTTGGTGTATGTTGTTCTGTAGCCATTTACTTGTTAGTGAATCCAAAGAGTCACTTCTGCTTTCCATCATGTCTCAGCCCCAGGGCCTGGGAGAAAGAGGAGGGGGAATGGGGAGTGACTGTAGAGCTTAGAAAGAAAGACAAAGAAACAGACTGAGGCACATGGAGATTTAGAGGGATAGGCACACAGGCAGGGAGGGACAAGGAGCTTACATTGAAGAAAAATAGGGGGAGGAAAGCAACCCAATACTTGAGAGAGAAGAAAAAAACCCCATTCTATTTAAAGGAGTCTGGTCTGCTAGGGAAGAGACCTAAAGTTCTTGGAATTGTCTGCTTTAATCTAACTCAGACAATAAATATCTCTCTTTAACTTCACTTTTGTTTTATGAGATCAACATAAACTCTCCAACAGAAGAAATAGTTTTATGGCATGTTGCATTGTTGGACTTCCTGCCTCCGTTCAGCTGTTTGTAGACTGCACATCAAATCAATCTAAGCAATCTGGATTTGTTCATTTGCAAGAATCCAGACTAATCTGATCATTTTTGTTCTCTTGTGCTGACTGGGCGTTGCAGTCCAAAGAGCGTTAAAATGATGCTGTTTTTTTTAAATCATAGCAGTAAAAGATAGGAGAAAAATTAAGCACAGCCTCATCCTATTACAGACAGTGGTATAATTCCCTGAAATGTGACACACTGATGCACTTGGGTAAACCTCCCTTGGTTTGTAATGGGTAGTTAGTGGGAGCATCTGACCAACAGGCAGTAACACTTCACAATGAAGTGTTCCTCAGATTGATGATGACAGCGGGGTTGAGTGAGATGGCAGTGTGCTCTGCTAAGACCTGCACTTTGTCACTTGTAAACTGTCATCTTGCTCCAGTCTGAGAATGCCACTTGGTTGCCATTTTTTTCCTGCTGACCAGTGACATGAACTCTCTGGCAGAATTCCGCCTGACATAGCAGGGTGGAGATTTGATCTCTTAGCCTTCCCAGTGACCTTGGGAAGGCTAAGAGATATATCCAGGAAGGAGCATACTAGTTTTACGAAAATAAGTTAAATGAATGTAGTGACAATACAGACTAAACATCAAGGGAGCCAAAAGCCCTGTGCTGTACACTTTGCCTCTGGGTCATAATAATCCAGCCTATGTGTTAGTGTCTTGCAAGCGCTGACAGACATCCTGATCTTCGGGTCGAAATCCTTGCAATGCGTGCAATGTAATTAAAGTCTATTACTTGACTGTGTAGGAAAAGCTGTTTAGCCAAAAACACACACAAAAGCAACAGACAGGCCCTGGAGCGAGAGTCTTTCACACACAAGCTTGTGAATGTGTAACACTGGGACGTTTACAGTTATAGGCTGAACGGCCTGTGTCTTTATTTTGGAAAACCCTTAAAGAGGAAATTAAGGAACATTGGGTTTCTTGCCAACTCTACTGGGGAAAGTCTGCTTAAGTCTGTTATTCTGTTAAGTCTGGTGTCATAAACAGTTCAAGGAACCATGGAACCATACCAATGCCACCATTCATACATTAAGAAAGATTTTTTTGGTTTCATACAAAAAAGGGAAGATAGGGCCTTCATGTGAAAATAGGATTACATTGACTATACTTAAACCACTGGGGTCCAAAGGGGAAGCATATCATGCATCCCATGCAATCATACATGTGAGACACGATGCATAGCTTTGTTTTTCTGGTTTTTGAAGTTTATTGATTGACACATACTTGGCCTGTGCTGTCTTTAAGCTAGGTAGATGAAGCAGCTGGCTCTTGTACCCAATTGAGCTGAAAGAAAGGACAATGAGGGTTAAGGTGGAGGGATGGTAGGAGGAAGTAGTGGTCCTAAAAATGAAGGTGCTTCAGGAAATTGGGGGGCACATGCAGAAACGCTCCTGGGTCAGTTTATTTTTATTTAACCTTTTTATCCAAATGTTTGAATAAACGTACCTTACGTTGACTATTTATCCTTTAAGTGTTCAATATGATCTGTGTCCCTTGATGTTGATACATATTTGCTTTTGGTCCTTTTTAGTTGACTAGTTATGACGGGTAGACACAGAGTGACTAATATACTGTACAGCTCATCTAAAACAAAGGTCAAGCTCTGAGACATTCCTTAAAAGCTTTAAGTACAGAGATAAAAAAGGAGGAGGAGCAGGGAAAAAAAATAAAAAAGCAGAAAAGCTGGTTGTCAGGACAAGATCATTGTGATGTGTGTTCTCCACCCAAACACAAATCCCTCAGCAGTGACAAAACATGCAAAACCGTTCGGCTTAACCGAGACAGAAAACAGTAATAGTACTGCATTCCTCGGCACAGCCATATACAAGAGACAGGCCCATGTCATTATCTGCATTCACTTCTAAATGGTCATGTTTCTGTTTTGTAAAAGATTTTAACACATGTAATAAGATGGGTATCGTGAGATGAAAGACAAGTACTGGTTAATGCTGAGCCTCACCATCTGTTCAGTTATATTATTATTATTATTATTATTATTACAATAAGCACAACTATTTAAAATTTTATTAATTTGCAATTTAAATTCAATTTCTTGCCTTTGGTAGTATTTTGTCATAGATAAAATACCCACCATAGGGGTTATTCTAATAAATCCAGAGCTGGTCCCATGAGGTAATGCTCCTAAGAGAGTCGATAAAATCAGAGAATTACAAAGAGTCGCTCAAAACCTCCAACCCCAATAAAGTAAATCCAAAATATTTTAGCAGCATTTAGCATAAAGGAGCAGGCACACCCAAATTATTATTTTTTCAGGGAACAGTGAATCAGTTTTGGAGCAAGGAACAGAACTGCTTGCTAAACCATTTGAACCAAGTAGCAACCAAATGTAACCTTTTTTTTGTAATATTTTTCACAGCTTGATTGCGGTCTGAAGAAGACCTTCCATTACTGAATACCAACATTTCTGAGTATAATACCGTAGTATTGAAGGGGATCTTGGATACCTTTTATCATGTTGACATCCATCGTTAGGATTGTCAGTAAAATGATCCTACATTTGTTACAGCTACAGCACATGAATCTGCATTTGTGCATTATTCCAAAGCAAAGAATGGCATTACACAGTATGTATTGTTTAGAACAAGCCTTGCCTTTTGCTTAGGGGGCAAATTAAAAGTACAGGAAACAGGGCAGCCGAAAATCCTGTGCCTTGGGCCACATGACATGTTGTGTCAGGATTGCCATTAAGAATCACAGAGAATATTATTGAAACCTTACAAAATCTAGGATATGAAAGGAAATATTGTAGTGTCGGGTACATAGCCTAAACCAATTTTCAGTGTCAGGTAATGTTCTTTGCTCAGTGTGGCCAGAACAGTTGTCCATGTTTTAGGAAGATGCATGTGACTTTTTGTCTCTGAATAACAGGACTTCTTTTGGGAAGCACAGCAAGGGAACAATTGACATTCTTGTATCCATGATTTAGACATGAAAACTGAATTATGAGGATGAGAGGGATAAAATAAATATATTTTCAAAATGTATTACTGATAAGTTCTTATTATATGATTATATCACATTTATTTTTATTAAATACAAGTTTTAAATAAATGTAATAAGTATTGGTAACTGATTGGTGGTACATACAATAATAATAATTAAGATATTAAGATAATTAAGAATTTTAAAAGAAAAGCAGTTTACTACATAATGTAATACTGAAGCATGATTGAGACATCCAGGCTTGGAAACTATATTATTTAAATAACCAAGCGCACATACAGCTCTTAAGAGTCTGTTTACAGGCTGTAAACCAATTTTGCTGTCCTCAAATTTGACCGTAATGAGTGCCCAGATTCCTCCTGTGCCTGAGTAGCTCATTTCACAAGGGTAGTAATGTTTTGAAAGAACTGGAATTCCTACAATGTTCAGACGCTGGTTTCCAAAAGGACAGACTTAACATTCGAATATCGCTTCATAAAGCTTAAATGGCAAATCAAGCCCCAGTCAAAAAAGCCCAAATCAACAGTTGCCTGGGGCAACTTAATCAGAGGCCTGCCAGGCAGTCTTCCTAACAAGATGGGTATGGAGGCCTGACAGCCTTTGAGAAGACTAACTAGTGGCAGATTGCCCTATTGGGACCCATATCGCTATGCTTCTCATTCCTTTCTGATATCTCAGGAAGAGCTGAGAATGTTTGGTGTACATCATTGTGTTCTTCATCCCCACAATAATGTTTAGATAAAACACCAAAGCAAAGCAGAAAATGTGTTTATAAATGAAAGCACAGTGCTACCTAAAATAAAAAAGAATGGGAAGTGGGCATCAAAATGATTCTTGTCTGTGGTGCCACTAGGTCTAAGCCTGGCCCTGCCAACCAACATCACAAATCAGGACCCATGTAGACCATATACTTGATTTCCCACGAATGGGAAATCTCAGTGCTTTGCTAAATTACTGAATACCTTGGAGCGGAAAATGCTCCTGGGACAGCAGTTTTTCTCTGCCTAAGAAACACTGAAATCCTTAATCAAAACCTGAAAGTCAAACATACCCCTGAGGCAGTTTCACATACAAACTGAATATTATCCCAAGTAATGAATCATCATGCAACTGTCCAACACCTGCTTTGTAAACCACTTGAAAAAGTGCCACATCTAAAATAATAATATCAATAATAAAAAAAGAAGGTTTTGTAACACTCAAAACAAATTGAAACAAATTAAAATTAGAAAAAAAAATCAGTTAAGAAATCAATGCCGGTTCTCTCATCCATTGCTTTTAAGGAATACTCTAATGTTACATACTTCCGACATGTTTTATATCTAAACCAGCTGCACCCATCACTATGATTAAAGAACTGATAATGTCATCGTACCAGGGGTATCATCTTGTCCTTAGCATCTTTCCTTTATTACAAAATCCTGTAGATTAATGTTGTCTTAAAATGTCTATTTTAAACTGCAGGCCCGTTTCCAAAAACAGTGGCCCCCCAAAAATACAACATGATCTTTTCTCGCTGAAAGGGCAGCCCTATTTGCATGTTCGCAAATCTACTGTAACACAGAGGGATCACTGTTGGCCTGAACACCATGTCTTTCCTTAAAACCATCTATGTGTCGGGACTGGAAAACATCACCAAGTTCAGGATGTGACAAGTTACTAGTTCTCTTAATATTACGTTTGTGGAATGAAAAGCTTATAGCTCTGTACTTCTTCAATATCTAGTATATAAAAACATAAGAAGCTTGGCTGTGAAGCCAATTAGCTTTTGCATTTTAACACTTTACTTCTCTCCATCTGCGACACATCAGTGCGGAGCTTCAGGGGGGCCGAGACCCCACACTAAAACTAGAAGAGAGGAAACACTTGAGGATTGATTTTCTGGAGTCTGTGATATTTCTCTTGAATGTATAACCTGCTCCTAATGATTACCAGCAAGCGAAGGAGATGGATGGTTTGTTAAGCTACAGTAAAACAAAGTTTAAAGGGGGTATTCTAAAGTAGAGAAAACTACTTAATTTTAGTGCTTTTAGTATTGCGAAACAAAGCTGCAATACAAGATCAACATATACACAAAATAGAAAAATGATGCCCTGAGGAAGGTTCTGTGTTCTTCATCTTGAGCGGCCGCAATGTGACTGATTTACTTCTGTTTGCGAGCTGCCGTGGCCTTTCTGTCCCAGTAAATAGTGTCTTGTTCATATTGTATCTTTTAAATGAAGTATAGGCTCATCCTAATGACAATTAATTTGTGTCAGGTGAAGGTGCAGCTGGGCGGGTGACTGGATTGTTGCCCAAAAACGTAAGAAGCCTCAGAACAATGCAGCCTATAATCCCAAAATCGAGCAGCAGCCGCACGCTCTTTCTAAATGCGGATTGTTTTGTTACCCTACTTGCGTAAAATACGATGAACTGGCCAATCAATTCAAAATTACCTTATTATTGTCCAATACCAATTTGCAATTTGTACTTTGTCTAAAGATTACCTGTTGAATATTTGAAACGAGAACTATTAAATGAACTATAATTTTCGTTATCTACAGGGGAAGCAGAGAGGAAAACGGATCGCAAACCACATAAAACCCATGTTTCATGTCTGACAAGGGTACAGCTGTGGGATGGGGGTGGTGGCTATTAGATTACTAAATTAAACAATTGAAGAAATAAACAGTTACAATGCTGACATGCTCCAGATGTATTATGAGACTATCCATAAAAGTGTTGGGTTCTGGGAGTGCCCTGGATAGGGCCCACACACTGAGAATAATAGCATTAACCAGCCTCTCTCTTCTTATACAGGAAAATACATTTAGTATTTGCCAATATGTGCACGTGGTTTGACTGTAGAATACTAATTCTATAGTGGGTACACATAGCTCAACGTATAATACTACAATTATGTCACCATGATATTTAAATATATCATTAAGGGATAGGTTTTTAGTTTTTTTGCACAGGCAGGGTTAAGTCGACAAGCCCATCCAAATGTTCCAATGATAGATAACAGAAGATGGGGCAGATAATGTTCACAGTCAGGGCGGCAAACCACTTCTACATGGGCAATTGCCCTATAGGGCATTCGACCCGCTAATGCATAACAGCTCTTAATAGACTTGTTGGGGAGATCAAAGACCAGCCTTGAAACTAGACCAGTTACACTTCAGAGGTCTCCGCAGACCTCTGTATTACCTAATGGTACTGAGATATGACGCCCAAGGTGTGGTGTAAATTTCCTGTATTACTATATGTAGTATATACATACTTATTACATTTGAAAAACACAAAGTATAACACATGAAAAATGTCTTCATAATGTACAGTAACAAACCACTGAAGGCACTCTCCACATGCTTGGAAATGCTGTTAAGATAATTCAAATACTGCCCTTAAAGATGTGTGAAAAGGAATCATTTATTAAAAAATGATTAGTCATACCTTGTTTTTATAGATCATTTCCTATTTGATCCTTTATTACATTTACAAGACGTTTGATAAAGATGAAGATGCCAAAAGCATTTTCACAATGTAAAACTGAACATTGATTGTGGCTGCTTTCCAGGTGTTCTTCTCAGCCTATTCCACCCGAAATACATGTTTACAATCTAGTACACTCTCATCCACAAGTCATTTTCTCAGACCAACAACGTGGACTCTCAAGATTATTGGGCCAACCTGTTTTGGCTCCTAGACTTTAAATCTGAATGTGCCAAAATGAATTGGTTACGTTATACCCAGTGAAATCAGACCATCAGAGATCACATGGAAACAAGTCAACATAATGATTTCATTTAAAGTGGTCTTTCCACCCAGGGAGAGCTTGGCAGGTCTTTATACAACAGAACAAAGATCTTTGATATATTCACTTGACACGTAATATGGGTGTCCCTTTGATAGGATAGGATCGCACGTACGCTATAAATGATACCATAGCACACATTAAACGTTAACTCATAATGCAAATGTATATACTAATACATATAGGTGCCAATCACAAAGCAGTATGCAGTGGGCAAGCACACGTAATTCAACTGGAGCATGACATAACTACATTGTAAAAGTATACTTTTTTACACAATGTATATATGATCTTTTATGTTTTACCTAAAAACTTTATAATCCACTCATTTGCCCTTATATGGAGAACAACTGCATTCCATATTATATAGGTTATAAAAACACTAGGGAGGCAGAAGTTACCATGTCATTATTGTTATTGCTATATTTGTTTTATACCTCATCATATTCTAGAGCGCTGTGCAATGGGTAAACAGGACACAACATTTAGTTAAATAATAAAAATAATAATACAGTATTTAATTATTATTTGTATTAATATTATTATTATTTACAGCAACAAAAGTTAAGGAGTGTCCTGTTCAAAGTTACATTGTATGTATAGATACCACAACATGTAATATTGGGGTGGAAGTACACTGTGCTAATGTGGCTAATTGAAAGTTCAATATTAAATATGATTACAGGACAAACATATTGATTTGATCCTGAGGAACATTGTACAGATAATGGAGTCTGCACACAAGGAAACATTATTACATGCCCTGTTTGTATGGAAAAGCAGGAAGGATGCATAAAGTCTTATGTTCTGCCTACGGTCGATTAACACACTGAGTTAAAGCGTAGCCGCTACGACCACCACAAGCATAACAATTTAACTAATTACTATTCCAATTAACTGGAAATGTTCTAAATGCAGTTCCATGCCAGTGAGCTTGACATCCAATATTGGGTAATTAGTAGGAACGGAATTGAATGTAAATGTGGGTGTATACTAGTAATCAAACGCCGATAAAAGAAAGGAACAAAAAGGCATGGACAGATTATTTTGTAACAATTTGAATCGGTTTTATCAGACAGGCTGCATTTTTTTAGGAAAGGGTTGCACCCAGGGGCAGTGGATATACAAACAGGTCATTCATTTAATCCATCACTAGGGTGGTGGATTAATGGACTAATGGACACATGTTTATCCAAACACCCCAGGCTTTCATTAAATAAAAAGCACAATATGTTTCCTCTTATCTTTAATTGGATTTTACAGATTAAATGTTTTGCCTTAAAATGAAACAGTTCCAGCATTGGCCTTTTGAAATTTGTGTAAAGCCGCGCAGTTTACGTATATTCCGATATAAAATACAATAAGAAAAATATCTATGACAAAGGAAGAAATTAATTTATATTGAAGGAGAGGAATAAAATAACCTCAGTAACAGCTTTTGCAATGTAATATTTTTTTTGCAGAATTTCCCTACAACCTAAGAAAAGGTTGGAGATAATTCGCATTGTGTTTGCAAAATCCATGATGGGTATTTTTTTCCCTTTTGTGAATAAATGTCCATGCCTTTTTATATTGCTTTGTATGATAGCTCTTGAGTCTTCTTGCTTTAGGACTCAAGTTCAGTGGTTTTAGGTAGACCAAAGTAAAGAATAACCATGCAGATTCTGAAAAAATGGATAACGCTGATGCTTTTTTAGTATGTAGAACTATAAGATGTAGAATCTGCTATAATACTGGAAACCACAATTCCCAGCAGGCAACACAAGCCAACGTATCAGGTCAGACAGCATTAATGGACCATACTGAAACATAGTTTGTTTGGCTGGTAAGTGGATTTTGCCACCCGGTGTCATTCAGGAATATAGTTAGCGAGAGCCAGGTTCTGTTCATTGGTGACTGTGTGAACATCATCACAATTTAATGAGAATCAGGGCATGGCACTGAAGAGTCTGTAAATGAATGAAATGCCAAAGGCTTTGCTTCATGCTAGTACTGCACAGCATCCCTACTTTACAAGGAATCTACTGATACTAGCAGTGCAAAAGAATTAGCCTCCAAATGAACTCAAAGGGATTAAAGCACATCACTTCCTCAGTCTAGAAGCTGACATGATATAGAAGCTTACCTGATGACATTTATATGTATGATGTATGATGACGTCAGTACAGCTGGATGGAAGGTGGTACACACGGTAAAGGACCACTTCAATAGGAACCTACCTTCTTCACTTTGCAAACTGTTTATCCAGAGAAACCCACACACCGTTATTTGATCGCCCTTGTTGAAAGATATTCTGTGGTTGCTTATGTGCTAGATACAACTTCAAAGCAAATACAGGACACAATAAAATAGATAAGAAAGTTAATGGCTTTAAAAGCTTAATGGGTTTAAAAGCAGGGTCTACGAGGAACTCTTAAATTAGAGACAATCTGAAAAAGGAAGAAGATCCTCAGACACTTACAGGTAAATATTACAAAAAGGGACAAATAATTCTACTCCTTATTAAACTGTGGTAAAACATAGGGCACTAATGAAGGATAACATTTCTGCAGTGGTGGCAATAGTGCAGGGACACGTAGATGAAGCTCAGGGGAAACAAATGCATCATTATAACAGAAATGCTAGTGTTTTTACCTTTAAGTTTGAGGACAGAAAACGTGCTCATATCTCTAGAGAACAAAAAAGGTTCCTCACAAAATGGCATGGTCAACAAGGCAGTAGGGAGTCAGAGCCAATATAAATAGAGAAGTACTCCTTTCTGAAAACCTCTAGGTTACCCTTTCACCCTTAAAGTGCTAGATGGTGTTCATATAGTATCTCTAAAACATTAAGCTACCAATCAGTGCTAATGCTCACAATCTGGTTGTGCCCTAAACAAATTGACTCCTTAAAATTAGCACCAAAAGAGTGCAGTCAGGTTGTAAAAGCACTGGCACTGCCCCAATATTTTCCAATCAGAGCAGCTCAGTGGCAATTCCCCCCTTACAATCATTGAAAGTGGCCTTCACTCCAACCCCAATAATCGTTCAGGGTTTTCTTGGATCAGTGTTGGGCCACTCTAGTGGGTCCAGACTGCTGCTTGAAAACGTGTTCTTCCTAGAACTGGTCAAGTGGAGTTTAAAAGTCTAACATTGACGAAAAGTGTAACACCAAGGACAAAATGAATGCCTGTTTGTGACAAAGATATCTGTATTCTATGAGATTGGTTTGCCGTGCTTTGAGGCACTCACATCTTTTTCTATTAACAGTTAAACTGCCATTTTTAACACTGGAATATATCAAATAAAACCAGTACTGCTATATGTTTTATTTTGCCTATAGACTTTAGTCTATGTATCAGTTATATCTGGAGGTTGCATGGAACCCTTCTTAGTTATAGATACACCATGTTTATAAAATAACACTGACAAATCAACAATACCCAATGCTAACTGGTTACATGAAACACGGGTAATTTAAATAACATCTGCTTAATCTGTTGAATGTCGGTTGGTAAAAAAGAACTGACATTTGAAACTGATGAGCAGCCACCATTGTGAAACAGGGTCATATCCTCTATTGAAAAGACGGAAATTTAACTGTGTTTTTGGTGCTTCCATTATCAGTGTTTGTGGCATGACTGGTGTATGTGAAGAATACCAGAGTAGGACAGACCTCTGCTGAAATACAGATAAGATATGACACTGGCTACTACTTCCTGTTCATTCAAACGGATGACATATTACAAGTGGACTGCTGCTGGGGTAATTTGGGTAACAAATACATCGACATTCCATGGAACTCAACAAAGAATACAAAAGGACTATAAACTAAGCAAAGGTTGACTGTCCTTTATGTATCATGAATTAGGAGGATAGAAAGGACAGTGGTATAAGTGATAGGTAGGGAATAAGGAAAGACGCATGAAGAGCAGGGTTATTATAGAGATCTGGTGAGTGAAAGGAAGACAGTGGGAGATTGGTACAAGAGAATCGATATGTGATCTGACATCTGTTTGTGTTAATGGCGTACAGGTACTGAGCAAGATAGCTGCCATCACACTGGGAATTGGAAGCAGAAGATGCTGATCATTTAAGACAGGGTTAGCAGTAGACTTGTGCATTCGTCTTCGGGCGAACATGGAAACGAACACGAAGAGTGCGTTTTCGTGTTCGTTCCGAAGACACGCCGAAGAGAAGACGGCGGCGGTAAAATGTAGGCGAAGACGAAGACACACACCACGAAGATCTTCGTGATTGTCTTCGTCTTCGTCTACCATTCCCCCCCTTCATCTTACCTTGTCTTGGCTTCTTGGCTTCGCGGCTTCGCGGCATCGCGGCAGTTCCCGGAAGTGGAAATCCGCAGGTTCGCCGTCACGCTACAGGGCAGTGCGAATGAGCCTATTGGTCGCCAACAGGGACCTCCTCTGGCATCAACCAATTGGTTGATCCCAGAGAAAGACCCTGCAGGTGACCAATAGGCTCACTCGCAGGGTCTTTGTAGCCCCTGACAGCGAACCTATGGATTTCCGCTCCCGTTAACCCCTTCGATGCTGCGTTATCTAACACAGCATCGAAGGGGTTAATGGGAGCGGAAATCCATAGGTTAAAGGGCCGTGCTAGCGAACAATAGGCTCACTTGCACGGCCCCTTAACCCTTTAAAAAAAAGTTAACCCCTAACTAATTGAACAGGGAGGGAGACCAGTGGCATCGGCAGTGCCGATGCCACTGGTCTCCCTCCCTGTTCAATTAGTTAAATGTCCGTACGAGCGACTTTATTGGTCGCTCGTACGGACATTTAACCCGGCACAGACTAACTAATTGAACAGGGAGGGAGACCAGTGGCATCGGTCTCCCTCCCTGTTCAATTAGTTAAAGACCAGTGG
The DNA here is from genome assembly GCA_029215755.1 of Spea hammondii. NCBI lineage: Eukaryota > Metazoa > Chordata > Amphibia > Anura > Pelobatidae > Spea > Spea hammondii. Next base: position 87,331,109 of record JARDYJ010000003.1, on the reverse strand, counting down.
CATCGGCAGGGCAAGTTGCAGCATTGGGGTTTTAAAACCCCAATGCTGCAACTTACCCTGCCGATGCCACTGGTCTCCCTCCCGTACAGAGTTAAATGTCCATACGAGCGACTTTATTGGTCGCTCGTACAGACATTTAACCCGGCACAGACTAACTAATTGAACAGGGAGGGAGTCCAGTGGCATCGGCAGGGTAAGTTGCAGCATTGGGGTTTTAAAACCCCAATGCTGCAACTTACCCTGCCGATGCCACTCATCTCCCTCCCTGTACAGAGTTAAATGTCCGTACGAGCGACTTTAGTGGTCGCTCGTACGGACATTTAACCCGGCACGGACTAACTAATTGAACAGGGAGGGAGACCAGTGGCATCGGTCTCCCTCCCTGTTCAATTAGTTAAAGACCAGTGGCATCAGCAGGGCAAGTTGCAGCATTGGGGTTTTAAAACCCCAATGCTGCAACTTACCCTGCCGATGCCACTGGTCTCCCTCCCGTACAGAGTTAAATGTCCGTACGAGCGACTTTATTGTTCGCTCGTACGGACATTTAATTAATTGAACAGGGAGGGAGACCAGTGGGATGTGCCGGGTAAGTTGCAGCATTGGGGTTTTAAAAGTCTGCACGAGCGACCAACAGAGTCGCTCGTGCAGACTTTTAAAACCCCAATGCTGTAACTTACCCGGCACATCCCACTGGTCTCCCTGTTCTATCAGTTAAATGTCCGTACGAGCGACTCTATTGGTCGCTCGTACGGACATTTAACTGATAGAACAGGGAGACCAGTGGGATGTGCCGGGTAAGTTACAGCACCAGGAGCCTAAAAGTCTGTACGAGCGACCAACAGAGTCGCTCGTACAGACTTTTAAAATCCCAATGCTGCAACTTACCCGGCAGATCCCACTGGTCTCCCTGTTCTATCAGTTAATAAATGATAGAACAGGGAGACCAGCGGGATCTGCCGAACAATTACGGCACCTGGAGTATAACAGTCTGTACGAGCGACCCTATTGGTCGCCAGCAGGGGGCTCGTCTGCCATCAACCAATGGCAGACGAGCCCCCTGCTGACGACCAATAGAGTTGCTCATACGGACATTTAAACTCCTGGCGCCAGAGCGGCTTTAACCCCGTTTTAACCCCTTAACCGGGGAAAACGAAGAAAACCCGAGCACGAAGAGTGTCCGCGAATATTCGCCCGAAGAGAAGACAGGACCAGGCGAATATTCGCGGAATCCGAAGGTTTTTTTTTGCCGAAGACGAGCACGAAGACGAACACGAAGAGCCCCCTGGTGCCCAAGTCTAGTTAGCAGAGTGTTTAACACCCTAACACCCTATCTGCTAGAAGACTACGTTTATCTAATCCTCAATACAGTTTTCATTTACAGTTTATAGTTGATGGACTTCCTTATTGCGATGGCCCTGAGAAACTTGAGAATATTGATTTCTCCCTAAAAATAGTAATTTCTACACAAAAACTCAGTACTCCAAATGTGGAAAACAAGTATTTCTAAGTCTGCTATGTAATTTACAAACGTTTTACACAATGTGCATATATAATCAGGGAACTGTCTTAGTTGTTTGACTTGAAACAGTTATATTTGTTATACATTTTTTCTTTTTTGAATGTTCACAATTAAGATCGTAATTCAACATGAGCTGATATCTCTGGAAAAACGAATACAATCTAACCAAAAAATCACTTACAAGCCAGAGTATGGTCCCTACAACTGCTGATTTTTTCTTTTCATTGACGAGGGGTAAAAAAAATTGTTTCACCTATTTTAATGTCTCACAATAACCTAATTTAGAAGATATTAGTATTCATTACATTTATTTCACCCTGGATAAACCCTGGATGAGTCCCTTAGCATGATATAGTCATCCAGGCCCAGACTTACCCAGAAGTCCAGTGCCATATGGTGTGGGTCACTTTCCTTTGCTGTCTAACGTTGGTTACATGCACTGGCCTTAATGTGTCAGGGCCGCTTTTCATCCCTAGTCTTTTGCTGTAGGGATTGGCAGAGTGTCAGCAAACAGTTAACTCCTGTGCTGTTCCGATTTCAATCACTACTAGAAGCTTTTTTCTTCGTTTGTCATTCCACATATAACTACGGGTCATACTTAGAAGCACGTTATGCTGCATTTACTGGCTATAACCTTGTCATGACACTTTTTTGAGTTGTGTGGCAATAAATCTGTGTTGGACAGGTGTGCATAGTTAACTTACTTGTCTACTAAATATGTTTTGGGCCATACCAGATATATCTGTCCTGGTGTGTCTATAAATTTTGTTTCTGAGAGCGAGCGAATAAATCCACAGATCCTGTTCCTCTCCCCTCCTGTCCCACTATGAATGAATGCACATTATACTTAGTGCTGGAAAGTCACATGTTAAACAGCACTGTTTTGACAGCAGCTGAGAGTCTTCCTGTTAGGAAGCTACCATGAGATTTACAGTAGGTACCCCAGAAACATTGGGCAAAACAGGATGCCCACACCTTCTACTACTCATCTAAAGAATGAGTGGTTAGTCTTCCATCAAAGCAGATCATTCTGATGGGAGGGGGTGTTGTTTTTCTTGGTGAGATTGAGAGTCCACCATTCTCCCCCTAAAATGCCCTTCTAACCCTGCTTCCCAGACATCTACTATTTCTCGTGCTACTCTGTCAAGCAGAATACACATGTAGCATAATGTTCATTTCACAGCCTGGCTATATGCCATCACCATTCCTTCTTACAGGCAGCCAGGACACATAAAATGCACAGCCCAGCCTAGGCTATTACCAACAGTCAGTGTAGACAAAGCTGGCAAAAGGCAACATTTTGGGAATGTCCAGTGAGACATCTAGTGCCCAATAATGTAGTTAATTAAAATGTTATAGTCAAATTATCGTTCTTATTGCTCAACTCAAACAGGTAGCTACTGTCTAACAGATAGAAGCCTCCTTTGTGTGCTGTAATCTGTTTACCCAACACCTTAGAGTCTCACCATATGCCCATGTGTGTCTACCTCACCTTCAGTAAAATTCAAAACAGTCATAATTTGGCCCTGGATATACAGTGAATCTGAATTTAACTCAAATTCTTAATTCATTAGAAAGCACATCCATGCTCATACACACAAGTGCACATGCATGCTGACACACACAAGTACACATCCATCCTCACACACACAAGTACACATCCATGATCACACACACAAGTACACATCCATCCATACATATATACAAACACATATACATATATCCCACCTCCCTCGTGCTCCTGCTTACCTCTCCATTCTTCAGCAGCTTCCTGTCCGGCTGCTCCAATAGATGCCATCCAGGTCGGAAAGGGCCCTTTCTAAACAATTTTGGACCAGGAGAAAGGAACAAGGGTTCTCATTAGTTGCACTGGGCCCCTTTAGTTACCGCAGTGCTTCACATACTCCTTCTTCCTAAAATAGAAGGAGTTAGAGAAGTACCGGGGCCTGAAAGAAGAACTAGAGAAGATGTGGAGAGAAGTGGTCCCAGTGGTCATAGGAGCACTCAGCGCTGTGACTACTAAGCTGGGAGAGTGGCTCCAACAAATTCCAGGAACAAGATCAGAACACTCTGTCCAGAAGAATGCTGCGCTAGGAACAGCTAAGATACTATGCAGAACCCTCAAACTCCCAGGCCTCTGGTAGAGGACCCAAGGTTGCGGAGGACACATACCACCCATAGGGGTGAGAAGAGGATTTTTTATACATAATTAAAAAAAAATCATCTGTTACATTTTTGTTGTGCTACTGTATCAGTTTAATTGTTGCTCTGTCCTTAGATATTTATAATGATAACACTGTAGAACAGTGATGGTGAACGTTTTTGGGCCCGAGTGCCCAATTTTCTGCATGAAAGTTTTTTTTGGTGCAAAATTACTATCCACAACAGTGTCCATCAATTTGCCCGTATAAATTATGTTTATTTGTTTTTAAGCATAGAAACATAGAATGTGTCAGCAGATAAATATTTGGCCCATCTATCTGGCCAAGCAGAAAAACATGAAAAGAGGGTCCATCCGTGAAAAGGATTTTATTAAATAACATTCACGTTTGCACGGAAATGATATCAGTGTATAACAAAAATGGAGCCTAGCATTGTCTGCCAACTCTTCTACATGAGCATACCTGGGAACTTCTGGGCTCCGGCTACCCAAAGCCTTCCCTTGCGGGACGCGGCCAGGACTGCACGCTGATGTTGGTGGTCCCGCTGACGTTGGTGGGCAGTCCAGGTGACATCGGTGGGTGGTCCCACTGACGTTAAAGGAAAAATGGGTGGGGAGCGGGGTGTGTCAAGACCGCGCCCCCGCGATCCGGAAATTTCGGGTCTTGACCCGGAGAACCGGAGGAGCAGCACTCACCCGGGAATCTCCGGGTCAAACCCGGAGAGTTCCCAGGTATGTACATGAGTATCAAGAACGTTACATTACTAAACTTTTTAGTAACATTACTAAAAGTAAAGCGAGACATGTGAAGACATATTCACTATTATATAAAACCATGAAGGAGACAGGGGTGCTGCAAATAACAGAACACAATGTAATAATAATTTATAATTGGCAGCCGTTCGCATTGATGTCAGCCCTCCTCCCTCCTGAAACACCTTCTTGCCGCTCACCAGAACGCAGTCCGGAAAAAAAAGTTGGTGAGCCGGCAACCTGGGTGCGTGCCAGTACTGAAGGCTTTGCGTGCCCGTTGTGGCACCCGTGCCATAGGTTTCGCCATCGCTGCTGTAGAAGAACTACAAGGATGTTAATAATCTAGTGCTAAAGTCTTATTTGCTAGAATACTGCACATAGAAAACAGGAAGCATGCTACAACTGGAAAAGATAACACGGAATAACAAAAGCAGAACAAATAAACATGATAGTAAAAAGTAAACATATGATGGTTATTTTTATTCCTTCTTCTTTTACCATGAGCAGTGATAGAACCCAAATTTTTCCAAAGCCTCAGCAACATTTGTATAAGAACTGCTCTTTCATTTAACTAGCTGGCTGCCAGTGTGGAGTGTCTCCGAATGCATGTATGAGGGCAGCTTTTGTAAGGATCTAAATCAAAGGCAAAGCCATGACCCTTCTGAGCTGCAGGCTTCACTGGTCCACAAGACATGTTAATGTGCCATTAGATAAGATCTGTGTTTAGGTATCCTGTGTAGTGTGTCAGATGTTCTTCAGAGCATGTAATGGCTGGGGCACTGAAATTAAAAAAAAAATATTTCAATGATGTCACCATACTGTTCATGTACACTGTATAGTGTTTCCAGGAATGTCTAAACTCAGATCTTTGTGCAGGTCCTGGCATCATAACCTGCTTAGAAAACTCCCATGCTGATTGCCTGGATGAGGTGCTGTCAAGTTCAGCAGAAGATGAAAATACACTGAAATGGAGTGTGCGTGCTCACACTCACACTGCTTGAGCAGACACTCATTGCTACCAACTGTCAGAAGGCAGTACCTTGAGCAGCTTTTTCCAGTCAAGCACTGCTCTTAAGAAGACACCTAAGTTGTGTTAAAATCATGCACTCAAATTCTATATGGTTAAAATAAATAATAAATAGTTCTTGGGAAAAAACAACTAGATTTATTGGACCTATACAAGGTAATGATTTTGTATTGTAACATTATTTATTAGACCTCCAAAGGTCTAGCGTAATTGACTAAGCAAATTCCCTCATACGAAATAAGTCATTCGTAATATGAATATATTATTCATTTTTATGCATATTTGGACATTCTTCTTCATGTTACCCCCTTCGATTGTCTCCTAACCAATTGCTTGCTTTAATTAGTTACACAAAACCACTTGTTTGTACTCAGTTGGTTAGGGTTACCTAGTTCCTTGCTACATACCAAATAGTTCATCACTCTAAAATATGAAACTATCCCCTTATGTCAACACTGATATAAATATTTGTAATATTTTTTAAATGACTTAAAAAGGAATTGAAGTACCACTTGTTTCTCAAGTAGCCCAGATTGAGAAACTGACTTAGAAAACTGGATCAAAGTCTCAGGATAGCTCTAAATGTCAAGACAGACTAGTGGACTACTCAAGGTATCTCAAATCAATCAGATGAAGAGGGTCACTTTTGTTTTAGGGGCCGAGGTGACTTTTCATTTCCATTAATAGCTATTTACATAATTGAGTAAGGATTTTGAGAAGACCAGACAAAACTATTTTATTTGCACAAAATATTTTAGTTGCATATTTCCTGAAGTTAAACATACATGTACCTGTGATCAAAAATACATATGTGGCACTTATACAGCAAAAAATGTCATTTATAAATTGTACTAGTCCGTTTGTTAGCAAATGCATACAAGAAAAGTAAGTGCAAAGGAATTTACTTTCATCAGTCTTCTCTTGGCAAGAGAACACCCTAACCACAGTGCTATTGGATTTGTTAGGAGTTGCAATGTTTTTGCCCCCAAAAATCAGAAATTTAATAGATATCCATTTCCAGTTAAAATTTCCAAAAAAGTCATTTTTAAAGTAATTTAAGAAATAATAATCATATACAACGCAGAGTTAAATTAATGTCGTATAGTAAAACGATTACACAAAAACAAAACATTTTACAAAGTAGGAGGAAGAATAAACATACTGTGTGCCAAACAGAAACTAATGCCAATGCCATTTAGTATTTGGTATAGCACAGTTTTACAAAGAAACGGTGTTCCTATTGAAGCTGATCTGTTTCTTTGGATTCCGCCACACTGATTGCAACATATAATATAGTACATTTTTTTTTTTTGCCAGATTTTCACTAAGAGCATTATCTGCATCATCACATTTGGGTTTATTCACTAAAGGGAGAGTTGCATTTCAGCTCCTCCACATTACTATTCATTATGAAAATCCAGCCCCAAGTAAACGTATGCAGAAAGGGAGAGGTTGCCTGGTCCTGTGTAATGTATGGTTAAGTCAGTGAGATCACATAGTGAATAAATAAACCCCACTGTTGGTTAACATAGTTGTTTCTTAATTCTAAACTTGTTGAAATACAATTTAAAGGAAAATGCTATAGTTTTCTAAGCTGATGTTCTGCTAGTATAAAATTTAAAAACAAACAGTATAAGTGATTATCAGCCGCTACCCCTTTTGATTTTAGTGGGAATCTTACAGGACACTTACAGAAAACCTACTTAGATATGCCTTTCACTTTGAGTAGGGAAGGCACAAGACAGGAGTCTAATTTAGTAACTTCTATAGCAAAAGAACACATGAACAAATACACATACAGGAAAATGCATTGGAGGTCTATGCAAAGTAGACTCTAATATCCATTAAAACATGCAGACTAGACTGGCCCATTTGGTCGAGCTCCCCAAGATTCAGACCTATTGTTTTAAATTTATCAGCAGAGGGCTTTTTATCCAGGGGTGCAGTTTTTACAGAAGACTCAAAATGATGCACTATAATAAGTGTTAATGAACCTTTTAAGTGGTGGCAAGATAAGAAAGGTGTAAAGGAAACGGGAACACAGGAAGCCAGTTCGGCCAAGCCAATGGCATTAAATATCTGAATGCAATAAATGTTAAGCCAAGCTGCCTGTGCCAATCCCCACTGATGCCAAAAATGTAGGTTCTTCTCTGATGGGTTGATTCTCCCATATAATAACGTTGATATGAATATAGGTCCTTTGCCACCTTAGGTCTGCCCTGGAGCCTGGCCCTCCAGCCATTCAACTTGACCATACAGTACCACCCTGCTTAGGACAAGTAAAACACAGATGTGGTATCTGGATAGGAACAGGCACTGGCCTCCAGATTATATAGGTTAATAAAGTTAACAAAAGTGTTCTGGTTTATTTCCGCCAAAGGATACTTGAATTCTAAATGGCAGATGCGATGGCTATTATGGGAATCTCTAATAGAGAAGGTTCTCAGAATCGTTTTAGACTATATGCTTTCCACAATCTCAGGCAGCATTTGGAGAGGCAAACATGCTCCCAATATAGGGACATGAGTGCACATTGAGTGTTATTGATTTTTTTGGTATAATTTTGGTTTTACTTTTAATAAAAGTGTTTTTTTTGTTTTTGTTTTTAAAGGTGTGTGGGGGGGTCATTTTCGGTTTCAGTCAAATGAATGCTAAATTTTCAGGTCCAAAATTTTCATTTCAGTGCATCCCTATATATATATATATATATATATATATATATATATATATATATATATATATATATATAGGGATGCACTGAAATGAAAATTTTGAACTTGAAAATTTAGCATTCATTGATATATATATATATATATATATAATGTAAAAGGGTGAAGCCGTATTAGTCCAGTAGACACGATGTCAAAAAATAGAGTATTGCAGAGTATGCGGTGATACCTTTTTTATTGGACTAACATAATATTAAAAAGACAAGCTTTCGAGAGTTATCCTCCCTTCATCAGGTCTGAAGCAATACTAATCATCATGATAGAGGTTACAACTTTAAACAAGTGATGGTATAAGGGGGGGGGTTGAGTGGGGTGTCGTAAATAATAGGTCTGGAGGTGAGAAATGCAGAGAGGTAGAGAGATAACCCAGGGACAGAACAAATAAACTTAGGGAACCAATAACCACAGTAAAACATCAAAGATAACAGCAATTAGACATTGGATGACTAGATGAAGTTCATATGAAGTTCTGGTAGTGTGTAAGGAAACCAGAATCCACATTAAGTCCCTCTTTTATGGTGTTAAAATGTGTAATCATTTTCATCTCAAATGTTTTTCTTTCCTGAGAGTCTCTGAAATTTCCTTTGAGTACTTTAATTTTTAGGTTTTGGATGGAGTGATTGTTCTGTGTGAAATGATGTCCTACCGGGGTGCAATATTTTTCTTCCTCGTGGTTTTTGATGGAGCTTCGGTGCATGTTCATTCTAAGGTGCAGCTTAAGCCCAGTTTCTCCAATGTAGCACCCTTTGTCACATGCAGAGCATTGTATCATGTACACCACGTTTGCCGATGTACATGAGTAAGAATCTTTGATGCTGTATGTTTTGTTGTTGTGACTGGCTGTGTTGCTGTCACATATATGTTGGCAAAGTTTGCAGTGGGATTTGTTGCATGGTACAGTGCCATTCTGTGTATGCTCCTGTTCTGGGGCCAGTTTGCTGCGCACTAATCTTTTCCTCAGGTTTGGTGGTTGTTTGAATGCCAGTATTGGGGGCTGAGGGAATATTTTTTTCAGTATGGGGTCTTCTGAGAATATCGGCTGTAGGTCTTTAATAACATGAGATTCCTAGCCACTCACCCCCACAAACCGCATAATTATTACCGTTACATCGACGACATCTTCATAATATGGACAGAAGGAGAAGAAAACCTTTTAAAATTCCACGAATCTTTTAATTCATTCCACCCATCTATAAAACTCAAAATGAATTTCTCAAAACACAGTGTGAGCTTCCTGGACTGCACTATAACTGTCACCTCTGGCTTTCTTTACTCTTCCGTGTATAGAAAACCCACAGACAGGTACAGCTACCTTCACAATTCAAGCTTTCATCCCAAACACACTAAACAAGGTGTCATTTACAGCCAAGCCATAAGATACCACCGTATCTGCTCTGACACTCAGGACAGAGACAAACACCTGGGCGCGCTGGCAGAATCATTTAAGAAGAAGGGCTACAAGGAAAAAACTATATCCAAAAAAATTAAATCTGCTGTAAGGACACCACGGGAAAGGCTTCTAGAATACAAAAAAAAGGATAACACAAGCAGGATCCCTCTGGTAGTTACCTACAACCCAACTCTTGAGGAAATCCGCAAAATTATTAAAGACCTACAGCCGATATTCTCAGAAGACCCCATACTGAAAAAAATATTCCCTCAGCCCCCAATACTGGCATTCAAACAACCACCAAACCTGAGGAAAAGATTAGTGCGCAGCAAACTGGCCCCAGAACAGGAGCATACACAGAATGGCACTGTACCATGCAACAAATCCCGCTGCAAACTTTGCCAACATATATGTGACAGCAACACAGCCAGTCACAACAACAAAACATACAGCATCAAAGATTCTTACTCATGTACATCGGCAAACGTGGTGTACATGATACAATGCTCTGCATGTGACAAAGGGTGCTACATTGGAGAAACTGGGCTTAAGCTGCACCTTAGAATGAACATGCACCGAAGCTCCATCAAAAACCACGAGGAAGAAAAATATTGCACCCCGGTAGGACATCATTTCACACAGAACAATCACTCCATCCAAAACCTAAAAATTAAAGTACTCAAAGGAAATTTCAGAGACTCTCAGGAAAGAAAAACATTTGAGATGAAAATGATTACACATTTTAACACCATAAAAGAGGGACTTAATGTGGATTCTGGTTTCCTTACACACTACCAGAACTTCATATGAACTTCATCTAGTCATCCAATGTCTAATTGCTGTTATCTTTGATGTTTTACTGTGGTTATTGGTTCCCTAAGTTTATTTGTTCTGTCCCTGGGTTATCTCTCTACCTCTCTGCATTTCTCACCTCCAGACCTATTATTTACGACACCCCACTCAACCCCCCCCCTTATACCATCACTTGTTTAAAGTTGTAACCTCTATCATGATGATTAGTATTGCTTCAGACCTGATGAAGGGAGGATAACTCTCGAAAGCTTGTCTTTTTAATATTATGTTAGTCCAATAAAAAAGGTATCACCGCATACTCTGCAATACTCTATTTTTTGACATCGTATATATATATATATATATATATATACTAGGCCAGACACTAAAGCAGTAGGCCTACACCACATCAATGTTTGGCTTAGTATATAGTGATTGGGGTTATGCTGCATTATTGTCAATGTCTGGCTCAATGTATAGTGATAGCAGTTATGCTGTACCACTGTCAATGTTTGCCTCACTGTATAATGTTAGCAGTTATGCTGTACCACCGTCAATGTTTGCCTCAGTATATAATGATAGCAGTTATGCTGTACCACCGGCAATGTTTGCCTCAGTATATAATGATAGCAGTTATGCTGTAACACCGTCAATGTCTGCCTCAGTATATAGTGATAGGTGTTATGTTGTACCACCCTCAATGTCTGCCTTAAATCATTAAACTGTCCACCACAGGCCACAGTAAATGGCCACCATGCGCAATGTTGGTGCCGACCCCTGACCTTAAATAATGTTGATCGAAATCAGACTTTTTTTTTTTTTTTTTTAAACCTGATACAAATTGGAAAGATGCCAGATTCTGAAAACGTGTTTAGGCTGCCACGTGTTCTATGACATTGCCACTTCATGTGGTAATCTGGTAGTATGATACATGATATGAGCTGGGGTGCAAGAAAAGCATGATAAATGTATGGAGATTAAAAATTGTATTGCATGAAAACATATGAGAATACATGAAACGTATTTATCATCCTGAATAATTTGCTACATATACAACAAAGCCATCATAATAATGAGATGTGACAGCATTTATAGCTAATTGTTTTGCCTGTATTATAATTAAATTATTTATTTAAACCGTATTAAAAATTCACACCAAGTTGCCTCCATGTTAATTAAGCAAATAAATCCTAGCAGTTATGCCATTTTATTCTGTAGTAATCACATAAAAAAAAAAACCAAACCCATACAATTTTAAAGGGGAAGTACCGTGGAAAAATATTGTTCAATGTGAGCATTAAATCAAGTGCAGTATATGGTAATGTATGTTAGTATTGAAAAATATTACATTTGGTCCAATTTAAGGCTGCCATTGTTGCCTTGCTTAATCACCACATTGAGCCAATTCTTTATAGCATTCTGAAACCAATAATTTAGCCTATCTAGTCTGCCTGTTGTTCCTAATGTAAAGAATCAAAGCTTAATCAGTCCTTAGTCCTCTCTTAGATTCAGGATAGCCTTGTGCCTATCCGATGCATGCTCAAATTCCTTCACTGTATAAACTTCTACCACTTCTGCTGGGAGGCTGTTCCGTTTATCTTTCACCCTCTCACTAATCTATTACTCTTTGAGCAAGAGGGTGGATGACTAACAATGAACCATTGTATTATTTACCCACAGACAGTATAAGAAGAAATCAGGGTGTTTGTCTAGTAGATTGGTCTAAGATACTAGAGATAGAACACATACAAATGGCTATTATTCAGCTGCCTGAAAACATATTACACAAAGTAGAACTGTCAAGAAAGAAAAAAAAAAAGAAATAAATAATAATTAAAAAAAAAAGAAATAAAAAAAAAAAAAAAAAAAAAAAAGGTATTTAAAAGAAAAAATAAATCCCCAAAAGCATCCCCTCCTAACCGGACTTGAATTCAGGGCTGTTCCATCCATTAAGTACTGGATTGTAAAATAGTGGTCTTTTTGCAAAAAAATTGAGACAACTGTATTTTCAAGCCTTGTGTAGCAGGTTAATTAATTTTATTATTTTCATTAGTTACACCCCTGGAAGCTTAACAGATGTAGGCAGAGGTGATAAAAACAAATTAACCAATTTCCTATCGCAGAGTAAATTTGGCCAGGGGGGAAAAAAAAAAAAAAAAAAAAAAAAAAAAAAAAAAAAAAAAATCGCAGTCCAGCAGCAAGTCTTAACAACCAAAATGGGAGCAAACAGCAACACCGCACGAAGGAACTTGGAACCACCTTCATAAAACTAGGTAAAATATTCAGTTGGCACCCAGAAGTGAGAATATCTCCAGGCGTCCAGGAACTGGGGTTATGAGACGCACGCGTTCTGTAACCAAGAATCTGACCGAGTCAGTATGCCATAAAAGTTCACACTTTATGAAGGTACAGACTTTATTAGTATTACCATAAATAAGTAATTAGCCTAGCGTGGTGTTGGAGGAACTGATACACAATATCACATGGCTAAGAATGCACACAGATAAAGTTTATTGTAACAAAATCAGTCTTTTTGCAAATTATAGCCTACATTACTGTATACTGCACTTTTTTATGCAGAAGGAGAAAAGTTAATTTTCATGGGACTTCCACCTTTAACTGAACAAAAAAGCAAAAATCACTATGTGTAGGTCAAGGAAACGTGGTTATGTCCTCTTCATCATGTCACCTGGGGCAAATGCATATTGGCTGCTGTAATGGAGAATTATTACAAAATAGTGAAACCTTCCGTTGATCCTATAGATTTCCTTTCTTCTAGCACATTGCATGCCCTACATATACATTACTTTAAAAGATTGTTTAAATTGTCAAAAATTAGGGTTAACCCTGCATTTGTAAACATATCTTTGGATATAGTTTTTTTTCTTTAAGAATTTGATGCTTGTGACTCCATTTTTTTTATGAGATATATATATAGAAATAAATATATATACACAAATTGTAGTGTGACAACCTCATACCCTTTTAGTAACGACAGCTCACCAGGTGCCACAAGATAATACTGGTATTATATCAGTATAATATTTTGTACTTAAGTATTGTAAAACATGGAAAATGTCATGGTCATCCATTGACATATGGGTGGAAATAAAACACGAGAAAACATTTCTTAAATAATTTAATTGGAAAAGTACTTTATAAAACAATTATAAAATGTAAAGTCATGACGAGAATTGCTCTCTAAAACACATCCCAATGTTACTGAAAGCGTGAGCGTACGCGCCAAGTAAAAAAAAAAATATATATAAAATTTCAACAACAAAAAAAGTTAAAATAAAACATGGTACCAAGTGGGATAAAGAACAGAGAAGAAGGGAAATGGGAGGTGGTAAGAGAATTGGTTTGGGGCAGAAAAATATTGAGTAGACTGGAAACTGGGTGGGGCAAGTATAACAGGTGTGGGAAAGAGGGGCTCAAGATGAAAGAGCAGCATGACATGGCTGTGCCAGCTCCATCTGGGTGTTTAGTCACTAAAGAGGGGGTTTGCCATTTGAGACTTCACTTTACATCATGAAGAGCCAACTCCAGCAAGATTCTACTCTAAGAATAGCTTGTATGGCCCCCTAAAAGCATGTTGAAATCATACTAACGCATTGATTGAAACATTTATTATTTAGGGCTGTCATAGCCATCCTTGGATGGTATTATGAATTGAAAATTTATGGAGTTGAAGCCATAACTCTCTTTGAAACTCGCCTAAGTTCTGCTTTAGCGAATACACCCCACTGGTTAGGTTTGTAAGCACACCACAAATGAAGGAATTTCAAATCAGACACTGGAAAAACGGAAGCTCATTTTCACTAAGCGATCCTACGTTTGTGAGATTTAAAAGCCAACAGCCTAGCATACAAGGGCTATTGCGTTCAAGTTACAGGAACAAATACAGAAGGGAGTCTTCAGCAGCCCCACTAGAAGTAAGCAGGCAGTACAAGGCACTGCAGTAAACACTCAGTGTACAGCCTTCATCTGTGGGGTGAAAGGAATAGGGACTCCAGAGGTATACTCCAAATGCCTACTACAGTTATATGTGGAAATTCAAATGATGTATCTGTAACCCGGCATCTTTATCACTGTCTGAGAGGTCTTGAAGTGAGTGGAAGACACTTAAAATGTTTCCGACTTTCTATACGGTCCTCTGCTTACCCTTATACCACCCACAAGCTTGACTCATTCACACTCACATTCCCCTCAAACCATTCAGTTCCTCCACTCTTTTACTTGATGCCTTGCCCCAATCATACACATCTCACTTGGTCATTCATGCACACGTGTCACTCAGGCTCTCATTTCAAGATTGACTTGATGAGTAAAGTAAGGGTGGGCTTTGATGCCTATCCTGCTCACACGAGCAGATGATGAGTAAGTTATCAGCAAACAGAGGGTAGAAAGCCCCTTTGTGCAAAGACTGTAACTCCACTTAAAACCACCATCACGTCCCAGGGTCTCTATCATGTACACCTCAGCTTCCTGTGGAGCCCCTTCCAAGTCCATAATATTTCTTCAATATGAAGAGTTTTGTCCTCCGGGCATTGGGATCTCAAACCTGGACGGGCAGGGTTTGGCTCATTTGCAGCCTCATATCTTGAATACTGTGGAGAAGCTTCTTTTGATGTCCAGCCAATGTCACCCCGATACGGAGCAGGTCCCTAACAAGTGAGAAATCAGATTTTAGAGACCTATCAGGATCAATGCATAGTGAAAAGAAACCTCTAACAGTTTATCCAGTTTTCTGCATAAAACAAACTATTTCTTCCAGATAACCTTCACCCTCCCGATTACTTACTCAGCTGTCATCTGTGCCACCAAATGGAAGGACGTAAACCCAGCACTCAGAAAGTTTTCCTGATATTGACCCATCTTGATTGCCTCTAACCAGTCACCCACAGTGGGAAACGTTGTGTAGTCTGGAACGGTTCGATCTAGAAGCTGCTGAGATACCCTAGGACCACACAAATAAAGTCAGTTTATTTGCGCGAAAGGGGAAGGAGATCAAGTAAGAGCACAGTCCTCCATAGTGTAAATGGGCCAATATTAGAGATCAGAGATCTCTCCTGTAACAGGCCTAGGGAGCAGCAGAACTCTAAGTCTTATGCTCAATAGACTAGGCCAGACCACTGGTCACCATTGTAAAGACACTACATGAAGTTATTCAATATGGAAGCACTCACCCTGCCTGTATCGGACTGATCACTTTCAGACTGGCTGCATTTCGTATTAACTTGTCCAATGAACTGACAATCTGTGAGAATTTAGGTCTCAGGTTGCGGTCACGGAGCCAGCAGTCCAGCATGAGTTGGTGAAGAGCAGCAGGACAATCCATAGGTGGTGGCAGGCGATAGTCCTGCTCCACTGCATTAATGACCTGCCAAAAGAGAATGCCATCAGACCAACTACTACACTGGTCCCACTCAACACATGTCACTGTTTCCAACTAAACATAATCAGTTTTCCTAAACACCTCACAATACTTACATCTTGATTCGACATGTCCCAGTAAGGTCGCTCGCCATAAGACATCACCTCCCACATGACAATGCCATAACTCCAAACATCACTTGCAGAGGTAAACTTTCGGTACGAGATGGCTTCAGGAGCAGTCCATCGAATTGGAATCTTCCCCCCCTAATTAAGAAAAGAAAGTTTAACACCATTCCGAACAAACTGACATTATTTGGTGTTAACGGAGCATTTCATTATGTGACAACAATCAGTTTGCCCAGTTTTTTCTTTTTAAATATGCCCCAATATATCCTCTGCATTGCACTAGCAGATCATCATTTGTATTGTATTTGCTTTCAGATCTCTGTTCCGAACTCCAGCGACCATATGTGTAGTCATGTTTACAAATATATATTATTCTCACACGTGTTTACAACCTAAAGTAATCCATCTTACCAAGGAACAGGTGTATGTGGGGTCAGAGCGGCTGTTCTCCAGAAATCTGGACAGGCCAAAGTCCGACACTTTGCAGACAAGATTGCTGTTGACCAAGATGTTCCGTGCAGCAAGGTCACGATGGACATAATTCATTTCTGCCAAGTACTTCATTCCAGCTGCAATTCCACGGAGAATCCCCACTAACTGGATAACCGTGAACTGACCATCATTCATCTGTAGAGAGATTAAACCCAGTCAGAATATTCCTGTGTGCTTCAAGCTTTGTTCTCCACTCTCTTTCTTTCTAAACCCCATTTACATTTTAGTCACCCTACAATTAGACTTTTCTAATGACGGCCACCCGGTAAAAAAAAGGTACCTCATGTTCCCAATACAAGAGTAAGTGAACATAGCATTTTTTTGGTTGGAAAACTTTCTACTCGGTAAATCGCTTTCTCTGCAATAGCAGGCCAGTGAAGTAAAATCAGTCGTCAACTAACCCTAAGGAATGAATCGAGAGCTCCATTTTCCATAAACTCCGTCAGGATCATCACAGGTCGGCTCCTTGTTACAACTCCCTCTAGGCGGATGATGTTCGGGTGATCAAATTGACCCATAATGCTTGCTTCACCAAGGAAGTCACGTCTCTGCTGCTCCGTGTAACCTGCTTTTAGGGTCTTGATAGCCACCAGCTGTTCTCGGCGTGCAGGTTGTTTCAGACGACCGCGGCACACCTCCCCAAACTCACCTAGAATAAAGCGAGAAACAAACAATGTATCGGGCATGTAACAATCCAACCATTGAACAGCTTAATTTCCATTCTTCAATAAATTCGTTGGAGTAAAAATGCAAAATGCAGAACCCTTCGCATGTTAGCAGTGAATGCAGCCTAACACGGGTTTGACGTCTCGGTTTGTACTCTTGGCAAACCCAAACAAAGAGAGGCCCCGAGTACTTCTAAATTTTTTAGTGTGAAACTCGAGACGCCACGTGATAGTTGTATATACTGGGAAAGCGGATAAAACGTAACACACCTGCACCAATCACTTCTTCAATCTTTACACAGGAAATATCAATTTCTTTGGCGAAATCACGTACGGCTTCGTTAGGATCTTCGTACGTAAATGGATCAATGTAAAGCTTCATTCCAGGAACCACTGCAAGATTTACAAGAGGCAAAGCAATCAGCACAGGCCATCCCTGTGTGAATAAACGCATTATAATGTTCCCACAATCTGCAAACCAGGCTCCCTAATTAAGGTGTAAAGCCCAAAAAACATTCATGTTACTTTTATATACCGCCTGCATGCTATAAATAAAATGTAAGAAGAAATCCTTAACAGATCTCACAGCAACGACACGAATATATTATTTGAAATGGTTATCTTCTAGAATTAGGAAAAAAGCGAGAAAAGTCTCCCCACCGATGTGAATCTTATCGATTGCCAAGCGATTTTATTCAAACATATGGCAAGGAGGGATTAGTACATCTACAAACAGGGCAGTGTGAATAATGAGCAATTAGTGGTTAAATGGCTGTTTGCAGATTTTGAAAAATTACCTATTAGTGGAAAAAGAAACCACATTTCCCAGCCACTTTGGGTGTATATTTATATAATGACCAGTACAGACATATGGAAAGCCATTTCCCCTCTCAAAATCAGTGGCGAGACAGAAGGGTATGCAATTTACAACCATTAATGAAAAAGAATGACCACTAATTATGTTACCAGTATACAAACAGTTACAGTTATTGTATTTTATGTTGAAAGAGGAAAATATTTTATTTTTCTATGGGACTTCCCAAGACATCACAACTGCAAGGAGGAAAGATGCCGACAAAAACGTTTGCAACGACAAAAGCCATCTAAGTGTTTCTCTCCAAGCCTATGACTAAGAATTAATCTTTCAATCAGGAGAAAGTGTAATTTGTAATAGCAAACAGGCATGACTCGATACTAAAACAATCATTATTGGCAGGAGGATGTGATGAGACAAATCCAATACAGCAATTAATCAGTAGACAGAGCAAGAAAGCACAGCCCAAACACTATAATCAATAGAAGGAAGGTGATGGGGGCCAAGTACAACGGTTTCATAGAAGAAAAGATGAAAGCAGCGTGTATATGTATGTATACATATACACGTACTAAACATGGGTGATCATGGGACTTGCAGGTCACACTTTCCCCATCTCAAGAGTAACTGTTTCTGTGGGTAAGGGTATGTGGGGGGTCCGGTTCACATTGGCACACTACAGATACTCACTATATTGCTGCAGTTTCTCCGTGTACTCCGATTCTGGATCATTCCTCTGCTTGCGGCTACAAAGAATAATTAGAGAAAGACAAGAGGAACCAATGTTATAAAACCATGTCTAGAGTGTTAAAATACTCAGATACTGAGCTCCTGGAATCCACCCAGATATCCAAAAGATACTCACCTGAAACAAACAATTATAATAACGACAACAGCAATTATAAATATCAGCCCAGCCGTCACAGAACCAACAACCATTGGGACCTGCTCTTGAAGACTGCTCCGGTCGCCTGCGGGGGGAAAAAAGGGGAGGGAGAAAGGAGGAGGGAGGGTGAGGGGTCAATGGGCACAGGAAGGCATGGAGGCGAGGAAGCAGCGGGCACAGGAAAAATAGACAGTGGGGAATCTGTGGGCCCAGGGAAAACGGTAGGAAAGCAATCAGTGGGCAAAGGAAATTTTAGGAGTGATGAACCAATGAAAAGCAAGGGATCGGTAAGAAGAAAGTAAGTGATCAGTAGGCAGGGGTCACCTGTGTGCTATGGGAATGGGTATGTACCTGCTGATTGGTGGCCACTGTTAAAGAGTGTTGGAAGTCAGGGCAAAGCAAGAATGGGGGGGTTGGGTTCAGTGTGCTAGAGAAGTTACTGGGTAAGTGGACTCAATGAGCGTGGAAATAGAAGCGTGCTTAAACTGTCTTTCATAAAAGACAGAAAAAATACCAGTGAGCATGCGAGCACCGCAAAAAAAAACAAAACAAAAAAAAAACATGCGTACGGTTATACCAGGAATGGATACGGATAGAGTAATTTTGTTAGTTTGAAGCTAGATAAACATGTGGTGTTTTACCATGTGCTACCCCTGCTTTTCTACCAAATTATTTAATCCCCAAACCGGTTTAATAAATTACACTTGGATTACATAGGACGATTAGATGGATAAGTGTAGTATAGTAACCTGGACAGGAGGTTTAAGCAGGGGTTTAGAGAACCTGAAATGGTTGTGTATGGCTCAGGGGATTAACTGAAGAATCAGGTGAAAATCTAGGATATGTTGAGGGATAAAATGGGAGGCAGCAGTACTGATCAGGTAGATGACTATGAACCAGGATATATCAACATTCTAACGTATATAGAGGTAACAGTGTTTCTTCCTCGGCATAGGTGGCCGAGGTTTAAACATCAGCGGGCACAAAAAAAGGGAGTTGGGAGTTTGTATGTGAAAGAATGATATAACCAACAAAGAAAGTAAACAAGGTGTTTGTTTTACCTACTAAGCAATAAGGCCATATAAGCCACCATGCCAGCTTGATCACCATCCATACACTCATGAAACTGCATGAAATGGATGGCTAAACGTAAGTTGGGATGGGAGAGTGACTGCATCCTGTGACTCTGCTAAACCAACTCATTACAGGATAGAAATCAAAGATAATACAGCCAGTTATCTGTAATAATTGGTGGTTAAAGGTCATTTGGAATACATCTACAAAAAATAAGGGATCAATGAGAAGAAAGAGTGTGTAACAGGTGACTGAAGGAAAGAATGTGGTAAGGGATCATTGCCTAAAAGTTGGCAATTAGAGGATTAGTGGTTATATTAGAGGAACGTGCAAGAATGAGTTTTTCAGATGTTTACACACCATCCTCGGCTGTGGTCTGGAACTCCCGTGGCTCACTGTATGCACCATATCCAGCCACCGTACGAGCTCGAACCTGGACTACATATATAGTGTCTGCCTGCATTCCTTCGATACGAAGCGTTGTGCGCTGACTGGTTACTGTGTTACCAGCACCACTGTGGCCCTGAAAAGTAAGGAAATAATTGTATTAAAACTGTAAAAGAAACGAAAGGAAGGAGAGTATAGGGAATATTTTGGCACTGCATACGTCTAATGGTAGTTGAGTAACAGAGTGCAAAGTAAACATGAAAGAAGTATGGTAAACTGGGCGACTGACAGAGTTTGCAAAAATGCAAAAAACATGGTGACAAAAAAAAAAAAAAAAAAAAGAAAAAAAATCCCTGAGCGAAACATGGGGGAAATGTTTTTGGAGAAGAGGACAGATGTATTTAGGCAAATGAAACATATTTGTGTGCTTACTTTTGCAAAATACTTTATCTCATAATCCAGAATGATGCCATTGGGACTCTCAGGAGGCGACCATGACAAAGTGAGAGAACCTGCTGAGCTGCCATGAGATATCACATTAGGCACAGCCGAAGGAGCTAAGGAAAGAAAGTAAATCACACATGAGTCATCTATACATAAGTTGTCTAATTCTTCTTCATTCTCGTAACAATGAATTTTCTTGACCATAACATCTGTGCAAAGGGACTATTTAGTGTCGCTCTTAGTGTAACACAGGTTCCCAATGCAAAAGAAAAAACTGCCCAGGATCATCAAAAGGTAATTATATTTTATGTAAAACTCACCTGCTTGGTTGGTTGTTATGTTAACAGAATGGTAATTTGGTGGGTGGGGGCTCTTGCCAGACACTCCATTTACTGCCTGGATCTCAAAACTGTACTTTGTATGAGCTTGGAGATGACTGACAGAGACATGACTTTGAGTGACTCCAAGTTGTCGAGGCCAGAACTGAACATTGTCGTCGCAGCGAGAGCACAGCTTCCCCGAGCATTTTTTACAAATGATGTTATACATAACATCTTCACGACCACCTGAATCGCCAGGTTCCACCCACTCCAGGACAACAGAGGTCTCATTCACATTAGAGATTACATTTCGCGGAGCAGAGGGCACAGCTGAAAAGAGAGAAAGGAATGTAGAGATTGGAAAAGACTGACAGCAGTCATGACATTTGCCACCTGTCACATTTTTTTCATGTCTTATCCTAAATCACAATCTAAATATCCGAGGCCCCTGCCACCTTCACACAGTCTCATGCCCTCCCGACTCGCTTTCTCTTTTCTTATAGTAATGGTGAGAAGGGAAGGATCATCATGTAGCAAGAGATAAATAACTGCCACTGTTGTCTGAAAAAGGAGCGCCTCTAAGAAACAGAGTGATGTCTCTATCTAAGCACCATATCAGTAGAGTTCAAGCTGGGAATTCTGACTTTGCTTATGTCATCAGTATTATCATACGGAGCCGACAGTATCCTTAGGATTAAAAATATACATTTCAGAGAGGCATAATGGCTCAGCTGACTTTCACTGATAGCCCTATAATATTTTCAGTTAACCACCAAAGATATGAGCAGGTTCCTTGGCGTGGTAATAGGGTGCATGACAGTCCCAATGAGATAGGAAACAAAGGACTGTTCCAAATATGAATGAATGCCTGGTTCAAAAAGGAATTTTACAGTAGGATGCAAGACAGATTAAGGGGGTCAAACCTTTGCCACTGTTCTGATAAAGGTACACACTTGACGTGACAAAAACGTCCAAATTCTCCTTACTTGTGCATGCAATTTCAGGAGTTTCGCCATCAGCTCTGTAGTATCCACTCTGGCAAGGACAAACTGTGGCAGCAGCAGATAGTGCCCTGCTGTTTGGGGGGCATGGGATGCAGATGCCTTCACCTTGTTTTGATTTGTATGTTCCACGCGGGCAAGCTGGAATAAGATATAAAAACCAAAAACATGAATAAACTTCTGAGACGAGAGACCAACTACGACAGTGCCGCCATTTTCACTTTGTCCACATACCTTTGCATTGAGTGTCCTTTCCGGCAGGTTCGTAGCCCGCTGCACACGTGCAGGCACCCACAGGCAGCAGCCAATCTCCATCAGCGTTACAATAAAGCTTTAGAGGAACAGATACTTCAAGAGCATTAGGCACACAGGTTCCAGGTGCAATGACCAAAGATGTGCGCTCAGCACCAGTCAGAGTCTCAGGGAAACTTGCAAAACTAGCCACAGTGCTTGGACATTTCTTGTAGAATACTCGCACTGAAATAAGAGATACGCAAGCACCCAAGTCCTGGAACGCCAAGTAAAAACCAGCACGGGAAAGCGGCCCAAAGCTGCGAACCTTTGTGTTGACTCTGCCAGAATCCCGACGTGAGAAGCTCTCATCAGGGGCAATGGTATCCACCTTAATGTAAGGATTCTCCATCCAAAAAGGACTATCAGCAGAGGCAGAGTCGGTGTCAGACTCATAATAGAACATGTTAAAGGTTTCTTTGCACGATCCTGGAACGCTGGGAAGGCTGTTACAATCTCGTACGGAGAACTTCAGTTCCACATAGATGCGCTGGACATCATTACGTGGAATAAACTGTGTGCGGAGCCAGTTGTTCTGATTGAGCTGACGCACATTACACACCTGATACGTCCTTATAGGATTTGATGCATCGTCATATCCGCTTACTTCCTCCCACTGGCAAAAAAAAAAAAAAAAGTATTATGACGTCGAACAAAATAGGAAAAACAATGATGAAGCAGTAAGGAAAGAACAAATTACAGCATGGATGGTGGATTGTGTATGAAAGACCAGATTAAAGGGACAGGGGTGCAAGGTACAAAAAAGTCACAGTATGTATATGAAAATAAGAAACAAAATTGACAGGACTCAAGGAGAAAATAATAGAGGTGGAATGGTTTGGGAAAGCAAGGGGTAGGAAAGGGTGAACCGAAAGAAACCAAGATATTAAATGCGATATCAGGAAGAGAGGCATGAGGAAAGATAGTAGTTATGGCTTTAAATCCAGAGATAGGCGAAGACAAAGACTGTACAGCCACAATGAATCGAATGAGTCAGAAAGTAAACCATTCTTAAGATGTGCGCAGGGAAAGTGTGTTAGAGGGTGGGGGCATGGTAAGGATGGGTCAGTCGCTACAGAAGAAAGACCGACAAATAGAGAAAAGAAATGAATAGGATTAGCAGTGAAATGACTTGCAGTGGGTACACTGGTGGAAAGAGGGAGGGCAAAATAAGAAGAATGAAGGGGGGAAACAAAACACTGGGAAAATGAAAGTATGACCGAACTGCAGTCTGATCAAAACCCAGAATTTAAAAGAGCATGGTGGAAGCCATACTCGAAACTAGAGATGCAAGAATAATAGAATGGATCATTGCATTTATGACGGGAGCTTTAGCAGAAATGCAGCGAATCGGGGAGTAGGAGGAAATCTTACCCCAGAGTCTGGGTATGCAACCCAAGCAAGCTCTGATGTTGTCCAGCGGCTGTCCATCATAGTTTCTAAAGAAAAAAAAAAAGGGAATTACTATATAAAATATCTAATCTTAGTTAATTTTCACAATACCTCCAAGATCCAAACGCATTCACATTTTTCTCATAAAACCCACATTAAAATGTACCTTAATCATGAGTGTCTATAAAGTTACATTTAACGATCAAAAATATTACAGCAAAACTTTTACTGTCCCTTTTATTGAAACCGCTATCCAATGGCCAAAGTGGTTATTTAGTCGTCTTAAACCCTGGGAGCAAAAATGTGTTACAATGGCTGTTGGGAACCCGATGCCCATTCTTTCAAATAAGGTCTCACATCGCCCCTTCAGAACAGGCTTACGTATATACCGAGCCTAATCCAGGTATCCGCCAGACTTTTTGCAATTAAAAGAGCATCATGCTGAAACAAGTTGAACAAGTCCACCATTACTCTAAAATTAGATACATTGTTCCTCCCATGGCCACTGCAAGTTCACTAGACCTCGCAAAAACTATCATGAATAGTATAAATACGACTAGGACATTTTAGACCTTGCCAACCTCCAAGCAGTTGTAGCTTAGCAGTTGAGAGGTGGCATGTTGCCCTGCCACGGAATCATGGATTCATCTAGCAGAAGAAGCTTCAGAGGATATTTAATAACCCGACAGTTGCTATCGACTGCTTGGTAAACATGAAGCCACACAAGCTATGCAAAATCTGAACAGGGATTTTTATTATATATACATATATACACATATATACACACACACACACACATTTAAGTATGACTGTTCCTTTAAACTGGTCATATATGCGGTTGTCAAAACCAACACTGGTGCTCGGTAAATTCTCCAGTGTGCCTTGCAACATGATACCAAAAGGCAAGGCAGAAATCGAGAGACAGAGGGGAGGGGGATCTTGGCAGCCGAGTCGGAGGAGATTAAAACAGAATTTTGAATCGACCGAGACATCAAATAGTCAAACGTTTTCCTGCTTTCCAGCAGGCAACAATTTGCCCAGGAACGAGCAATGCAAAACCACTGCCAAAAGCGTCAATTTAGGTAAATTATTACAGTTTACCTAATATTACTGTATTTTGTTTCAGGATAATTTCTTTTTAAGCAACTGGAGATGGGAGTTCTTGAGAAAAGACGAAAGAGGCCATTCTCAGCTCAGCGCAATTATCTGGGTTAGATTACACATTTACATAAGCAAACAGTGGTCATATGGGTACAATACCACTGCTTGCATATGCAGGAGGAACAAGAACTGAGGCCACATTTTCAGGTTCTACAAGAAAAATATTTTCGTACGTCTACGGCATACGAAAACAAGTTGCTAGTCATTGAGCCTTTCAATTTTAAAAATGTATGCATCATTTAAAATTAACCAAAAAAATAAATTCTATGAAAAATACAACCTTTTTATCGCACCTATCTACACGAGTTGTAGATTACACGCAAGCATTTCAACAGATATACTTTGCTGCTATGGCAAAGGGTTCTCTCTGATGTTTTCACATAATCCTATAGTTTTCAGACCTTAAACCCCTGGTTATGGTATGATGTTCTATAGATTGTACAGTCAACCCTTCAAAATACCTTGTATGCGAATATTTCTACAACACCCATCCCAGGGGCAGGTATTATGAGTAGAGTGGGAGATAAAGAAAGTATGATAGTCCTCTCTTCCATTAACCTGGCATTGGATATAAGAACAAGATACATTTCCATAAGCATTGGGCGTCCTAACTTTAAAAATCCCTTTTAAAACATCCGTCAGGTGACAGAAGGTTAAAACCGGTACGAATGCTACCTTTTTAACACTAAACCCAGACCACGTTCTATATATGCACAGAGGCATTGGAGACATTGTTGGGTGAAAAGGAAGAGCCATGGACCACGTCTTAAGAGACCAGACAGGCGGTACCCTGAAATAATGATAAACTGTTTAGAGCCCCATTAAAATACGTTTTATATATAACTTTTTGCCTACACTTTAGTGGAACAGCCGGGCACACATTTCTCAGGAAGAGAAACAAAACACAAATCCATGTATCTATGGACACAATTAACAATCACATATACCTCATCCACACGACTAGATAAAGTAAACAAAACTCTTCAATATATGACAACCGCTGTATCTTAAGGATTTGAATTTTTTTTTTTAAAGGTTTACGTTTTTCGCATTTTCAGATTTCACATATCTTGGATGTAAAATCGACACGAGACATGAAATTGTCATGACAACAGAAAGCAGAAGGATAATAAAAAAAAAATAAAAAAATGTTGTGTATGAAAATGCCTACTTCAGTCTCCTGACCCAGCAAAATGAATGAATGAATAGCTGTCTTATGTGTATCCAGCTAGAAGACCTTCACATACTGTATCTAGAACTCCCCATCTAGTGTCACAATTTAATGAAAAAAAGAAAGGTTCATTTAGAAGTTACATTTGCCCAGTGTCAACAACTACGTTCTAGAATAGAAGTGACCAATTTATACTAACCAGACAGGTTTAATGTAGGATAGGTAACACATTAGCTCAGCCCATTACCGTACAATGCTAGCAGGTTTATTGGCCAAATTAAAGAAATCCTAAAACTCCTACACGGTTTCAGATATCGGTACATCCATGTTAGGCAGTCTTTACTTAAATATTGTGAAATAAATGAAAGTATCCCGACGACGCAGAAAAACAGAAAGGTAAACGGTTCTAGGCGTAACATAAAACTGACACAGGGTAACACCCAACTCTTCGTACCATTTAATCAAGCTCTAGAATACAAGTTTTTACAAGGAATTCCCAGTTTCTTTCCAGCCATTGAACATTTTGTTGCTTGCAAAAAAAAAATAAAAAGCTCATATTACCCTTTAGGAATCTAGCCAATTAGTTTAAATTTATTCTTGTTTATTCTGCTTTTGCATAACTGCATAAAACAAGACACCGAGGATGACAACACAACACTGCTAAGCATTGTGCACATTTTAATCATTGCATTCACTGTTTGATTATATATTTTTCAATGGCTTCGGTGTTATAGATTATAGGTTTGTCAATGCGTAAATGACTATTCCTGAATAATCATATAATTTAAGGCTGGTTCTAGGGTGTTAATATTCCGTTCACACATTTCTTTGCATGAATTTGAAATAAAAGCGATGGAGCAACTGGGTTCTGGGAGCAATGTGGCATTATGCTTTTTTTTTTTTCTTAATTAGTTGATGATAAAGATAGAAATCTCCAGTTTTTATGACATAATAATGAATGAGTGATGTAACATCATCACCACAGTCAAGATTAGGCCTGGCTGGTTAAATAACATTTAAAAAAGTCTTTTGAAAATTTGTGATCAGATAAACTGAAGAAGTGCTCTACAAAATATTAGTCTACTTAATGGTTCTTACAGACCAGAATAATGAAATGAAGGCATTCCAAGTAGTGTCTGACCAACAGAAGGGTCTGAGCAAATAACCTGTGAAGTCATATTTATCAGCAACTTTTTATTTTTCAAGGGCTCACTCAAGAAAGAAGCAGCTACGGGCATTTTAAGGTATGCTTATTCATTTCCCTGCCTCATTCATTATGGATGTACAACCATGCATCACTAATGAAGCACCATCATGAAGAGGAGAAAGGGACGTTTACAGCACGCAGACAAGGCAACACTTTCTCCCCGAGATAATAATCCATAATAAATAGCATTTCAATAAATATGGGCTATACCCGATATACATACAGGGGAACTAGAGATTCCTAGCAAGGAACTTCCCCACCCAACTGAGCTTCAGAGAAACCAGAAGAGAAATTATAGGCACCGTTTTGTTACCTTTTATTTATATAGACAACAATTAACACAGCAATTATTACTAATTTATATTATATATATATATATATATATATATATATATATATATATATATATATATATATATATATGAAAAGAGGGCTCTACTTGCAAGCTTACTACAGGAAATTTTATTTAAAAAAAAAAATAACTGGATTTAAAGAAAAGAAAAAAAAGCTGCTTTGCATCGAAGTGACTGAAAAACTTACAGATCATTACATCTGCGTTGCTCATGCATCTGAAAAAGTGTTCCTTTGTTTTGTTTTTTTCAGGCATCTGTGCTTAGCAAAAGCGGCTGTATTCTAATTTTAGGCTGCTGCACTGACCCCCTATCTGAAAGCCATAGCACGCGGGTGGTTTATGGGTAAGGATATTCACCTCTACTTGTTTAACCTCCTCATATAAAGCACATCATGTTTCTTGGTTTTACTACCTGCCATTTGGATAGTCTGGTAGAAACGTGAAAAGGACGCGGGTCCTAAAGTATTAAAGGCATTGGGAATATTAAAAGAACAAGATTAAAATCCTGCATTACCAAAAGCTAAAGAGTGCCCTTTATATATAATGTCAGAAGAGAGAGACTGCAGCAACCACCACAATGTTAACCTTCTAATCCAGTCACGCTCCTTTCATAATAATATGACAGACTTGCCCATAGCTAATATCTAAAGTGTTTGAATTGGCAACCACTGAGACTATCACGGATATAAAGAACCTGTGGGTCCATGAAATGGAATCTAAAAAAAACATTATATATAAATATCACAAAACTACAATAATCCTGGATTCAACTAGTATCTTTTTTTTTGTCACAAAGACGTGAAATATCACTTGAATAAAAAACATTATGCAAAAGCTCACATTATTACATAGTTTTATTCATCGTAATGAAGCTTTTGGGGAAAGTGTTCTCTAAAGCATCTTACTTCCCATTAACATTAAATTTCAGGAGATGAGAAACCAATCATTTCTGGGTATTAATATATAAAACAGTGGCATCACTACAAAAATGATTTAACACAACTTCTAAATTCCAAATTGTGGTAAGAAAGTGTGCCGAGTATTTAATAAGGTCTCTCAACCTATACTAATAATACCAAGAGGTAGGTTACATCTGACATAGCTACAGTTTGAAGAATTAAAGTTTATTTAATGAAAAAAATAAATGTATAGTGAATATCAACTAAGACAGAGGGCTCGACAAGTCCAGATTTTAAGATCTACCTCCAAACTTTTTGCTCGATTTTATATCATCACAGTCTGGCTCATAACTTCTCAGTTCATCTGATCCCAATGGAAGAGGCGCAACAGCCGTAAACTACAACTGTCATACCTTTCGGAGACAACTAGCAAATTTTACAAGCCTTGCTGTTTATAACCAAAAGATCGACCAATTTTTGACCTTCTGAACTAACAGCTGTTTCCCCCAAAAGGTCATGGACCACAGACAACATTAAAGGAGAGACAGAAGCAATTTATTTCTATGTGAGCATGGCCATGTGCTATACTGTCAACTATCTGGCTGTCCGTTGTACTGGAAAGAAAAATGCCAATTAGATACTCTGTACCGAGACACCTACTTGACTCGCTCTGCTGTCGGCAAAAGAGGAGAGCATGCTTATATTTAGAGTATGCACGTTATGTGTGACCTCGCATCAAAGAGCACACTAATTCCAGATTAATGGTGACTTCAGTGAGTGTCAAATGCGGTTACCAGTCTGTCTGCATCATACTTTCCAGTGATTCATATACATTAATGCGAGACTAAAATACATCAATGGCAGAGGTCGACACATTGTAGAAAGCCGGAGCTAATGTTTTAGTACACAATGTAAGCGGGGGCGGGGGGGGTGTCTACAAAACTAATAATGTAATAATGCAATTTGACAACAAGTATTATACAGACATTGTTAGATGATGGAATATTTTTCAAGGATTCACCAATTTTGATTTAATAATAGTGCTCATAGGGAAAAAAATGGTACCTATCCATCAATATTTATTTCACCAGTCATAAGTCAGTGTGAGTCAGACCACAATATGCCCTGCAATGCATTTTTCTTTATTGTGAACCATTTAATTATCCCTCTCGAATAAATGATCCATTAGAATAAAAAAATAAATAAAAAGTATAGCCCCCCATGATATTATGGGGGCCTAGAAGAAAAAAAAAATAAATAAAAATGATTTTGGTGGAGATAAGACCATTGCTTAAACTTTGTAATATCCCAAAGGAAAAAAAAAAGTTAAAAATAATATGTATATATACACATACTCATGCTAAACACATGGACAACTGGTATCCGATTACTCAACTTGCTTTGCATAATTGCTGTAACCTAAATGATTGTATTTCATTTTCAAAAAATACACAAATCAAATCCCTTTATTCATCCTCTTTCAAACCATCCTTCTCAAAATGGTTTTATAGGGGAAAAAAAATGTCTACGGAGTGGGGGTTACTTCGCTTGCATAATACCAGAATTTCTTCTTCTCACTTCTGCTTAATTGACCACTATCAATTTATTACACTGGGGGGACAGAAACAGAGAAAAAAAAAAAAAAAAAAATAAAAAAAATGTACCTTATACCAAGTCTATGGTTTAAATAAATATTAAATATATCATCAATTTGTATAACAATTCTTACTATTTGGTACAAAGAAAGCCCAACACTGGGGTTACAGGAGTATTTATTAAGGCAGCACTGGGGCAATTGGGGACAATGACTATAGAAACCAATGAAATATTTTAGCTATGTATAATTCTAGACTTTGCTCGTCAATAAATCTAATGGTTATAATCTTGTACTAAGCATTTTTTACTTTGGCATTTGTTATTAATCAGAATGAGAACTATACACATTATGGATGTTGTAATGTTTACACTTGGGGTATTACACAAGTCTGATTTGTCACATTGTAAACTACCGTCTCTTCCTTATTTACAAAAAAAAAAAAATTTTACTTGGAAAACTATTTAAAAATCACTATAAATTAGGCAAAAAAAATGGCTTGTTGAGATGTTAATATTCCATTCTAAGTGATCATTTTAAGCTCAAAGGGTAGCCGCAATGGTAGATTGTATGTACCTACTCCGCAGTGGTGGAAACTAGTGTGGGAAAGAGACCAGCAGCATCACAAAGAATACATTGTGAGCATGTAGCACAAAAAAGGTATTATCTATAGAGGGTCATAGCGATGGCCATAGCCAGAGAAAAGGTCACGGTATCAGCCATCTCAATGACATGAAGCCCTTGAAAGCCTGTTTTATCACCAGCAAGAATAGATAACCACAACTATTTCATGCACTCACTGGGAGAGCCATGACAGGCAGCTCTACGCAACATTCTCTTTCCCTTTTAATGTATTTTTTTAATCCCAATTGCAACCAGAATTGTTGATTTATATAGTACAATTTTACCCCGCACTGCTGTACAATGGGCAAACGGGAGTTACATAGTACATTACATAATAAGTCGAACAAAAAGTTAAGGGCTCAGCTCAAACAAGCTTATATCAAAGATGTATTTTGTATTCTAGGGAGACTAAGCTAATAAATCCTGTGTATGAAAAAATAAACAACATTTAATCAACCCCATGCATGGATGTTTTAATAAGTTCTTAATTGTTGGGGTACCCAACAACGACTTTGTTCATATCTAAACAACGGCATCGTAGGGTCGTAGCCAAATATAGGAGACGGAACAGGAGGAAGGTACTTGAAGATTATAGCAGAGTGTTGAGAATCTGGGATAAGCAAAGTGTCTTTGACGAGGTTTGCGAAGGTCCATAGAACATCACAACCAATGTTGGTCCTTGTTTAGAATACTTGCACCGCTGCTCACTGATACACAATACTCATAGTTTGATTGTATACTAGAGCAAATTTAAGATCATGGCTCTGTATGTAGAAGAAATGAAAAGCAACCCCCACTCCATATAAATGGGGAGACTTCCCCACTGGAAAGAATGCAGTGGAAGAACTATGCGAGAACTTGTGCCTACAAAGGTGGAGCTTATACTAAGCCTGATAGGTGTGAGTCACACGAAGTAAATCCTAAAAACAAACAAATGAAAAGAGAAGGGAAAAAAAACCCTGAACGTTTAGAGTAATCATGGTTTTTTTTTTTTGGGAAGGGGGGGGGGGGTCTCATTCAACTTTGTCAGATCTGCCAATTCTATTTTTTGTATTTAAACTCTAACAACCAACTCTACATGTTCCAAAGAAATAGAAGGCACTCAATTCTCTACTTATGATCTCATAAAAGGTCATCATCCAGCTTTTTTGAATCTAGATTTTCGTCTAAGGGAAGAAAGTCTGCAAGCACAAACTAGATCGCTCTTATTTCTACATTCTGTAATTATCTGTTCCCTGCCTCCATCCAATGGTTTGTTACACTATTATATCTTCTGTGAGCTGTAATTTTGGAAGGTGCTAAATACAAGGTTGGCACCGTACAGGTAAAATTATACATGTGCAAACATAGCGACAGACACCAGTATACTGCCATGAAAAGTTTTTCCCTCTTTACAACATAAGGTTTCACTGTAATTTCTAACACTGGCTCGGTTTCAAGTTGGACACATTTTTCTCATTAAAAAAAAAAAAGTGGAGGGAGGTGGAGAGAATAAAAAGAAAGGTCTGGATTTGGTACAGGATTGCTGTGTAAAACAGGGTAAACTAATCCTAACACAGCCCCCTCCATCAGACAGTCCCAGGAGGGCATCCCCCTCCCGGCAGGACAGCTCCGAAACGGGCCCCCACTGGGGGGAGGTGCGTGCTCACATGTACATGCTAACATAATATATATATATACACATACATGTACATAAACACACAAACATACATGCTATACTAATAAAAAACTGGATGGATTACTATTCTCTCCTTGATGACATCAAGAGTGGTTACCTATTTAATGGCACTGTGTCTGTGTTTACATTGTAATCCTTCCAAATCCACTTCTTTCGGCTATTTTGGTAGAAGAGCAGCACTTTTAATTACCTACATTCTTTCACAAGGTCAGAGAACACGTTGGCGTTTCCATTTTAACATCTGAGGCTCATGCACACGAGAACACACTAAGCCCTATTTCTTTTGCTTTCCACCTAATTATTCACAAACACGCTACACTCGATTGCTTACAAATGTCAAACTCCAGGAGTATAATTAATAAAGTAATATTGATGGAAAGCGTCCTTCGTTGTCTTCTTCATAAATGTCCACAGTCGCGAGTAACTCTACCCGAGTAACTGCTGGGGATTACCAATATTACATTTTTGAAACGGATTAGGTCATTCCTGTGTGGGACCACCTGGGTTTGGAGTCTAGAGACATAAGTGACAGCTGGGGGGTAATAAATCCATATCTAGACACCACCTAGAAGACCACAAGCTGTCAAAGGGCAGAAATGGTGGTCAGTGGCAGATGGACACTGAAATTAGCAGCTTTTGGAGGAAGTATATGAGAGAAAGTGGACAGTAACAGGATAGCACAAGTAATAAGAGAAGCGGATAAGCGGGTGGTGGACTGAAGACAAAAAAAAAAAAAAAAAAAAAAAAAAAAGATCCACGCGCAGGTACAGAGTAGCCGGAGTGGATGGAAAACAAGGTGACATTCAGCCTAAAGAATCCGCAAAAGGACCGGTTTCATTCTTGCGCTTGAGGATGATTTGGAATCATTCTTGCGCTTGAGGATGATTTGGAATCATCCTAGGTGCTTTTTAGAAGCAACAGGATGTTCAACAGCTGGAGTCTTTCTATTACTCTTTTCTATGTTGCCATCTCTAAAGAATGCAGGGTGGGAAAGTAAAGACCGGGAGATTAAATCGCTTCGCCCTCCCTTGCGCCCCTCACTATTGCAAATGCTCATTTCAGCACTCATCCCACTTACAAGTTAGCATTAACCGGGTAGATGACAAATGACTGGTTATCATTAGTAATCCATGCAGACCCTAGATAGGGAACACTATCTCCAGCTGTACTAACCGAGACCCCCCTCCCTCCCTCGGGCTCAATTTTCTCCCTGGGGAGTAATGCCCACAGATGGTTTCACTCCGATGACAAAACATGTTGCGCTACACGTGTGTATACTATACTTCTACACAGATTTCTTTCAAGTGAGCACAAAATTGAAGTTTTTGCATAATTTGTTTTTTTTCTTCTTCTTCTTCAGCCATTCCAAGACAAAATGTAACTCAACGCCAGATTTAGAAAGTGAGCAGAGTAAAGTGAGTGATGGCTTACAAGCCTCTCAACCCAATTCCCTGTACACCATTTGTAAAACTCCAAATGAACTGTGTCTCGTATCAAAAGTTACCACAAGAGCAGAATGCCATGTATCCACTTCTCACCAACTTTTTTTGCATGGTGTAGTAGAGGCAGAGAAAGCATCTCACGTCGACGCACATTTCAGAATCTACACTACTTTATCAAATAAATGTTTAAGGTTGTCTCAGACTTGGCTGTAAGACAGTATTTCTTCATTGAAAAAGGGGTGGTGGATAAATGGAACTGCCTTCCAGCAGAACTGCAATGAGGGAATTCAAGCAGGTATGATAGAGATACAAGGCTATGCTTAACTCAAGAACCAAATAAGCTTTAAAAAGTGTTACAATGCAGATGGGAGAAAATAAATAAATAAAGGGGCGTACAAGGCAGGTCAGGTCTGCTGTCAAATTCTGTGTTATACATGGAGAGGGCAACATGGGCATTTACTTTAATTTATAAATGAGATTTCTCAGCTCATTAGCTTTTATAAGGCTGTTACTCTTAGAGACTCAATTGAATAACCACATAAAGGCAGCTACGAGGCTTTCACACTATGCGTTGGCTAAAAAGATGTGAACACCCCAGGGTGGAAGAATGAACATATTCACAAACAAACTGATGGGGCATTACACTGAAAAGCAGACGACGGGGGCCAGGCACAACTGAAGCATCCTTGTGGATTATTATGGCTAATAGTATTTTAATAAATTTGTCCTTAGACAAAGGAGGAAAGTTTGATGAGCGATAAAGTACAAGTTGATTTACTAAAAGAAAAAAACATGTCCACCTATGAATCAAGCCCTGAAACTACCCCCAATTACCAAAAATTGCCTCCTGCCCCTGGTATTTGCCTAGCGCTGATATCCAGGACATCTTACACGTATGTGGCTGCTGTGACCTCTACATAGTAAACCGCCAACTACTTATTTCCAAGATGTACCCGTCAAGAGGCTAATACCTTGTGTACAGAGCAGCGCTCAGCTAGTCGATAAAAGAAATAGCAAGTATGGCAAACATTAATAAACACCTTGGTTAATGAATAGCGGTACAGTGATCTCTCTCTACTACGCAGCAAAACCGAAAAGGATGTTACAGCTTTGAAAGCAATCAGATAATAGGAAAATAAGATTAATCATATACAAACATAATTAACCAGTTTTCCTAATTTACATTACATTTAATCTGCATTAACCATGAACTATTGGGGAGTTTAAAATATTACAGCGATCACAACAATATGTCAACACGACAATTTTACTGATATACCTATGCATACACAAACACATGCGCGCATACACACACACTGTGTAAAGCACAGCATACATAGTTGGCACTATATTACATATGACCTATGTATGCAAGCTTTCAAGCCGGGGCCCTCTTTACCGAACGTATGGGTTCGCCTAGTCCGTCAATCCTAGTTTTTTCATATCCCTTGAATATATATATTGTTGGAAGCGCTGAATAAATTAATGATATAATTATATATATATATATAGGAAAACACCATCTTATATTGTAAAGTCGTGGAAAACCAGGTTTCCCTGCTTTAGCTGAACCCCACTCTTCACCAAATACTGACAATGAACCAGCACCCCGCCAAGTCAACAATAGACTTGACAAACCAACACCACAGGAATGTGAAAACATTACAACACATGCAGCAAAGCTAAACAATGAAAAACGCGCAGACATCGCATCATACATTTCCAACCAATACCACCCACCCGATCTCAACTCTCCAGAATTAGAAAGAAAAAAAAAAAACCCGGCATAATCCTTAAAAAGAGGACCCCAGACACGGAGACAACGGGAAAGATGTTGTGTATTCGCAATACATTAGACCTTAGACTCAAGACTTTGTTTTCCCATTTGCCTTAAAAAAGGCACTTATACATTAAGCGTAGATTACAATATCAGACATAACAAAAGAAGAGCCACAGCACAGGATCCAGTGATGCAGGCACATTAAATAGGGGGGGGATCAAAAGTCCAGAGCTGATTATTACTATATGTGATGCTGGCCTTGTGATGATTGTGAAGGCATCTCGCACAAAGTGAGAACAGCATTAATTGCAAAGATCTTAACATCTGTTTGATGTGTACGTACCTTTCATAGGCTGTGACACATGTCCACAAAAGGTGAAAGAAGAAAAAAAAAAAAAAAAAAAAAAAGTATAAATTGAAAGAAAAGCTTTACAGAATCTGTTGGGTTCCTTCCTTTGATGAGAATGTTTCCACTAGTGTTATCCAAGCTTAACAACTAGACTGCTTTAACAGATACAGCCACATACTTCAGCTTTGTGAGCTACATTCCTCGTAATATGGTCATTCCCCAGTGTAACGCTGCTTGGTTAACTAATCCAGCACAAGGTTAAGGAAATGAAGTCTGGCCTCCAAGGCCAACGAGAGATGTAAAAATGCTTAAGAAAAACGGTTGCACCGCGAGCTGTACGGACAACACCCATGGAAGATGCCATCACACCTGAGATGAGATGTCTAGTAGTGAATACTCCAAGACGTTCAAAATATCAGTAGGGCATAGGGTGACATTTTCCCCCAAGACGCTACAGCTGAAGAAACCTTCACCGGATCTACACAGCACGTGCAGATGAACAGAATTCCAAAAATACTTCAATATCTTGGCCAACAGAAAAAGATATTGCTGAAGGTACAAAATGTCCACTCGCACTTCGAAATTATCGAATTTATGGCGCTACATTAACTTTTAATAATATGCCGAGCAACAGGACTCAGACCTTGCGACAAGGAGACAACCCAAACATGCCCTGGAAGGCTCTATGCAAATGCTAAACAGCAATCGTTTAGCTAATTAGTTGCTTGGGATGTTGAAAGGCAGGAAATTAGTGATTGTCAGTCTGGAGCTTCCATAAACTATCCCCGCCCTGGTTTATCAATGATCCAGAATAGATAAAGATAAGGAGGTAGGAAGTTATCACCCCAGTAGGCATTTGCTGAAATCACAACACAAAAGGTTGCAAATCAATCACCCAACAATTCAAATGTTGGCATAAGATATCACATTAACATAAAGTAGATATAGAGATTTAGATTGCGGGCTTTGAAGAATTTTAACAAGTTTTGTAGAACTGGGTTTGCTTTTCAGCAGAGGATCTAGAAACATAGGGCAACGTTTCTCAAACAAATGTGAAATGTAGAATGGGAAAAGTTATTTGGTTTAATTGTTAATCTGGTCTCCACGCACTGAATATTTAATGGGAATTTAAAAAAAAAAATTGAATTTGACGGCAGATAAGAACCCTTCGTCCCTGCCCATTTTTCTTGATTTAAATGAGGCAAGCCTTAATTAGTTCTTGATCTTGTCTTAGAATCAGGAAAGCTTTATGTCTGTCCCATGCATTCCTACCGTCTTAATCTATATATTATATATAGTTAATAAATAACAAGTACATGGGTTATGTTTTTTAACCTTGTTCTTGATTTCGTTGGACAAAAGTTGGTAAAGTAAAAAAAGTTGAAAAACAATTAAAGCAAAATCTTGAAGCACACCCTGACTCTATAGCAAGTATTCACAAAAAATTCAAGTTACCCTACTTAAAAAAAAAAAAAAAAAAAACACTAACATGAGAAAACTTGTAATATAGTTACCCCGAGACAGAGCCAGCAATCACAATTTCCAGACTCGCCACATTAACTCATCTGCTTTACCATACTAGGCCGTGTACAAATGCCATGTTCTGCCAGCAAAAATTTGATCTATACATTCAACTGAGACAGTATGTAGAAACGATGCGCACACACGGCAGTAGTCGTGTTTTTACAAATCTGCCTTTAAAACGAATACATCTACGTCTTCTCCCAGCTAAACTCAACTTTGAAAAGCCCAACAACTATTTATGAGTCTACCTTTAGAGCGCTTCTAGAACTTGTACGTTTCTAAATCGACAATAAAATGCATTCGTTCTATACATGTAATGGGTTGTGAACTTTTAGGAGCATAGGTCAAATGCCTCATTTGCATCAGTGGAAATATGCAGCTCCAGAATATTACAGATCTTTCTAAAATAAATGTGCCCCCCCCACCCAGACTGTGCGTCTGGCCTTAACCAGCGGAACCTGCGACCGACTTAACCCATCGCTGTGTGGGCAGCGAAAGCACTAGGAGGGCTGTGGATACTGTAAACAAAAAAAGGGCGTCTCGCACATCATGTATTCACTGAACGCGCTACCCCTCGAGGAGAGATCTACCTTCTCTCACTTGCAATTACGGAGCCATGAAATTGAGGGATAGTTCACCACGGCCTCGGATCAGCGAGAAGAAAAATCCTCGCACCACAAACCTTTTTAGAATTCAGTAGGCTTACACATCAGCCAGTTTTCTAGTACACGGTTAAGTACAAACACACAATACATATACACACACACACATATACTCACATCTTATTTATATAGCGCCAACAATTTACACAACACTTCTTATAATGCATATATTCAAAGGGAATGACAAAGCTAGAATTGGCAGACTAAGACAAACAAAAGGTAGAGTTTACAATCTAGAAATATATATATATATTGATTTATGCCGCTATATAAATTTTTTTCAATACGCAACTCTTAATTTTAGTGATCAAGCAGGATTTACTGCCCAAGCCATATCATATCGAAGAAGGCGTAGCAGCCGGAGAGAAAAATATTTTCAATAAAACGATACATAAAAAGGATAAAGACGGTGACTGGCGGTGAGTCCCGGTAATAAATGGAATTTCTATCGAAATCAATGTGTAACGTGCCAGGATTAAGGGTAAATGAAACGCACGTCATGGCTTTGCAGATGCCGATGTGACACGATCTGCCACAACACACCTGAAACAATGCACAACAATGTGACTTTATGAGAAGAGCTGCTTTCACAAGCAGTCATTCATGTCACGTATGTACAGGATCACATGTTAAGAAATCACGTTAGCCCCATCTACGCAATATTCGGGGAGCATATGTTAGAAATACCATTCCACATATACATCGATTTATAAACATACCGCAAACACTGGGATGGGGATTTTAAAGAGTGGACTCCTTCCCCAGATTTTCTTTTACACATGAACACCCAGCCAGTACAGGACAGGGTTAATACCCCAATACCCCGCACCCCAAATCTGAAACGGGCACGGTGGGGGTCACATCTACAGGTGGGGGACACGTATCTAGAACGGCGCCTCGGTCACTTCTTATCATTTATTACACGGAGGAAGTTTCTCGCTTTAACAAATGCTTTTAGTTTCCGATCCGGATCGATAAAGGCAAACGAATAAAATGGTAAATGAATCGGTATAACCGCAGCCCAGCGGCACGCGGGGCCCCATCGGTGCGGATACGGCGAGTTTCACGCAAAGCCGGGCAGGCAGGTATCGCAGTCCCCTGTGTAGGGACGGAACTCGACTGGCTGCGCGTGATGGGAGTAGTTAGATTCTAATGCGGTAGGACAGAATGGATCCGATGCAGAGAATCTCCCACCCACCGGCACCCCACCCCAGGTGCCCCTACTCCCAGCAAAGATACCCGATACCACTATATCATGTACACTCCGTCTCACCTTCCAGTCCTTC
This sequence comes from Spea hammondii, assembly GCA_029215755.1. Taxonomy (NCBI): domain Eukaryota; kingdom Metazoa; phylum Chordata; class Amphibia; order Anura; family Pelobatidae; genus Spea; species Spea hammondii. The sequence goes on along the minus strand of JARDYJ010000003.1, from coordinate 87,291,738 downwards.
CACAGCCGCCAGCACCGCGAACACGACCCACGCCACGAGCATGTCTGGGTGACCCGCGGACACTACACCCGGAATAAAAGATGCCCCTGGATCACCCACTCATCCGGCTAAGGCTCCAAATCGAACGGCGTTATCCCGATCCTTGAACCCCCTAAAGCGGGTGTATTCCGAGTTAGGTTTTTGGTTTTTTTTCGGATGACTGTGCTGCCCCGCAACTAGAATTCGAATTCCTGTGTAGAATCCTCGGGTGTATTCGGGTTACCAGGAGAAAGTATCCCAGTAAGTGTGTCCGTCTGTGGGAGTACTGGAGCGTGTGATGCCTCGCCGCGGGTGTACGAACTCAGTCTCTTTGCCAGTACAGCACTGCTAACACTCCCACTCCCCCCGCGGGCAGATTCGGGTAACTCCCGACCTCACACTGGCGAATCCCGCACTGCAGCCACAGCTCTTACTGGGGGAGGGGAGTGTGTCAATCAGAGTCACTGCCACGCCCCCGTGCCGTGTCAGCAATCCTCAATGCTTTCGCTGGTCTGGTACTTACTATGGCTCCACCTACATGAACGCGAGGCACGTGGGCAAGTGAGTACTGTGGGCAGGACTTAGAGAAAAGATGAATTGAGTTGGGCGGAACCGTGAAAGTTTTACTCCGCCTCTCGGCTTCCATAGGCTGCTGGCTCTGTCACCATGGAAATGCGACTGGGGTTGTCAATCACTAGTGTTATGTTAAAAAAAAGGATAGAAGCAGCGCCCTGTTGTGGCTGGAAGAGAAATTGCAGCAGGTGGCAGAGTGTGAAAGGAGGAAGAAATAAAATAAAAGGTGCAGGAAATAGGACGAGAATAATGGAGAATGTGGGAGATTCATTAAAGGCAATCTATCATCATGCTTATTTCAAAGCACGTCCTCTGCTGTGTCTGGAGCTCCGAAGGCCTGTGCTCAGTTACTGTGCTTTCCCAATCTGTGCTTCTCCATGCGCAAGCGGCGACCTGTTGTAAAATACATGAAATCACAATAGCTGTAGCAGATGAAGTACGCATTGTGCACATGAACTGTATATTATCCGGCGGGCTATACATATAAAATTAGGCCTATAAGCGATATAGCTAATAAAAACAGAAAAGCAGCATTTTACCCATTAAAATAAATGAATATATAAAAGGGCAACAACATTTCAATGATTATTGGTTAGAACACTCTGCTATCATAAATATACACACACACACATACACACTTATATACACCCATATAATCCCATATGGGGGGGGTAACATGATATTTTATTTGTAGATTCCATAGCAGTTTAACAATAGGGGAGAATAACAATTATTAATAACATTTAGAGTGACAATATACAAAATTAACAGGTTCACACATATAGATGGAGAAAGAGGAATTTCTATAATCTGATAATATAATAAGTGATTATTCGTAAGCCTGCGAGTCGGGCCCTCTTTACCTAATGAGCAGGTTTGTCTTAGTCTGTCAATTCTAGTTTTGTCATTCCCTTTGAACGTATGGATTGTAAGAAGTGCTGTGTAAATTGTTGTTGCTATATAAATAAAAGGAAATAATAATTTGTAATTTAAATGCCCTGCATGCCTCCCAACTATCCTGCTTTTCACAGGACAGGCCTGATTTTGCCACTCTATCCCACTGTCCTGTTTTTCAAGACAGAGTTAGCTCTTGCAGGGACAGCAGGACTCGGGACCACAACCCCACAGTCCCAATTTCATTCTCTGTTGTCCCAGACATACTGCGCATGTGCAGCATTGTGCACATGAGAGGTACGTACTGCATCATGAGACCTATGTGTTTGTTAGGAATTCTTCTAGCATAATGTACACATATAATTCACAGTTCTAAGAAAATATATAAATATAAAAATATATATATATATATAAAAAGGACTGGTCATTTGTCCTTTAAAAAAGGCATAATGGGTAGCCAACAGTAAGCTGTCAAACTAATATGTAATAACAGCTCCCATGACTCTAAGCCAGCACTCTAAAAGAAAAGAATTTATGCATGGCTGAGAATCGTTGGATAAGTCCTGGTTGGTCACTTCCCTTTATGTCTGTCTATTTGTACAATATGATTTAAATCATTTATAGTCTCTAGCGAGATCAATAGAGCATGTTGTTTGATGGCATCCTCAAGAACACAGCCATGTACACAGGTGTATTTGTTAGAATTATTTCGGCTCTTAGGGAGTTCATGTGAAAAGTTCCTGTAAACGTTCATTGAAGCCGAAGCGTTGGGCCACAATAGCTTTCAGTAGTGACTGGGGTGGCCGGGTGGGGCATTGGCCGGGGCAATAAATCTAGTCTATCTTCAGATGCCTTTGGCTCCAAGCCAATTGCTGGAATAAATGCCTGGGAGTCTGCAACCGAGAGAGATCCACTAGAGAGAGACGTTTGACATAGGCCAAGGTGTCTCGTCCGGGTGTGGCTAATGACTGTAGGGAATTGAGTATATACAGCCGCTTTCTCGAAATTGGAAAGAGTAATTATTATGAAGATAAACATTATGCCTGTCAATGTGAAAGAATTTACTTGATGCAAATATTGCAAGTTGTTGAAATTAAACAGAGGTGGATCAAATGCCATTCTCTTTAAAAAGAACTAAAGTAGTTTTTACTATTTACTAAGGCAAACACCAATAATAATAATAACAATAATAATCACATTGTATTAACCTTTGTATATAATAATAAAATAATAGAAATACAAAAATTAGTACAATTTAATATGATTATATAAAAATAATAATACAAATATGAATACAATGAAATGGAATTATATAATAATAGAAATAATCACATTGTATTAACCTTTGTATATAATAATAAAATAATAATAATAAAAAATGTCGTATATGATTATATAATAATAATAATACAAATATTAATACAATGAAATGTGATTATATAATAATAATAATAATAAAGGTTAATACAATGAGACCTGATTGACATTCTCATTGCAACTCTGTGTTTAGTGAATAAGCCCTACTTAACATTTTGCTTTTTTTTTTTTTTAGGGATCCATACGTCTGCCCTTTGGAGTCGAGAATGCATTTTGGGTCTACCCTTTCAAACTGAAGCAGCTACAGCCCCAAAGTTTTTCCCTCCCCATTTACACAATCATCTTACTTTTTTTTTTCTTGCATCTGGCTTAAGGGACTTTGTTTTTGAGTTACTGCACCGTGTAATTTTCAGATGATGTGAAATGCCAGAATGAAGACAGTGAATTCCATTCTGTTCAGGCAGATTACTGTTTTTTGAGTAGCAAAATCCCAAAAGACAATATACACCTCTGCAGGCAACATGCGCATATCAATAGACTTTAAAGCCATACCTTGCCTTAAAATGACCTATAAGTAAGTAGTTCATAAAAATATAATGTGATATTGGTACACCCGTTTGGTCACATCTCAAAATCTTTAAAAAAAAACTATTTGTTGCAAATCCTGTTTACCCTTTGTACAGCGCTGCAGAATTTGACGGTGCTATATAAATCAATAAATAATAATAACTAGCCTTGGCAGACATATACAGAATACAAATGTAGTCAAAAAGTTTCTGCAAGTAGACTCAATTCTGACACCATAAGATGAAATCGGGAGCGCAGCCTCTGGCCCCAACTATAGCGTTTGCAGATTATCACCATGCTATTATTTAAAAAAAAAAAATTAGTCAAATGTATTTAAAAAAATGCTTTTTTTATGACAGTTTAAAATAGAACAGTAAGCCAGATTCCTGCGGCATTTAGCACCATCTTTCATCACTGCAGTGAGATATTTTACTTATGAGGTAAGACTGGGCATTTTTTTCTTTTTGTTTACGTTGGAAAATAGACAGCTATGACAGGATACGTTTTTTCTCTGGGGAACTTTTCATGCAAAGTGCTGTACAAGTGACCTCGGGTCATCCCTTATAATAAAAAGCAAAGTAGAGTTTACTTTCATCAAAGGAAATAGTCATTTTCAGGAAGGGCTATAAAAAAAGAGTTCTGGCCCCACAGAATGTTTTAAATAATATATATATATATATATATATATATATATATAATAAAGGATTTTACATTTTTTATAAACTTAGATGATTGGTATTGAATGAGTCCTAATAGGTTTCTGGATAAAATATCTTTTTTTTCATTTCTTAGCTTAAACAGATAATAGCTCTGCCAGATGAAGGGCTTGATACATCTCTCTGGTTCTTTAACCTCAACATTTTTTTTTTATTATTATTATAAATTTTTTTAAACCCAGGAGTGGGTTAATGGTTTTGTATTGTAATAGCCAACTAACTATTCTTCGTATTGTTATTAGGCGCTTAGGGTTTATTCTTCCTGCAAAGTTAAAGGGAGTTTTAGAACGATTGATTTAGTCTTTAAAGGGCAAGAATATTTTTTGCGTATTGCTCACCAATGACAACATGTATGTGTGTCCGGTATCACCACTGAAATCCTTATCTATTTCTTGACTGTATTGACTACAGTCTACAGTCTGCTCTCCGAAACTCGTATGACTCGTTTGAACTTACACGTAACCACTACACGCACATAAAGATGTGATTTAATGATTAGTATAAAAGATCAAATGAATTATAGCACAGAAAATGTGTTGTCATGTTGCCATTTTTTGATCACAGAGATTAGATGGGAAGGATTACGTGGGGTTGAACGTCATGTAAAAACAACAAAAATAAGGCTTAGTGGTTTTAACGGTTAGCATTTTTCTGATGGTTGTAAAACCAGGAGACGATAACAAAATGAAGGCAATTTATGGACAGCAGCCTAATGTCTCACTGAATGTTATCTGTTCCAATTTATCTCAGGATGTCCCATTTCGTTCCCCACACCCGTAATTAGTAGAAGGACTAACATGTTCCAGCAGGTGGAGGGAAAATGTAAGAATAGATCAAGATACACAAAGTCCTTGCATTGGAGATTGGGCTAATAAGTATAAGTAGGGACAGTGTGAGTACGAAGTACTGATAAAAGCACATTGTGTATGTTTGTTGAAGATAAATGCTGTGACAAATATGTATTTGAAGAAATAGGGTGTTTCACTTAATCTGGGAACTGCTATACGAGCCGTAGCCGTGAAAACTAGACTTGTGCATTCGTCTTCGGGCGAACATGAAAACGAACACAAAGAGTGCGTTTTCGTGTTCGTTCCGAAGACACGCCGAAGAGAAGACGTCGGCGGTAAAACGTAGGCGAAGACGAAGACACACACCACGAAGATCTTCGTGATCGTCTTCGTCTACCATTCCCCCCCCCTTCTAACTCTGTTGGTCGCTCGTACAGACTTTAAAAACCCCAATGCTGCAACTTACCCGGCACATCCCACTGGTCTCCCTCCCTGTTCAATTAGTTAAATGTCCGTACGAGCGACCAATAAAGTCGCTCGTACGGACATTTAATAATTGAACAGGGAGGGAGACCAGTGGGATGTGCCGGGTAAGTTACGGCACCAGGAGTTTAACAGTCTGTACGAGCGACCCTATACAGACTGCTGAGCCCCCTGCTGACGACCAATAAAGTTGCTCATACATACATTTAAACTCCTGGCGCCAGAGTTGCGTTAACCCCGTATTAACACCTTAACCGGGAAAACGAAGAAAAACCAAACACGAAGAATGTCCACGAATATTCGCCCGAAGAGAAGACAGGAACGGGCGAATATTTGCGGAATACGAAGATTTTTTCCCCCCGAAGACGAGCACAAAGACGAACACGAAGAGCCCCCTGGTGCCCAAGTCTAGTGAAAACCTCTTTCTAGAGGCACGGGGTAGAGTTCAGAATGTCTGAGCCAAAATGTTTCATAATACATATTTTGAATGTGCGTAAAGGAAAAAGAGACTTCTGATGCTATTCTAGATGTCAGTGTAGCTATTATTAGTGTTCCCACTTCTCACAAAGTTCTTTGTTGTATATTAAGCCAGAACTGTCCATAATTTTAACCCGTTAAACAATAACCTTTCCTCCTTCATTTAGTGTACAGATATCCTCACCTTTTGTACAGCACTAACAGTAATACGCTGATCAGACTAAATATGTATATATGTATATATGCTAAATATGAATATATACACACCTTCCTCTTCCTGTGGTATAACTACACATACCATCTTGTTTTTTTAGACTCTTTTTTTTTATATCTGTTTTACAAGCAATACATTAGGCAATACTTTATATTTTCGTTGCAAATAGTATTTAATTTATCTCTGTTCTGGTCTCTCAGAAAAACAAAATGGCCACCCTTCTTCCTCTAGCAATGTTATTGTGTTTTATCAGTGCTTGTCATTGAATACCGCTTTCATAGTCAGCGTGGTCATGGGCCTAGCATTCACCACCAAATGGAGCTCCCAATTAAGCAGCTGCCTAGAAAACCCTTTTAAAAAAAAAAAGTGTAATCTTATTATTGAGCAGGCAGTCATGAAAATCTTAACCCTAGACCACCAATGCTTTTATAACATTATATTCCAGCTGTACTAATACAACGTGTAGGCCTTAACGCTTAACTATAACTTATTTTTATGGTAAGCGTTCCGTTTAATGTTCATTCATCTTTGGTTTATCTTTTAATCTTATTCCATGGGAGAAACCTAATGAATATAGACACAACGGAATATAAGTGGAAAAATATGAACTAGTGCGGTGGCAGCCATTGCCTTGGATAACCTGCGGGGCAAATAGTGTGCACTAATATTTGTATAATATTATTCAATGGATTCAATGCCTCAGACACCTCTTAGAAACATGTTTTGATCTGGTAGTGTGTGCTTTCATTACACAATTGTGCTCATGTCCCTTTAGTATATATATGCACAAGGCCTGCTGTTGATAGTGTTATATGCGCATTAATGCGTCCTGTGCTTGTATGCGACATCCACTGACTACCAGCAGGGATTGGGCTAAATCAATAATAACCTGCTGCTCTGTTATTAGCAGCAGGGGCCAGTTAGATAACAATCACCTCTCTAAATGCTGCTCTCTGCGGGGTACCTTCCAAAAACACAAGAAAACAAAAACATTTTTAGAGGTATTTGACCAGACATATGCAAAACAGTATACCGATCTATTGGTTCTCGCCACCAGGCTGTGTTTGGTCATTATCATGCGCAATAGGGTTTAATTGAAGCAGCCATAGCTTGTGATTGGCTCATGTGTTTGTCAACCCTTTAATCAGCCTTTTTTGTTTTTTGCAAAGCTTGTATTTTTACATACTGGGGGCGATGAGCAATTCTGATGCAAAGTGGAACATTTCATTGGTCGCCATGGCGATTGCACCTAAAATGCTTTGTTTACACATATCCCCCATTGGGATAAATTGAAGATGAAGGCACAAAGCGAGCTGTTGACTATGCTGGAGAAAGGATAAAAAGAAAAACATTCCTTTCTACAGTGTTTTCTTTTTAGAAAGTCAAAACAACCAGGCGGCTGTCTGAATGTACACCTGTCATGCAAGTGTGTCTACTTCAAAATAAATCCTTATTAAAATAAAAGTGATTTGTATGCCACTGGCACAGAAGCCGACCATACTGGTGGTCAATGTGCTGATGTGCTAAGGTAGCAGGTTAATAGTACATATTTTGAGCGCAATGAAATATATACCAATGCATGAGTCAGGATTAGCCACTGCTTTTGGTAGTTCGGATTAGGAGCATAGGAAGCAGTTATCCGGTACATGGCCAAAAAAAGCTTCAGTATATATCCCATAATACTAAGCAGGACAGTAGCGTTTGCAGGTAGTGGGGATCGTGGACTCGTTATATATATATATATCTGGGGTAGTCTGGGTAGTCTGAGCCGTCTGCCCACAGTAATCTGTATGCTGCCACTGATCCAAAACCAGGTAAAAGCATATCACTTTTGTTATAATCATATCTGGGAACTACCAGAAGCCCTCCCTCTGTAGCCTGTAGCCCAATGACGGCATCACCGTAGGCTGCTGATTTCAGTGGGTGTGGTCAGTGACATTATGGGTGGGGCTAGCCCTAACCACTTTATATTTGTTTTGGAAAGGAGGGGGAAAAGGTGACGGGCGGGCAGTGGGGTGTGCCTAAACACCATTGCTACAACCCAGAGATTGCGGGCCGAGACCCGGAGAAGCAGCAGGTCATCCAGAGTCTCCAAGCGAAAAACCCAGGCATTGCTATAATTATAATACGTATATAATTTAATCGCAACCCATGGGCCTGTTCTTATGAATGGCAATGCAAAGCCTGTAGCTCATTGAAGGGCCAAGCTAGGGTATATGGTTGTTTGTATTTTCATTTTACTACTCAATTACTACTTCATGTCACACAAAGAAGTGCTTTTTGACAGACCCTGATATTTACACACACCATAGTCTGCTGTGCTGCATAATGATGTGCGCTCTGGTGTATATACTGACAAGAACTCGAGGAATAAAAGAAGTCAGCATGCAGAACGGATGTTCTCCGAATGAAATGTCTGTTGTTTGCCTGGCTCTCTCATTTTAACCAGCTGCATCTCAAAGCATTTCAGCTGGAAAATACAAGACACCAGGAACCTTCCCACCGGTTACATGTCACCATTGCCATGTTATCCTGCAGACAACGCAGTCAAATCACTCGGATTTTGTCTCTCTTTGTGTTAAAGCAACACATTAACAGCCACTGTTAAATAGAAGTACATTTCTAACTTGAGTGGGGTTTCTTTCATAGGGACTTGCACATTCCTCAGGTATTATGTAAAGGTAGTTGGCAGATTGGAGGTTGCGTTTTACGAAGGGGCTGTATCTTTGTCTGACGTGGGCACGTGGCTTGCATAGCTGTGCTGGAATCAGCCGTGTATTATGTCTCTGTGTCATATGGAAATCATTAGAAACCTCAGCAAACAGAATCCATAGGGTCTCAACTAACAACTGCATTTGCATGAGAAATATGTGCCTGTATATGTCTATGTACAGTAGGTGCCAGTCAGCACATGAACGAATGTAGGCATATAAAGCTATCATTTTACATGTATTTCCTATGCATATATGCATGTTAAATTGCCCAGTAATTAGACTGTGTTACGTCTGATCAGCTTAATGCATATGTTAGCTGCATCACATTAAAGTTTCCTTGTGTCCCCCTTGTATATGTATGGAGAGTATCTGTATGTGCCACTTCCCTGCCTCCCCCAGCCATATTCCATGCAGGAGATGTTTTGTACCCAACATACCTCCATACATGTGATTATGGTGACCACATCAGCCATGTTTTCCAGGACACATATCATTTTTACCTAGTGCTGCCCTGCAGTATGGGGAAGTGACTAATTGGTTGCCTTCCGTGAATCTATACATCCCACATACTGCAGGGTAGCACTTTACTATATAAAAAACGTATACATGTCCTGGAAAACATGGCCAATGTGGTCACCCTACATGTGATGTACTTACCTACAGTCAGTTGCAGGGCTGGCTCAGCAAATGCACGCGTGAAATCGATGCCATTGATTCATGCAGCCAATCAGTGGCAAGACTCATCAAACCATGGAGGAGGAGGACAGCAGCAGGGCTGCTGTTTCTAGCTCAAGTAAGTGTTATTTATTTTTTATTTATTTATTGCTTTAATAAGTATTCTTCTTTAGAAGGGCTGCTGGGGACAACAGACTTTACCTTTAAAGACGAACCATAGCTCTCACAGCATTTAGCTTGTGTGATTTTGTTTTTAAATCACTGTAATTGTTTTGGCTACATATTGTTTAAGTAAGGGAATATACTATTACAAGTCGAAATATGTAAATAAAGGTGGCGGAACTAACATATTCATTTCCTACTTCTTCCAAAATGTCATATGGCCAAGGAGGGAGTTTGGTTAAGTACCCTTTCACCAAGGCTTTTTATGTGAAGGAATTAAAAAGAAGAGTGTATTTACACAACGTAATTTGTAAACACATCCCCTGTTATTTAGATACACATTTACACATGATACATACTCACATCTGAAGAGCCCTATCTGATCAATGAGACTATTTAACTTTTGTTTTAATGGGGCAATTTCATGGAAACAGCCTCCTTTGAAGGTGTTTTCCTATTCTCAGAAATGAGTTCTTTCATGTGAAATGGATTCTATAAGAAACCAGCTCGTTTGTGGAGTTATCAGAGCTGTTTACTTAGTCAATAACTGATAACATTTATTGCCACAACCACAATAGAACTCTTTGTCACCTGATAATTTTAGAATACTGTGCAGTGAAAGTGCCTGTCTGACATGGCAGCGCAATAACTGAAAGGAAAAACTTACACACGGGCGAGTTTGTTTAATGTTTGAATAGATTGAATAGCTGGGTAAATATATGCTAACAAACCTTGACCCCCAAACCGCTGCCATCATTCATTAAAATGCATAGGATAAAGTCTGTAGAATCAGGGAATCACTTCATTACATTACATTTATTAATGTAGCTGCAGCAGAGTCCGTAGCGCTGTTACGATAGGAGACAGAAAAAATATTTAAGTAGACAATATAGAATTGACAGTAACATTCACACATTAGGACATACAGGGCCGGACTGGGACTGAAAAGCAGCCCTGGAAAAATTTGGAGACCAGCCCCATATAGTTTATCTCACGGTGAAGCTCTTATACCCACACGCACCCCTTATACATACCCGAGTCACACTATGTGCAATTCTTTTTATCTCATTATTTGTATTAAAATGCCAGAAAGCAAAAGTGTTAAAAGGCCCTAATAAATTAAATACATTACACATAATAGGATCAAAACATTTACTACTGCGAACATTGTTAGATGAAAGAGTTCCATTTTATTTAGTGGAACAAAACACTGATCACATTATTCTTCACGATATTCTGGTAAGAAACTTTTATTTCTTTATTAATTCATGTAGACTATTTTTTTCCATATTTAATAAAAGCTATGATTGAGACATATTTGGTTTTTATTTCCTTTCATTTGACAACCTACCCCCGAGTTATGCACCTCTGCCCCCAGGCTTGCCACTCTGCCCCCCTGATATGCCTTCTAACCCCCTATATGCCACTCTGCCTCCAGAAATGCCTTATACCCCCTATATGCCACTCTGTCCCATGATATGCCTTCTAACCCCCTATATGCCACTCTGCCATATAGGGGGTTAAAAGGCATATCATGGGGCACTCTGCCTCCAGAAAAGCCTTATGCCCCACTATATGCCACTCTGCCTCCCTGATATGCTTTATACCCTCTCTTTATACCCTCACTCTGCATCCAGAAATGCCTTATACCCCTATATGCCACTCTGTCCCATGATATGCCTTCTAACCCCCTATATGCCACTCTGCCATATAGGGGGTTAAAAGGCATATCATGGGACAGAGTGGCATATAGGGGGTATAAGGCCTTTCTGGAGGCAGAGTGGCATGAAGGGGGTTAAAAGGCATATCATGGGGCACTCTGCCTCCAGAAAATCCTTATGCCCCCTATATGCCACTCTGCCTCCCCGATATGCTTTATACCCTCCTATATGCTCCTCTGCCCCATGATATACCTTTTAACCCCCTTTATCCCACTCTGCCTCCAGATATGCCTTTTGACCCCCTATATGTCACTCTGCATCCAGAAATGCCTTATACCCCTATATGCAACTCTGGCATATAGGGGGTTAAAAGGCATATCATGGGACAGAGTGGCATATAGGGGGGTATAAGGCATTTCTGGAGGCAGAGTGGCATATAGGGGGACACACTTACATACACACACATGCCGATTTTTTTTGTTTTTAAAAAATACAAAAAACATTATACAGTACAAAAAATACATTATTTTACTCACCTTCTACTTCTCTTGACTTCCTGGTAGCTGCACACTGTTCTCCTCTATGCTGACAGGATGCCACTGACCTGACATCCGGTGCTGCGGCAGTCTGAGTGCGAGGGGGCGGAGCTTCCACCTCACGCTGCTCCCATCACTATGCAGCCATCAGACTGCTGGGAATGTAATCTAAACGGCCGGTGCGTGCTGATGCCGCCGGCCGGAGCTACTTTAACACTTTTTTTTTTATTTATATGGTAAGCTGGATCGGCGTGTCATATAAAGTAAAAAAAAAGTATTAAAGCAGAGCCGGCCGGCGGCATCAGCACGCACCGGCCGTTTAGATTACATTCCCAGCAATCTGATGGCCGCATAGTGATGGGAGCAGCGTGAGGGGTGAAAGGTCAGTGCGAGGGGGCGGAGCTTTCACCCCTCACACTGCTCCCATCACTAGACGGCCATCGCACACGGCTGCTGGGTGCTGATGCCGGCCGGCCGCATCAGCACCCAGCGGCCGCTTTGGTTAGATTTCGGGAAGCCTGGGGGGCAATTGCCCCCCTGCCCAGCCCGCCCCTGGCACCGAGGGAGGCGTTCATTGCCATTTGCAGCCGCTCAGCGGCTGTCTTCATGGTAAGTGCCGGCCGCCCAGCCCACGGACCTTCCGGCCTACCGGGAAATTTCCCGGTATCCCGGTGGGCCAGTCCGGCCCTGAGGACATATTGGTACAGGAGAAGAAGAGCATACAATCTATTAGTTGCTTGGGAGGGATGAGACAGTAGGAAAGGAATTGCTTGGGTGAGGATGATTTGATTGTAGGTGTTGTGGTCTTGCCGGTGGGGATGATGTATGTATGTATGTATGTATGTATGTATGTATGTATGCGTCTATCTATATAGGGTTTATTATAAACTAGGTTTTTTTTTTAGGAGTTGTATATTTTTACTCCCCAATTTTACTTGTGGTGTAACATAAAATGTCAGGGACCCTTCTCTCTATGTATGTGCCCTACATTGGCCTATATCATTGGACATGCCACTGCGGACATGCAAAACCACTACTTTAGTGGTTATACTATCGTGAAAATAAACAAATGCGACATATTTTTCCTCTGTAAGAAATGAATGGTAGCCCCCCACCAACATACAGTCCTCCAAACCTGAATTTCCAAATGTGATAACATAATCATAAAAAGTCAGGCAAAAGAACTTACCCAAACATTGTTACCGAATATGTGAAAAGTGCATGTTCATGTGTCACACATTCAATTTGCAACATAATAAATTAAGTACTTTTTGGTTAAATGAACAGTTACGCACATGTATTATTTTCATTTCAATGTTATTTTTAGGATATTGTAGCCTCCACCACAATTTCTCCGTTGTCACTATGACAATAGGCTAAACATGGAATGGGCATGGTGCCTATGGAATCAGTCCTTGAATAGGGGCCAAACACTATCGAATAGCATCTGAAGGGGTTGTTAGGGCAGCTTATCATAATTTATTCATTTATATAGCAGCATCATATTCCACGGCGCTGTACAACAGGCAAACAGGACATAGCAACTAATCACAACAATTTATACATGAGGCTGGCCCTGCTCATCAGAGTTTATAATCTGGAAAGAGGTGGAGATATATTACACAAGAGCTGAAAGTACAAACGTCTGATGTGGACCAGCAACCCAATGTAAGCATAGTTTAAATAACTGATAGTAAACATACGTATAGACTGAAGAATAAGAAGGTTTGGTGGGAGACACCTGATGGCTTTAGTGAGACCAAGAAAGGTGAGGCAGCGGTAGGGGGTCCTAAAGTAGATTTCACTTTATTGCAGTTGAATGGGTGATGGTGTGACAGGTGAACATGGACTTTCCCTTAGTTTTTGTGCACTGTTGTAAAAGTTAAAAACAAGCAAAGTGGGCGTTGGAAAATAATTTAGCATAAAGAGTCATTATTTGAAGTTACCCATAATTTCCAACTCGATCTTTATAGAACTCAAACTCTGACATCTTAATGCCTCTCTCTCAAGAATCTGCCATAATTATTTCCAAAATTCACCTTAGTGTATAAATCCGAAATAGTACATTTTACTAAAATAAACGATTGAGCAAACAGGGTTCTGCTTGGGAGAATATATTTAGGGAGGTCTTCACGTTTATATAGAAACTGCTGGAGCCGACTAAGAATTGATTGGGTCTCTTTGTTCCTGTATTTCTCTTTTGGGTTCCAATTTTTTCTTTACGCTTTCTGCCTCAGCTACAAGGTTGAATGTGGAGGATATGCTGCCAGTTGTTAACAAGCTTACACAGAGAAAGAGACAGGAGAAATGGCTACAAAGCAGAGGATCTGGAATATTTTCAGGTTGCAAAGCATCAGCTTTAATGACATTACTATTAGCCTTTAATTACTCGATAAAGCATCAGTGTTAATTTGCGACCCAGCGATTACCGACTTGTTGTGTTGTCGCTACCCAGCTTTTATTAGAACTCCTAAGTACAAGAATATTATACTGCGTGAGATAATAACTAGTAATTGTCGAGTAGTGATGTCAGACCTAGCTTGTTAAAATTTGGAACCTTCTCAAGCTTTTCACACCAAGAAAAAAAAACATGAAAACCTTAGACCATTGAAGCTCTAGTGACTGACAAAAATGAATCTAAGCAGACTGCAGAGCTATTTCATTTAACAGGATGTTCAGTTTAGCTTTGATTTCTAATTGGTTCTTTTCTCCGTAACATGATCTTAGACCTTAGAACAACGTGTGCATGTCAGAATAGAGCTCATTTTAATTACTTGCCATCTGCAAAATCCTTTCATCGAATGCAAGTTTAGCAACGCTCTTGCCGGTGATAGATTTGAAAAATCCACAAGAAATGTCCTTTTTTGCACATTTGGTTTTCCAGTCCATATAAACCACAAGTCTATTGTCCCAGAAACTTTGGCTTCCAGTGCCAGAAATGTGTTAGAATTATATGTAAGACACATGCACCCTCCTGCGTCTTAAAGGGACACCTTGGAGAATAAAAGCGTGTTTCGTGTTAATTATCCTCTGCGGAAGAAAAGGACAGTGTAGACCATCGCCAGAAATCCAGTTGTCCAGCAGTGGATCAACAATGGAACCCCATGGAGGCATTTTATGTCATCGAACAATTAATATCTATATGAATTCCTAGGAAACAAGGCATTGAAGGGAAATCCTGAAGGGATGCCTATATATATATAACATTCCTTTTCACTTGTCATTTAAGTGTTAATATATGATCTAGGGATACATAAAAATGCATGTCAAAAGCACATGAAACAACAATTACAAACAATTAGAGGGTGAAAACAAGGTGAGTCCGACAGAAGGGCCCTTCAAACAACTTCCTAGCTGCAAAAAACGGATATGTGAGGAATGTGTGAATAGATAACTCAGCTCCCAGGTAACATTGCTGTCTTTTTGTTGCTGTCAGATATGTTGATTGTAGTCGAAGACTTCTGGCATTCTTGCTCTGAAGAGCCAACTATCTATCAGGTGAAATGTGTGAGTCACTTCAGGGTTGCTTGATCTATAAACTACCTGCATGACTTATTATAGAGGCATGCAGACATCAGCCATCACAGATCTCCTGTAAATGCTGTTTGTAAGGCATCTCTTCAAAGCATTACAGGTTTCAGCTAATTAGTCTTATGATTTTTCACACTCAGGACAATGTCATTGCAAGGTCATAACCATACACGAGAACCCTTGTGAACTAGTAAAGCAGAGTCCATATGCCTAATGTGTCCAACGATTTGACCTAAACAGACAAAACTGGGTGCAGAATAAGCATGAGGAGGCTTGCAGCCTTCCACCCAGGCTGGCCAAAAGGTCCAGTAATACAGAAGCTCAAAACACATACTGAATACAAATTACCCCAAGTCACTCAAAGTGCACTGCCAAGTCTACAGAATGGACACAGCCATGAAGGAAATAGTGCCTCCACTTTAATATAGACTACGTTTAAAAATGAAACACCAATAAAAGAGGAGAGCTTCTGTTAGTGGTTTAAATTCTTCCAAGCTGAGCAGCCTGGGGCTCTTGGAGTAGACAGCATCTGGTCCAGGTATACAAATGATCTATACACGAAACCATCAGCAGTATTAGACATTCCTCTCTTTGCATTAACTAAACATTACTATAGGACCAGCCAAGTGTGTTTTTCCTGCAAATGAGGCTTGGTTGGCCCAGAAAATAAAGTGAAACTTTTTTCATTGCAACACAACTCAGTCTCCACTAATGTACCAGGTTCAAACATGCTGTGAATACATGTATTACAATAACCAGACATCAGCCGTACCAAAAGTAATGTTGGTTGAAGTAAAAAAAATAATCCCTGCTTGGCACATTAGAATCTAGTATGGGTAAAAAAAAAAATTGTTCTCATCGCTATAACATAATACATCAAACTAAATCTGATGTAAAATGCTGAGTTACTATTTTTGAAAAACTATTGACTTGTGCTGTCTGTGAGTCTTGCTGTGTGTCCCACGTGTTTCTTCTTCCAGATTTACCTCTGTAGGGAAACCAATGTTCTGATGAGTGGCCACAGATAAATAAAGTTTGGCTTCAGTGCCCAAGGCATGAGACACTTAAAAAAGGGGACAGAGCATGATGTGTGAAAAGTGCTGATTGCATAGCACTGTGTAAACCTCCCTCTGGTCTTTAGAAGTGTTCTTGCCTCTGTTGCTTGGTCAAATGTGTCTAATTAATGTACTGTCAAAGTGATCATTATGTCTCAAGTGGCAGTATCGGTTCAATGGTATTATGTGCTGTATTATTGTTGTTACATACAGTATAACTGTAATGTTAACTTTTGGTTTTCTGGTATGTAGTGCCCTGGGCACTTTCAGCTACCGAATGACCTTATTTTACAAGGTGTGTTTTCCTGAGCACAGACAGCACTGCGTAGTTGCATGTTGCCTTTATAATTTCTTTAGTGTCTGGATAAAAGGAAACTCTCGCTGCCTTGCTCTTAGTCATAGGACCAAATTTGTAGCTGTTTTTAAACAAATATAAATCACTGGGTCAGTGAGTAAAAATGCCAATGGAAAGCTTCAAAGACACTGTGACACATTTGGACGAAACTTTATGATTCGTAAGGGAGGAGGAAGGGTTTCTACTTTCTACTGAGTTACAGGAGTAAATGTGGAGTCATTTTTGGATGGTGATTGTCTCCCATTCTAAAGATTTGCTCACGTCCACACTTTCTTCTCTCTACTGAGAAGCGAGATGCCAGACAAGAAATATGGGCAGCCATGCCAAACCTGGACAGTCTTGGGAAAATTATGCAAGTACATCTGTTGTCACCATTTAAATGAAAACAGATATTTACATGTCATCATCTGAATAACAGGAGCATACAGGAGAACCTTCTTCAAAAATGTACCTTGTAATAGACCATCAAGAAGATTATATTACATTGACTTGCTAATGGTACCAACCAAATGGTTCTCATAATAATCCTTATGAAAACAATTACAGGAGGTAAATGTATTCTTTTAATCACCTGCCTTCAAGCAAGGATTGCAGCTGTGATATACCAGCTCCAGACAATGTGACCCTGAGAATCTGCCATTTAACCCTGAATTTGATACAAACCTTGACAGTTCCCAGGTATAAAAACCATCTCATCATTCTAATCCTAAATCAAGAATGTTGTGTACTTAATATTCTTATTTGCTCTGGGCAGAAACATTTCCGGTCATGCTAGCTCCAGTCCTTACCAGGCAAAAATAAAATAAGGATTAGGACATACTGAATGATACAAAACAGGATATAAAAAAGGTGTGAAATTTGATGGCCTTTCTGTGTCTATCCCCAGGAGATTCACAAGTATCACGGTATGGGCAAAGCAAACAACAACAAATGGAGGCAAATGGACACCAGACAAAAGGAAAACAGCACACAACTCCTATAATCACAGTAAGAAAGAAGGATATTTGCTGTCGACAGAATTCTTGTACCACAAGGCAACAAACTGAGTGATTGTGCCGGTCATTTAATTAATGTTAAACTTATTAACGCACAAAGAGAAATGTGTTAAAAAGAACTTTTGTAAAGAAGGCACAGGAACCATAATATACTGCATTGTATTGTGGTGTAGCTTAGTTCCAATAGCTAATTAACAATGAATGCACAAAAGTCTGCATTCATACTATGTAAGGCAGCAGGAAGTATGTGACCCTTGATATACTCTGAACTAACAGCGATCCACATACCAGTATCATGCTTACTTCACCTTATTGTAATGCATGTGACACATTATCAGTTTTATGGATATACAGTCGACACGTTTTAGCACTCTAACTGCTCTGCCCATTACCTAAAACATGGAGTTTGCTGAAGACTTTCAATATTGTATATCACAGATTTCAAATCCAGATGATGCATACCAAACTGGCCATGGATATATACTATATATATATATTTACTATAGTTATAGCTTTAACAAGGAAAACCTTTATTAAGAAATTAATTTATACTTAGTTTAAGGCAACCCCCCAAAATAAAAACTCATATTTTGCTAATTAGTACCCATGTATACCAAACCTAATAATTTAAGTAAGCTAAATAATTTTTGAAAGCTCTCTTATGCTCCTTGGTAAATCTAGCCAACTGATGTGCTTTTACACTTGGTTGCATATGTAGCCCATGCACATTGACAGTACACAATATACCGCTGGGTAGGCCTACATGAGGAGGGGTTAAATTCTATAATAATTAAAACAAATAGTCCTAAGAATACACATTTACAGTTGTATGACATTCATTTTGTACCTTTGGTTCACCAGCTTTTGGGTGCTACAATTTCCATCATTCTGCTTGATGGTGATCAGAGCTGTAGTCCAGAAAAATCTACGTAGAAATATTTTAATAAAAAAAAATATCAAAGTACACTTCATAGAACAGCTGGCAGCATAAGTGGAGGATGCCTATCAGCTGGCAGTGATTGTTATACAGAACACATAGATAACATTAAAATAGAAGGGGGACCATGCTCTTCTGAGTCTATAATCTATTAGATTGAAGAATAACCTCCTATGGATTATCATTCCATGCTCCAGTCCTAGATATTTATGTTTTCTATAATGAAAGTATGTTTGTTATGTATATTATGTTATACCCGTTACGCACTTGATAAAAAACGAACAGGGGATGTGTTGGGAGGAGATGCTTTGTCCAAGAAGCATAACAATTCGAGTGGGGTCACAAGCTGTGTAAATATTCACACCTACGCATTGGACACAGAGATTGAGGACAGTAGCTTAGTTTTCAAAGGCATGTAGAGTGTGGAGAGTATGCAGTGAGGTCAGCAGGAAGGAAGACAGGTCAGGAGCTGAGAAACCACAGAAGTGCGTATGAATATGTATAGTCGCAATGTTGCTCGGACTCCAAAGACATGGGTGAATGCTATGTGACAGAAACTAAATCACTAGACCATGGTGTCATGAAGTAGTTATGTATTAAGTCTTTTTCCCACACAGGGTTGATCTATGTGAAACTAGGATGATCTCCTTAGACATCACATGAAGCTGTGACTGCTATGATCTACCAACAGCATTATAAGTGCCTCTGATGGGATCACAACTAAAAAGGGGGTATTCTCCATTCTCTGCGTACCCCCATAAGCTCTCAGTAGTGATACAAAATGATTTCTCCATATACTAATAATGCCTCACAACTGTCCCACTTTGCACGGAACAATCTCTATACTGCTGAGCACTACCTCTGTCCTGCTTTTCGGGACAGAGGTAGAGCTCGGCGGAACAGCGTGATTCAGGACAACAATCCCACGGTCATTTTTGCCCACTGTACAGCATATGGCTTTATATAAATTAATAAATAATAATAATTGTCTCAATACCATGAAGGGATTCAACCAAGTATGCTTCTTACCATTGCAATTTTTATCACTTTACACCAGAGTAACTAATATATATACCTGCCCACTGGTCCCCGCAACTCTGGTCATGTTTGCTGGAGTATTAATGGCGGGTTGCCCCCGGGGCATGGTCTTGCTGTCATGGTATCACTGAACGGCAGGGTAGTTCTTCCCTTGCCCTGCAGTGCTGCTGCTACAAATTGGGGAACCCTCTTCTCCTCTGGTGGTTGTGGGTGACCACTGCTGGCCTATTGTGTGCCTATAAATTGCAACACCTGCCCTATATTTTTAAAGGGAAACGCATACCTATTTTTAATTCCTGGGTGTGCACTTATACCTATATATACCCTCACTGTCCTTGTAGCATTGCCCATGCAAAAGTTATCTTTAGTCTCTGTGTGTTATGCGTTGTTATTGCCTTGTCCTGTGCCCTGCACCAGTTTCCAGTTCCTTGCCTTGATCACAAATTATCATATTCTGTTGTACTATCGTCATTGAATCCTGAACTGTGTCCCAGACCACTACTTGGCCTTGACCTTCGTTCCTGCCTTATGCCTGTGTACTGACGTCTTGAGTCCTGCTCCAGTATACCCGACGTTGGCCTTCCTTGACAAAGATTCTTCCTTACTACGTTCTTGCTGTCCCTGTGCTGTTCCTGTGCTCTGCAATTGCTCTGCATTGCGGTATAGGATGCCTATACCTGGTGTGATATTATTTATTACCATTTATTACCTTCCCGGTAGCAAAGTATTTGTCATCATCCCAGAATGGACAATTTTCATAATTCGTTTTTTTTTTTTATTACATGTTAAAAAATCGTTTTTAGAAATAATGTAGCGCTTCCTGTTTGAAAACAATTTTAGTTTTCACAGAATATAAGGTTTCTAGACAGCTACATATTAGTCATTTGTATGTGTTCTAGCTCCGTTATCTTACCTAATCTTCAAGACAAACAGCCGGACCATCTCAAACAGACACTCTGACTAATGAAATCTAATGAGGAAATCATCAAAAAGAGGAAATATATGTGGTGTCATCCAAAATATGGACTGAATTGAAATACACCTCGGTTTTACCTAGATGTTTGTGAGAAATTACCAACTGTAGGGAGTGTAACTGGACTTGTGGCCTCCTGGGAAGATCAGTAATCTCATTAGAGCCAAGTACATTATGGACAACAGTCCAGGTGCTTTAGTTGAGATTGTTTTGACTAACATGGTATCAAACATGTTGAGAAACAGACACAAGGACAGGACATGGATGGACATTAAAGGAGGTCTCCTCCTAAGGACATTCATACATGCTAGGGGGCTCTGCAGAGAGGAGCACGGCCCACAGAGCATGATGGTGGAGGAACCCACTACATTTATTTCTGGTAGTGTTCTTTTGCTAGGAACCTTAGAAGATGAAGTCAAAACTCTGGGGGGAGGAAGCTCCTCTCCTACTACTCTGTTTGGTATGGACTTTTTCCAGGAATTCAAACACAGTATGCCATTGAAGAAGCCTGGCACCTAATGTGTTGTGTTAATGATACTTTGAGATTTGGTTCGTATTTCCTGATTTGGAGCAGAGAACAGGTCGCTATAGGCGACTCTCACAGGCGGATCCTAAACTTGTTTAGGACAGCTTGATAAAGACTAATCTCCAGCACTCTCTCTCCTGTTCCAGACCCCTCGGCCCATTGTGTTTTCTTATATCCATTTACACACACAACCCTATCCTCAGATGTCATACCTCCCACAATACTACTTTTTGTGTCCCTGGAACCATTTGTCATGAATATTGTTGCTTCCTTGTGCTGTGCTGCAACACAGTATATGAGTTTTTTGGTGTACTATTATAATTATGGACAGTACACAAGCTATCCCTGTATATCGTTGGTTGGACTGCCAATGTTTTTATTCTGTGTTGTGTCGCAGCATGTCTTGAATATAATATGTATGTTCTGTCTTTGAATAAACTCAATCAAGCATGTAAAGGAATGTTATGGGAACAAAGTCATATAAATTCGGTCATATAATAAACATAGTTGAGAGAGTGGATACAACAGAAATGTATGAAGGGCATTAATATCTACCCAGAATACCTGCTTTTAACAAATGACTGAGAAATTGAAACCTGTGGTATCTGTGTCATCGGCATATTTACATTGTAAATTGACATCATTGTTTCCCAAATATTAATAGATGCCATAATACAATACACTTTTATGCCATTTTCATCACTTTTATTTTCACTCATTTTATTGGCTATTTCCTTAAATCATATTGGTCATGCTACACAGCATTGATTGATGGATTCTTGTTCACACCGCTTTACTTCTGTTTTTCTTTATTAATGGTTTCAGTGTTGGACCGCTCGCGCCAGAGGGAGCAACGCCCATTTACCAATGCTGCTAGTGTTGTAGAACAAGGGTGTTAAGCTTGTTTGTTATTCACAAAGCTTTAGGATAAATACGGTAATTCAAATGGTTTTGGGGGTATATCACTGCAGTGCATATTTACATAAAAACTGATTGCTATATATTTCACATATCAAAGACACAGTAAATGAAGTGCTTTGCAATAAGCAAACATTAATATCTTTCACTTCTTTATAACAGAACATGTTCACTCGCTGGCACCAAACAGCTTACTGAACCAGTTCTACCGTGGTAATTTTCTCTTACTGGCACCATTAGATTTTTCTTCACGGGTTCTAGGAGAACAAAGAGCTCTTCCTTTTGAAGCTGAAATCATTACTCCTGGCAGACTGTTGTTTTTTTTCCCCATTACATTTCTTTAATAAAGCAATGTATATTTAGTTACAGAGATGAACTATTCGTGAAAATGCTTCCTTATCCAGTTAACGCATAAATAAAATAAATACATATCGCAATTTGGCATTGACCCTGTAATGAGGTTTTGGGAGAATGACGGTAATAAAAAATGCAAGAGGAGTCAATGTGCTGCTGAAAGGGTTAACATTATATATACCAAATCAATACAACGCAGAAAATATTATATATTTCATTTTGTTTATCCTGTCCACTTACTGTCAAGAGCCAGGAGAAAAAAAAAAAGGCGAGATGCTGATCTGGGAACACAATTGTAACATGTCAACACGTTTCACACCCTTTTAATAAATTGTGCAAATGTAACCATAACAAATCCAGATTAAATGCAGAAGAAGTGTTTGGGAACAATTTGGATTTTATACTGTGCCAGAAATATCTAAATTGTGCACTAACCTATGATTATTCTTAGCAAAAACACATGTCAATGCAAGCCATCATCTTTAACCCTTTGTTGAAAGTGAAGGGTATCCGACTATGGATGTGAAAGGTTTCATCATTATCCATGTGGCCACAGCAAATATATTGGCACTTGGTTTGCAGTAACTACAGAAATGGTTTGTGTTTATTAGCAGAGAGCCTGACACTGAAACAAATGCTTGGAGAGACAAACTGATCACAGATGGCGTGAACAAAATATTGAGACTAAATCCCCTGGCCATAAATACTAAGCAAAGTCTAATTTACTAAATATAGGGCAATATCCCATTATAACTGGAAATGGTCACTAATTGGTGGGTTTTTTTTGTTGTTGAATGAACTCTCTCTAATAAAAACCTGTGCGATTGTTTCAGTTAGACTCTAAAATAAACAAAAAAATAAAAATATATTAAAGCCTTCATACGGTATAAAATAAGCCTTATTTTTAAGCGTCACATCCCTGATTTTTTTTTTATTTCTAATGGGCTCACTATTTGTTTTCGCATAAGGCATCAAGGAGATATACTATATGATAACAGTGTTTACTGGGAAAACACTGTAGTTACGGAGTATGTTGCTACCCATAGATAAAGCATTATCAAGTCCCAAACTGTATTAGAGGCAATTTCGGCGCTGCTTTGTTCTCAAGCAAGTCATACAGGAACACCTAGATTGTAAATACTTCTGCAACAAAACTTCCACTCACAGGAGATCCAGTTGTGGTAATTAAAGAGGCTTATACCCACCAAACCTCCATATAATTAATTATTTTATATGGCATCTCAGACAAAGTTTCTTTAACCAAAATACTATCCTTAAAGTCGAAAATACAAGTCAAAAATAGCCTATTTAGCAATAAAAATCTTACCGTATTTGCTCGATTATAAGACTACCCCTCAAAATTTGAATTTAATTCAGGAAAAAAGAAAAATCCTGAATATTAGCAAAAATGCCTTATACTCCCTGTATGCCACTCTGTGCCCCCCAGATATGCCTTATAGCCCCTATATGCCACTCTGCCTCCCTGATATGCCTTTTATCCCTCCATATGCCACTCAGCCCCCGTCTTACCAATGCTTCCCCAGACTCATCCTCAGACTTCCTGGTGCCTAGTGGGGCAGCCGGTGGACGTCTGGACGATGTGCATAGACAACCTCTGCTGCCCGTTAGTTCCGCCGGGGCTCCGCCATAGTGACATAACCTTGCGGTGCTCTATCATAGAAGCCCTGGAGTGAGTGCCGGCAGCAGCAGAGGTTGTCTGTGCGCATCGCGCAGACATTTGCCGGCTGCCAGGGAGGAGGTTCCACGTCCCCTGCAGCGCTGCGAGGGATCCTCCTCTCTGGCAGCCAGTGAATGCCTGCGCAATGCGCGCAGACAACCTCCGCTGCTACCGGCACTTACACTGGGGCTTCTATGATGGAGCACCAGAAGGTCATGGCACTCCATCATAGAAGCCCCCAGAGGAAGTACCGGCAGCAGCGGAGGTTACCAGAGAGGAGGATCCAGGTCCCCTGCAGCCCTGCGGGGAATCTGGATCTTAGTCTTATAGTCAGACCGCTATTTGAGGTCTGATTATAAGACGTCCTCGAATATGATGATGGGTATTTTTTAGAGCATTTGCTCTAAAAAAATACTTGTCTTATAATCGACCAAATACAGTATTTCTAGGAATTGATTGTGAAACTAGAGATAACCTCCCAACATTTAAAATGTCTGTTATCCTAGGAAGCTTTCACAAAGAGGGACACTGGTTTAAGGGGCTGTGGTTAGTGGCAGGAATTTATTGAAGGCTTTTAAGGTGACCTATTGGTATTTATTGAGTAAGCCTAAAGATTGTAAGCTTGCGAGCAGGGCTCTCTCCACCTACTGTATCGGTTTGTCTTAGTCTGTCAATTCTCGTCTTGAATACCCCTTGAATTTATGTATCGTATGAAGCGCTACGTAAATCGGTGGCCCTATATAAATAAAAGATAATAATAATAAGGCTTTTAGATGAAAAATAACACATTTTATTTACATAATTTAATCTATAAGTACATTGTCTGACTTTTAGGGTTGTAGAACATGACGATACACCCGTACCAGCAAACATTGAGACTGCTGCAAAAGTGGGACTTCAATAGGGATTTATCTTTCAAAGAAGGACTGTCTCTTCTCAAAAGGGAGACTAGGGAGGCGTAAAAGTATAAGCAAATACTATTCCATGTAAGCGTGTGTCCATGCATATCAAATCAATTCTATATTTCAAATAGGTTATGATTCCATCTATGAATCCTTTTGATTTACATTCTTATAGTAAACTAGTGCCTTGAGTAAACAAATCTTAAACAAATGTATGCAAAAAAAAAAGGCACATCAGTAGTTCCCAAATTAGAGGTTGACATCAGAAACACAAAGGGCACTGGATTTAACCTGTTACGGTACCGACATTTGCATGGTGCCACAAACCATAAAAGCACTTAAATTCCCTATACTATGCAAGGTTTTACATTGTAAATGTATACACAGAAGAACACCATTAGAATAAATCTTTGTTATATTTATCTCTGGTATTTGAGGTCAGGACCCTTAATTGTAATACCTATGTATAGGCAAACCCTGCCCTAAAAGATTACGGGGACTTACAAAATAAAGTTTATTGTTTTGGGAACATAAGTACCATTTGTTTACAATCTTTTTATTTGTCACTAGGGGTTAAAGGCACTTCCCAGACACTGAAGCAGAAATCAAGAATTTAGGGAAAAGTTAAGATTGCTATCTATTGAAATAAAACATTTCTAAGTAATGAGTGCACTTAAGTCGTTGCTAACTATTAACATTTGGTGGCTTTTTGTAAGTAATGGGACCATTAGCTAAGTATTACCCATTTTTTTTAATTAGCTGGTGCTAAACTAAAGTATTTTGATGGGTAGGTCTAAATATGCAGTTTTTTTCAGGCTAAAAGTACACATTACCTACATACCTAAATATGTTAAGTCCATAGAACACTGATGTCTGAGCCTCATGGTATTTGAGCTGAATGGCCAAGTTTCATTGAAAGTTTTTTTTTAATTATTATTATTTAGGGCATTCCAGAGGATTGTAGCAACCTCTGGGAATATTACTACTATTATGTATTGTCATAATCTATGTTCCTTATGTTTTAAAATAACCATGTGTACTTATTAATAATAGGAAAATTTGTTTTACTAATAAGTATTTAGCCACGAAGTGTCTAGCTTCTTTTCAATGGCCTTTAGAGTTATAACAAACAAGCAATACACATATTATGATTTGGCAAAATAATGTAATTTAGCAACAGGAAACCAACACAATAATTTAGGGAAAATAAAAAAAAAATCATATTAACATGTGGAAAAGGTAACAAAATGATTTAAGTGAATACATATGGTAAATGTAACATTACTGGCATATGGTCAAACTGGCTTTAAAAAGTGCTGCTATAGAAACAAATACAAATATATTTAAGAACAAATCTCTGTTGGTTTATCCATGGATAATACATTAAATATTCTATTCAGGATAGAGTTATTTTATTTTTATTTTAAAAAAAATAAGGGCAGTTATTATGGAAATGTAGCAAGTTAGGCTACATAGGTTGATTTAGTCAATAGCGTACCATAGGGTAAATATTCTCATAGAAAAAGTATGTTAACAACGTCAGAAATAGATATTATGTTAATCCAATTTTTTGGTTGACATAATCATAATCGACTTATATCTCTGTAGAGAGAATGTAAAAATGTGACGTCTTCCCATAAAATCTTGAAATGTTCCTGTCCAGTCATTTTACATGGACATAGAGATATTTGTTATACATGTGCATGTCCTATAGCTCTTTTTACACGGAAGATCTATTACAGCTAAAGGTATTATCCTGAAATAAATGTATATTTGGTTTTGCTTGCTATGCTCACACTGTGGCCGTTATGTGAACATGATGCGCAGATAACAGGTGTTATATATAAATAGGGATTCTATTGCAAAGTTTGAAAGCGGGATTTATAACCACAGCATTCAGTCTGCTGGTCCAATCAGCAGGGATATTCCATTAGTTGCTTTTATGAGGCCACTTTTCAAACTTTTAATACTTAACACCCTTAGGCATATCTCCACCACAGGTGACCTTCTCCCTAGTGGTCTTATGGCGTGGAACAAAAATAGCTACCCTTCGAATGGCACAAAGCTCCGGATTGGACATATACATATACCCATAACTCCCTATTTTACATAGCAATGGCACTTTGCGTTCTGCAACTTGGTTTCTTGCAGAAAATTGGGCACTCGGGCCCAAAAATGTTCGCCATCACTGTCCTGGATCATTAAGGATTGCTAACTAAACATGAAGTTTGATTTGCATAAAACACTTTCCCTTTGTAGCCAGCCGTATCATCTTTAAAGTCAACACTACTAGCGAATGTGACCAGGATTAGTTTCTAAAACACAATTGTTAATGTGTTTGGTGTAAAAGTGCCATCGCATTCAGATGACATCTTATAAAGTACATGGCTCTGTCTCCAAGGAACTGAAATCCAAACACACCTTCTCTTTGTCAGAAGCAAGCACCATAAGTGCAGCATTCTCCTGCCTTGGAACATGTATTCTCTGTTTTAAAGCAGGGGGGATTTGTAATAACTATTTTTAAACTGTTGGCAGTCTTACTTCATAATAAACATATGCATATGTGTGGCACAATACACATGGTTCTACTTAGGCTGTAAGCATTGCATACCATAGAAAGTATGCGCTGCAACACTTGTGCTTTAAAATCCATTAAAAACTATAAGTATTTTTAATCTGTCCTTTACTAAATATTTCCCAGTGGATCGTTTACTTTGTTAATTGACCCTGCGGGAATGACAGTATGGGACAAGTCAGTAAACCCATTAAATAAAGACTGAATTAATATCCCATTAAGAATGATTCCTCAGCGCACAAGCACTTTCACACAAACATGCATAACTCATCAGATTTCAATAACAGATCTTGGATAGTTTCACATTAACTAGAGAAAGAGACTGGAAGAGGAAACAGATAGGAGGCAGATGTAGGCAGTATTATGGAGACAGATGTAGGCAGTATTATGAACACACTGACACCTAGTGGTTGTAGCAGAATACAGCTTATAGTTGCATGTCCAAGTCACACAATGTAAGGCCTATTTAGAAATATATTTTTGCATGTGTCTCTAATTATATGCTTTCCAAGTGATGCTTAAATAAAAGCTGAATTTATATGAATTGTATAATATTTCATCTGCATTATCTTTTCAGATGACAATCTAAAAGATTTAGTGTAAAATGTATAGAATTTTAGTGTGTGTGAGCAAGTGTAAATGTTTGTGTATTAGCATCTATGTGTATGTGTAAGTGTTTGTATGTTAGCATGGATGTGTATGTGTTAAAGTTTTTGTGTGTTAACATGGATGTGTATGTGGTGTGAGAGGGAGTGTGTGTAAGCATGAGTGCATCTTTACCTGATACCCCTTGAATATATGTATTGTAAGAAGCACTGCGTAAATTGTTGGCACTATATATATATAAAAGATAATAATAAATACATTGCACGATACCTGGGCACTTGAAATGTAAGTGTAAGCTTTAAATATGCGAGTGGATCCTACGTTTAGCTCAGTTCCAAAAAAAACAGACAGCACAGATTGATATCTTGATGAGTTAACCAATCAAGGACTAGACATAATGGTATTAGGAAGCAATGCTGCAAGAATGTTAAAAATTGTCTTTGCTTGTCAAAAAGATAAACATCAAGGGGTTTGCACTTAGTGTGGCAAATGGTACATTGAATGTGAAATATCCTTTTCAAGTGATTAAGAACTGAATTGAATATTGAATATCCACTGGCTCCAGAACTGAAGCTCTGTTGGCAAATATTTAATCCAAATGATATACTTCTTCCACAACTGTTAATCAGTGCTACCTATGCTAGCATACATTTAACATACACTTTTTAATGTATTTGACACCTAAAAATGTAAGCCAAACAAGCTCATGTTTTGTTTGTGTTTTAGATTATCTGATTCTCTGCATTTTCTGTGTGAGGTCACATGTTTCTTTAAACCCCATAGTGTGTTTTAAGCAAATTGAAATTTCCAGAAAACGGATCAGTATTGCTTTATGCTTCATAAAAAGCTAATGTATTAGTAAGCGCTAAAATATCTTTATTGTACAAGATATTGATACAGTCCAAGCTACGGGATGTTTCTGTCTAGTTCATTATGTCATGGCAGTTTGGGAGCACAGATCTCAAAGTTCTCTGCAAGGTAAATGTGTGGGCACGGTGTTTATTATTATTACCGTATTTGCTTGATTATAAGACAACCCTGATTATAAAATGACCCCCCAAAATGTCAATATAAATTTAGGAAAAATAGAAAAAGCCTGAATATAAGACTATCCTATAAGAAAAAAGTTTTACTAGTAAATATTGATTCACATGTAAACTATTTTTTCATATTTAATAAAAACTATGATACAGAAAAATGCATTTTTGTTTCCTTTTATTTGCTAACCTCCCTCCAGATATGCCTTATACCAACTTATATGCCACTTGACCCACAGAAATGACTTATACCCCCCCTATATGCCACTCTGCCTTCCTGATATGCCACTCTGCCTCCCAGATATGCCTTTTAACCCCCTATTTGCCACTCTGCCCCCAGATATGCCTTATATACCCCTATATGCCACTCTGCCTCCCTGATATTCCTTTTAACCCCTATATGCCCCTCTGCCTCCCTGATATTCCCTTTAACACCCTATATGCCACTCTGCCTCTCTGATATTCCTTATACCCCCCATATGCCACTCTCACCCTCCCCCAACTTACCAGTGCATCCCTAGACTTGTCCCCCATGCTTCAGATTCCTTGGTGTCTAGTTGGGGCAGCCGGTGGAGGTCTGCGCGATGCGCGCAGACAACCTCCACTACTGCTGGCTGGTTCTTCTGTTGGGGCTTCTATGACTGAGCACTGGCAGAAGTGTTGGGTAGCAGTGGAGGTTGTCTGAGCACATCCCGCAAACATTCACCAGCTGCCGGTGAACATCTGCGGGATGTGCACAGACAACCTCTTCTGCTGCCGGCACTTTCGCTGGGGCTTCTATGACTGAGCACCGGAAGCCACAGACGTCCACCGGCTGCCAGAGAGGAGGATCCAGGTCCCCTGCAGTGCTGCCGGGGATCTGGTTCTTAGTCTTGTAGTCAGACCTCTTATTTGCTCTGAAAAATACCTTGTCTTCTAATCGAACAAACACAATATTATTATCTTTTATTTATATAGCGCCGACAATTTACGCAGCACTTAATACATTACATATATTTAAGGGGTATGACAAGACAAGAACTGACTAAGACAAACTGATACATTAGGTGGGGGGGGCCTGCTCGCAACTTTACTATCATGAGGATTACAAAGATGTAAAACCATTGTTGTCCAAGTACATTCATTTTATTAGCACCTTCATTAATAAGAATCAGATTGTCAGGGTGATAGGTAGGTTCAGTAAGCAGTTAACATGATCTTGATTTACGTTCACAGAACAGCTGAATATCTAAACCACAGGGTGGGTAAAAATGCCTGTCACACATAAACACAAGGATATCACACATTCCTGTAGACCTGCAGGATGCCTTTGTGCTTAGTGGATTATTCCAACAGTTTTCCAATCCTCTTTCTTTCGCATATGATGTGTATGAAACATACAGACTACAGGGCATTGCATTTCTTTCATAAGCATCAGATAGCAAATGGGAGATGTGGTCACTTCTTAGCGTAGGGTGACTTTATTTCCCTTTTAAGCAGGGTGTTAGGTTTTATGCCTAGTGGCATTAGTCATGTTGTACAGCACTATGGAATATGATGGTGCTATACAAATCACTTAAATACGAATAATAATTATAGCATAATGAGGATTGTGTTTAAACCCGGATACTATATAAAGTTTTGGCCACCACTTATATTCAGAAGGCTATAGATATTCTAGAGAGAGTTCAGAGAAGAGCCACCAAATGAAAAACTGTTTGCAGAATAAAAATATAAGGGACGGGATGTCAATATCTATAGCTTGGTACATAGAAACATTTAAATACATTAGGGATTTAATGAATAAGCATACTTCAAAGGAGGACAAGAGAGGGTGGAAAATAAAGTAAAACTGGTAGGCCCTAATATAGTGATGGGATTTAAACTTACATAGGATAGGTGTCCTGAAAATAACACAACAGCAAGGACCAAATAAAGATTTATGTTTTAGCCGCAGGATAAATGGTGTAGACTACATGGGGGAATGGGTCTTATTTTTTTCCAAGTGGCATTATGTAGGGTGACCCCCTCGCTCATCCACCAAGGGTTCTTATGGAAAATTATGTACTTTTTTTTCCTTTAACCATTCCCAGTTAGAGAAGGTATCTGGCCATCCTACAATTAATCTATCTCGGATAACTACAGCAGCTGTGACCCTTCAACCAAGTCTTATTACTTCTAGTATCGTTTATCCAAACCTGTGAAGGCGAAATCCATGTCAACGATGTAATTTGAGAAACCATAACCATCCATGAATCAGACGCAAATGTATCCCACTTCACTATTAATAATTCCGTCAGGAAATTGTTAGCCAACATGTGACTTTTAAACCATTGTTGAAATACAACACCTAAAATGCTTGACCAATTATCTAGCCCTGCCTTAAAACATTGTATTCTGCAATGTTTAGGCTGCCACCTTAAGCCAGTAAAGGAGGAAAAAAGTAGATGAATTATGAATGAGACATAGTTTTACTTAAATATCGAAATATTTCTGGGAAGGTTTTGAGCATATAACAGGACTAGAAATAATGTTTCTAATGCTGGGTTTAACACAAAACATTAGCATTAAAACAGAATCTATCAGTACTGGTCCCTATTTACCTTTCAATAGTACATGGTTTTGGGACAAATTCTAATGAATACAGGTGGAATTTCTATTTTTCAGAGCTGCACTTATAAAATAACCTGCTTGACTCTTTTGTCACAGCTTGTCCATCTTGTGCTAAATTATTGATTAAACTATCTTATGGTTAAAGCAACCGACAGACTAACAAAATGTAACATTAGTAACTTATAGTCGCTCGGAAGGACAGGAATTCACAACAGCGCTTTCTCCTTCCTACTTTCTCTGGAAAAGCTATTTCTCTCCTGCTGTAGAGGACATTAGTCTACAGTCTTTTATTATTAAATGAAATCACAATGGAAAGTGCTCAGATGAGTGCCATCTGTTGGCTATATAGTTTTTCACCTTTGATAAATTAGGGTTCCTGTTTTTGAATAACAGTCCTGGTATACACTGTGCTATTTGAGTGAGGGGTTTATTGGTTTATATCCATTGGATGGAATAGTGAATACAATTTACAAGCAATCTGGAGTGGACTTTGAGGTTTGGGTGGCCGCCCAGCAGCCCCTCAGGCCTTTCCTCCAGGCTCGGCCTTCTAATGAGCAAGGTATTATAGGTATTATAGGTATTATTATTCTTCCATAGCCCAAAAACATATAAGGTCCCATACACAGCTCTACCTTTACGCACTGTTTGTCTTCCGAAGCCCTTTAAGAGTCTAGTGTGTCAGTGTGAGACTAAAGGCAAAAGAAACTGCTGATGAAATTGGGTAAAATTGAGGAGAATAGACTCTCTGCCTCAAGTGCTTTGTTCTAAGTCTTTATTAATAATTTAAAGTATGTTTATATAGGATGTATGTTAGTTTAATAAGTTAAGATCTGTTTGCTCTTCTGGGTAAGCGGGAGATTTTATTTTATTTATCACAATTGTTTGGTGGGTGGCTGATTAGGTAGGTTGGGCGACTACATGGTTGGCAGGTGCTCACCCAAGTAAGACTATCAGAATGACAACCTTGATAACATTCACATTTGTTTGTGTCCATATCCAGAGAAATATAAATTTACATATATATATATATATATATATATATATATATAGGGTAGTAGAAGTATTATTAAACACTCATCCACATCTACCAGAAAAGCCAGAAGGCTTGTTTTTCCCCCCAGAAATCCCATGGTGCTGCCTCAACCACAAATTATTCTGGGTAGGCAAATAAGGTAAACAATGATCAATATATATATATACCACCAATTTTGGAAAATAGTGTGAAAATAGATTCATAAAACATATCCCTAGGCAAATACCCTGGGTATCCAACAGGGGCGTGCTGGGCCGGGGGGCAACTGCCCCCCAGGCCGCCCTGAATCCGGGCCGGCGGGCTGGCCGGGTGGCCGGCAGACGAACATTCATGGCAGCCGCAAAGTTAAAAACTAAGCGGCTGCCACCGGGACTGTCCGCCGAGCCGGTAGCGTACCTGGCGGGGGGGCAGTCCGCCTGGAGTGCCGGTCACTGAGGGGTGCTGGCACACCTCCAAAAATGATGCGAGCGGCAACTGTGGCTGTGCGTCAGGACTTGATGTCAAATCCCGGCGCACAACACTGAAGCCACGCCCACCGTCTTCCGCGCTCTCTGCACCGCAAGGACAGGACCCAGAAGAGGAAGAATGAAGAGGAGGAGGAAAAGTGACAGTGCCAGAGGAAAGGTAGGAAAATATTAGTAAGTGTGTGAGAGTAATGGGTGTTATGCTATGATGTTTATGATGAATGTTTGTGAATGAGGGTTTGAGATTGCATGGAAGTGTGGGGGGATAGCATGGCATAGGGAGGCTGTCTAGGCATGATTTGAGTGTGATTGCTGTTATCAAATTTTTCTTTTTGGCCAACTGTGGTGTGTTAACAACACTTTTATTAAAAGTAAATTACATACCAAAATTGGACAGAAAAATTCAATAACAGTATTAATAGATATATATGATTGCAAACAGCAACCACACGCCTATCATGCTAAGTCAGCCAGTACTTGCTAGAACCTGGGCATGATAGGATTGTGATTGCTGTTAATTATATATATGTGTATATATGTGTTTATATATATATATTAATATTGTTATTGATTTTTTTTTTGTCTAATTTGTCTAATTTAATAAAGTATTTTAAAAGTTTTTGGCCAAGTGAATGCAGGATTTTCAGTTTTGGTCCAGAATTTTCATTTCGGTGCATCCCTACTATGTACTAAGCCAGTCACTGAAGTGTTAGGCCTACACCACATCAATGTTTGGCTTAGTATATAGTGATAGGGGTTGTACTGCAGTATTGTCAGTGTCTGGCTCAAAGTATAGGCACACATTGACGGTGGTACCGCGTAATCCCTAAGTATATAATGATAACAGTTATGCTGTACCACCGTCAATGTGTGCCTCAGTATATAATGATAACAATTTTGCTGTACCCCTGTCAATGTTTGCCTAACCATAGAAACTATGCAGTTTTAAAGTGTGTGTGTGGGGGGGGGGGTGCCAAATACTCTAGGTACACCCTTGCGTCGTGCGGCAGTCAGGCCCAATGGCCATTCCTCAGCTCTTCGTCCCACGTCTTAAAAGGGGTGGGATAAAGAGCTGAGGCACGGCTATTGGGCGGCGCGGTGCGTGCACGCCGGCCACTTTAATTTCATTAGGCGCCGGTGGAGTGACTGCCGCACGGCGGCCACTTTCAATGTCGCTTGCAGCCGCTTTGGTGGCGCAATGGGCCACTTGACTAGACTTGCCCCCCAGGCCTTAGGCTGCCAGCCCTCCCTTGGTATCCAAAAATATATAGTATTCTTGGGTTAAATTGAAATATGGAACCACCACACTGCCTCAAATAAGAAATGGGCCCAGTAAGTCCATTGGTAAACATTCTAATTTTGTAAAATGGAAAAAATGCACATGTTTCAATTTAGACCCTGTACAATCCCAAAAACATGACAAATCCATGTATGTGAGACTTGGCTATATCCAGGAAATGTTGTTAAATGAAAATTATGTCATTGCATGTATTTAGGTGAAGATGACAACTGCAGTACCCTTCTTCTACTGACAACATACCTTTGTGTGGGTGCAATAAATGAGAGCGTGGGAAATTAGAGTTAAACAACGACGTTTTGAAAACCCTTTGCGTCCTCAAGTGTGAAATGCCTGTGTTTTTAAGGGGTTAAACATCTTAGAGATATTTGGTGATAGGTGATTTTCATACTAAGGGGTTAATTTGATTGTCCTATGTGTGGAATTTTAAGGTTGTGGGAAAGAGGATGATCCATCATCACTTCTATCAGTACTGTGTAACGGAGGTAGGTAACGTAGTACAGCTTTATGGCATGGCAAATAGCTTTTAGTGTACACACCATTGTGTGCGCACGGTCATGGTGTCTTTGGTTCCATTTAATACTCATATGTATTATGGCCAGGTGAATGTCACTACAGCTGTTCTCTGGCTCTGACCATAATGCCATCTTATTCTGCGGCAAATTGATTTCCCTAGCCCTGAAAATACAATATAACGGATGTGTTTTCTTGGCTAGACTGAAACGAGAACCCTACTGACGGACCTTGCAAAAGGTAACCTGTGAAGCAATAAAACGTATGGCAATATGACAGCAAGGACTGAAAAGGCTACATAACCTCAAGTAATAATGGGACAAAGGCCACAGCTGTAACAATATCACACCTAAGGTGCAAACTGCCATATTTCCCACTAACCAGACAGGAAGAATGGGTAGCTGAAGGACTCAAAGGTTGATGAGGTGTAAAACATCCTACATTAAAGAAAACAGTAAGCTGACAAACAGATGTGTTATAGGTTAGAGGTGAGTGATCTATTTCACTCAGTATATAAACATTCTTGCTCTGTTGGTAAAAGCCGTTGTTTTTTCAGTATCACACATTTTTGGTATCACGATGTATTTAAAACATTTTGAAAACACGTGTATGACCTACGCTGCAACATTATATGACACTAAAAACGTGAAATCGAGAGCATCTAAAAAGTAAAATAGACTTCCTCTGGAGTACCTGTGCAACGAGTGACTGTAGTGAAAATAACATTAACACTGACAATAGACAAATGGAGAACAACAAAGTGGCATATAGTCTATTAGTTTCCGTACACATGTTGGCAGGACTTATCCTCACCAAACGTCATAAAATATTTTAGAGATGTCCTTTAAACCTCAAAGATTTCTCATGTCATTGACATAGTACTAGGCATTGTATACCATGGTATGATTTAGAAACTTACTGTAAAGATGCTCGTATTAAAGAAGATAAGAATTCTTCACCCAAGTTCAACTGAAATGATCATCAAGAGAATATAGGAAACTTTGTGGTAAATTATTCGAAGGGGTAGGTGAAATGTGTTAATTTTTATTGTGTTATATAGCTCCATCATATTCCGCAGCACTGTACAATGGGTAAACATGAAATAACATTTAGTAAATAACATAAACATTTTTTTACAAGGGGTAAGAAGGGCCCTTCTCAAATATACAGTCTAGATACAGGTGTGCGACATTTGGTATAGTGAAGGGAACATGGCCTTAGTAGACATCACATAAGACAGGAAAAATGAGAAGACGTGAGATGTCACCATACAGACAGGCTCAAATGACAGGTGTTAATAGGAGCGCACTAAGAAATGTTCCTTGGCTAGGTTAAGGTGGGGACATGCCACCCTTACAGGTGGTGCTAGCTTCCAGGAGAGCTTGCAGAGATGGGACCAAACACCACTCACCAGCCTTGAGGTTATTCACTGACCGAGCCTAGTGCCTATGGACAAAACCTGGACGATTCCTAGGTATGAATATGAGCAAACTAAAGAAAGTTTTGTACTATGTGTCACTAGTGGTTAGTTACTAGGGTACAAACATCCAGTGATGAATGCTGTTAACATATAGCAATGGGTCATTAAAGGGTCTGGTGAGATAAGATACTTTAGTAGAAAGTAATGGATTAAATCCTATTGTACAGCGCTTCGGAATATGATAGCACTATAAAAACAATAAATACAAAAAATAAATGAAAAATCAGAGGTGTAACCAGATGGCAATAGGCAGATACAGGGGGTGAATGACAGAAAACAGCTATAAAAAATAACTCTCAAATTTTAATACCAATGACCCTCATTAAATAGAATTTTAATAAGGGGGTATTAGGCATTGAGAAATACTGATAAAAATCATCTTGTTCTGAAATCACAGAGGTGTAATCAAACCTATGACCTTGCACATGCAGACCCAGCGATGGAACCATTAAGCTGGAACTACTGATGATGATGCTTTTGGAAAGGAAAAAAAACATATTGATATGTTTATAATACTAAATAATTCCTGCCGTTGGTACTTGATTCCATATATTTACAAAATATATTCTCCAAAATAATGTTCAAACTCCTCATGAAGAAAGGGATACATTTAAGGCATGTCCCTAGGTAGTGTTGCTAGGACTGGTTAAGCTGATGGTGCTACCAGAGCTGGACTGGGAATAAAAACCAGCCCTGGAAATAAGGTTTCATGGTGCCATTATTGTGCAAATGAAACATGGGGACAAGTCATGCGTTTATAAAGTATATTTGAAGAACATATCAGTCATAAATAAGATATGCATGAAAACATCATGCAATGGATCGGGACCATCTGGGAGAGTGCCAGTATAAGTTCAAAAAATGCTAAATCATGAGTATGAAATTCACCATTTTCAAGTTTACTTAAATAGATTACCGAAAAACTTTCACAAGAAATGATGAACAGGAAAATAAACTTGTAGCTCTCCTAAAAAAAAATAGAGCTAAACTTTCAGCAAAATCATGTGATAACCATTTGCTAACCAATGATTTATCTTATAACAGTCCTAATAACCCTTTAGCGCTCAGTTTTTTTTTCTAGGCTGTATTGCAACAATCCAAAAACATTTATAGGTCAAAATATCCAAATATCTTTGGCATGTTATAAAGTAGGACTCCCCTGTAAACAAATAGATCAACTGAATATCACATGCAAACTCTGCATTGTGTGCATAGATCAAATGAGACCCACATGGAAACATAGAGATCAACTGAATATCACATGCAAACCCCGCATTGCGGGGAGAAACATAAAATGAGAAACATACAGATTAAAAACATGCCTATAACATTTAAAAAAAAAATCTACAATTTTAATATTAGAAAAATGTACATATACACTGTCCCTACACACACACACACACACTGCTCTTACACATGACTGCCCATACATATACACTGCCTGTATACACATTTGCCCCTATACACATATATAAACTGACCTAAACACATGCCTAACCATATACACCTATATACACTGCCCTTACACATGCCTGCCCATACACACATATCCTGGTGGCGGGTATTAATCGCTGATGCATAGTACTAGGGAGCACAGAAGTGACAGACAGGGTCGGTTAGAGGAAGATCCCTGATGCCAATTCTGATTATAGGGCAGTGTGCACCGACTCTGCGCCTGCTACTCAGACCAGCTCTCGTAAAGCCTGGGTGCAGTGCACCTCTCGCCTCGGGCCCAGGTGAGGTGGCCAATTTCCAGGTGTCTAGGTCCAGTCCTGGGCATTACAACATAGTTTAGATCACTACTGTGTGTCAGGGGAGAAGTGGTCTAAGTACATATTGATGGGTCAGAAGATTGTTTTGCCAAATAGGGCTGATGGGGATAAGCATGCGAGCAGTTAAGTTTGAAAGGATGGGAGTAGAAGGGAACGGACTCCATCGGTGACCCACTTGCAAACTTTGAAAAGTGGTCGTATCACTATAGCAACCAGTGGAATCAGGAAGATTGAATTGGTTGCTATGGTAATTAGGCTACTGGTTAGTCTTGCTCCAGGGTCACACACATATATATATATATGTCCTAATGTGTTAAACCAGTTGCTTAAACCAGTTGCCCTTTCATTACTCGTTGACAACAGTAATACATTTTCAGGAACACTAGAGGGTGCCATTTCATCACATTTTCATTTAGTAGACATGAGTCAGAAAGTGACATACCTTGTGTCCAATGCCATAGACACAGTTATTTTTGCTTTCTCACTAAATTCACTAAACATTCATTTGAAACATTCTGATAATGTTGTATTTGTTCGATACTCTGGACTTGCTTTAACTGCGCCATGGAGAATCATTTCTGAATCATTAGTGTCCAGCCTTCAGCAGGGAACTAATTAGAATGATTTGTCTGATCGTAATTGAACTGGATTCGTGATGTATGGGTTTGGTTGGGAATTCTAAATCTTTAATAATCCTATTGTGGCTATTAGTTATATAAAATTATAAAAAGTACATGTCCCTAAATAACCAGGATCACAATTACGGTATATACCAAAAGTATAAAAAACCAATGGTTTAAATCAAACATTTACTTCCAAATGTTTAACCCCTTTAGGACCAAGGTTTTTTTATACCATGAAGACCATTTTATTTGTCTACCAATGATTCCCCTTTTCCTATACCCACACAATGTTTCAGGACAAGCAAGCCCTTCTTCTAAAGCCATATCAATACATATAACTGTAATCTTACAAGTACTAAAATCAGGGGAATTGTTTTCTGCAATAATACTTAAAAGTAATTTGTTCCTTTTTCACTATTTGTGTTTGTGCAATTATTTTTGAACTGCTTTCAGGATCTCGTTTGTATCTAAAGTGTTTCCCAGATAATTTCATGGTGACACACTGAGATCAATTTTTTTTTTTTTTTTAAGTTTTTATTATTGTTGCCCTTCTTATTTTTTTAATACTTTCATTTTCAATTTGTATTTTTTGATTATCGACACAGCTGTCAATGAAACATGATTAGAGGTACATTTGAGGATGTCACTTGTATCTAAGATGTAGAACTGACATCACCAGGATCGCTATATTTTTTATCGATTTTTTAAAACTTTTATTACAATTTGTAGTTTTTATTTTTAAAAGAGGGGCTAACTCTGTTCCTTCCTCTTCTTAATCTGATCTCCCTTGCAGTTTATCCCCCTGTCGCTGTCACCCACCCTGTTCAACATACACATCAAACCACTAGCAGACCTCATCCAATCAAGAAGACTATATTTCCACCTGCAAGAAGATGAGACACAAATATACATTGGTGCATCAGAATGGCACAGAATGCATGCCAACGTCATCTTCTCTTGCCTTATAGACATTAAAGACTGGGTGGCAGCACACCTAATACAACTCAACTCCGATAAAACCCAACTGATGGTGCTAGAATTTAGATCTTGCCCATCAAGCATTACTTCCTAACAAGCAGCAAAACTGTGTGACCCAGTATATGTAACTCCCCCGCATTGCCTTTCTCCCAATCACAGCAGCAATGCACATATTTTTTAAATAACACCCAATAAAGGCTACCACAAAAATTGATCTGAAAACATTCCATATTCCATATTCCATATGATACACAGAACAGCACAGTCCTATCGTCCCTGGACTACAACAATGCAATACATGTAGGCATGCTAAATTACCTGCTCTACTCACTATAGGCAGAATCATCTCTGGGAATTCCATATCTGTCAAACCAAGGAGGCTATTCACCTACCATACTAGTGGCATTGCTCAGGAATTAACTCCCTCTGTCTATCAGGACAATAGAATATCATCCCACATACATACGGAAACTAAAGATTTGGCTGTCCAACAAGGCATTTCCCATCTGTAAAATCCTAATTTCCTGGCTTTTTTAAGCCCAGAGAAGCAGGTTTTACCCTTTTAGAAAGCAAGCAAGAAAGAACATGACTCATGTCTTACTAAGAGGGTGGTATGTGTGTATATATATATATATTGCACAGTCTCTTATCAGAAGTGGTAGATGCTAATACAGTGAGGGAATTAAAAAAAAATGATAGGATAGGCACAAAGCTATCCTGAATCTAAGACAAGGCCAAGGTCTCTACATCATGAAAAATGCCAAGACTAGATGGGTTTAGGGGTTCTTATCCTATTCTATGTTTCTATGGTTGTCAGTGCTGTATCTGCCCCAAGCCAGACAAGGCAACTGCCTTGGGCGGCACATTTCAGGGGGCAAAAAACGCAGCGCCGACAGAACACCCCCAGCAAGTGTTCCAGCCAATGACGCTCGCCCGCGCCATTTCTTGTGGGCGGTGCAGCAGGATCCGTTTGAATACCCCTTCTTTTGGAACTGCGTTCAGGATGGCGACTCCGGATAGTTTTATAAAACTAGGAACCACTTAAAAATCAATGACATATGTCTGTTGTTGGCTAAATCACTACAAATCATTTATACAATCACAGGTTCCTCCTTACAAACAATTTTATTTAACCTTTCTAATTGTATTCCCCCCAAAATAATTTTTAAGATCATTTTTATTATCATATTTAGAAAAAGTTATCCCCCTAATTCCCAATTTTTTCCCTTGCATATCTATATAGTGATTCAAATTCTGTAGTTATTCGTTATTGTTCGTAGTTGGTTTTATTGTTTTACCTTTTGATCTTTTCTTCAAAGAATACTCTGCATGGATATCAAACAAATGCAAACACAACATGGGTTTAGCCAAAAACATAAATTGTTAAATATATGTGTGCCACAATTATTGGCACCCCTATGAATTTATAAGAGAAAAATATATTTGAAGTATATTTCTATTGATATTTAACAATTTTTAGTACACCTGGGTAACTAGGAAAGGGAAGTTGTTCAATCATAACTTCCCGCTTAAACCCCTAATGACATAATACAGGCACTTAACTCCAAGTGATTGTTAATGACACAATAAGCAGCAACGGAACCCAGGAACATAGTTTGAGAGGACCCCAATGAGAATGGTGGTCAGGAATAGACAGGTAAAGACACCAGGATGCAGCATAGTCAAACCAGGCCAGGCCAGGCCAACAGAAGGCAGCATAATCAAACCAGGTTGGGATACAATAACAGAAGACATCATAGTCAAAAAGACCAGGACAGGTCAACAGAAGGCAGCCTAGCTTAAGCAGAACGGGACAGTATAACAGGAGGTAGAATTAGCCAAAATATGTCAGGTTAGAATAACAGAAGGCAGCATGGTCAAAACAGGCACAAGAGCTAAAACCACATAAGGGCTCCATTCAGAAAATTCACAGGGTTAATATTGGCAGTAGGACACAGTTTGATTATGTCACAAGCAACTTTCCTAGCATCCAGAAGGCAGCAGTGACCACATCAATCAGCAGACCCCTGGGTCTTCTGGTCACCCAATTCTGAGAAGTTCTAGGTATGGTTATAAGCCATATGAGATATACAGCAACTATAACGCAGATATGACATAAATTGTTATAGGGAAAAGTTTATTAACTAAAGTTTTTTTTTTAAGACAAGATGATACAGAAGGTTCACCAACCTTGTGCGTAATGCAATAACACAGCATTCTAAGGAGAATTCTTGCCTTGTAAAGTATTGCTTGTGCTTTGGCACAAATCTGGAATGTACAATGTTTTAGCCAAAGGATTTTTCTATTGATTACAGCTGTCATACATAAAATATTTGACACCTGGGAGGGAGCTAAAAAGCTGGTATAATCCAGACAGTTTATAACAGTCTAACATATTTTGGACATTGGCAAGTTGCTGAACACAATAAATTTGAGGTTGCTATTGTAAACATGGTAAGAGTGTGATGACATATCAAATGTGGAGGTTTATGAATCTTCCATTTATGATTAGCTAAATTATACAATGAAGGCTTCCCAGATACCTTTTTCTTCTGGTAGTGCTTGGCTCAGCTGCCTGTTTCAACTTGGGTGTTTGCGACAATGGACTAAAGGTTTCATGAACCCAACGACAATTTCATGAAGTTCATTTTTTAGTTGATATTTGGATGTGCATATAAGTGCCCAAATACACATTTAGGTTTTCGGGCTGATGGTCAATATACAATTTAGGTGTCTTCCTTACCAACAAGGCAATTTATGATCCTTTTCATCTGGAGAACACAGAGCATGTCCAACGTTGATGCAGATTGGTGTCAAGCAATAAACCACAAGCTGTAATGAGTTACCAAATCCAATCTTTAGGGTGGTTGTTAAGAGCAGAACATAATTATCTGATACAGAGATCTGCTGGCTTCTATGTCCCTTGTTCCTCGTCCTCTATATTTTATAATATAGATTCACCAGATGTCAACACATAATGAGAATGAGCATGTTGTATAATACAAGAAATAATGGAAAGTAAAAATGGAAGAAACTGATGGAAAGTTAATTGAAAATTATTATTTTTTTTAACTTTCCCTGAAATGTTTTTTTTAATTGGCCTACAGAGAAACAACATTATTAACATACATTACCATAGCTACTATCTAATCATTTGTAGCCAGATGCAAACATTGAACTATTTTTTTATGACTGATCAATGTCCAAACCCAGAAAAGAACGCATTGATCATGCTTCATTCATAATTTTTGTTGGGAACAATTAAATCTCATGTGGCACAAAATGTTGCTGATAGGCTGTTACCAAAGAAAATCAAAATGCCTACAAATGCCTTAAAAAGAAGAAAATAATAAAATGACAGATTTGCTTAAGTTTATTTGAGTACAATACTACAGATTACAATAAGGAATTAATGTTCTGTCTAAGTGAAACAAAACGTTTTAATGTATCTGTAGGCAGAAACAACAACGGATCAACGATGCGAAATTGAAAAGGACGCCCTCTAGCGAGTCCAATAAGATATGGTAGAATCCAGTAGGAGAACAAGGCAGGGCATTGGATGCTGAGATAATTAGACTTGGGCACCAGGGGGCTCTTCGTGTTCGTCTTCGTGCTCGTCTTCGGGGGGGAAAAATCTTCGTATTCCGCGAATATTCGCCTGTTCCTGTCTTCTCTTCGGGCGAATATTCGTGGACATTCTTCGTGTTCGGTTTTTCTTCGTTTTTGCCGGTTAAGGGGTTAATACGGGGTTAACGCGTACCGCAGCAGCTCTGGCGCCAGGAGTTTAAATATCCGTATGAGCAACTCTATTGGTTGTCAGCAGGGGGCTCGTCTGCCATCAACCATTGGCAGACGAGCCCCCTGCTGGCGACCAATAGGGTCGCTCGTACAGACTGTTAAACTCCTGGTGCCGTAACTTACCCGGCACATCCCACTGGTCTCCCTCCCTGTTCAATTAGTTAAATGTCCAATAAAGTCTCTCGTATGGACATTTAACTAATTGAACAGGGAGGGAGACAAGTGGGATGTGCCGGGTAAGTTGCAGCATTGGGGTTTTAAAACCCCAATGCTGCAACTTACCCTGCAGATGCCACTGGTCTTTAACTAATTGAACAGGGAGGGAGACCAGTGGCATCTGCAGGGTAAGTTGCAGCATTGGGGTTTTAAAACCTCAATGCTGCAACTTACCCGGCACATCCCACTGGTCTCCCTCCCTGTTCAATTAGTTAGTCTGTGCCGGGTTAAATGTCCGTACGAGCGACCAATAAAGTTGGTTGATGCCAGAGGAGGTCCCTGTAGGCGACCAATAGGCTCATTCGCACTGCCCTGTAACCCGTGACGGTGAACATGCGGATTTCCACTTCCGTGAACTGCGGCGATGCCGCGAAG
Organism: Spea hammondii; assembly: GCA_029215755.1. Classification (NCBI taxonomy): domain Eukaryota; kingdom Metazoa; phylum Chordata; class Amphibia; order Anura; family Pelobatidae; genus Spea; species Spea hammondii. Next base: position 87,247,322 of record JARDYJ010000003.1, on the reverse strand, counting down.
ACAAGGTAAGTTAGAAGGGGGGGGAGAATGGTAGACGAAGATGATCACGAAGATCTTCGTGGTGTGTGTCTTCGTCTTCGCCTACGTTTTACCGCCACCGTCTTCTCTTCGGCGTGTCTTCGGAACGAACACGAAAACGCACTCTTTTTTTCATGTTCGCCCGAACACGAATGCACAAGTCTAGAGATAATACCGTATTTGCTCGATTATAAGACGACCCCCCAAAATCTGAATATTAACTTAGGAAAAAAAGAAAAAGCCTGAATATAAGACGACCCTAAAGGAAAAAAGTTTTACCAGTAAATGTTAATTCATTTATTTTTTTAAATAAAAGCTATGATTGAGAAAAATATTTTTTTTGTTTTTATTTCCTTGTATTTTCCAACCTGTCCCCCAGTTACGCACATCTGCCCCCAGGCTTGCCACACCAATATGGCACTGTGGCCCATGATATGCCTTTTAACCCTCTATATGCCACTGTGCCCCATGGTATGCCTTTTGATCCCCTATGTGCCACTCTGCCTCCAGAAATGCCTTATACCCCTATATGCCACTCTGGCATTTAGGGGTTAAAAGGCATATTATGGGGCAGAGTGGCATATAGGGAGGTATAAGGCATTTCAGGAGGCAGAGTGCTCTATTAAATGCCCCCTTAACGCCACTCTGCCTCCTGAAATGCCTTATACCTCCCTATATGCCCCTCTGCCCCATAATATGCCTTTTAACCCCCTAAGTCCCAGAGTGACATATAGGGGTATAAGGCATTCCAGAAATGCCCTATGCCCCCATGTAACACACACACGCACACACACACACTTACCGGTGCTTCCAATTTCCTGCTGTATTGCCGGGGCAGCGGGTTGACATCTCCTTCCGCTGCAGCCGGAAGGAGGTGGAGTTGGCAGCGGGGGTTTGTCTGCGTCCGTCGTGCATACCTTCCCCGGCTGTCAGAGATCAGAGTTGGTGCGGCACCGGTGCAGGGAACTCTGATCTCTGACAGTCGGGGAAGGTATGCGCGACGGACGCAGACAACCCCAGCTGCTAGCCACACCTCCTTCCGGCTGCAGCGGACGTTGTCTACATGGATCGCGTAGACGTCAACCCGCTGCCCCGGCAATACATCAGGAAGCACCGGTAAGTGTGTGTGGGGGGGTGTTAAATGGGGGGGGGGAGACAGGAGGATCCAGGTCCCCTGCAGCGGTGCGGGGGATCTGGATCTTAGTCTCATAATCAGACCTCTATTTGAGGTCTGATTAGAAGACGACCCCGATTAGAAGACGAGGGATATTTTTCAGAGCATTCGAGCAAATACGGTAATACCCAAATACAGAACCATAGGTTACTCGGAACTTGGCTGCAATATACCCTGTTACAGTTCACGGTAATTCAAGAGTTAAGCAAAACGTAGTTGAGACTATCACAGGCAAGGTCCAATTGTATAATGAGGGTTTAAATATTCATCCAATGACCAGACGCTCCTACTCCCTTAATTAGGGGTGCCGGCCACAATTTATATCACGACCCTTTAACAGGGCTATGAATAAATGTCTGCCGCTCAGATGGTCCCATTCAACGTTCCAGCGCGGGCCCTGCTCTGTAGCAGACTCTCAGACTTAGGGACACATGCCTCCATACCATGCGGCTGCAAAGCCACCTTCAAGCTCCCCAAAGGCTGCCAGGAGCCACCAAATCCAAACAGCAAGATACGGAACGCAGGGTTGCTGTTTCAGTCCCTGTGCTTGTCTGGACCTTCCACAGGTAACAGTATCTCACAGCTTGGGTTTCTTCTTCTGAATGTTTGGTTCACCCTCACAGTTTTGTTAAACAACTCCACTTGTAATTTTTTTCCATATCGCCAATGCTTATTCCCTTATTTGAGAGCCAAGATTAATATTTTTTTGTTGTAAGTGTAGGAAACTGTACTACAAAAGCTATATAGAAATAGGTCAGAATCAGCATCGGTAGGAACATCAGCAAAGTAAATGCTCTCCTAAGAGAAAGAGAGGATGATTTGAGATAACAGCAGATGAGTTGCAAACATTATTCAGCTGAAAATGTAGACTTTTAGCTGAATTCATAAGATACTAACTGAAATTCTGAGAAATTGATAACCATAGACAACGAACACTTCACGCACCCGCCACATCACGCATGACGTTAGTAGGTGCACTTAATTACACAAACACGATTGTCTTCATGTGCAAAAAGAAAGTCAAACAGAAATGTACCAGACTTGCACGTCTTTATTCACAGAGCAAATTTACGGAATAAATGCACATCAATTAACAAACCCATTAGTATGAGTTGCGTATACAGTATAAGCGTATGGAATATAATGTAGTGACATCTTGTCAACTTCACTACAATATTACCGTATTTGCCCGATTATAAGACAAGGTTTTTTCCAGAGCAAATGCTCTGAAAAATACCCCTCGTCTTATAATCGGGGTCGTCTTATAATCAGACCTCAAATAGGTCTGACTATGAGACTAAGATCCGGATCCCCCGCAGCGATGCAGGGGACCTGGATCCTCCTGTGTTATGCCCCCACCCCCCAACTTACCGGTGCTTCTGAGTCCCTGCTGCTTAGTCCGGGCAGCATGTAGAGCTCTAGGTGATTCACGTAGACAACTTACGTTCAAGCGTAAGACCTTTCCTATAGGGTCGTCTTATATTCAGGCTTTTTCTTTTTTTCATTAATTAATATTGAGATTTTGGGGGGTCGTTTTATAATCAGGGTCATCTTTTAATCGAGCAAATACGGTATTTTATGTGAAAAGCACTAACATTTTGACAAAAACGGTATCATTTATTTCTCCAAATAAAGTAATGCACGCAATATCCTCATTTAACTTAGAAAAAAGGTTGTGGTTACACATAAAGGGGAAACAGAAGAAATACATTAACCAGGCAGAACGTGAACTTTCAAGAGATTAAAAAAAAAAAAAAATGACTGCCAATGTAATCTGTAAGTGAACTGTGAACCAACAACCATATTTTTATATCCTTTAGTTATTATTCCATATTGTAAGGAATATATATATATATATATATATATATATGTATAATATTTGTTGCAAAAAAATAAATAGTAGCTTTATCATTTATTTCTAGCTAGTTCTCACAGCTTGGAAGCCTTGTGGAGATCGGAACACAGAACCGATTACGCCACGTGTGATGCAGAGAGCATATTTATGCTGCAAGCCACATTTCGTCGCAAAAATAGCAGAAATGCTCTGGTTTTAGGTATGGAACGTGTGATGCCAGATCAGACTGGTACGACCCTTAGTGTCTGAAGTCTGGCTAGGAAAAGCAACACTCAACTGTAACAAGCAAGATACATCCTGCATGTAAATCACGCTGGGAAAAAGGAAAGCGCAAAGAACGCCTATGTAATTAGCAAAATCCTGCTCGGCACACAATACTAAGTACCCTACAGACACTATAAACATGCCACATCACAGCCAGCTTTTAGCCTAATTAACTTCCTAAAACTACCTATAACTTGGGGTTTTTGTTTGTCAATTAGTGTAAATGTTTTGTAAATCCGACCACATGGAAGCTGAGGTTAGAGGCAGCCTTAGGCAGAACCTACAGTATCTGATCAATTTTTTGACCTGAAGTACTCTTCCTTTTCCACACCCTCATAAAACCTTCTTGAAACAATCAACTTTGCATTAGATGAGAGATAACACGAACTATAATGGGTATGGACAGCCATACAAATGCTGATGGATGATGGCTACTCCCATAGCATATCCAGAAAATGTGTTTTAGTACATATATATTGGTTAAGATTACATAGGTTTATATAGTGAAAAACGATTTAAACGTTGCAATTAATTATTGCTATTAAGGAACAAAACCAATATTCAGTGGTGATATTAACATCTGCATGACTGGAATTTGGCCCAGACAACCACTATGATGAAATATTACATCCTGTGGTTTTTACATTCATAGGGAAATTTCCCCATCAATAGAAAGGAGATCAGACTGTCAATTGCCTGTCATAGGCTGCGAGCACTGTGTACACGCCATAATAATTCATGGCCCAAACTCAGAATGAACACATCTGGAAACATGTAATCTGTGTAGTAGAGTCCCTGTAGGGTCAGTACATAGGCTGACCACACATACTTTGATCACAAACCCAGGGTTGCTTCCTTATCTCTGTGTAATCATCTTCAGTGGAGACGTTTCTACTCCTTTCCACAAAAAAAATAATTTAAACACATAGTAATAAAAAACATTAGAACTAAAAATGGAATAGAAAAATAATTATACCTACCTCAGTGATGATACCTTGACATCCGCTTAAGAGGAAGATCCCTAAGGATACAGAAATATATCCTTTGAAATAATAAGTCAAATGGTCAGTGAGATTCAACTTGACATATTCACTAAAATATGAGTTGTTTGTAAGTGTCTGTGACTTTGAGCTCCAGGGCACTGGCATTCACATCTGTGCAACCAGCGGCCATTTTTCAACCCGCTGCCATCTGGAGCAGATGGCCCTTATCCTTTTTAGCATCTTTTTTTCCTACCCCTTTCGCTGGGCCAAGATGAGGAGGTGAGATTCTGCACTGGTGTCAAGCAATGTTCTCTTAGTTTCAACTCGCATTTGAATATTATAGGTTAAGGAATCTGTGAGTGACTTTGTATTTTCAACTCATATCAACTTGACCCTCCTTCGGCTGAGTGTATGAGAGTCCAAATGCCAGTTGGCTTTAGTGAATTAGCAAGTTGGACTCCACAGGGATCTCTAGTCACATCTTAATTTTTATTAGTAAAAATAATGAAAACATGGAAAAAAGTTGTTAAAAAGTGCTGAAACACCTCGCAATATTCTCACTTAAAGAAAAAAACCCTTTATATATAATTTTTGCAGTCACCCTAAAGTCATCCTTGTTGCTTTAAGACAGGCTAGGAAGGATAGAATTACAGGACACCACGCGACATCTTACCCTGTGACCAGCCATTTGTGCCTTGTGCGGAGACATCAGGGAGAGACATGTTCTTAAGACTTAATATACCGGTAATATGGAAAATAAAAAGGAAATTACTCACAAACTATCACAAATTATTACCTTCTATATACCCAGAATTAGAAACAATGAAATCTTTTGGGGACCTTTTATTTTTAGCAATCATCAATTCAATCATATCTCGGAAAGGTGTTTTGTTTTTTTAAAGGGGAATTCGCATTGGTTTTTTTTGTGCAGCACCGGATTTATCTATATGGTGACACCATGCACATGAATTAAAATATAATACAAACATAGATTTCTGTTATATATTCTATAAAGTGGTGTCCCATCATGTACCGGCAACAGGTGTAGTTTAAAATGAAAGTCGTACAATTGGATTTGCACAGATGGCACCCACTAAAGCCATAGTGTCCGGATTATGAAAGGGCCATTGCACAGGGAATGGGAGCTTAAAAATGTGACCATCTCTTTAGTGTCATATCATAATAAAATAAGAAATACATAAAAATGCTGTTCTGTTCATTCTGCTCATTTGTAACAAACTATAGTAAGTCTAAGTAAGTATAGTATGGTTCTATATATACTTTAATATAGTTTTTTCTAGGGACACTTTAGAATAGCTTCTTAAAAGTTTGAGTGTGGTTAAACCTGCAGAATAATGAAATAAAAAAAAAGTTTATTTACTATTTATTTTTGTCCAAGTGGAACCGCACCTTTAAGATTAAATGGTCAGCGCCTACTCTCTGTTGACTGCTATACAAAGACGCAGAAGAAAATTTCTGTTCATATATTGCTAAATTGTTTTCTATATTGAGCTGTGTAATATATATATATATATATATATATATATATTATATTTGTATAAAGAGAAAGATGGTTAACCATTATGTATGAATTTATTCAACACTCAATACCATCGCATCCTATTCCGGATGTACATTGGGGTTTATGCAGTAAAGGAAGTTGTGGTGAGTTCAAACATCTTGTGTGTTTACGTAAACATTCTTGTAGGGTCACTATACTCAGCTTTGCACTAAATAGTTAAGTCTTTGAGATGGAATGTTTTAACTTTCACTTTAGTGAATAATCATCAACGATGTGTCAACGATACGGATAAAGCGTGTGCTATAGTAAGTTGTTGTTATACTAACCAGGTGCTTATAACACTTTAAATAGGCTGCATACACAAGTAACAGTAAAACAACAACAGCTCTGTAATCACCAGTGATTATTCTATGTTTATTAAGGGTTAAAACTGAAAGCAAATGTTATAAGCACCAGCAATCAAAGAACTGGGACTTGGCTGCAGAGGCTAAGTTATGCCCCTCGGCTAAAGTGCATAGGCACTATTAAGTTAGACCACCAATTTGTAGCCCTAAATAGATTTGGAAGTAATGCAAATGGGCAGAATCTCCCCAAAGATTAAGCCTACTAACCTGGAGGCCAGGCAATCAGCTCTGCGACACAGTACAGTACTTTCGTAGTGTTTTGATGTCGAAGGTGTACTATTTTTATTGACTGTACACATGTTATGCCTGTAAATACTTGGTAAGCTGTTGTGCTTTGTGTTTCGCATCACAGCACGTCTTGTATATATATATATTTTTATTTTTTTTTGTAATTACACTTTTGTAATTACACTTTTTACACTTTTATTGTAAATGAAATAAAGAAATTGAAAACCAAATGTATGTTCTGTCTCAATCAAGCTCTGGTTGTGAAAATCCGCAGTCGCCAGCTATATACATATTAGGGCAGATTTACTAAAACAAAAAGCTTTAAGTATAGATTTGATGTTGTCTGGAGGTGGCACCGATTTGCACGAACAATGGCATTGCCATTCTCCAAGTCTTCACTGAACAGAAATGCAATCTGTGTACACTAACAATACTCTTGGGAATTAAAAGAAAAATAAACACCGGCAATGTTTTTGGTTCAACTGAATTCTTTATTCAAGATGGAAAAAAATTACAAAGGATAGTTTTTTGTTTTTTTTTGGGAACTAGCAGTGACATAAATAAAACATGTTGTCGACGCAGAGTTAATGTTACATTGCATGGAGTCTAAATCCTGTCACCATGGTAAAGTTTCAGCCCTTTACCGTGCAGGTCTGCAACATGTCAATTTTCCTCATTTTAATCAAAAAAAGATGTTTTTGAGAACCTTTTTTAAGTATTTACACAAACCTTAAGTAAAGTAGAGGAAGCTGGCCTTTGGAACCTGTTATGATACGATTAACATCACCACCAGGTATGCTTAATGCTGAAGGTAATGGGATTTGCAATTAGCAGATGGAGTGCCAAAGGCCATCAAGCTCCTGCTTTAAAGAAATGTAATCTCTTAGAGAATAAAATACTTACAGAAACAATTAAAAGAACAAAATGTTGTTTTAGTTTAACATCACAATGCATCACCCTACTTTGGTCAGCAAACTGGAAATATTATGCTAACAGACATAATAGAATAATACAATAAGTAGTAATGTAAGTACACTATGTACTCAAACATAATATAATCCACATTTCTCAAATTCTATTCTTGAAATAAAATTCTATACACGTCTTATTTCATTCTAACTGCCCATTTTTCTTTTAAAAATGTAAATATTTTTACTTCTTTCTTCATTATAATAATATCAACTGAAAAGAAAATTAACTTAACAATAAATTAAGCTGTGCATCACTAATACATTATCAAGGTGAAATACAGGCACTTGACAGTTTTATGTGCAAGGCAAAACCTTTACTGGTAACAGTATAAGGCAGTCTAATTTACAACCAGTGTATACATTCACTAAGGAATTACTTAGATTTTTTGGTAAAACCAAGTTGTTTTTATTTGAAAAAGTAACAGAGGCACAATCAAGGCACCCTAATAATTCATAGGAAGGTTTTTTTTTTACTAGGAAAAAAAGTGAACTTTAATACTTTTCTACTATTAAAAAAAAAGTAGAAGTGCAAATCTTATTTCCGAAGGATTCCGATAAATATAAAACTACATAGGTCTACAATACTTTGGAGATTTTGGTATAAAATGACCAGATGAAAATGGTTCAACCTACTCATTTTAGGGAGAGTGATTGCATATTGCTACATGACAGCAGTCGTCATTCTAACTCTTCCCAGCTTTCGGTATGGTTACCTTTGCTTCGCCTTCTAATACTAACTAATTTCCCGGCAGATTTAATGCTCCACCGGGAGCTGTTTCCTGAACTCGTCAGATTTGTATATTTGCTGGATCCTTTGGTTTCCTCTTCCCAGCCTGGCCAGGAATGGCTGTCTTCTAACGCCTCTTCTGGAATAAACGCCGGCTCTTCTACGGTAATCTGCGGGGGGTCCCAACCCTCGATCTCATCCGCTTTCTTGGGCTGAGTGTTCTGTTTTATCGCCAAACTGTCCCAAAACCCAGGTTTTTTTTCAGTTTTCACTTCCTCTTTTGGTTTCACAGACGTTCTGCAAATAAATTAGGATACGCAGAGATTGTTACAATGCTCTTTATGCTCTTTAAATTTATGTGACAACCCCTAACCTTTGTTTTTAACTGCCATACAATACAAACGTGTAATTTTTGTTTTTCCGCAACAAATCGCAAATGTCTACTCAATAAGAGGTTACAAAATTTAATAATTTGTTAATTATAGTTGAGTTGCAAACATTATTCAGCTGTTAGGGAAAATGTAGACTTTTAGCTGAATTCATAAGATACTAACTGAAATTCTGAGAAATTGATAACCATAGACAACGAACACTTCACGCACCCGCCACATCACGCATGACGTTAGCAGGTGCACTTAATTACACAAACACGATTGTCTTCATGTGCAAAAAGAAAGTCAAACAGAAATGTACCAGACTTGCACGTCTTTATTCACAGAGCAAATTTACGGAATAAATGCACATCAATTAACAAACCCATTAGTATGAGTTGCGTATACAGTATAAGCGTATGGAATATAATGTAGTGACCAAATAATAATTTGTTAATTATAGTCTAGCTATCTTTCACTAAAAACACTTTATATTTAATTAATACACATTTGTCACACCTATATTTATATACACTAGTAATAACAGCGCTGTATTCTTCTTTTTCTTCTATCTTTCACTAAAACATACTAAGTTCTTAAATTTATGATACAATCATGATTTGTGCGTACGACTACCGTATTTGCTCGATTATAAGACGACCCTGATTATAAGACGACCCCCCAAATCTGAATATTAATTTAGGAAAAAAGAAAAAGCCTGACTATAAGACGACCCTATAGGAAAAAAGTTTTACCAGTAAATGTTAATTCATCTAAACTATTTTTTTTTTAATAAAAGCTATGATTGAGAAAATATTTTGGTTTCATTTCCTTCTATTTTCCAACCTGCCCCCCCAGTTATACACCATCTGCCCCAGAAATGCCTTATACCCCCTATATGCCACTGTGCCCCATGATATGCCTTTTAACCCTCTAAATGCCACTGTGCCCCATGATATGCCTTTTAACCCTATATGCCACTGTGCCCCATGATATGCCTTTTGACCCCGTATGTGCCACTCTGCCTCCAGAAATGCCTTATACCCCCATATGCCACTCTGGCATTTAGAGGGTTAAAAGGCATATTATGGGGAAGAGTGGCATATAGGGAGGTTTAAGGCATTCAGGAGGCAGAGTGGCGTATAGAGGGTTAAAAAGGCATTTCTGGAGGCAGAGTGGCATTAAGGGGGTTAAAAGGCATTTCACAGAGCACTCTGCCTCCAGAAATGCCTTATGCCCCCCATTTAACACTCCCCCCCCAACTTACCGGTGCTTCTGACGCTGCACTTACGCTGCAGCCGGAAGGAGGCGTGGCTAGCAGCGGGGGTTGTCTGCGTCCATTGCGCAGACCTTCCCCGACTGTCAGAGATCAGAGTTCCCCGCTAGCCACGCCTCCTTCCTGCTGCAGCGGAAGTTGTCTAAGGAAGCAAAATGTATTAGATGTGTCGAAACACATGCAGAGGAGAAAACTGTCCAGTTCATGAAGAAAAAAAATAGGAGAAGGGTAAAACATTTTTTAGATATATAAGTGAAAGGAGAAAAAAGGATGGATGGATAGATAGATAGATAGATAGATAGATAGATAGATAGTAAGTATAGTATAGAAATAGTAGGGAAAATAATGGAAACATTGTTAAAAACAAAAAAAGATTGTTTAATATCTGCATGCAAATAGCCTGCAAAATAAATGCATGGTGATCTTGTCAAAGTAATCTAAATTTATTTTTTTTGACCGGGCAACTAAAATAATAGACCAGAGAGGAGCAGTACATACAAACTTTTAGTAAGGCATCTGACACTGTCCCTTACAGAAGACACTAGTTAATCCTATATTTTTATTAGTAGTATTACAAAAAGTCTTAAAGTTAAACTAGGTATTGGTCAATGAAAATACAAAGGGCTGCAACATGGTAGACATTCAAAGTACAATAAGCCAAATGTTTTAATACATTAGAAAAACGGTCAAGATTATGTCAGTTGCAGTTCATTGTTAATAATAAGGGATGTAAAAATTCAAAAGGAAAAATACAGTCAACAGTGACAACAGAGGAGAGGTTGGCAGGCAATACAACAAGCGGCTGAAAAAGCAAGCAGGGTGCTGGCTTATATAGTCAGAGACATTAGATGCGGGCCACCAATGGACATGATACAGTTACAGTATATCTTCAGTGGACTTGGTTTTTTTGCTATAACAGAGCTTTCCAGCTTCACCTGGTGAAATGTTTAGAGAGACAATAAAAGTTAGTGAGCCTTTAAGCATTTTTCAAAGCTACATAGCTTTCCTGACCGAAAAGCTTCAGATTTAAGATATATATGAATCTGCTCATGAAAATTTGAGGGACAATCAGAATCAGAGACCACCAAGGTCCTTTATCTTACTTATTCAATTTTGGAGATTTTGATCCTTTCAATAGCTGCTGTTCATCATCTTTGTTAAATATGGAGGTCACGTCCTTCCAGCCTCGAAAACTGGCACCCTGAACCTACAAAAAAAAATATTTTACCGATAGAAACGTAATTAAACACTGCTAAAAACAAAGATTAAAACAATTTGAATGATCTATGGTGAAACATCAGTCTAGAAGAATGTTTGACATATGAGAGACCAAAACATTTTCCTCCCACTCACGAGTATATGGAGTTTTGTTTATATTATTCACCGGAGATCCAAGTACAGGATATCACTAGAAAAAAAACCATTGCGGTATGTTGGGAGAGTCCTGAAAGCTCAGACTTACAGAACTAACGGACAACCTTTTTTATTTACTGGCATTGAGGACTTACACTCCAGCCATCCTATGAACTTTAAAGCATAAGACAGCCGAGAGGTTCCTTTAAATTTACATGGAGTCCCCTCGTGAATGGGTGTGGAATTTTGCAGAATTCCCCCCTATAAATTTGTCCCTTTGCACACCCCAAGGTATTTGCCACGAAAGAGATACGATCGGCTAAACATATCACCTTGCAGCCTATCAGTGGTGAAAATTTCACCCCACGGACGAAGCGGGGTAGTGCAGAGGTGAAGCTGTAAAATACATTATATATTTTCTAAACTTTTTCAATAATGCTTCTTAAAATACCCAGAAAGTACTTAAATATGCATTATCCTTTGTAATAAATCCCTACAACATTAAACTGTCCCTTTAAATATTGCAGCAGGCTGTGTCCGTGTAGGTATGACAATGGTAAAGTCGTCCTACACAGCATCTTTTCTCGGTGACTTATCCATGATTATTTTATTGCCTATGAGAGGACTGTCGTCTTGAATGGTAGCAGGGAAATGATGCCAATAAGAGCTTTCCAAAGGCCCCAGGCTGTCTGAGAACTTTTTACTGCATACTATATGAATCTGTTTAACAGACTTTGGCACCGCTTACAAACAGAACCCTCACACGTCCTTGGGATAATTAATAAGGCCCATTAGCAGTTTAAAAATAAAAAATGTTCTTCAGGGAACAAAAAAAGTGTTAGTTATTGTTTGGCTATCGTAACTGCAGAATTTCCTTTCTTAAAGTTGTGAGCAGAGTACTTCCTTCCTTTCTGCAAACAGCGGAAAAATGGCAATACTCTTGACTGTGTAACAAAAATGTCATTCTAGAGACAGCAAGCACTTGTCTCCACATCTCGTGCCAACCATCTGATTATTCCATACTGTGAAAAACATCATCTACAATGGAGAGCACACAAAGTAGGAGCTTCAGCTGCCAGAGCTCTTTCCAGGAATTCATTCTGCATTAAAGTCAATTACGGCCAGGGCACAGAAGGGGGGAGGAAAACGTGCACATCAAATATCTATTGAGAATGGTTTTCACGCTTTGTGGTCTCTTCCAAAAATGATGATGGTCAATATGAAAACAAAGATTAACTGCTAAAAAAGGTAGTATAGAAACAAAAAAGGGCTTTTTTGCATAAACATGTTTCTGGAACAGGCCCAATACATTAAGTTAAGAATGGTCAGGAGCTAGCCTTTGGGATGATAGCTAGTTTTTTGCTCACTTGAACCCAGAGATTGGTGTCAGACTTATTAAAAAGGTGCTGTACGAAAAAAAGCCCTATAAAGACAGCCTTTGGCCCCGTTATGCACACTGGTGTCCTGTTGGAAGCAGTTTGCCTACCTCTGCTTTTGCCATTACAGAGGGTAATCTTGTATAATCTTATAATGCTCTCCCCACCCGTAAGGACAGTCCTGAAATACCAAATGTCTTTTGTGGAAGAAAATAAATAATCCCATGTACACGCTTAGTGTCGAGGTGGTGAATCAGTAGGTACGGTTAGTATATAATGCTGCTTGTATCTTTACCTCCTTTACAAGGCTGGTGGAAACCATTTTCATGCCACTATTAAAAAAAAATCTTTGTTATCAACTATTAAGGGCTAAAATACTGAAGAGTCTTGGGATCAGTGCATTTCAAAAGTTCCCAGGTATGAGTATACAGGGTTGATCGGTGCCCATCTGAGAGCTGGGCACATAAACCAGAGGCTTCCCGGGCAATGCACTCTCTTCCCCACCGAACATGACATTTTATGCTATCGGGCAGACCGATACAAATTAATATTTCAGGTCAGCTTCTCTGCCCCACGTTTTAGGTGTGCATTAAGAAGAAAAGATGTCTTAGTTGAGCATGTATTAACATGTGATTTAAAATACCGTATTGCCATGAATATAGGCTGCACACCTAAAGTTTTATGTTAATGTAAAAACAAAAAAAACATTACTAGAAAGCTAAAACAGTATTTTCTTCCTCCTCATGCTCTATCACACTCGCTTACTCACACTCTCTCTTAATGTCTCCCTACCCTATCTGTCTTCCTCACGTTCAGTCTTGACTCTTGGTGCACTTCGTAAAAGGTCAAAGCTTCCGAGGCACACGGGAGAGGCTGTCCCGTGACTCCGCTCTTTTAGAAAGTAATTATCCAGTCCAGGGATAAGACATGTATAAACATTTATTGAGCACCTTAGTACTTAAATATCGTAATGAACATGCAAGAACAGCAGCACATAAACACCTCTAAAGTCACTCCTTACACCCAATCCAAACCACATACATTCTTCATATAAGAAATATATAGAAGAATATATATATAACATAAGAAAAAATGTTCTAACGTTTCCCGGTTACACGCCTTAGAGGTATAATTTCCTTTTTTTTAGTTTCCAACATAGTTTTTTGCATACAAATTCCTTATTGGCGTAAGGTGCTGCTACGTCCACTGGTAATTTATTTCAAGTACCTACTACCCACCCTTTATAAGTTGGATAACTTTGTATTATGCCCTTTGCTCTGGTACTTCATCGGGAAAATGCTTCCCTCTGGGAGCCATGCAAGATCATACTCAGAATATAGAGCAATTTAAGCAAAGCGCTGGCTCCGTGTGTTGCAAAGGAAACCAACAGAAAGCGGCGTGTTTGCTCCACAGTAAGAACTTTGCAACATCAATGCTCCAGTTTTTCCTAATAAAATTGACCCATTCTAAGTCTGTCAAAAAGAATTTTTATACAGTAAAGGCAGTCACAGATGAAATGAATGCTACCATTGAATGATATTTCGGGAAAAAAATTGAAAAGGAAAACATTTATACTTTCTCGTAAGTCCCTGGAAACATTTACCCTCGGGGAAGAAATCACTGGACTGTATAGAGTAAATAAACCTTTTGGATTCACGATTAACTATTAAAGGGACAACATCCCTTCCATTCATTATGGCGGTTATAGCGCATGCAACGTTTGCTATGTTAGACACAATCGGCCACATTCTATTACCTGATCCAACACCTTGTCTACAAACTGCCCCTATGTAAGCAGTCAATGCATGGCAGCAAGGTACTTTGATTGAAATCGATGGCAGCACAAGCGCATAGGATAGCCTTACGCCTGTGTCATGCATATTTAAATTTCTTCACTGCCTTTACCACGTCTACTGAGATGCTGTTCTACTTATGTGCCACCCTATGAGTAGAGAAAAACTTCCTTGCATTACATCTAAGCCTCTGACATCTTTAGATAATGACCTCTTGCTATGACGTTTCTCCCCTTTAAAATAAAGTTCCCTGTACGTCGTCAGATCTCTAAATGTATTTAAATTCCAGTCTGTTACGGGTGTACATCCTGCGCTGATGACCAAAATACTTTTGTAACTAAATGTTCAAATTAGGGAGAGATACCCAAGTACAGAGCACAAAGAAAATACAAACTATATGGAAATTAAAAAAGCAAGTCATTTTATCTACAGAGAGAGAACAGCAGTAAGCCTGCTCAGTAGCAAATAAAAGTATATTCATGTTAAAACAACATGCACAATCAAATACACATGCAACATTTACATTATTTTCACTATAATTTACATAAAATGTATGTAAATAGAAAATTAAAACACAAAAACCCTGCAAGAATAGTTTGATTTAATACAATAGTTCATCTACACTATTGGTTGTTTTGTACCATTTTGTTCCATTCACATTTCACTATTGGGAAAAATTGACTATAATCCTGATTCAGCAATACTATTGTTGAATATCTAACACCTTCCAAATATATATCTTATTTAATCAAGTGAAATTTTGAGTTATTTAGATTTTTTCTTTGTTTTTAGATTTTTCTTTTTTACACTTAACTGTCAAGTGACAGAAAATCTAGCATGGTTGGCTGTTGTCATATTAACGGTAAAAAGCTCCTTAAAATGTTGTGTGTTTGTGTGATTAAACATAAAACATAATAAATAAATATAAATTTACAGATCCGCCAAGGATTTTTTGCCATACTTGATATGCTATTCAGGGGTGCGCACAGCACCCAGTGGGGCCAGTTAATGTGTGTTACGTTACCCCACAGTAGTAAGCATTAACTTCTGTGAAAACGAGACCCTCTGTAAGGTAGGTGGGGGGGGAGAGAGAGGGTGCGTGTGTGTGTGTATGTATCAGTGTATGGTGTTAAGGGTGAGTCTAGAATTAGTGGTTCAAGGGAGAGGAGGGATAACTGTATGTATGTATGTATGTGTAAGTGTATAGTGTATGTGTATATGTTTTAGTTAAGGAAGGTGCTGAAGAAATACTGCCCCCCCCAGGCGCCACTAATTCTAGGTTTACCCCTGGCACGATTAGCCTTTTGTCCGTGTGGAATGGCACTCTTAAACTATGAAGACCCTTTGAAACAAGTCCAGTTGAAAGTTCCTTTTGAGACCATCAGAAAGTGAAACCTGCCCTGTCCAACCTCCATATCAACTTTTGTACTTTTGATACAATAAATACTAGACGTGTTGGTTCTTTAGGTTTTGGAACTATTGAGTTGAATTGTCAGAGAGGAGTTACTGCAAGCTTGTTGTAAATATACTCGTCTTGGTGAAATGGTTAAAACCTAGTATAATGAACTGTAGGCTTCTGTTGACATTCCTATGGGAAAACGCAGAGCCAGCTTAGTGTTACCAAGGCAAGTAATTTTATCTACAGAGAGAACAGCAGTAAGGCTGTATTCTTCTATTACACACAGCTATGTATTCAAGATTTCAGTAACCACTGAAAAGTTTAACCAGATAAAAAAAATGCACATTCAACATCTACATTACGTTTACTGTAACAATTAACAAAATGGTAGTTTACAGTCAAAAGAACACTTTTTGAAAGCGCAAAAAGATTTAGAAACAGATTTAAGTATAACAATATGCCAGGATGTTTATCATGGCTTATGGTGGCTGAGGGTGATGGATGTTATAGGGAAGAAAAAAACAAACAAACAGCTGGATGACAACAGGTTGCCCATCCAGCAACTAGGTGATGAATATCACACAAACCAATGGTTTCCAACCTGTGGGGTCAGGACACATGGGGGTCATTGGGCAATGACATAGGATCCATGACTGAACGTCCTGACATTGTCTATGTGATATAATTTTTTTATACATTACCAATGCGCACTAGTACCGCCAGATGTTGTATATCAAAAGGGCAAAGCACCAAAATATTTTGCAATTGTTACCATGTTTGTTAAAACATAATTCTCCTTTTCCATTTTTCAACGACATCTCCTGATTACAGTCATACCCCACATACATATTTTTTTATGTTCCAGAGGGCAACATCCATGCTTTACATGTTACCCTATATTACATAGTGCATTCATTTAATACTATCAACTTAAAGGGTCTGGGGTAGTGATTTTTTTTTTAATTATTACTTAGTGGAAGTGGTACTTTGTTTTAGAATATATATACACATAAATATATATATATATATACACACATATATACTGTACATATATATATATATATATACACACACACACACACACACACACATATATATATATATATATAAACACATACATACACACATTATATATTTATATACACACACAGTATATATATATTTTTGTTTTTGCACTGTTCACGGTGCAGCATGGCTCAAGATCCCTTTGGGGATCTCACAAACATTTTCTATGCCAGTGATGTCACTGGGTTCCTCAACTATTTTTGTTTCTCTCCTCCTCTTGATATGTTTGTGCTTATTACAGCAAACAGGGCTCCATAATGAGCCAGCAGGGGGAGCAACAGGAGGCCCAAGCAGTGTCTAGAAATTCAGCTCTGCTGCTATCAGGTGAACTTCTCTTGGGTGTCATTAGTGACACTGGTAGGGCAGGGAATGTCTGATCGCGTGATCGGCATTCCTTGGATGACAGTGTACCAGCGCTCGCGCCAGGGGCTTCTGCTGACTGGGGAGAGCCCAGTCTGATGTCCCATGTAGCAGGAGGGAGATGTCCCTGCCGCTGCAACAAAGTCAGGATGTACCTGTACGTCCTAATGGGCTTCTTGCTGCAAGTTTTATGGAAGTACAGGTATGTCCTAAGGGGACTCAACGGATTAATGTAAGACAAAGATAACACACGTAAACACAAAATGCAGCCTTTAAATTATTATTTCATTTATTCATGCCCCCTAAACCCAAAAACTGTAATGAAACGTTTGCGATAACTGGCAATGAGTCACAAACTGATGGCTGGACATTCTCCTTCAGGATTTTCTGGTAGAGAGCAGAACTCATAGGTCCTCCATCAATTATAGCAAGTGGCCCAGGTTCTGAAGTACAATGCAGCCCCAGACTATCACACAACCACCACAGAGTTTAACTGTTAGTATGATGTTCTTAATGTGAAATGCACTTTCGACTCATCTATCCACAGAACATTATCCCAAAAGTCTTGGGGTCAAGATGTTTTTTGACAAATGTGAGATGAGCCTATGAGTTCCCTTTTGGTCAGTAGTGTTTTTTATGCCTTGCAGCTCTCACATGGATGATATTTTTGCACAGTCTCTTTGTTATTGTGGAATCGTGAACACTGACCTTAATTGAGCAAGTAAGGCTGTCAGATTTTTACATGTTAGTCTGGGTTCCTTTGATGAATTGTTCATTGGCTCTTGGAATTTTGGTAGATCGGCCACTCCTGGAAAGGTTTACCACTATTCCAAGTTCTCTCTGTTTGTAGATAATGGTTCTTACCAGGGTTCACCGGTGTGCCAGAGCCTTAGAAATAGCTTTTTTCTCCTGTGCCAGCATTATTCCTATGCATTATAAACATATGATGAAAACATTGTTTTATCCAATCACTTAAGTAAATAAGCAGGACAAGAATAGTTTGGGAAAATGGGCAACTTGACAGAAAAAAGTGTACTAATCTCTTAATATAGACACCAACACCCAAAGTGTTTATACAGGCATAGTCATTAATAGCCATTTAAAGTTTGGAACAGCTGCAAAAAGCTAAAACCATATACGTGATTTCTTCCAAACAGGCAGCCTAGTAACGGATGCACATGTGGAGCATGCCGATTAAAGTCCTTTAAAGAAGCTGGAATACGACATTCTGGGGATAAGATCTTCTGACGGGCTGCAAAAAAAAAATATCCACACCATCTAAATATTATCTGTCTGTCACATCAAAGCCACTACAGTAAAACAAAGATGGAAACAATGTTTTGATTAACAAAACATGCTTTCCCATGTAACATATTCAAAGTTTTTTCTGCAGTGGTGTTCAACTCTTTGAATGCTGAAGATGTGAGTCAAACTATTCAGCAGACGCTAAAGGGACACATCAGCCATCATATGGGACGCTGCGAGGGGATCCTATTCATTTGCCCCCTCATCCACCCCCAGCTATTTTCATTACACATTATATGGAAAATAGTGTGGGCAAACACTGTTCAGACCCTCGAGGGTACGCATAAAAAGTGCTCCCATTGATTTCAATTGAAGCCCTCTACACACACACACACACGGCACAACTTGGTTGCTTCACATGAGTTACAGGGGTTGAACGGGACCCCCAACCCAGGAAAATGCACAGAAAGAGCTGCCATTGATTTCAACAGAACTTTTTTCTTACCAGTGATTAGCTGCTTCAAGCAGTCAATAATAACGTTAAAAGTCGGACTGCAAAGAAGAAGGTGCAACTTTTTTTTTTCCTTTCTGCAGATTTACTGTATTACTTGCATTTCACAAATATGCATTTTTCATTGGGGAGCTATATGGGACGTTGGACTGTCCCTTCAACTCCATTTCCCTCAGTCCACCATTACAAATGCTGTCTGAACCAAGAGATAATCTTGCATTTTCAGACAAAAGGGAAATTAAAAATAACTTCCCTATGGTATAAAAATTAAGTGGATTTTTAATAAATATATATTGCCTATTTAATCTATAAACAATATTGCAAAGGTTAGCATAGGACTGAAAAATGTAGGCTCAATAGGGAATGCAAGGCTGCCTACATTTAATAAAAGCTTATTGAGATGTTGAGGACAACCTAAAGCAGTCCTCTAGACAAGAGGAGAGAAACATTGCTTCTCTCTGCCACCAACTGAAGTGCTATAACTTCTCAGAAATTCTACATTTTATAATTCTATACACTTAGCTTCCATGAGGTAAACCCTTAAACTAAATACCCCCAGACTAATTACGCTGGTTGTCAGAAAAATACCACAAGCTAAAGGAAAAGTAATTAATTTAGATATGCCAAAGGCTGTGATGGTGACCATTCCTCCTGAAGAGCTAAAGATGCTGTATTTGCATGCACTATAATTCACTTTTTTGGTGATCCTTGGTCGCCAATCAGGGATGGTAAGAGAGGAGGTAGTTTATCTACTACAGCTCCCCTAGATAGAAAGTGACATCATCACCAAGACATTTGCCCTATTGTGTGAAAAAAACCCAAGCTTGCTTCTCTGTACAGGAAAAAGACTTCCTGTATCTGTTAGACATATTCTCAGAAAATCTATTAAAAGTACATGCAAGAACTTCAGCAAGGCCCACAACAAGATGATTAGTAGCCTGTGTAAAATGTAAATTCTTCTCAACATACTACATAATAAATAACATAGAAATGTGTTTATTGTTTATATTTTTTTTTTACTTTTAAATATATTTCTATCTCTATCGCAAAATGCATTTTTGGGGGGCAACAAATTTTATTTCCCAGCTTTTTTTTTTTTTTTTTAAGACGAAATTCAGAGGTCTTTTTGATTCGGAACAACATTCGGGGGGCTTTCCCAAATGTCTTTGTAAGTTGTGCATAACCCATGGCACAATTGTTTTAAAATTTTCAATGCATCTAAACTCAAACATTCAATTTGTGTGTTATTTCTGGGTATTATTTGTTGTTACTAGTTTTTAAACAGCAGTGTAACTATCAAGACACATGAAACGCAAAATAAAATATTGAATAATGTTTCAATATTGTAACAAACAGGTTGGGTGACTTTCTTGCCTTAAAGCATCCACAACAGGTCAGGGATTAAGCTTTGGGAACTTGAAAGGTTAACTTCTTTTTATTCCATCTGAAGGAAGGAACCTATGAGCTCCTGAAAGCTTATATAAAACTTTACATGATTATTATTATTTATTGTTTTATATCACCATTATATTTCGTTTACATCATTCTTTTTTTATGTTGGCCTAATGAAGGGAACCCACTGGAACTAATGACTTAACTTGCTCTTGGGTTCCTTTTTTTTTTTGTCTTATCAGGCTACCCACACAATTACTCGCTGGAGTGACTTAGGAAATTGCCATGTTGATACTCAAATTGTAGATTGTTGATGTACCAGACAAAGCTGGTTTATTTACTGAACCTTGTTGCGATATCGCCCTTTTTTTGTGTGAAAGTGATCCTTGGGCAGCAGTGACGGTTGCAAAGAATGTTCCAAGAGGCACAACCCAATACTGTAACTGATCCGTGATTCACACAAACACATTCAGATAACGACTGAATTAAGCGGCGTTTAATATGCAATTTCTTTTACAGAAGCAGTAGGACGTGTGTTTTGTGTAAGATGCTTAACGCTGCTCTGGAACGTAATGGGTTTACCGAATCTAAGCAACCGTGTTTGCCTTCAGAAATTCCATTTCCTGGCCTAGTGGGATGCATGCAGCCAGTTATTTGTACAAATGACACTGATTAATGTTTGTGTTTGCAAAGTTAATCATATATCAACACTGTGGTTAATGTATTTAAAAATAACCCGCATTTAGCAAAATGTCACTACTCCTAAAAAGCATTAATGCAAAAACAACAGGTGGTGCATGCTAAGAAAGGCGTTTGCTAGTCCCTTGCTGCTTTATTAATAAAAGAAATCATTTTTGCCCCCCCCCCAAAAAAAATCACGTAATGGGGAAAAACTTATTAACATCAGAACGTGTTTTGCAGTAATACTGCATCCTATATCCATGCAAAGCATCCATAAAGTGTAAAGAAAGATAATTTATGTAAACACTGCCGCATTTTCTACATTTTTGTTTATGGTTTCACCTCTTAGACACCAGGTTACATACAATGCTTATCACGTGTAATACGTGCAGTTTTCTGCTGTTTAAACGTTTAATACTATAATATTTAATAAAAGGGAATTTTGTAAACCTATACATAGGTTTTAAATGGAATTAGTTCTTGAGGATTAGTTGTTTTGTGACACTATTCTTTCTTATTGATGGAGTTGCAGCCTGCTTTTATATATTAGAACAATAAATCATGTAAAGCTAGAACATTTGCCATTTGGGTTTTAATCCAGCTCTCAATCCTTCTTTAAGCAGGTCATATTTTGGTTGTGTAAAAGGATGGTACTCTGTATTAGTACACATAAAAAGCTCTTAGTAGTAGCTTAAAGGTCTGAATGCTAGGATTCACTTAATATTTGAGAGACACTGACATTATAGAAATTAACAATGAATTGCTGGAGATGACAGACTCAAATGCCATTTCAGGTTCTCCACACAGGCTATTTATTCGCCTTGGTTGACCCTTACAAGACTGGTTGAAGGTTAGTAGAGAGCATGTCTATGAATGATGAGGCAAAAATAAATGAAGGCGTAAGTATTGCTAGGTCTACCGCAGGGGTGTCCAAGTTTTTTCTGCAGTGGGCCACTTCATCAGAATTGTATACGTGCGCGGGCCGCACTCATTTTTCACTGTGACAAAAAATATGGCCTTTAATAAAATATGCAGATTAAAATAAAGTAAATGACACAAAACCTTTACTCTTCCTCTCACTGATTTCTGGGCCTTGAAAGTTTTGCGACTACAAATTCAGGATTCCCTAGATTTATTCTAGGGATGAACTAAAATGAAAATTGTGGACCAAAACATTCAGGGTTCACTTAGCCAAAACCGAAAATGACCCCCACCTTTAAAAATAATAATAAAAACTCACATGTTTAATAAAAGTAGGTAACACACAATTGGACAAAATTAGCAATATGACTTGGCATGATAGGAGTGTGATTGCTAACAGCAATCACACTCCTATCATGCCAAGTCAGCCAGTACATGCTGGTACAGGGTGGCTGTAAGTGATGTGCAGACCCCTTACTGCTGGCAGCATCACTACACAAGGGGGGCAGCTAGCTAGGTTTCAGCATGTACTGGCTGACTTGGCATGATAGGAGTGTGATTGCTAACAGTAGTCACAGTCCCATCATGCCTAGGTTCCAGCACTTACACATCCATCCAGTAAATGCTGGAACCTAGGCATTATGGGACTGTGATTGCTGTTAGCAATCACACTCCTATGATGCCAAGTCAGCCAGTACATGCTGGTACAGGGTGGCTGTAAGTGCAGACCCCATACTGCTGGCAGCATCACTACACAAGGGGGGCAGCTGGCCAGGTTTCAGCATGTACTGGCTGACTTGGCATGATAGGAGTGTGATTGCTAACAGCAATCACAGTCCCATCATGCCTAGGTTCCAGCACTTACACATCCATGCTATCACACACACACACACACACACTCATTTATTCATATAATCATTCATTCACAGATTCATTCCCTCAATCACACACACTCATTGAAACACCCTCCCCACCCCCGTACCTGCACTGCAGCTCCTCGATGCCGCTCACAGACTTCAGCAGGGGCCGTGGCCTCCCTCTGCCTTCTCTGCTAAAGCACAGAGGAAGTAGGATGTCACGTGAACTCCGCTTCCTCTGTGCAGTCCAGAAGGCCCTCCCACAAGTAAGTAGCAGGGCTTGAGGTGCGGCTCGCGTAAGATCGGTTGCCGCATGTTGGACGCCCCTGGTCTACCGAGTAGATGCACAACCAAAGAGTTTAATCTTTTAATATCCCTAATACAGTCAGCCACCAACATTACACAACGTCTCCTGTCAAGTTATAGATCTTATTGATTAACATGAGAAAGTAGAAATTTTCCATACCCAACGTATGAACGTCCTTTAAAGGTTTCTCTACAGTTTCTATATAAGTGCTGAGTGGCAGAACATGTTCATAAACTGTAACGTAGGAGAAGAAACTTGAACAATGCAACTAAGAATAATTAAAAAAATGTTGCCAGGGTGGCCCAAAATAATGAACTAAACCTGGCATACCACAGTTGGCAGGGATGTTCTCTCCTTGTAATATGTGTTCATTACTATATCAAACACACCTCTATGTATGATTTATGAACAAATTCATAGACAAAGTGTATTAAAGTATTTTGTACTGCAAACACTAATGGGCAGTGCCATGGCTAAAAAAAACCCCAAACAAAAAAAACAAAACTCAATATAGAAATGTGGAGTGAAAGTTGCTTTCCATAGAGACACACAAGAAATCATACAGGGGCTTGCTCGCAGTTTGTCAAAACCTTTCAAATGTGGTTTATAAAACAGATTAAGACTGTGACCCGTTACAGAACAATTCTTTTCTGTAAAGTGAAACAGAGCTATTTCCAGGAACTGCCAGACTGGGTCTGCTTACAGCTAACGTATGTCAAGCAATTTAATATCATAAAGATAGATGCTTTAATGGCACCAAATGAAAACATTTGCACTGTGCGTTAGTAGTTATGGTATATTTTTTTATGGTTAGAATATGTAAATGATCCTGGGTAAAAACTATTGGATAATGACATAACACTAAGTCAAATATAAATGCGTACACACACAGCAATGCTAAAACTTCAGGGGGATTACAATAAATCAAAATGCGTCAATATACAGTGGGTGCTTTATCTACATAAACATTGAAATGTATGTGTGTGTATATATTTTTTTTTCCATTTGTGGATAGCTGGTTCATCACTTTCTCGCAGATATTGTGAGGATGCAGGAAGTACAAATCCATACGCTTCGAAAATACCCTCTCTCTACAGGACGGCCCAAGACATTCAAAGGTGAAATGCTGCCCCTCTCAAAAAAGCTCACACTCTAATGTCATTCAGTTAAGTAATAAAGCTTGTATTCGAACATAATTAATTTTGCCAGATAGGTATGTTATGGTAGTGGTGGCCCTTAAGTTGGTTGCTAGCTTGCAATGTGCTTACTCCACTATACTCATGATAACAATTTTTCAATGTTTGGATAAGTGTACATAATCAGCTGTAATAATGTTAAGCAAATGAAGCATGTGCACCATAAACCATTCCTTCAAAGAAAATAAATAGGTTGTAAACTTTCCAGGGCACAGACTTCCTTTGCCAGTATATTCATATCTACTTTACCCCAATCAATGTCTGCATATCTGCTATATGTATTATATTATTGCACCTCTTCTTTATCATACTATAAACCACTAAATTCTTCTGTTATCCCTAAACCTGAAAACATAATAAGAAATGTACCAAACCTTATTTTGCACTCATTCATTTTGCACGTTGCTTTAGACAATGATATCAACTCAGATGTGATAAAAGCTAAGCAGCTATACCTGAGCACTTGAATTTATAAAGTATATGTACATGTTTTGGTTTTACATGTGGATGTCTTGTTCTTTTAAAATTATAAAACCATAGAACAGTATGAAGTTATATACCAAATATGTCTCTTAATTGTTGGGTGCTTTTTTTGGTTCTTACGAATGGCTTGAAGCCATCTACAGTTTAATCTAGGTTGCATCTCTTGACCTTATCAGATGTCCCTGAGATTGACCTCTTTTTTTGCTAACGAAAGACGGAAAAGACAGCATTCCAATGGTATCTCTAAGGCCAGTAATGTTTGAGTCGACCACAACCAATATTCAGGTCTGTACTAACAGATCCACAGTAAGTGGCAGATTGTGTGTTTTACATTAATCACATTAAGTATGCTTGGAATGCACTAGGGCAGAGAGCCACATCTCTCCTGTGACCTCAAACTCTGACACGCCTGCTAACTGCTTAGGGGACATCTAATTTTGGTAATCCTCTCCACATTGATTATCTGCATTACTGCATTGAGGTGAATGAGAGCTGAGCAGGAAGCCCACTGGGTCTAGTTTCCATACATTGAATAAGTAGGCACTATAAGTATATACTTCTTACAAGAAAGGTTATGTGATGAAACACACTCCATACATAATAACGTACATTTTTCTATTTCTTTTTCATTATTTTAAACCTGTGTAGTCCCCCCCCCCCCGTACTTTTTATTTGAAGAAATGTACAAGTGTCATAATACAAATAAATGAATAAAAGAATATATAAAGGCCAGGCTACACTGGCACATCAATATTCTGGTTCATTACCAAACAGATGTCAGATCTGAACTTTTCGACCAGTTGAAGAAAGATATTTTCTTTGCTTCTCTCATTTCATAGAATAACACTTGTATAAAAGAGAAATAGTATAAACAAAAACATAACTAACAGTAAGAATGGCGGCAATCATAAGAGCAATAATGTTACATGCCCCCTCTGCCAATATCTAAGAGCCGGATATAGAAAAAAAAAAAGAAAACAATGCTTCACTTTTTTAAGGATCCAGTGTTATATTCCACAAACAGAACCAATCGGAATTCGCAATTACTCTCTTGATTGAATCTCATTGGCACTCTGGTAAAGTATTGATAAAAGGGTTGCCCATAGGAAATCATAAAAGTTTTCCACGAAGGTGTCTTTGTCTTGAAAGAAAGAAAAGGCATGTAAGCTTGGTGCGTATAAAAGGTAATAGTGGAGTTTTGGCCATCCATGTTTCCAAAGTTCATTGAACACTTGAGGTCAAAATGAAGTCTTGAAGGACTGCCCCGGTCTTTTTAATTGTGTTAACATGATATTCCATAAGAATTTCTAGTGTATCCAATGAACATTAAATAGAAAGTAGCAACTTAATCAACCTCTGCACTTCTGCCCAAAGAGTTCTGGACAAGCCCTTAGAGAGCAAGGAAAATCCGCTTTTATAGAATAACATTAGTAGTAGAAGCGGAAACATGAGCAGATGTTTAAAGTTTAGGTGTCATATATGATGTATGAAGAGGTTTATATACGCGTCATAGAATTTGAAAGAAGATATATTTTTGAGAAATCTAACAGAGTTCTAAAATAACGTTTCCTTATAACCTGTGTAATATTTAACCGTATGGTCTATGTTAGAAGTACACACCTGTCATGGAAAAACATGTCCTTGGCAGTCAGGTGAGGAAGTTTCAGTTATTAACAAAACCAAAAATAATGAAATAATAAGCATATTAAATATATTTAATATTATTATTGATTTATAGAGAATACATAAATATATAAATACATATATAAATAAATATATAAATAACATTAAATAGGTAAACGTGCTATTTATATTGTTAGGCAAATGTATTATACAGAATATTATATTGAATAGTGAGATATAAAGTAGTGTTACCGATTCCAGCTGAAATTTTTGCATTGGTACTTCTGTTTTATTATTAGGGTTGATATTTCAAAGATCACATTCTTTTACAGCTGAGCACATAAAAAATGAAACCATTTCTATCAAGGTCATCTACTGTGAAAAATCATATAAATTAAAATGACAATGCAATTTCACATTTCCCACAAAATATAAAGTGATAATGTATGCCAAATACTGGAGATAAGAAATATATTGAACTCAGATCACAATCTTTCTAACTGGGTCAGAGGTCATTGAATATCAAGCATGGCAGTAGGAGTTAAGGAGTTACATTTCTCTGTTTCGCTTGTTTATTGGAATATACTTATTTATATACGTTGTCATATATGGACTCCGTGCTGCTACATCATGAAATTCCATGAACATAAATAAGACAAGCAACAATTTCACTTCTTAGTTTGTTTTCTCTTAGTGTTTTTTCTGCTGTTCTTCCGATTGTCATCATAGCTCAAACTATTTAATTATCTTATCTTATCTTTTAATCTTCTCCAAGCAAACTGATCTGGCTAGATCATTTCATTCAGACACAGGACTCTGAAATTAAATCCACAGACTGATATTGTGTTAAGTTGTGTGTTACAGTTGCGAAGACAAACCTGAGAATGTAAAGACGCTGCAATATCATCCTAAAATGATGAAATAGAAAATAAATAATTGGCGCTATTTTTAATGCGTTTTTCTTAGAAACCTAGTTGCTTACCACCCATTTATTTTTTTTTAAATAGACTTTTGCAACAGAATTAGTACTAATCAACCAAACCAACAGTTCTAAATATTTTTTGTAAACAAATTTACTTTCATATTTCGGGGCTTCATAACCTCATCCAACATCCTCAATATTCAGCTATTGCTTACGGCATTTCAACATGGTTCGAGATAGCTACATGGGGAGAGTCAACAAGGTCTTAACGACGATTATATGTCCATTATATACAGCACTGAGATGGAAAAGAAACTACCGAAAAAGGCAATTATAAATTACAATTAGCAGCTCTTTAAGAGGTGGTAGAAAAAAAAACCATTTTCTTAAATAAAAAGTAAGGTTTGCACAATCATTATCAAGTTTTTAAGAGCAAAATGCTGCCTAACCTGCCACCTGTTTTCTCTCGAAAGATCGGCTTGTGCAGTTATCACCAAGGACCAGATGGATTGACAGGTAAGTAAAACACAAGTTTTAAAGGAAATTATGAAAATCTTACTTTTAAGATTGTTTGTTTACTAGCTGTTTAAAATTTCCCCTTATCTAAAATAAACACCATAAATGATTACTGTCACATTAGTAAATAAATAAGAAAACATTGTAGAGCAGCAGTGATCTGAATGCAATATTCATTTCTCACACTCTACTTTATATTTCAACCCCTTTTAACTAATGATAGAGGTGTATAAAAGGCAACATCTTTGATCTGCGAAAACTGTATGACCTAGTTTGATCTCTGAAACACTTGACTGTAATCCTGATAAAGTTGGCTCTTCCTTCCAATAGATTAACAAATTGCTTAGCACCTAATTGCACAAGAGGCTCAAGTGTTTGATATCGGCTTTACAGAAAAAGCACCTTAAATCATGATTCCTTAACACTCCAAGTTCCAGAAGTCTTTAATTGTGAGGAATGAGTATATATATATACTCACACACACACACCGATTAGCCATAACATTATGACCACCTGTCTAATATTGTATAGGCCTCCCTTTTGCCGTCAAACCTGCCCTGACCCCTTGAGCCATGGACTCCACTAGACATCTGAAGGTGTGCTGTGGTATCTGGCACCAGGACGTTAGCAGCAGGTCCTTTAAGTCCTGTAAATTATGAGGTGGGGTCTCCATGGATGCCTCCTAGTGCCATGTGTTCTCTAAGTGACGCACTTGGCCATCCACTTGATGTAAAAGAAAACATGATTCACCAGACCAGGTCACCTTCTTCCACTGCTCCGTGGTCCAGTTCTTATGCTCACGTGCCCACTGTAGGCGCTTTCGGTAGTGGACATGGGTCAGCATGGGCACCCTGACTGGTCTGTAGCTACGCAGCCCCATACGGAACAAATTGATGCACTGAGTGTTCCGACACCTTTCTATCAGAATCAGCATTAACTTTGCAATTTGAGCTACAGTAGCTCGTCTGTTGGATTTTAACACACGGGCCAGCCTTCACCCCAAATATGCATCAGTGAGCCTCAACCGCCCATGACCCTGTCGCCGCTTCACCCCTTTTCCTTCCTTGGAGCACTTTTGATAGGTACTGACAACTGCAGACCGGGAACACCCCAAGAGAGCTGCAGTTTTGGAGAGGCTCTGACCTAGTTGTCTAGCCATCATTCATCTCCTAAAATGAATCACGGAAAGTTTTTGCATATGGATAGTGTTACTGGGTGTAGTTCTTGCTACATTAAGTCGTCTGCTTCATGGACCGATGCCTGCTGGGAAGTATTGTATTTTAATTTGACATTACTTTTAGTCTTAGAGAAGTTGCCTGATGGTATCCGGCCAATCTGTAGCATTCTCTTCTCTGTAGAGGAAACCTTTGCATTTAACTGTAAACACAATGCGTTCCTCTTTAACTCTACTTGTTGGGCTTCTGTTAAACATGAGACTTCCTCTGGAAAGGGTGGGTGCAGAATAGGTGCTCAGAATAGGAGGACCCCCACAGTGCCACTATGTATGGGCTTTGTGGCTTGCTGTATGGGTACACTTTAACCAGCCACGTATCGCATATGTGCTTAGCACTGAAAGCATTAAAGCTACGAGATACCTTTTTTAAAAAGTTTTTCTAATATTTGTATATAAACCCCAGGTGTTTCTAAAATTGGAAAATACATTCTCTAATACATACACAGACATACTAATGTGTAAAAAGAAGTAAGATAGTCTTTGTTCTTAGAATATAAATTGTCATGTTTATGCACAGCCCTTTGGAATCTGTTATTAAAATAATGGATGATAAGTAAGCCTCTTTTTATAAGCACAAGTGCTAACTTCCAACACGATTTTATTATTGTCAGTGTTATATATTGATTTACGTAACGCGTTACCAATAAACCTAATCCACAATTTAAGATTTAATCTTAAATCTGGCCGGGTAGATTCACACATTACTTCCCAATTAGATTATCAACAATAAACAGTAACAAGATTGAAGCCTTAATTGCTAACTTGGTAGAGTGACATTACCACAAGCTCATTACTGAAATAATGCTCTATTCCAATGCCTTACATACTTTGCACAACCACATACAGACCCAGCAGTGTTTGAGACTTTAACATAAATACTAGCTCAGGAGCTAAATTCTACATTCCAACGTAGCTTTTGTATATACCCTATATGACCAAAAGTATGTGGACACCCCTCATAATGATTAAATTTAGTTGCTTCAGCCACAACGATTGCGGACAGGTGTCAAGCACATAGGGATGTCATCTCCATTGACAAGCAATATTAATAGAATGGGTTGTAGTGACGAGCTCGGTGACTTTAAACATAGTACTGTCATAGGATGTTACCTTTGCCACAAGTCAGTTTGTGAAATGTCTGCCCTGCTAGATCTGCTCCAGTCCACTGTAAGTGCTGTTATTGTAAAAAGGAAGAGTCTAGCTGTAACAACAGCCCAGCCGTGAAGCGTTAGACCACGCACACTGCCTTTGGACGCAGTATCAGCACAAGCACTGTGCATCTGGATCTTTATGAAATAGGTCTTCATGGCTGAGCTTCTGTAAGCAAGCCAAAGATCCATGTGCACAATGCCAATCGTCAGCTGGATTACTGTAAAGCACAACTCCACTGGACTATGGAGCAGTGGAAACGTGTTCTCTGGAGAATCACCCTTCGCTACCTAGAAGTCTGATGAACGAATCTGGGGTTGACAGATGCCAGGACAGTGCTACCTACTCAAATGCATGGTGCCTACTGTAAATTTTGGTAGAGGAGGGATGATGGTCTGGGCTGTTTTTCAGGGGTTGGGCTAGGCCTCTTTGTTCCAGTGAAGGGTAATGTTTTAGACAATTGCATTCTGACTTCAGTCTTTCCTTGAGTTTTTTTTTTTTTTTATATAAATATAAAAGGGGGGTGCAACAACGTTAGAGACATATTTGACAATTTGTCTTATGACTCTGTTGCTCATCCCATGAAGAATTAAAAGGTATAGTGAAGCCTCATGGCAAGTGATATAATAAGGAACCATTTTGCTTAAATGGAAGCCTTGATAATAATCATCAGGATTTGTCCATTGTTGGAAATGGGAGGCTTGCTCATCTTGGGCTTTCACATAATCTTAAAAGCTATGGAAACAAAAAGACAGACTTGAATTTGTGATTAATATGACTTTTTGTCAAAAATTTGGAAATGTTTATTCTATAACCTAATCCCTTTTCTCCATACAACTGAAAATCCCCATGTCAGATACACACACCAGGTGTATTCTGCTAAACTCTCATTTTAAGGCTGTGGAACAATGTTCTCATTCGGATGTTTAAAAAAAACATTCCTGCAGCATTAGGAACAGCTTATAATGATGCTGTTTAAAATGCAGACCCTACTGCTAAAACTAAACATAGCTAAGAATTATGCTGAATTAACAAGTGGAACTTTAATCCTGGATGTTTTTTGGGTGGGTGAGAATAAGATGATGCTGGCCAATACAATGCCAATTTAAAACAAACACACTACACCTACATACACATACCTTTCAACATTTTGAACAGCACTTCTGGTTTCTGAGAATATACTTAGAATAGAGATAGGAAAAAACTGTTTACATTAGCAAAGTGCTTATTTGAATTAGATATAGGCATTAGTCATCATAGCAGATACATAGCAATCTTAGATCCAAACAGCACCCAACACATCCTCGATCTCCATACTTTCTCCTTCTATCTATGGCATCGTGCAAAAAAAGGAGCATACATGACAGCTATAACAGTTTTAGATCTGACAGTCTAAGCATTTAGACTACTTAAATTTTGATGTCCAGAGATGTCCAGCATCTGGATAAAGACTCCAATCCATCAAAAAATTGCAAGTAAGAGAAATACATGGCAGGGAGAGGCCATGGGCATTTTCCCGTAAGAGTTGGCCTTCAATAGTGTATGGCTAAAACAGTGAAAAGGTAATAATTTAGTTAATAAAGCCCAATGAGTACTGTTATATAATTCATGAGAGACTCCCCATGTACCATAAGATTTAATGAATTTCACAAAGTAGTCTTGACTGCTTGGTTATGAATCAGCAGGGAATAAAAAAAAATAATCTGCTTTTTGGACCTTTCATTCACAAATCACTTGAAATGAACCTGTCGCCGAAATGCTCAACTGACGAACGTCAACAATGACAACGAATTCAGCAATTCTGTCACTTCCCAACACATGTTGCTTTAAAAAAAAACAACAAAAAAAAAAACCACACCACTCAAGAGACAAAAATTAATTTGTTATACTTTGGGCAATGTTTTGTAAATAATCTAGGTTTGCATTTTAAAGTAATTATGTATATATATACATACACACACATATATATACATATACACACATATATTTATACATATACACACATATATACATATATATACATATATATATATATATATATACATATATATATATATATATACACACACATACACGTTGAAAATATATATATATAACCATAGAATTAAAAAATAGTTGCCAACAGTTCAAACCAGGCTAAAGTAATCTCTTTAAAAACAGCTTTGTACTTTTATCACAGCAAAAACAGGAAATTATTGATTCATTTATTCATCTTAATGCTACTGCCAAAAGAAAATAGAATACAACATGCATTTATATTTTACTTGTGCTGAGAAAAATATTGCTTTGAGTGGTCCAAGTATGTATAAAAAGATATATATCTGGAAAGAACAACCAACCAACCACACATTGTGAAGCTTAAAAGAGAAAAGAAGAAGAAAAAAAAGCCATAATTAATACACAGGGAGATGCTTACACAGAATTAAAAAAAAACAAAAAAAAAACCCCACATAACTACACAGTGTGACACTTGGGGGAAAAAACCCAATGAAACAAGATCACTCAGCAATAAATGGTAATAAAGGAATAGAGCATGCAATTACCCTACGGTAATCAATCCTCTTAGGGCGCAAGGTTTCCTTCTGTCTGATGAGCAGGCGTTACCTCGCAGCACCTTAATAATAGATAAGCACCAGAGACTTGATCATATAATCCTGGTGCTTTTTTTTCCAGAGCAATTGTTCAGCCATTATAAACCACTTCCCGTGAATTTCATGCAGGACTAGGCAGCTGGAGACCACCTGCTACGAAGCAACCGTTACCTACATCATCACAGCTTGTGTTTCTTGCTTCGTTTTTCAATATGTGATCGGGCTATTTTTGGTGGCAAAGCCTGCATTACTAATTATTTCTCTGTGATAAAGCATTTTTTCTGATACTCACTGCTCCTTATAAGACAGCTTTCACCAAAATGAGAGTGTCAAAATATCCAAGAGAGGTATGATGCTCTTAGGCGTCCACAGGATTTGTTTTGGGGGGGTGTAAAATATCATCTGAACCGTACCCCTCTCCCACCCAATACCTCTTCCCCTTTGCCTTACTTTGTTGGCTCAGGAGAGGGCCCTGCCCTCTAGCCTCCCTGGCACAATCAACTATCCTTTTCTTTGTTCAGCTGGTGCTCCTGCAATGCCTCAATATCGAAGCATTCAGCAACACAAAAAAATAATAATCTCCGGAGTAATCACATTCACCATATTGAAAGGCTGTATGCCTTTCTAATACGGCACCACCCTGCTGGTGGAAAGAGCTTAGGAAGCAATCAACGATCACTTTCTTCGCAGGCGGTGTTGGTGAAGGCAGCATGTCATTACCACTGCTGGCCAGAAGCAATAAAATAGAAAGGTTCCAAGAGTCTGTCCAGACCCTCCTGACACCTCTAAGCTTGTCACAGCTTGCCTCTATTGCTGATCACAGGTACCGTGATCAGCAATGCAGGGCAATGGAGACCTGTAAATATAAAAATAAAAACTATAAAAAAAAACAAAAAAAAATACACTTTCTTGCTGCCAAAGTACAAAAGTAAGAAAAAAAAAAAAAAGCATAGAACTGAAGAAGGGCCTTTTACACCGTTTTAAAATAGCAATATGCTACTTATTGCCCTATAAATTTACAGAAAAAAGAAAGAAAACTGGGTATTTTTTTAAAAAATTTCACCATATGTTAATATTACCACATTATATGGTGTGATCAAAATAATGGTATCTAAAGGAAGACCTTCTTGTCTGGAAAAAATATATAATTTGTGTGGGTACACAAAATGAAAAAGCAGAAGAGTATGGCTAAACATAAACAGCAGAAATGTTAAAAAAAGGGTTAATTTATCATATATTTATTTATACGCAGGATGAGCTTCGGGATGAAGTTGGTTTGAACCATCTAAACAACAGGCTGTATCTAACCTAACTCAGTGGGTAGTCACAATGTTTAATTCTGCTAGAAGTTGATTTAGCTCTGGGATGTTTATAAATATAATCTGCAAATGATAAAACGATAAATAAATTAACAACATCACTAAGAAAGCAGATTAAGTAAATCCGGAAGAGGAAATCTACAGAACAATAATCCTGGGTTATACAGTATTAGGAAATCAACCGTGACCTTTATCAGCTACTCCCTTGTCTCGTGCCTGATAGCATGGAGATCACAGCATCAAAGCCGACATGGCCTATCAGTGTAGTTCCAATACGATGATCAAGCAGGAAAGCGAAATTACAATTTCTAAGTAAGTAACTCATTAAGGCTGCTAAATAATCTTTGAATATCACCACAAATCCC
The DNA here is from genome assembly GCA_029215755.1 of Spea hammondii. Lineage (NCBI taxonomy): Eukaryota > Metazoa > Chordata > Amphibia > Anura > Pelobatidae > Spea > Spea hammondii. Next base: position 87,212,871 of record JARDYJ010000003.1, on the reverse strand, counting down.
CGACTACGCTAATAACGGCAGAATTTAAGTGACGGCGTCAAAAATTAGTGCCCCAGAAGATTCAAACTAGGGCTGCAGCTAACGATTATTTTCATAATCGATTAGTTGGCCGATTATTTTTTCGATTAATCGGATAAAAAAATGAATGTACATTTTTCATTTATTTAAAATAATTTAATAAACAAATGATGTTAAATACAAACACAGAATAAAAAAAAACAACTGATAAAATGCATTTCTTGTCTTTATTTCCCAACCAGCCCCCCCAATTTATGCACATTTGAGCCCAGGCTTGCCACGCTGCCTCCCAGACATGCCACTCCACGCTGCCTCCCACATATGCCACTCCACGCTGCCTCCCACATATGCCACTCCACCCTGCCTCCCACATATACCACTCCACGCTGCCTCCCACATATGCCACTCCACGCTGCCTCCCACATATGCCACTCCACACTGCCTCCCACATATGCCACTCCACGATGCCTCCCACATATGCCACTCCACGCTGCCTCCCACATATACCACTCCACGCTGCCTCCCACATATACCACTCCACGCTCCCTCCCACATATACCACTCCACGCTGCCTCCCACATATACCACTCCACCCTGCCTCCCACATATTCCACTCCACCCTGCCTCCCACATATACCACTCCACCCTGCCTCCCACATATGCCACGCTGCCTCCCACATATTCCACTCCACGCTGCCTCCCACACATGCCACGCTGCCTCCCACATGCACATTTGAGCCCAGGCTTGCCACGCTGCCTCCCAGACATGCCACTCCACGCTGCCTCCCACATGTGCCACTCCACGCTGCCTCCCACATGTGCCACTCCACGCTGCCTCCCACATGTGCCACTCCACGCTGCCTCCCACATATACCACTCCACGCTGCCTCCCACATATTCCACTCCACGCTGCCTCCCACATATTCCACTTCACGCTGCCTCTCACATATGCCACTCCACTCTACCCCCACATATGCCACTGTGCCTGATACGCCTTATACCCCGATACACCACTCCATCCTCCCCAGACATGCCACACTGCCTCCCAGACATGCCACGCTGCCCTCCCCACATATGCCTTATATACCGTATATGCCTTATACCCCCAGATATGTCACTCCATCCTCCCCAGATATGCCTTATACCCCCCCAGATATCTCATAGTCCCCTCAGAGTCACAGACCTGTTCGCATCACACTGACACCATACTTTTATAAATAAGTACTGGGTAAATCTTCACTGCCCCCAGGATTTAGATTCCCCTTAGTCTGCCCCCCTTTATCTCTAACTGCGCCTTAAGTTAACTTTATTAAATTAACCCTCAGTCCTCATCATTAAATTAACACTAAACACCCCATTAACCATAACTACCCCTAAATTAACTCTAAATACCCCATCAAACACAACTACCCTAAATTAACCCTAAACACCCCATTAACCACAGCATCCCCTAAATTAACCCTAAAGACCCCCATCAACCACAACAGCCCCTAAATTAACCCTAAACACCCCATTAACCACAACTGCCTCAAATTAACCCCAAACACCCCATTAACCACAGCTGCTCCTATTAACCCTAAACACCCCATTAACCATAACTGCCCGTAAATTAACCCTAAACACCCCATTAACCATAGCTGCCCCTAAATTAACCCTAAACACCCCATTAACCATAACTTCCCCTAAGTTAACCCTAAACACCCCATTAACCATAACTGCCCCTAAATTAAACCCCACCTCCCCTAACTTTCAGCAGCCCAAATATTAATTTTATACTTACAGTTAGATGAGTGTCATGGCCATGTGGTTCTGGCCTTCTGGGAGAAGGAAGGGGGCGGGGCCAGTTGTCACAGTGATTACAGGGAGGGACTGGTAAGTAGGAGCTGCTGCTGTGAGTCACTGAAACGGATTATATAATGAGGGGTATTTTTCAGAGCTCTGAAAAAAACCTCATTTTATAATCGATAAAAATCGATTCAACTAATCGATAATGAAATTCGTTGGCAACGATTTTCATTATCGATTTTATCGATTAGTTGTTGCAGCCCTAATTCAAACCCAATTCTGTAAGCCCAACAGTGTTAAAGATTGCATCTTCCTTCTCAAACATTGCATTGCCTCCTTGTTGTGACAATCTACTAAATTTCAAGGTATTTGTCAGGGGCATTTGTTAAATATTTCAAGCGACTTGTACATAAATCTATATGGAATGTTGATTAGTTATATTGGTGAGCGAGAGCATGCGAGACACAACGTCTCATTTGCATATATGCAAAAGAGAAAAGTTTTTCAAAATTATAAAACAAACACAAGTTTACTGAATGGTTCTCAACAGACACATTCTACAATTTTAGGGCTAGAAAGCTAGCTTTAGCTCAGTCATACAGACACTCTCAGTACATTCAACATTTTATCTATTATGGAAGAATAGAAACCTATAGTAATAGGATTGACGGCCACTGTTAGGAATTGTGGTAGAGAGGATTTTTTTTAGTTATTCACAAAACAAAGACTAATAAAAGGTTATTCCAAGGCACACTACAGCCATTACACACTGTGTGGTTAGCTGTGTGATTCCTTTTACAAATGCATGGAAGGGTTCTACAGAATCCTCCCATATGTATTTGCCCGATCCCTTGCCTTCTAGCTATTTTATGTGCTGTACATGTATTAAGCTGAACACATCTCAATGCACATGATGTATCTACTTCCAGCTCCAGCGCAAGCTCAGCAAATGCAGTGGCATCTATTAAGACCCCTGTGTGCGGCAAGCACTCCTACTGAAGTGAATGGGAACACCTTCCTGCCACGAAATCTGAGACCACCAAGGAGGAGGAAAGCTGCAGCAACAGGACAGCACAGTACTTTAATATGCATTATTCTTTAATGGGCCGTCAGACAGTAAACTCAGCACAGTAACAGCCCCACAAAACCTATACATATATTACATTACTGGTAATGTCCAAAATCCATGTAAATTAGCAGTGGAGATGAATCAAGGAAATGACTAAACAATTAAAAGTGATGGTCATCAAAAATATATTTACAGAAGGGAAATACATCCCAACAATGACCTAATTGTAATAGCACCATGGAAACTGTTGGTGCTCTGTACATTTAGAAGAGATCGAAAATTATCATTTACAATCACAATATACTATTGACAATACCATTAACACACATTTTTCCTTCTAGTATCAATTACATTTTAAAATATCAATCATATCAATCAATCATCAGTTCCAGTTTTCGTTTAATGTAATGTTTTCAGGCATATGAATAATGGCAATGTGTATATGTTCTAGCTCTGTTATATTAACTCAATCCACCAAACACCCTAACTTTAGGTCACCCCAAAAAATCTATTTAATATGGATGCTCAAGGATTAAAATATTTAACAGCATTATTTTAAGTCTTCGTAACAATTTTTATATACAGCGCTGAGACCTAGCCCCTGGACGACAAAAAAAAAAAAGTCTAGATCTCTTCTGTTTAACCCCGGAATATGATGTCATATCCCAACAATCTCCGTGGCCAACATCACGAGGTAGGAATTCACTAAGACTTGTGCCAGATGAGTCATAATTCTAACCCTGAAAATGGTTTACTAAAATCTTTAAAGTGGCAGAGGAACAAGTGGTGAGTTAGTCACATGTGTGGTGTATGATAACTACACTTAATTTTTGTTCTATGATCAGATGATCAATTTTTGTTGTTTTGATCAGATTTTAGATAATTAACAGGAACAATGTTCACAAAAAATTCATACAAGGGAATTGTACTTTCAATAATGAAATGTAATAATTGAGATACACCATACCTTTGTGGCAAGCTGTGAAACTGGTGACTGTACTTCAGTCTGAAGCAGCTGGTCCATACTCTGAAAGAAAGGTTTTTTTTAATTCATTATAGAAGTTATCTTACTGCTTGAACATTTACATTTATTTTGCATCATGCTGTTAAATTGTTATCAAAAAACTTGGAGGTTAGATTTTAGCAGCACCCCATCATCATCTCCAACCCCTCATCCATATCAAAATAATTTTCCTACTGCCAATTTATAAACCAGTGAGTGAAATTATGCATAAATCATGACGATGTAGTTTTATGTGAAGCAGAACCTGGAGCAATCATAAAATAATATATGACCTTAAATATATACGATCTAATTAAATCAATCTTGAGATGGCAAGGAAATCAATCCCTCCTGAGATACCCACCCGCGCTGCATTAAAGAAACACTCCTAGCCCTAGTTTCATGTCAAGTGTACATCGATCAGCCATAACATTATGATCACTGACATGTGAAGTGAGTAATACAGATAATCTTGTTATCATGGCACCTGTCAGTGGGTGGGATATATTAGGCAGCAAGTGAACATTTTGTTCAAAGTTGATGAGTTAGAAACAGGAAAAAATGGGATGTTCTCGGTCTGTAGTGGTTGGTACCTATTAAAAGCGGCCCAAGGAAGGAAAAGCAGTGAAGCAGCGACAGGGTCATGGGCCGTCAAGGATCATGGATACACGTGGGGGAAAGTTAATGCTGGTTGTGATAGAAAGGTATGGGGCTGCTTGTCCACTAACAAAGGGCACGTGAGCATAAGAACTGGACCATGGAACAGTGGAAGAAGGTGTCCTGGCCTGGTGAATCACGGTTTCCTTGACATCACGTGGATGTCCGGGTGTGCGAGTCGCTTACCTGGAGAACACATGGCACAAGGATGCACTATGGGAAGAAGGCAAGCCGGCGGAGGCAGTGTGATGCTTTGTGCAATGTCCTGCCATTCATGTGGATGTTACTTTGACACGTACCACCTACCTAAGCATTGTTGCAGACCTTGTACATCCTTTCATGGATACGACATTCCCTGATGGCATTGGCCTCTTTTAGCAGGTTAATGCGCCCTGCCACCAAGCAAAAATGGTTCAGGAATGGTTTGAGGAACACAGCAATGAGTTCAAGGTGTTGACTTGGCCTCCAAATTCCCCAGATCTCAATCCAATCGAGCATGTGTGGGATGTGCTGGACAAACAAGTCCCACCTTGCAACTTAAGGGACTTAAAGGATCTGCTGCTAATGCCTTGGTGCCAGATAACACAGCACACCTTCAGATGTTTAGTGGAGTCCATGCCTTGACGAGTTAGAGCTGTTTTTGTTTTGACCTAAACAATATTAGGCAGGTGGTCATAATGTTATGGCTGAACGGTGTATATTGGAGTACCATACCAGACAGCCCCTTCAATCCGATACACATAAAATAAATTAAGCCAGACTTAAGGTAAAATAATTAACGGCAGACACATAAAAGCCAACTCACTGATTCTGGGATACAATCCTCTGTCTCTACATATTCTGTCAAATCAAACACACAAGACATTTGAAATAAACACTTAAAACCCCAGGTTTAACTAAACAAAATAAAATTCTGCTTTTTATTTATCAACACGATGCTTTACGGGCTCAAAACATCTCTCCTAATCAGCCATTTCTGCACGATCACTGACCCCAGCTTCTTCACGGCTATCAATTTACCAACTCCCAGGCTGCCAGCTACGTAGTTCCAAAAACAGCAAGTAAACAAGTGACCATTAGAACTTAGTTACCCTAGTGACAAATTCCCTTTACCAGCTAATGACATGAAAAGGGTAACGTAATGGAAAAACATAATACTTTCTCCCACACTACAAATAGTAAGAGAAGCCTTTCTAAATGTGAGTCAGCATCTAGATTATATCACTAGTAATTTATACCAAAACCCTTTCAGGACGTGGGATTTTCATAGCCTAAGGAGCAGAGTTTTTTTTTTTTTTACCATGTTTGATAAACCACGAATACCATTTTGCATTCTTGATGTGCTTGTACAAATTAGACATTGTTTTGTTCATGACAAGTAGGGTATTCATTTCAAATAACAGAAATAAATATAAAAATGGATAGTACTAATATTAAAAAATATATATATATTTTTGCAATTTTTCTTAGGTTTTCAATGACCCAATTTATGTTCTGCAGCACTGCCTGATTACAGTGATCCTTCGCATACATTTTTTTTGTTCTAGAAGCCACATTTATCTAAAAGCCACTTTTTATTATTATTTTTTGCTAATGTTAATTGGGGTGTCAAGATGTTAAATTAATAATATACACGTCTTCCAGAGGCATGTATACCAGAGATGCAACATTGTCAACTTCATTTCTTTAAAGGAGACACTATCACAGTTTGTGCTTTGTGTTTTTTGATATTTTTTTTCTGTATGCTGACAAGCTGATCTAATCTGCAGGCTCATTTTTAACTGCTGCCATCATGATCAATAAGCAGATTTCACCCTTTCTTGTTTGTTTATAAAAATAATACTTTTGTCTACTGTGTACATTTAATACACATAAGATTTCATACAGGTGGTAAGGAGAAGGCTGAGCTTAACCTTCAATTATGGGGTTCAAGAACGACAAATCAAATGAGAACTAAGTTTAAATGACAACAGTTGGTCAGCATTAGGACATTGGGGGGGGGGGGTGTTCAACACACATGGAAACTTTCGGAGCTCAAAGACTAGAAATCAATAAGAATCACTAAAATATATCTAACTAGATGACAAATCTTTGTAGCCAGGTAGTAATGGCCCTATACCGATTTCTGGTTCTTTAATACTACATTAATATGTCCAGCCTTGTAACTGATTGATATCACACAATATATTCATAATAATGTTTCTCCTTTAATTGTGAAATTGTAAAAAAAAAAGTATTTTCAAAGGATACCGGGCCCCACTTGTGTCTTTAAGGGCAACACACGCCGCTTGCAACTTTACAGCAATTTATACAAATGCTGGAATGCACTTCAATAACTAGATTGCCCATATGAATGGCTAATATGTACCTGCCTGAAAACTTTATATTTTGTTGAAACTACAACTGTCATAAAAATATACAACATTAAATTAATTTTTAATGAGATAAAAAGACTGATAGAAATGTTATATTACTCCATTCATTCTTTTCCGGACCATGTTTTAAACAAACGATGGTGTTTTAAGGTTTTGAGACTAGTGCTAGGAAGTAGTTGCAGATTACTTTGGTGCCATTCCGTATGTTTTGGTGACATGTGATAGATTTACACAGGCAATATAAATAATGGACTGTACATGTATCATATTCTATGCCTGAAATTTTCAATCAAATTTAAAAAAATAAATAAAAACTAAAACCAAATTACTGGGATATGTGAATGAATGCAGCATGTGGTCTAAATGCAGTTATTATCTCTAGTTATAATCATGGAACCCAAAAATTTAATTTTTAGCTATTTGACCAAACATTAACTTTCTCGGCCAAGGAACTTAGAAATATCTGTCAGGTAATCCTTAAAGGCAACTTTCACCACCACTGCTTTTAATTAACACTACCTATAGCTTGTGCTTGTTTGGCAATCAGTGTAGTTGTTGTATAGATGTTTTGTTTAAAAGGTCATCCCGTCAAAGTGAAGATCCGTCCTGATCATTTCAGCAATTTAATAATCACAAATATCTGGATATATTTAGGTTATACCCAGATAGTTGTTTTTTTTCTTACTAGTATCTCATTAAAAATTAATTTAACGTTGTATATTTTTATGACAGTTGTAGTTTCAACAAAATATAACGTTTTCAGGCAGTTGCATATTAGCGATTTATATAGGTAATCTAGTTATTTGAGCTCAGTCTACAACACTAACATCATGACTACTCATCACGCTGCCACGTGGGAAACAACAGAATGGCTCACTCTAAATCACTCAGACCCCGACAAGCAGGGTTACTTTAGCAATGCCATAAATCAGCTCAGTGTGATGCTTCAGCAAAGAAAGTTTCCTTATTATTATGACTGCCTACAGTGGCAGCCAATAATAATAATAATAATAATAGTATACATATATGCTGGAGTTTTAATAATATTTATTGCTTACACAATGACATGGACTTATTTAACATATAGAGCTTGGCATTTTATTTTTCATCTTTGATCCAGCAAAGGTGTCTCCTACTGACAAAGCGAAGACCAGTCTTTCATCAGACAACCTGCATGGCCTTAAACAGGCCGCTGTGTGTGCTCCTCAAGGCTGGGTGCCATCTTCAATTGGTGGCCCTGAATAAACACACTAACTAAAATAACATCAGCGTCATTTCCGCAGGGACGTTCCCTTCCAGAGCTACTTGTAAATCACTTTGGCACTGGAAACAATAAAGAATGCTAAAATGTTACTAGCAAGCCAGGCACAATGAGTGTATATGAATAAATGCCAAAACTATTCAATCATGATCTGTAGATAGAATGTTCAACCTGGAACACAGGACACTCTGGCCTTTAACATTATTTGCTGAATTATACCTCCCATTTGGGGAAAGTTCAATTGTCTATTATCAACCAACAAAATGTGTATAAAAGTACTTTGTAAGAACTTTCATATGCATTTATTTAAGAAAAAAAATCAAATGAGAAGCTGCAGGTCACAGCCCCCAGCGAGGTCCGGGGGGGGGGGCACACATGCTTCTGAAGTGGGACACAATAAAAATTTAAAAGGAACCTCTCGGGTATCTGATACATTAAAGTACATATGATGGCGAATGTTCTTTTTAACAGTGAGAAGATAAAGCCAAGGTGTTGGGGATAAGGATTTATGTCAAATTAAGGCATCAGTTAGAAAGGAAATACATATATATTTCCAAATCATATGGCTAATAACCCTACAGCTATGCATTTCAAAGTACAAAATAACACACGAACAAGCGAGGGAGAGGGGAGACCCAGTGGTATGGAAACAATAAACAGTATGTAGAAATGTGTCAAGGTGCGTTGATATGCATTCAAATAAAACAATTGAAATTAGTAATGCTAAAATCTTCTCTATGCTTAAGTCCTTATTTCAGAAAGAATGGGATCTGTTTTCACAGATCTAAAAACCATCAAGAGAGTTTGCACTTTCCTTCCCCTTAGGCTATAAACTCGAATTCACCACCTGAAATCAGATTAACACACTTTCATGCGAGCAAAAAAAGTAAAAACCCTGCAGCGGAAGAAAACACGAACGTGCGAATCTTTCCTTTTTCTTCCACAAGCACTAGTCAAAACAGCAGCTAAATTCATATAAACACGCTGATTAAAAGGAAGTTTAAAATGCATGCAGCCGCTCTTTGAAGACAAATGACACGCCAGGACCCCAACCACCATGCAAGTCCTGACACTTTCTCAATCACCGAATACAATGCAGGGGCAGATCAAAGTGAAGTTTTACCCTCTCAGGAGGAGCACACAACACATGCATGCATTCAGTTTGAATTATTGCTATTTATTCCACAAAGAAGTGCTGTAACCTCCTTAAGACCGGGATCTGCAATCTCTATTCAATCATCTTAAGCATTTAGTGTATATCACGCACCATGCTGATGTCATATCCCGGTGCTCCGTCATTAAAGGATGCGGCAATGCCAGGGGTATAAAACCATGGAGGCTGTGCCACTTCGGCACAGTCGTCTATAAAGTTAATGGGCCGGATCAGGAGATCAGTGAAATCCCTTTAAATGGCCCCAACGAGCAGTGGCGCTACAGGAAGCCTGATCATCCTGTAGGTTTTTTTTCACATTTTTTATTTTGTAGAGTCTCCATGTATTTATACTTTGCCGAGCTCAACTCTTGGCAATGGGCAACTATATCTCACAACTTTTTCCTAATAAATTCTAAAAAAAAAATATGTAAAAATAAACACACGCAGGGCGGCCCCTTATTTTAAAGCAGCCATGCCCTATACGTGTATAGTTGATTTTGTAAGTATCCCTCGTTAAATGTTTATTTGTCATTGTTGATGAGTCAGTCTCATTAAATGTATCTTATGACACACCATATATTTTGGTATACCATTGCAGTAAGTCAGGGATTGTTTTATAATTGCAGAGATGTGCCTTGCTCTGCTTTGTGCATCAAAACTTACAGCAGCAGCCCTTAACCCAAAAACAACCCATCATTTTAGGAGTAATTTATCGAAAAGGAATAATTACAGCAATCCAATGAAAATGACTGCACACAATAACATTACTATTTGAAGTCCTAACGGATCTTTAAAATTTATTCTCAACAGAATGACAGGAATGTAGCCAGAACATGAACGTGTTGTCTGTACACAGTAGCGTTGGTGGAGGTTGCACAGAATAACATTTAATGTGATTTGGTTTTTGTGCCCTGAACTAAATGATGTCAGATTGTCTTTTTTTTTATTTTTTATTAGCGTAAAACCTGTATGCTCTATTAAAACCGCTTGCCGTTTAGGACATCTGTTTTATGTCTGGAAAATCCACTTTTCACAGGTGTCACCAGATGTGGCTTTTTTCTATCTAGAAAAGTATGATGTAACCAAGCCAAACAGCGACAATAGCAATAAATGTACAGAACACCGTAAGCTAAATAAAATACATATATGTCAATACGGACAGGTCCAAGACTAAGGCCATGAATACATCATATGTGTTTTATAAGGAATGCACAACAATCTTGGAGAAAACCGTCCAATGTTTGCCTAAAGGGAAGACTACAGCCCTAAAGTGATCTTTCAACTTATTCAGCTTCATCCTAAACGTCCTTCTAGAAGTGTGCACTGTAAATTATTTAACTGTTCCCGCTGATCAATAATTTACAGAACCAAGTAAAAAGTAACATTAAGGGGTGAGGTAAGCTCATGAGGGATTGGTAGAAAAAAAATAAAAATAAATAAAAGTAAAGATGGACATTAATACTGCCTAGAGGGCATCATGAGATCACTGACTAGTCTAGAGTGCCCTTGGCTCCAGTTCGCGTATGAAGGTCTGGTGTGACATACAGATAATAGTTTATCCAACTAACTGTAGAAAAAAAAAATATTAATTACCATTATTTTACCCTAATGCTGTGCATAAACAGATTAAAGGAGAAATCGTTATACTCTCTATAATGCTCTATTTTATTTTGTCTATTTATTTTCTAATGCGAAGTAGTTTAGAAGTTTAGATGGTACAGTTCTTTTAAAAGAATATTTCACACATTGTTCACTGCCAGTAATAGAGAGGACAAGACGTTTTGTTGCATTGTTGGGTCCCAAAATGAATTTCAAAAGTTAGCAATCAGATTGCGCCTACCAGGCGCTTCCATTGATTTTTGCTAAATGTAGGACGGTGGAGAAGGCGAGACAATGGAGTTCTAGAGCTCAAGCGGCAGCTGCTAGTGTAGAAAATGCTTATAAAGTACTTTAGCGTGCATTGTTTCTTTAAAAGTCTCCCAGGGACACTAGAGTGATCAGGAAGAATGGATATCTATTATTATATATATTAAAAACAGAAAGCGAGGTTTGCCAAATTCACACTTTATGTAATGAATTTTTATTGTTGTTTCCACTGTTAAAGTAACAAATCTGGTTATTTAACATTTGTGTAGTGGTTTGGGTTCCTACCTTAGGTTTTTTGTTTTTTTTTTCTTTCCCAAGTTAGACCAGTAACAATGGAGAGATTGTTTGGCAGACCAGCGGAGTTATAAGCCTTTAAGAACCTATGAGATTGGAAATCGTATGCAACTCAGCGACTGTCCACCCCAGAGCACTATTACAGATTTGATCTTAAATCAGAGGTCAAAGTAGTAGCTGCTGCTTTACTCCAACTGTGCTTTAGAACTGCAGCCAGGAATCTTTTGATAGATTAATCCTAATGAACCCAAACCCGCAAGCTAACAGCAAGAGGTTGATCGGTCAAATATCACAGAGTTTATTAGAATTTGACAAAGCCCTTTGTAATAATGCAAATTGTTACACACATAGCCAGCTAGCTTTCTTTTCTTTTTGTAGGCCTGTATTGGGATTGCGTTACCATTATTGATAATCTGTATAGAGGTATAACCATACGTTACTCTATAATCTATAGCAGACTATTCCCATTTCACTGCTTGGATGAGTTTCATGGCACAGAGGGCTGTTAAACCACTCCACATCCATGCAATTTCTAAAAACCTTGGAACAATTAACCATCATGTTAACGTTTGATGTCCTCATTAATGCATATGACTGGATTGCATTTTAAAGCCGAATAAGTGAAAAAAATGCTTACAAAAAGTGTTAATAGGTGAATGCTGTATTTTGCCGCCAAAAGCTCAGGACAGCATTAAGTTTGCTATATCGTCACCAGAGAAAAGGTAATAATGTCTGATGACATAAAAGGGATATCCCAGCCATCATATGCAGTTTAGCTTTTATACCACATACTCACGGCATGTTGATCACAGTTCTCCTTTTCAACCAGCCAATTAATTACTGGTGCTATAGGGAGCCTGCTCACCCAAAAGGGAATATGCCACTGAAAACCTAAAGATATCTCAAGAGCTGTAGACCGACGAGCTTCCAGTCCTATAATGACCGCACTAAGACACTGTGTTCTGGTGCAATACCCTAGAACATAATATATATGCTGACAGGTACAGAACGATTTCATGAAACAGGCCAGCTTTGATACTGTTGCAAATTGTGGGTTACGTATAATAGTTCCAGTACAGAGCGATAAAAACAGAGCAACACACAGAAACATAATAATTGCTCTATATTAGCAATCCCCGTTATCAGCAAAACTACTCACATATACTGTATATTTCCATGCTGGTATATAATACAGGCAAACGTTATGTAGAATAGGGTTTTTGGTTCTCCGCATCCAACAACGGACGGCTACAGCAGCTCCGTAAAACTGCACTGTATTTTATTAGTGTACAAACGGCGGCTGGTCCATTTAATTATGGCAAAACCGGAGCAATTCTGGGACATAGTGGTAAATTTGGAACCCATACCATAACAACTAGCTGACCCTTATTTCTCACTGTTCTAAATTTAGCATTTCTTACAATGTATATTTATTAAAAGTATCTTTGAACAAAACTGTGTTTTGGAATAAAATGCAAATACCGTATTTGCTCGATTATAAGACGAGGTTTTTTCCAGAGCAAATGCTCTGAAAAATACCCCTCGTCTTATAATCAGGGTCGTTTTATAATCAGACCTCTAATAGGTCTGATTATGAGACTAAGATCCAGATCCCCCGCAGCGATGCAGAGGACCTGGATCCTCCTGTGTTAACCCCCCCCCAACTTACCGGTGCTTCTGAGTCCCCGGTGCTTAGTCCGGGCTGCGTGTAGAGCTCTACACGATACAATCGCGTAGAGCTCTACACGCTTCCCGGACTAAGCACTGGGGACCCAGATGCAGGGGACCTGGATCCTCCTGTGTTAACCCCCGACCCAACTTACCGGTGCATCTGAGTCCCCGGTGCTTAGTCCGGGCTGCGTGTAGAGCTCTACGCGATATAGTCGCGTAGAGCTCTACACGATACAATCGCGTAGAGCTCTACACGCTGCCCGGACTAAGCACTGGGGACTCAGAAGCACCGGTAAGTTGGAGGGGGGGGGCATAACACAGGAGGATGCAGGGGACCTGCATCCTCCTGTGTTATTCCCCCTCCAACTTACCGGTGCTTCTGAGTCCCCGGTGCTTAGTCCGGGCAGCGTGTAGAGCTCTACGCGATTCGCGTGGAGCTCTACATGCTGCCCGGACTAAGCACCTGGGGCTCAGATGCAGGGGACCTGGACCCTCCTGTGTTATGCGCCCCCCCCCAACTCAGAAGCACCGGTAAGTTTGGAGGAGGGAGGGGGAGTGTTAAATGGGGGGTGTAAGGCATTTCTGGAGGCAGAGTGCTCTGTGAAATGCCTTTTAACCCCTTTAATGCCACTCTGCCTCCTGAAATGCCTTAAACCTCCCTATATGCCACTCTTCCCCATAATATGCCTTTTAACCCTCTAAGTGCCAGAGTGGCATATAGGGTTAAAAGGCATATCATGGGGCACAGTGGCATATAGGGTTAAAAGGCATATTATGGGGCACTGTGGCATTTAGAGGGTTAAAAGGCATATCATGGGGCACAGTGGCATATAGGGGATATAAGGCACTTCTGGGGCAGATGTGCATAACTGGGGGGCAGGTTGGAAAATAGAAGGAAATAAAACCAAAATATTTTTCTCAAGCATAGCTTTTATTAAAAAAAGTGTTTAAATGAATTAACATTTACTGGTAAAACTTTTTTCCTATAGGGTCGTCTTATATTCAGGCTTTTTCTTTTTTTCCTAAATTAATATTAAGATTTGGGGGGTCGTCTTATAATCAGGGTCGTCTTATAATCGAGCAAATACGGTACCTTATTACACGCTGCATATGTTCACCACCAAAAACGCAAAACAATCCACAATCCCCCCCCCAAACAAAGTATCGCTCTAAACTGCTTTGTTCTGCACTAAAAGAAATGCGTCCAGTTTCTGCATCCTTTTTCCTTTGTTTGTGTGTGTTTTTTTGTTTCAAACAAAGTAACCACTTAGAAAAACAATAACATTTAGACAAAACAAATACTCAATCTTAGCAGGGATCTAGGAATCTATTATGTCACAGGAAAACAACTGACAAAAGAATGTAATCCAGCAGCAGCCACGTTTGGAGCAATTACCCTTACTATGCATAGGAATGCCAAAGAGATATATTATGACTGTTGTATGTTGTAGATTTTTCAAAACACTTATCTGTGGGGCTAAATGCATATTCACATATCCTTACATGGATCTACTCATATGAGCTGAAGAGATATATATATATATATATATATATATATATATACACACACACACACATACTTAATTATGCTGTCCCACCCTTCCCTCCCAGACTAAGGCATGCTCTGTTGTAATGTGAAATACTCTCCATTTGGCTCCACACCTTTCAATATGATGGCATGTTAGCCAATTCAGCACTCCAGCGTGCCAGTTCCACAGGCAGGTACCAGCAGGCCTCAGGATTAAGGGAGAAAGTAGGCGCATGCACACACTAGAGCAGTTAGTAAGGCCAATCACGACGCAATCACTGTTAGGCAGAGCTTTTGAGTATAACACTGCTTGTTACACTGAAAAACTGGCCACTGGAAGCAAATACTGATCCCTGCAAAGAAATTAGGTGGTCCAAACTATCATATCTTACTGAGCATGGGGCTTTTGGTAATTACTATACTTGACCCGTCCTGTGCCAAGCTAAATGTAAAAAAAAAGTACTAATTGCATAGTATATAATTTCACAAGTTACCTTTTGGCTGGCGAATTTTTTATGCATATGTTGTTTTTATATAGGAGGTACAGCTTGAAGAAACATATACAGTTAAGAGGAACAATCATCCCCCAGTTCACCATAAAAAATATATTTGTTTCAGAGAAGACTGAGTTTGAAGAAGTGTTCAAGTGAGCGAAGACTGAGTTTGAAGAAGTGGGCCAACTTTGTCGGAACCCCT
This sequence comes from Spea hammondii, assembly GCA_029215755.1. Lineage (NCBI taxonomy): Eukaryota > Metazoa > Chordata > Amphibia > Anura > Pelobatidae > Spea > Spea hammondii. Next base: position 87,197,495 of record JARDYJ010000003.1, on the reverse strand, counting down.
GATATCTTCGAAGCAGACCCTGCATCATATTGTACAAATGATGACATACACATAATTTTTAAGATCCTACAGTTTAAATGAGCAATGGGTGAAGCAAACGTATAGAATGTATAGACGCGCTAGAATGTCTACCTACAGGCTACCCAACTCATCTCTACCGGCCCCACAGTCCACTGCGACCCCATAATGCCATTGGCACATCAGCCAACTATACAGACTTCTGTGCCGGGAGCAGCAAAGGGGAGAGTTTGTTAGAGTGGTTCTTCACCATTCTTTTAAAACAAGGAGATAAGTCGATTCCCTTAAGTGAAAAATTACTTTGACATAAAACAAAGGTTGTGAAGACCACATTGGTTTGCTTATTAGCTCTACATCGGACTATGTACCCTGCTGAGGAATGGCTATTGCCAATGACTTACTATAACTAGGTAACCAAACCCTTTCTAATTTATAGTCACTAATATTATACACATATTTAAGAGAATGAAGAGCGTGCATAATAAACCTCATTCCGTGAGAAAAATATTAAGTCTACTTTTTACAAACAAATAAAAGGCTCATTCTTTTCTACACTGCATAGTCCTTCTAGGTTATTTTTAGCCATTAGAAACATTCGTACAGACTGTCTCTGATTTTCAAAGGTATTAGTTAATGGAAACGTGCTTCCGCTGGAAGTTTCTGCTTACATTCAAAGACAGTCATACCTCTCACAATACAGGAGACCTCTGGTTATAAATACATCTTCTCACTACTTAGACAAAGCAGTTGTAGTCCTGACTTGTTTGGAACAAATGGATGTAAATAAATAAAACTAAATAATGTGAAATATAATAAAGTCCCCACATCGCCATAAAAAGTGACTCTTAAGTTTAAAAAGGGGATTTTATCACCACAGCAATCAACATTCTTGATCAAAGAATCTAAGCCAGCTTTTCTTACAGAAATTGCCCCAAGCATTGCATTTGATCAGCTATATTAACAGCTTAAGGCATAAGTCTACCACACTGAACAGTATTCAGCAGTATTTACCTTATGTGTATTGGCTGGATATGCAATCGGAACTTCTAATCACTTTAATTAGTACACATATCCTCCATACTATATTATCCTTCAAAATACAGCACCTAGATAGGAGTCCAAGAACAATTCACCTCCATGTTTATCAATATACAATTACTTGGCAATTCTATTTAGCTCTTAAGATAGCAAGTCGTTTTACTTCTGCATTGTATTTTATCTTTATTGGATTAGTGCTAGAGAATTAAAAAAGACACACACAATAAATCAATTTCAGAAAATGTTTACTTATCTAGAACAATGATTATAATCGGACTTGTGTGAGACTATCCATCTTATTCTACAAACATTGGCCAGATAAAAAGGTTTTATTAGGACTTTTTTTCCAGAGTTTGAAGAGATGAACAACTCCCTGAAACCACCACCCGTTAAAAAGAATCCCAGGGAGTTTCTTCTACAAAAACGGCCAAGATCTCCATGCATAAATGCACAACGTATTTAACATCATGTCACTTATTAAGCTATACATTATATCAGGTCAACCAGTGGGTAATGCAAAACTCCCACATTGCCACTGGACAAAGCCTGACACCCCCCCACACACACTCTCTGTTCATACCCCTGTGCGCATGTGTCATAAGCACCCTCATTGATGCCAGTGCAGGATGGGGAGAGATCAGTTGAGTGGCATGGTAATGGAAGCTACGGCACTCCAGTGTGCCCAAGTTGTCTTGGTGCAAAAGTGCCCCCCCCTTAATTCTAGTATCTGCTGCTAACAACAACCATGAAAAAAAAAAAGTCATGCAGTCCTATCATTGGCCTATTTTTTTGTGCAAAACTGGAGCCAGTGTGTATTTGATCCATAAATACACGCAAGAATAGATCAAACTCAACGATGTGCTCATTGTCACAGATACAAAACAGGTTACATGTATGGAATTGGGAACGCAGCCCTTTTTGCCAGATGTCCCCAGTTATGCCAGGTCAATTCAGCAGTTCTCTTCCTTTAAGACACACAGTTGGGAAGTTCAACTCTCCAGGAAGCCTTATTAGTGCACACTTAATTAAAAAAAAAATATGCATACCTTCTGTTTTTTTTTTTTTTTTTTTTAATAAAATACCTTACCAGGCTATTAATTTGAGCCATGTTAAACAAAATTTCTTAGGGTGCTTAACAACCTAGAATCAAGAGGCCATTTAACTGACCCCACACACGTTGCAGCATGTCATAATTGGAGTAAAGGTCTGGCTTGGATTCTCCTTAAAGGCATTGCAAATGAGCCACTTAGGAAATTGGTTTGAAGAGCTGGAATTTTGCCTCTATCTTAAAAAAATAATAATTAGCAGTTCCAGGGGCAGTCAAGATAAACCCTGGCTCAACAACTATTAAAATAAAATGGCTAGTTGTTTCTCCATGTCACTAAAAGAAAACCAGTTAGAGCCTAAAAAGAGATCTTTATAGCCAAAGTAACATAGTAATATGAGATGCCTCCATTGTACCTAAAGTCACACATTTAGTAATTGAACCTAATAAGTTGCGAAAGCATGTATGTCATGTGCTCTGGGTTTAGCAGCACCCTATGCATCCGGGCAACATGAACAGGACAAGGGGAGATTGTGGAGTATACAGTGTGCCATGGAAAAACAAAAATAAAAACTATATATACTTGACTCTTCATTACACATAGGCTGAAAATAAAGAAGCAGGATGCAGCTGCTTTGAAGATGCCCTATTACATGTTTTACACCCTAATGGGTACATCAAGCTCCATCCAAACTAAAGGTGATCGTCACTCCCCAGTCTTAATTTTAAGCAGCATTTTTGTGACAAATGTTACTATAGTGCCTGCCACCTGGTACTTTTCTGATGTCATGGGTAAAATCACTAAGAAAAGTAAGGGCCCCATTCAATGAATGCTAAAGTCACTGAGCTCCCGCTTAAAAGTTTCCACTAGTCTCAAATAAACTAATCCCAAAGTTTAGTTTCAGATAAATATAGGGATTATTTAGTATTCATTCATTTTTCCATTAAAAAAAAGTGTTGGATATTGACTTAAAGGCACCTTACAGACATTTTAACACATATGATAGCTGAATGACCCTTTTAAATTATCATTTCTTCCCCTTGCAAATGCATTGAGCAATTCTGCAGAATCCCCTCACCTCCATCTCCATCTCCTAGGCTTGAGGAGATACCTTCAGCTGACTGCATGCCCTAATTGCCAAAGGACATAGATACATAGAATTCGATAGCAGATAAGAACCATTTGGCCCATGAACCATGAGTATGATGCTTCAAGTCCCAACATACACCACAGTGGATACTAAGCACTTATAGATTATGGTCTGTATTGCACATGACTGGGAAATATTGAGTAGAAGGCAATATGAATTGGGCCCATAGTGCATTAAATGTATTTTTGCCTATATAATTTCCTTTTTTTTTTTTGTTATACGATATTCGCCATAGAAAATATATCATAAATACAAACACATTTTTTTATTATTTCTAACTTTTTATTCATTTATTACCTCACTACTGACATGTAGTCTGTTAATAAGCAATGTTTATCACTACATCAAGCAATGTTTGTCAATCATGAGTGATACAAACTGCTTCACCAAATAGCTTTAAATCTATATTAAATTAATAAAATTACCATCTTAAATTATTTATATATCTGCTTCCAGTTACTAGTGTAGAGCTGTGTGTCCACTATATGAGGTTTCACCAAAATGTATGAATTTTTTCACTTTTAGGTACTGATAAACTGGTTGTTGGCATAGAAATGGAAAATAGCTTCTTGGGGGTTCTTTTTGTGTTATTATTTGATTAAACAAAAAAATTCTGATTCTTCTAGATTTGTGTGAATAACCCTGTGAAGAAACAATAAACTGATACATCTGAAAAGTTGTGTTTACTAACATGCTATAAAGTATCAAAGTGGGGTATTTAAATGAATTCAATCTATCTTCTTTTATAACCAAGGAAGCATGGTTTGTTCTTACAGCTTACAGTATATGTATTGAGTTTAAATGAGCAGTACCAAGAAGCAAAGCCATGTGAAGGAGATCCCATGAGTACTGCAAAGGCTGATACACTAATGATAACATTTAAAGCTGCCAGCCCTAGATAAGCACAATGGGAGTTGGAAATCTATCTCCTCTAGTGCCTCAGGCACCAAACCTCTGTGTGCTCTGGGGTGTAACTGTGTCTTTAAATTGTCCAGCTCTGCTTACACAGCAATACAACAAGAAGACAACACAGTGGTGGAACACTGCACTGCCCCCAAGGCCAATGCTTATTACATGAATGTGGCTTCATAGCCCCAGGTCACAAATATTACAATCAGTGGTTATATACATTCCATGACCTTGGGAATTATTATGCTGACATAAGAGCACTATAAATGATTACACTGTAAAGCTTTTAACACTGGTGGCTACACTGCAATTTGTACTAATGGTTAAACAGATGGGACACACAATAATCTCAGAATTTAAAGCAAGACAACAGGCTGATTGAGACACAAGACAATGGACTTTTAAATAGCCGATGAGCACATTGCTTGCTTCTCTGTACTGTGTCTCACCTGGGGTTCTGGTCGAGCTTGAAGTTCTTCATCAGGTGTATCTTCTATAAGCACTTTGCTTTTGTTGCTTTTCCACATTATTGTGAGAAATCCCAAGGCCTGGATAAGGAAAGTGTTATTAATGTAGGCTGTCCAGTAACACGAGTGTGTACATATACTGTATAGATGACAGTCAGGAGTTCAACTTTATAGAGGACACAGCAGGCGGCTCAGTAACTCCATCCTGGAAACAAGAAACCTCCTGCTCTTGCTGCACTTCTAATTCCACTAATCAGGCTGGGGTAGAAGGAGGAGAGAGAGCTGGGAAAATAGGAGGAGGGAAAAATGGGAGGTGGACACAGACAGGGAGGTACTGAGAGGGGAATGAAGCAAGAAATAAATGCAGAGAGACCAGTACACAGTGGTGTACATTGGCATGTTAGGACTACAGCTTCCACTATCTTAAGGAAGCCTTTGTCTGCCTGAGACTGGTGGGATTCGCTTGCAGTTCAGTGTAAGAACACTGCCGATTGCTTACCCCCCCCCCCCTGTTAGAAGACGTGCAGTCAATGGCTGGAGTAACATCAGAGATCTGGGATGGGGGTGTGACGTCACGGGTGCCCCGGGAGCAGTAAAGGGTGGGGGGGTGATGCAAGTAGCATCGCAAGATCTTCCTGCTGATTAGTAGTCTAATTAACTGTTAGGTGGGAATGGAAAGACTTTGGAACATGGCTGACTGAGGGGATCCTTAAATAGGGCTTCATGTCAGGAGGAAAAGCTAAAATGAGTCAGTATCTGGTAGCAGGAGCTTGGTGTAGGTCCTATAGGGGAGGTGGGTTTTTATTGTTGATGTCACTGCTTCAATAAGTATTACATCATTTTTCTAAAATCACTTATTGCTTTGCATTGAGTTGCCAACATACAGCCCAGAAGTATTCAGGCAGATCATGGATGATCTACCTAAAAAGTCCCAAAGTAAAACTTAAAACAGTTTTTGCAGATGATGCAGGAAATAAAATTGATAAGTGCATTAATATATATTTTTTTTTACACGTTTTCAGTGTTTAAGACTGGAAGGGTTAAACAAACACGCCTGTAATATTTAGGAATCATTGATGATTAGAACATACCCACAAAGTGCCCATAGCTCTGGCCCTGATTCCTGTCCCTGGTTTCCTGTCATTGTCCCCTGTCTGTACAGGAAAATTATAGAGAAAAAAAGGATTTATGCTCCAAAATAATAGTTAATTGAGATGAGGCGCAACTTAATGTATTTACAAAATGACAGAAAATCAGTGCAGACAAAAAACGATTTCACTAAATTTAATAAAACAGCTCTTATTATAGAAAGCTACATTTCCATAGAATAAAATAGATCGGCATAAGATTAAGAGTCATTAATTTTCAATTTTTATTCTAATTTATATAAAAGGGGAAATGTTTAGCATAATTTGCCAATATATTTAATAATTAAAATACAAGTGAATAGCTTTAAATTGTTTAAATTACTGTTTTCGGAGAAAAAAAACAGTAGTGCACAGTGACAGTCGTAGGAAGTAGGGCTTATTGTTTCCTATAAATCAGTAGAATATCATGTGTACTCTTTGGATTATTATTTATTAATACCATTATTAACAATAATTTTTTTCATACCATAATTTCCCAATGCAGCATCCTGGAAGTATGAAACGTGTTGTTAGTTATATAATTTTGCCCAAATATTGTTATGGATGGGTGCTATGCTAAAATATAAATTTTTGGGGTTTATGTTACAAAACACCACCTTTAGTGTAGGGTTTACTAGTCATGAGACATTGCTATCACTTAGGTATGCTTGTTATGTTGCTTACTTTTCAATATTTGTTGCCCTTCTGTTACCTTCCTTTACAATGACTGCTTGCACACTAAATATTTGCCACATGGTTTACCACTTGGGACAATAGTGTCATGACGTGATATTTCAGTGAACGAAAACATTGTACAAAAAAGACATATAAGCTACAGCAAAGGGCATCCCCAGTCACAATAAAAGTCAAGTCTATTTGAATGATTGCATGTGTGTAATAATCCAAAATTATTATTAAAATCACTGTTTACTTCCCTAAACAGCTGCGCAAAAGATGAAAGCATATAAAAGTTTGTATAACCCCTATTTGTTAAAATGCTTCGGTTTCAGATCTGTGGAGGGGGAGGAGGGGGTCTCTTTAGATAGACTCCCTGGAATTCTCACATGAGTCAGCACTTGATCTGGTTGGAAGTGAGTATCCATTCATGCACATTGCTAAACAGGAGATACTGTATGTCCCAAATGGAACGCATTTCCCTACAAGGCAAATAGCTTTACATTGGCAGATTATATCTTCAGTATAGGTCCAAGTGGGATGAGAATGAGTTCCTCACATTACCACATTGTCTATCACCCTCATACCAATGTCATAGGCACTGATAAAGATGTATTCACACACTTTTACAAGGTTCACATTACATAAGTATACACGTTTAATATAATATACACATTTAATACGAGCAAGGTCATTGATATTTAACACACTGTAAAGGCTGCTGAAGCTGAAGGAGTCGAGTAATGCTTCCTGTATAATATAATCAAAATGCCCATCCTTTCTATGTTTCGATTCGCCTTGATATCACTCTGTATTAGGAAGGACATACTCAACCTAAGAAAAGCTCACTAGGGATGGCCTTATATTGAATAACAATATTAGAGAGCTGGTGTATTCAACTCTCTTGTGGTCTCCTGGGTCAGAAAATGTACCCAATAGACTGACATTTCTAGTTCCACCCTTTGGGACTAAACTGCCCCAACGGAGGCATGCTGAAACCTTCTGCACTCCTGCCCAGTTCAACTATAAATGAACCGTCCAACTACACCATCCAACATTGAGAGAAGCATACTCCTAGCAGGAGTCAATGGACAATGTTTTCCAAGTCATATATCGACACACAAAAGAAATAACAAACATTTGACTGACACACACTTTGTAACACTGGCCAGACCTTTCACTAACACTTACCAAAAGGGTTTAGTCAGAAGCGACTTGCTTATTAAAAAGACACTGCTGTATTTTATTCTAGACATGTAACTATGTGCAATTGGATGTGGAATAGCACAGATCACTTTTGACAAACAAAAAACTCAATGCTCAATATCGCCCTTGTTTTACATATATTCACCAATGTAGACGGGATGGGAGGAGTTCAGAAAGCAACTACTCAGGATGTAAATGTGGCCTAAAGTCCTTGTTATTTGTAACTTCTGGATATCTTTTCCATGACAGCATGCACATGACCAATACAGCTTTCTTATAGTTATGTATTTTTAATTGACGATCACATGAAACGTTTGAACCAACAGAGAAAATCATTGGACTAAAGGGTTAAAATAGTTTGCGGAACATGTGCCCAGTAAAAATTATGCAAATGTTTATAGTTATCTGTGTTTTTTTGTAGTCTAAAATGTATTGTCGGTTTTAATGCTACTATTTTCTTCTGCTCCATTTATTGGGATAATGCATCTTGTCATGCGTAAATTGTACCATGAAAAAAAAATCAATTCTTAATTTCCGTCCTGAGCTCTGTTTGCCATCTCCAACGAAACAGGATGACACTCTTCCCCTACTAAGTATAAACATACAGCAGGTTGGATAAGGCCAAACAGGGCATACAGGGCTTGGCACAGCTGAGAGCTTGGGCTACCACCCATAAGCTACAATAAACTTGTCACAGACCTGACTTAAGCAAGGCAATAAAATGCCATTGATCTAATGCCGTCTTTCCAAGGGCATTTGGTAAAAACATTATTGTAAATAATAAATATTCACTTCAAAAGGTTGTAGAAGAAGCTTTTGATAATTGAGCTCTTTGATGTGAATGCTTAGCTTGGGTCAGATCTAGCAGTTATCATATCTAATAATTCCTGGGGCTCTCCAAACCCTGGAGACTCTGTGTATCATAACTGATAACTAGGCTTTCAGAACAATCCTTTGATCTCTAAGTGTGAGGAGAGTGCATCTGACTCTGTCTACTTCCTACCAGTTCGGACCACTAGCCACCTCTTACCCTACCCTTGCCTGCAGCTAGCTTTCCTTTCCTGACCCCGGCTGTTCCTAAATTTAGAGAGCGGCCTCTAGGCCACCAAAACTCGAAAGTCCCCAGCTGTGCCGGTGGAGCCTATTTGAAAATGGTTTTCTGTCTCCGGTGCGCTGTTTGCTTTAAGTTTTTCTGTCTAATACAGTGCCTGAGGCAGGCCAACTAATTCTTTTTGCTCCTACCAGCTCTGTGGTACTCCATCGAGAGGGTGGACTAGAATTCTATTATTTCTCCTCAGCCTGATAGATGGCTAGTTGAAGGTAATGAAAACTGTAGTTCAGTCAATGAAGGGCTTCCGTTAACCGTTCCTCCTGTTGGCATACCCTAGATTTACGTCAGTTACTGCTCCACCACCAAGGCTGTTATCCACTATCCAGTACATCCTGACCTGACTGAGCACTGCTTAGTATTAAATGAGGACTTACATGTATACTAAACACGTGCTAATAACTAATTTACTGTAAATAAGATTCAACCTTTTTAATTATTATTAAGGTGGTTTGCAGACAAAATAAAGGATGACAGATAAGGTATCCTACCTTTTGGAAAATAATATCTTTCTTTTTAATTGATGAGTGTGTAGATATTTTGAACTTCAAATCTTGGTTAATCTTCCAGCGTGTCATTCTTCTAAAGAAAGGAAGTCACCTCTAATTTTTTAAATAATTTGTAATTCTACAAGAGATTTTAATTGGACTGGTGCAGCAACATCGTGACTGCATATTCTGGAGCAGTACAAATAATGCACATGATGAGGACCACGTCATGTATAGAACTACTGAATGGGGTAACTGCCAGGTACAGGACCTACTATGGTCCCCTGTGTTGCCCGAAAATACAAATCCAATAATCTGTAATATTACTTATTTTGTGCGGCAAGATTTTACCTGCTCGGAGGTGTTAAAATGAATAATGCGGAAAACATGTATAAATACAATAAAGCTGGGCCCACACAGATGTGCCATAAATCAAAGGGAAAAACCAGTGTCATAAAACTAGACAGGGAGATACACATAGTATTTACATAAAAACATTGACTACGGCTCATGTTTATTAAAATAATATATTATAATAATAATATATTAATATAATTAAAATATTAAGCTTCCATGTATGGGAACAAAAAATGTTGCTAATCTTCATCAATGAGCTTCCTAGTGTAAGGGTTTTTCTGACACATAAGCAGAAAAATCACAATTAATGATGTGTTAAGACACAGTAAAGTCTTGAGCTAATTAATAGGAAGTAGGTGGGCTTTGTAGAGCTTGATGTGAATTTAGGCCCGAAATCATCTATAGCTCTAAAAAACCAACCTTTTTCATAAGGTCTTCATACAGAAAGTAAGAAACAGTCCATAATAATGAGCTCAGGGTTATTTTTACATATTTTAGTTAGTACAACTGCCTACAGTCCACATGTTCCTTACTTGGCATCAGGGCAGGACTAGCAATGACAGGTCAGCGCTGGCACTTTAAGGCTAGTGGCTGCTTGCTGGCCTAAATGTGGCTGATGGCAGGATGCACCCTGCAGCATGGTGCTGCCTTCCAGCGGCCCAGTGTGACCGCCTAAATCTGGGTATATGGATCCAGGCATGGTAGAAATGCAAAATGTTTACCTGATTGCTTTCGTAGCAGAGACAAACTGCTTCAATTTTCACCTTCTCATCTGTAACCAGCATTTAGTAACCCATGGTGCACCCATTAATTAAAGGAGAAATACTGTCTTTTTTTTACATCCCTCTTTCATTTATAGAAATATATTAATTTTAAAAGTTTTTATGTTGAGAAATGGGTTCAGGTCTTTTAACTTTTGCTTGCAAAAAAAGCCCTTTGGCTATTTCATGGATTCCAGCCTGACCCAGAAATGGTCATTAGTTACAGGCAATTATTCAAGTGCTGCATTCCTGAAAAATTACCATCCCAAACGAACCGGCCAAGCCACTGGATTCCAGAACTGCTGCAATACTACTTATCTGATCTAGTTATACAGAGTTTATTTACCATTAAAGAGACACTCCAGTACTTTAACCCCTTAAGGACCAGGCTGTTTTTTTATTTTTTGTACCCTTCGTGATCAAGGCTATTTTGACACTTTGGCGGTGTATTTTTTTTCAGGACAAGAAGGGCTTTCTTCAGATACCAATTTTTGATTATATTATCTAATTTCCTATAAAAACAATATAATGAAAAATTGAAAAAACACACTTTTTTTTGGAAAAATCTTTTTGTCATCTAAAAAAGCTAATGAAAAAAACTGCTAAATAGATTCTACTATTTGTCCTGCGTGTAGAAATACCCAATGTTTTTTTTACCCCCATCAAACCATATATTTTTGAAAACTAAACACCCCAAGGTATTTCAAACGCTGGTATTTTTACCCTTTCAATGCACTAATTGTACTGCCACCCCTTGTAAAACTTTGTGGTAGTAATTTATTTTATGTTTTTTATCACACAGGCTGTTCTTCAGGTATGGATGTACAGCTCCTGGTACATGTCACTGTCAAACAACATCCCTAATATGTGTTCAGCAACATCTGCCGAGTACAGTGATACCCTCCCCATGCATGGGTTTGTCGGGTTGTTTGGGAGGTCAAACTCCACATTTGGGAAGTGCCCATTTTTCAACTTGGAACTTTAACATCTGGTCCTACTGCCCCCATGCCCTAATTGGGCCATCTTTGAAGCCGGCTAATTCAATTTACCCCATCAAACCATATATTTTTGAAAACATTACAGCAACACCGTTTAAGCATAGAAAGTGATCATTAACCATTTTTGCGGGACGTGCCTGGCCCGTCATAGGTCGTTAAGTGGTTAATATGCCTTCTGGAACTCCCAGATGAGCCAGTGCTGGAACTGACTGATGGTGAGTATATAGCGCATGCGCAGTGGAAAGTAGGAGATGTGTTCTGCCAGACACATCTCCTGCAAGACAACGCACCGATGACGATGTATTGGGTAAGACTATTAATTCAAAGGGGACACTCACATATCATAAGTATTAAAGTGATTATGATGACTTGGGTGTAACTTTAACTATAGAAAACATATTATGTGGTCAAACCTACATGCATAGATTCTAAGGACTGGATTATAATGTTTTTCTCATTCCAAATCATTTAGACATTGTTATGTATCTAATCAGGTGCCAAACATGTTATGAAAGCAAACATAAAATAATGTGTACTATTTCGCTTTAAAGTAATGGAATACTAGAACGTTAACATTTACACTAAGAAATAAGATACCTCTATAAAGATTTACGTTAACAAAAAAGAAGGATTAAAACTTACTTCAGTTTAATGGTAATGCTTCTTGTTTCAGCCAACCATGCACCTTATTCCAAGCAGATACAATCCGTGATGCAGTCTCTGGCATGTGTAATATGAAAAAGTAAATCCAGCCCTTTAGTGCTTTCCCACCCTGTGTCTCAGTGGGATGACATGTTCACGATAAAGCCAGTAATAATGATAATTAATTCATATCGAGAAAAGCACGGCATGTGTGGAGATCGTTGGATATGGGGCTGGTGAGAGTGCTGTGACAGCCCTGCTCCTCCTGCAGTTATCAGACTGCAGTATCATGCATTACGAGTCTCCACGGCTCAGGATCTGCAGAGGCCTGTTATATCGAGCATGTGAAGCTCAACACACCAAAGGATGTGAACGATGGTCAAACCACTTCCTTTCAACATGTCTATAAAGGCGAGAAAATGCCATTCTGATCTCTGTACTATTTTTTGTGGTAGTGTTGAAATGTGCGATGCAACAACATGAAAAGAGAAGTTATTTTTCTTTAACTAACATTTCGTCTCATTTTATAGTATATTGTGGGGGCAATAAAGATTTTGTGTTTGTATTTTGTTTATTTTATTATCGGATTGCCTCGATTATAAGACGACCCCCCCCCAAATTTTAATATTAATTTAGAAAAAAAAGAAAGAGCCTGAATATAAGACTACCTTATAGGAAAAAAGTTTACTAGTAAATATTTTTTCACATTTAGACTATTTTTTGTTTTTATTTCCTTTTATTTGCCACTCTGCCCCCCAGTTATGCACATCTGCCCCAGGCTTGCCACTCTGCCCCCCAGGTATGCCTTATATTGCCCTATATGCCTCTCTGCCCCCAGATAAGCCTTATAACCCCCCCTATATGCCACTCTCCCTCCCTGGTATGACATTCTGCCCCCCAGACTTACCAATGCATCCCAGACTTGTCCTCCGTGCTCCAGACTCCCTGATGTCTAGTGAGGGCAGCCGGTGGACGTCTGCGCAATGCAAGAAAGGAGGATCCAGGTCAGTGGCGTCACAACCCCGGGTGTGGGGTGCGTGCACCGCACCCGGGTGACACCTTACAGGGGGTGACACCACACCACGCATATAGTCTATATATATAGTCTATATATTATATAGATTGTAAGCTCGCAAGAGCAGGGTCCTCTTCTCTTTTGCACCAGTTTGTTATTGTATGTGTTTATAAACGGTTCTAATGAATGTAACAGCGCTGCGGAATCGGCCGTCGCTGTATAAATAAATATAATGTAATATAGTTCCCTTTTCTCTTTTTTCATCCCTTTTTTGGTTCTTCTGCATTATACCACCATCCACCAGGGGGCACCGGTATAAAGTAGTTAGATGCCGAAATGAAAGAACGCCGGCTGACCGTGTATTAGGTAAGTAGGGGGTTGGGGTAAAGGGGGGCACATGGTGGGTTCCCAGAGGTGGTTGTGGTGCCTGGGGCCTTATATTGGGACAGAGCAATCTGTTCCAATACCCGGAGTCCAGGTATTGGAACAGATTGCTCTGTCCCAATATCAGGCCCCTGAGGGGGTGACACCATGTGTAATCGCACCGGGTGACACCAACCCTAGTGACGCCACTGATCTAGGTCCCCTGCAGTGCTGCGGGGGATCTGGGTCTTAGTCTTAAAGTCAGACCTCTATTTGAGGTCTGATTGTAAGATGACCTTGAAGACCAGGGGTATTTTTCAAAACGTTTGGTCTGAAAAAACCTTGTCTTATATTTGAGAAAATATTGTATATCACGTATTTAATCTTAGTGTCACATACCTACCACCACAGAGAAGGGGGAGACCCCCTTCTACCTCACTACAGCTTCTTTAGCTAAGAAAGGATACAGTGCTTCTTCTACGGGGAAGGGGGAGACCTCATAGATTTAATTATTTACTATCATTCCAGGGAACTCCCCAGATTTTACCCGGAGACTCCAGGTGAATCACTGCTTTTCTTGGTCACTGGAAACGCCAGCTCTCTTGCGCTCATTTCCCCTTAACAGTAGTGTGTGTCCTGACGTCGACGTGACCACCTGCAGCGTCAGCAGGACCACCCACCCTTGTCAGCGGGACCTCCTACCCGCATCCTGCAAGGGAAGCTCTGGGTAGCCAGAGACAGAAAGCTTCCAGTTATGTACTAGATATGTGCAAATGGACCAAAAAAAATTTTGCAGTTCTTTTTTGGTCCATTCATTGTAAGGCAACAAATTTCATTCCTTGCACGTTTGGTTTGGCCGAAAATTTGGAGGGATTTTTATTTGGGAACAAAATTATTTGCCTAGTGCCCACATTCACTGTCATATAATCTCCCACACTCTCGTTCACCTTCTCTCTTACGCTCTCCAAATGTTTCCCTACCTTCTCTGCCAAACACTTCCACATCTTTTTATTCTATCTTCAATCTTTAATCTGCTATCTCCTATCTTTGTCTACATCTCTGTGGACATAACCCGGTGGGAACTTCTGTCAAAATGTTTGTGGTGAAGTCCTTTCTCTGCAATTGGGGAAGAGGAAGTCACCGAAAGAAGTTACAGAAGTCAAAGTCCCAACCGGGACTTTTTTTGTTATGCCACTGGCTACTTTGTTGCAGACATTCCCTACCCTTAATGTATCCCGTGTGTAAGTAGTAATTATGATTACCTTGTTTCGATATGTACACCTAAACTGATTTGGAAACATTTTTGCAATGGGCAGAGTTAGGCATTATTATCTTCTCTTGTGGCAAAAACCTTGCACAGACGTGTACATGTGAATCACATTTCAAGAAATATTGCATGTGGCACAACATTACTGGGTGTAAACAGCCTATTTCCTCCAATTTTTACACTAACTTTCATGCTAGTTACAGCAGAATCAATCATAAAAGCCTGATTTTCACAGGAATTTTACCGCATGGAGCCTCCGCAGACACCATGGGGACAACCTCTCCCCCAATAAAAATAGAGAGGTCATCCCTGTGGTGTGCGGAGGCTCTGCCATGTTGTGAAAGTACTCGGATAAGGAGAGGATACCGCAGATAGATTAGAAGAGAAAGGAGCAGTAGAAGCAGAGCCAGAGAAGAGGTTGTCAGAGAAGGTAGGGAGAAAGAGTGAGTGAGATATGTAGAAGCACTGTGCAAAATGGTTTAAACTTTATAAATAAAAGATAAAAATCATAATGAATAATAATACAAACTCATGATGCTGAAAAATGTGGACAGACTCCATAAAGATAGTTTAGCAAATAGTATATTAGTAAATATTAGTATCTGCCGCCATCTAGTGTCCAATTAGAAAGTTGCATCTTTTTAAATGTTGTTGCCAATGATTATTAAAAGACACAAGTACTAATATAATGTCCTGATATCAATGAGAACCTATTTAAGCATGTTTTTATATATTGCTGAACTAGATTGTAGTGCCATATCCTGACATGTGTAGAATACATATGTTACTGATGTTAAGAATGACTTAAAGAGAAAAGTACATTCTAGATTATCCACGATCTAGAATACGGTATATATATATATATATATATATATATATATATATATATATATATATATATCCATA
This sequence comes from Spea hammondii, assembly GCA_029215755.1. Taxonomy (NCBI): domain Eukaryota; kingdom Metazoa; phylum Chordata; class Amphibia; order Anura; family Pelobatidae; genus Spea; species Spea hammondii. Next base: position 87,181,954 of record JARDYJ010000003.1, on the reverse strand, counting down.
TATATTAAATCATATCATAATTTAAGATTTATAAATAGAAATAGTAATAACACAGATTATAAATTAATTTTGAAATATAAAATATAGTAAATACAGCCAAAGCAATTGAATATATATATATATATATATAAAAATCTTGTTACTGTGTGCTGAGTGTGCTTTAAGTAATGAAATACTGTAAGTATTATACATGATATTCTTCACTCTATGTATTAAGTACAGTAGTCCCAAGGTGGTTGATTTCATCCAACATGCATATTGCTACTGTGGCTCACATGAAACTCCTGATTGCATCAATTATATATGTGGTATATCAATGATCAATGTTTAGTTTCAAAATCGAACCAAGTATTTGCTAGTATCCTCATCAGAATCTACAAAGGCATTTTATATTTATGAAAACACATAAGAGTAAAAGAGCTGTTTCAACCATTTAAAAAAGAGCTGGACCTTTCCATTAGGGTCTATGGGTAATTAGGGTAGAGTCCATGAGTCCAAGAGCATTAATACCAGGAGTGAAACTTATAATTTGACAGCTGATAAGCACTATTTGGTCCATCTAGTCTTCCCGTTAGAAGGGGAACTTAAATTCTGAGTTTTAAAATCAGTTGGCAGACATTCTCACATTGCATTAGACCAGGGGTGGGCAATTAATTTTCCCATGGGGCCACATGAGAAATTGGAATGGTTTTAGAGGGCCAGACCTCTACAAACAACAAACTCCGAAGCCTTGTCCATTTTGTTAACTTATGTGCTGTTTAATAAAGTTATTCAAGCCTACGTCATTGGTAGAGGTGCTTGAATAAGTAAGGCCTGAATAACTATTAGCACAGCACAGAAGTGAACAAAATGAACAAGGCTTCGGAGTGCATACCGTATTTTTCGCTCTATAAGACGCACCTGCTGATAAGACGCACCTAGATTTTAGAGGAGAAAAAAAAGGAAAAAATATTTTGAGCTAAAAAATGGGCTAAAATATTTATTACAATAACTGAATAAGCTATGAACACAGTAAGACACACACAGACACAGTAAGACACACACAGACACAGTAAGACACACACAGACACAGTGAGACACACACAGACACAGTAAGACACACACAGACACAGTAAGACACACACAGACACAGTGAGACACACACAGACACAGTAAGATACACACAGACACAGTGAGACACACACAGACACAGTAAGACACACACAGACACAGTGAGACACACACAGACACAGTAAGACACACACAGACACAGTAAGACACACACAGACACAGTGAGACACACACAGACACAGTAAGACACACACAGACACAGTAAGACACACACAGACACAGTAAGACACACACAGACACAGTGAGACACACACAGACACAGTAAGACACACACAGACACAGTAAGACACACACAGACACAGTGAGACACACACAGACACAGTAAGATACACACACACAGTAAGACACACACACACAAACACAGTAAGACACACACACACAGTAAGACCTCCCTCCCTAACCCCCCTTCTCAGTATCTCCCCTCTAACTCCCTAACCCCCCCTTCTCAGTATCTCCCCTCTAACTCCCTAACCCCCCCTTCTCAGGATACCCCCCCCCCGCCCCGGTCACTTACCTTAAACTCCTGTGTTGGAAGCGTGAGGCGTTAAGCGCCGGCACCCGAGACAAACGCTTCCAACACAGGAGTTTAAGGTAAGTGACCGGGGCGGGGGGGGACACCGGACTCATTGGTGAGTCACCAGGACACTCTTTGCGGGCCGGTCCGAGCTATTCAGCGGGCCGGATGTGGCCCGCGGGCCGTGCTTTGCCCAGGTCTGCATTAGACAGTACATTTCACTCCAGTCCACAGTTTGGATGCAAAGTGGCAATAGGTTTCCTGCACTTTGCAGCTGGAATATACATCTGCTTGGAGAGCTCACCATTGTCTACCAATGCGAGGGATCAGATGACAAACATCATAAAGATCTGTGCCGAAGGGTGCGGAGGGACTAGTGTAGACTCCTTAACCATACACACTCTGTTTTTGCCTCCTTTAAGGAGCAGGAGAGATATAGAGATCAAGCACTACGGCCTTAGTTTTGGTTTCAGAGTGTATATTCAAAAATGCATAATTAAGAGTCAACTGTCAACTTATTGTGTGAATTAAGTCAAGTTAACATCTTGCTATTCGTATTTCTTAGTATTTTGGAAAAGAGCACTCTTAGCGAATACAGGGGAAGGAATAATGAAGGAATCAATAGAATATAATTCTATTTTTATGCTAGCGTTCTGTGAAGTATAATGTTGTATCTGGAATTGACCTCAGGACACCTGTAAATATGGAATCATGTGCAATGTAGTATTTCCTTATTACAGTTCTAAGCACAAATCGCAGTGCTTGGGTATGTGTGTATAATAGCAGTGTATTTTATTCCTTTCAGGGGTCAAAGGAATTCACTCCAAATCAGCCATGGTGACATTTGAAAAGCTCGTATTTATTTATACTTCTGGTTTTTTTTGTGTGTATCATAAATTACAGGATCGAATCGATGCAATCTCACTAGTCAATTTAACACCAGCTGTTTTTGTTGCTACAAAATAGCTCAACCAATATAAATGAAAATTCATTTAAGTACTGGTCAAAGAACAATAATGTTTCAAAATCAAACCTAGTATTTGCTGGTATCCTCATCAGAATCTCCATAAGCCTTTTATATTTCTAAAAATAATTAAAAAAATTTTTTAAAAAAAGGCTTTAGGAAATGGAGCTGTTTGCACCATTCAAAAAATCGTGAATTAGGGTAGAGTTCATGCAGCGTCTAGAGCAGAATAAAAAGAAATAAAACATAGAAATTGACAGCAGATAAGAACCATTTGGCCCATTTTGTCTTCCCATCAGAAGAAAGACTGGGGAAACTTTTTTTTTTAAATGGCCAGTCATGTAAAATGACTAGACTTTTCTTTAAAATTGATTGAAATAATTATTTATACTAGGAAGCAGACAATGCATTTATTCTGGATTTGTATTTAACATTACTGTCCTCTGCCAAAAAATGTATTTTATGTAATTACTAATAACCATTCCTTCAATGTTCATTTTAGATGCACAGTCAGAGTTTGGAAAAGATCATTCTGATTATGTAGACCATGACCTTTTATTTCTTTGAAGCGCTTCTTCATCAATGGTAAGCAATTGTACTTTCAGCACCAGTGATTTTATTTACTTCAAAACAATCCTATTATTTCAAGACAGCGCATCAATAAAAAATGCTAATAAAATACAATGGGACTTTATCCAAAGAGTAATTCTTGTGCATTGCGGTAAACAGACAACAATCTATTAAGCAACCAGTGTTATATGTGTGAAAAAAGTGCTGAACCTGACATGCAGAAAGGAGATATATTGTCCATCACTACAGTTCTGTACATGAAATAAACCTATGTAAATGTGTTAATATATTAGCTAAAACTAATCTATCCCTTTTAAAAACCCACCCTAATTGTATACCATGAAGAAAGGTCTTGTAATGTCCTGTTCCCATGGTCTGTATGATTATTCTTTCCTTATCTGTCCCTGTTGGTAGCTTGCGATTTATTGTTTATTTGTTCAGGCAGCCTGTAACAGTGGGTTGAGCCGAAAGGAAATGACAAATAATTAAAGAATATGATTCTAGCTGTGCCACAGGCTGCCACCGATCTCAGCTTCCTTCAAATGATTGTTTAAGCTTAACAAAAAGAATTATGCTGAAAACTAAAATTCGGCTTTTATTGATGGAAGCACATATAATAAATACATTATATTACCCAAGTATAAGTCGACAGAACATTATCAATAATTTTATGCAATTTGTTTTTTTTTAAAATAACATGTTATTTATAAAGTACACAAAGATCTATATTTTTTTATCTTTAGTTAGTTTAATGCTAACTTAGAAAGAAGTGTTGATGAATTGCAGATAAAAAATATGCTTCTTACATTTACTATCATATTATAATAGTTAATCCTATTTTGCATACTTTGCATTTAGAACACATGTGCCATTACAAAGGCAATACTATCTAGGATTGTAACTAATGCTATTAAATATTTCTCTTTAATTAGTTTTTTTTGTTAATTAAAATCATGCCGTCTGAAGCCATCACTGGTATTATATCATGAGCCAGCATAATAATGATCTACAGTCTGTTCAAAATTGGAAAATAGCTCTTGGATATTAATTTTCTAGCGTAATGGGCAAATGTAAATGCAGCCAGGATGTGTTGGAGAATATAATTACTGTCTTTGAATAATTTAATCTTATACCAATCAGGCTATTAGAGAATTCATCATTCAATACCAGCGGGACACAGCTAAAGTTATTTATTTATAAACCAATACTGGACTGCCTATGAGGTTTCCATTAGATGATTGGGTTTGCACAACAAGAATTATCAAGCATACATACAAGAATATTATTTTTTTGGGGGGGGGTGCACAAAGACATTCATTTTCATAGCTGTGTTCTTACATTGGCTTGAATTGTTTTACACCTATATGTATTTTTTTAAGTTTTTAAATTAGATTTTGTTGTTATAAATTACATTTATCTATTTATATATCTTCAAAGTATTCATTTTTAATTTTCTTAAATCTTATATAGATTGTGAGGAGGTGGGATGAATTTGATATTCTTTTAGTTATTGGAACTAGTAATTCAATCCAATTAAATACAATATGCATGTAACCAGTTTTTTATTAGGCATTTTATTATGCCTAATATACAGTTGGTACTGGGAATCAACAGAGTTCTCCAAGAGGTGATCCGTATGGATGGCTGGGCAATGGCTAATTCATCTTGTTAAATAGTCTCAGCAAAATAAAATTAATGTGTTAAATCACACAAAGTCTCATAAATGAAGCCTCCACATTACAATATTTTGCCACCAAGAGCTTTCTTGACAGTTCCATTCAGCAGTCAAGCATTAGACTCTTTAAGCGAATATGAGTAGGCTTTGAGAGTGTTTGCATTAAATTGGTAATGAAAGTCCAAAAACACTAATAGGTCCAATTACCATTTCAGATCTAAGCAATGGTGGGGCAATTGAAGATCCCCTTAATGTACATGAGATGAGAAAATTCCAAGGTTTTACTTTTAAATAATTACATCTGGTTTCCACTAAACTTATCTTGAGTCAAACATTTAGGCTAAATTTAGTGAGCCCTCTCAGAAATGTCTCTTAATTTGCCTTATTACTCATTACTTTGATAAATTAAAATGAGGAAATACACCTTTGTTGATCTTCGTTATTCTGTTTTTTTGGTAAATAAATAAAAGGGTCTACTCACTAAAAATGGTGTTTGCACTAACTTATATCACTATCCATTTTCAAGGGGAAATCCCTGAGTGGATCTTTTCCCGAAGGCCTGAGTTGGCCATGTATATATATTATACAGGACCAGATCTCACATTTTTACAAGATGAAACTCTCTGGGAGTTAGCCCTGATTACTCCTATTTATACAGACAACTGGGCATGAAAGAATCCTTTAAAAAAATCACCAGAAGAAATTACATTTATTGTACTTAAAACGACAAGAGAAGAGGAAATGAATAGGAAGAGGGAGATACAAAATTTAGATATGTGAGATGGTTGATTGAAAAGAGAATTACGGTAAGGTGGATTCACTGAAATTTTTAATTATTTTCTACAAATTAGCTCACTGCACAGCGTACGTCTGTCAAGATGAAATTAGAATTTCATAAACACATCATGAAACACCGTTTAAATTGGGGACCAATGCACTCAACCCGTTTTTAGCAACTCTCTTATAGACTTTGTTGATGATCTTACACAACAGAGTTAGAGCTTCGCAAGATAGGGAAACCTTTGTTGAAGAAAATAACTATCCCACTGAAAAAGAAAAAATAAATAAAGGAAACCACATCCAGAGACTTTGTTATATTTTAACATCAAACAGTGATATGACCTTTATCAACTCTGTATTTCTATTACACTGAATTATTTGGCTACAGTGTAGCTGGGGATAGGAAACAAATGCTATTTATAGATACTTTATTGACGGGAGATTGTGAAATTTAGAGTCCCAGTTATGAGTATAGACACCATATACATTTAACTGTTTCTCATAGGATTCACACAAAAAAATACAGTACTGTGCAAAAGTTGTAGTCATGTGCGAAAAAATGCTGTAAGAATGCTTTAAAAATACATGCTAATAGTTTATTTTTAGCATTTATCAAAATACAAAGTGAGTGAAAATAAGAGAATCTAAATCAAACCAATATTGGGTGTTACCACCCTTTGCCTTGCTAGCAGGTAGGTTGTTCCAAACATCTTGGAGAACTGACCTCCGTTCTTATGTGCATTTAGGCAGCCTTACTTTGTCTTTAATTCCAGACAGACTGAATGATGTTGAGCTCAGGGCTCTGTGTCCATACAATGATTTCCAGGACTCTGTGTTCTTCTTTAAGCTGCAAGTAGTTCTTAATGACTTTGACTGTATGTTTGGAGTCATTTCCATGCTGCAGAATAAATAAGGGACCAATCAGACGCCTCCCTGGTAGTATTGCATGATGGATAAGTATCTGCTTGTACTATTAAGTATTGCCCTATGCTAGAGCCATATATTTCAAATTTTAACTCATCAGTCCAAAGCACCTGCAGCCATTGTTCTGTCCCCCAGTTATTGTGTTCTCTGGACAGTAGATGGGTGTACCAGGGGCCCTCTGTTTTCTTCCAATGCTGAGCTAATGTGAAAGGAAGTAAGCAGGGTGTGTCTTTCATCTGTTGCACTTCATTTCCTTGGCCGACCACTGCATCTACTGTCCTCAACATTGTCTGCCTCTTTGTGCTTCTTAAAAAGAACATGGACAGAAGGTGGTCAGAACATCTGGAAACCTTTGTCTGCCTTGAAATTTCTGCCTGGGAGAGACCTTGCTGATAGCTGTGCTCAGTCTTGCCATGGGGTATGAGTCTTGACATTATACTGTCTTCAGTAACCTCACCTTGTTAGTTACACCTCACCCAGTTTCATTTCTCTTAAATAGTTGTTTCTGTTTCAGTTAATTATTGTGTTTCAACCTACGTATTAAACTGACTGATCAAACACCTGTTTAACTATATGCCTACACAATCCCTGATATTGGGCATGTGTACCTAGAAGAATTAATGCTGTTTTAAACTTGACTGAGGTACCGTCAATGCTGGCACCCCCCCACCAAAAAAAATAATTACACATGGAACAAAAGATTTCTTTTTAAAACAATCTTTATTAAAAGTCAGCTTATAATGGATATTTTTGGCCACAGAGCAGTCAGCTTTGCCTTCCACGCCGGAACATTAACATCAGTTCTTTATTTAAAAGTCATAGTATGTCAGGACCAGGGCAAGCAGGTCGGGTAGGAACCCATGTGCAGGGGATACTGGGGAGTTTGTCTGTACCCCTTTATGCATATTGATGGGTAGGTAGGTACAGACAGGCACACAGACGGATTAGCAGGACTGGAAAACAGAATAGAAGGGAGCCGAGGCAGAGACAGGGGAGCCGAGGCAGAGAAAGGGGAGCTGAGGCAGGTAAGCCCGCTGGCAGAGGCGGACGGCAGGTAAGCCCGCTGGCAGAGGCGGACGGGTAGGAGGCCCAGTGGCAGGGCGGATGGGTAGGAGGCCTGCTGGCAGGGCTGAAGGCAGGAACAATACAGGGTCAGGTACATGTCCAGAGCAAAGCAGTCCTCCAGTGTTAATGCCAAGGCACTGACTGAATGGCAGGTCTTTAAAGGCAGGGCTCCACTCAGGTAATAAGGCTCAGCTGTACCTGGTAATTGGGTTCTGAGCACTCCAGAGGGAGGAGGGTGGCCACTTGTGGTAGCAGATGGATATACCACATGTATGATTAAGCCATGGTTCAGACAGCGAAAAGTGGACCCTGACATAGTACCCGTGACCATATTTTGAGCCAACCCCTTGTTGGCCAACAGAAGTGTTTGTAAACAAACATCACCAACGTTTACTTAACCACTTATTAAACCATAAATTACAACAACTGGCTGACAGAGGCGTAAAACTGTATCCCTCCTCAACACCTTATTCACAAGGACAAAACAACCGAAACCTCACAAAAATAGAACAAAAGGGGATGGGAGAGAGGGAATGTTGTCCCAAGCTTGACTAATTAACATGTCCCTGGAGGAGGGATGGGTTTATATGACACTTCTCTCCCTACAAAGGTATTGCTAACAGGCGACCACCAATTGTGCTAAAGCTCAACGTTTGATTGACTGACACAACATGTGTACTGCCTGACGTCCCCAGTCATGGTGCCCCTCAGTACTCTCTTTTCTCATCTTGCGGTTTCCCCCTCTATTGAAGCTTTATCAATACAACTTAGTGTGCAGACAGTACACAACTTCAACCTTCTGCATTAACACATCCACTATAGACACTTCTACCCTTAAGAGACCGGTCCTATTTTTTCTCAGGTAGGGTAATTATCTATGTATAACTCAATTATTTGCCTGTAATTTATAACGGTCTCTTAAGAAGGCCTTGAGTTCTCTGTTATTTGCTCCCCATACTGAAATTTGGTTTCAGGTGTGTTCAAATGACTTTAAAGCATTTGTGTATATTTTGATAGTTATGTATTTTATTACACTTATTCATGTGGTTTTCATGTGATACTATTCTTATAACTCTGTCTTGTCTCTATGTACAACCAGCTCTCTCACTAGATATGTTTATTCTTCCCCCAGTCCTGTGTCCCCAGTCTCCCTGCTCACTCACTGCTCCAGATGCTGTCTGGTCTCCTCTGATCCCTCTAGGATCTCTTAGAACACACTAGAGAGGGAAGGGGCGAGAGAGGGGGTGGATGTGTGTTTGTGAGAGGGTGCAGCTGCAGAGGAGATACTAAGAAGAGGAAGGGGGATCAAGAGTTGGGAGGGACTGTAAAGTGTACACGCAGAGCCTTCGCTGAATTATTTTATAAGCCGTAGAGGCACTGAAATTGTTAATTGTCATTTGAATATTAATTATACTCTGTTTTTATAAGATTTTTGGTTTTATAACATTTGTTTCATTCCCCATAAATAGTATGTTTGATCCATTATGGAAAGAAATGCCTTTCAGGTGGCAAAGTGCCCATGGAATTGTTCTTTTTTCTTTTTTTGTAGAGAAACATAAAAAAGAATTTGACAGCAGCTAAGACCTATTTAGTTCATCTAATCCAGGGGTGTCCAAGTTTTTTCTGCAGTGGGCCACTTCATCAGAATTGTATACGTGCGCGGGCCGCACTCATTTTTCACTGTGACAAAAAATATGGCCTTTAATAAAATATGCAGATTAAAATAAAGTAAAATGACACAAAACCTTTACTCTTCCTCTCACTGATTTCTGGGCCTTGAAAGTTTTGCGACTACAAATTCAGGATTCCCTAGATTTATTCTAGGGATGAACTAAAATGAAAATTCTGGACCAAAACATTCAGGGTTCACTTAGCCAAAACCGAAAATGACCCCCACCTTTAAAAATAATAATAAAAACTCACATGTTTAATAAAAGTAGGTAACACACAATTGGACAAAATTAGCAATATGACTTGGCATGATAGGCAACCAGTAAATGCTGGTACCTAGGCATGATGGGACTGTGCTCGCTGTGATTGCTGTTAGCAATCACACTCCTATCATGCCAAGTCAGCCAGTACATGCTGGTACAGGGTGGCTGTAAGTGATGTGCAGACCCCATACTGCTGGCAGCATCACTACACAAGGGGGGCAGCTAGCTAGGTTTCGACATGTACTGGCTGACTTGGCATGATAGGAGTGTGATTGCTAACAGTAGTCACAGTCCCATCATGCCTAGGTTCCAGCACTTACACATCCATCCAGTAAATGCTGGAACCTAGGCATGATGGGACTGTGATTGCTGTTAGCAATCACACTCCTATCATGCCAAGTCAGCCAGTACATGCTGGTACAGGGTGGCTGTAAGTGCAGACCCCATACTGCTGGCAGCATCACTACACAAGGGGGGCAGCTGGCCAGGTTTCAGCATGTACTGGCTGACTTGGCATGATAGGAGTGTGATTGCTAACAGCAATCACAGTCCCATTATGCCTAGGTTCCAGCACTTACACATCCATGCTATCACACACACACTCATTTATTCATATAATCATTCATTCACAGATTCATTCCCTCAATCACAAACACCCTCCCCACCCCCTTACCTGCACTGCAGCTCCTCGATGCCGCTCACAGACTTCAGCAGGGGGCGCGGCCTCCCTCTGCCTTCTCTGCTAAAGCACAGAGGAAGTAGGATGTCACGTGAACTCCGCTTCCTCTGTGCAGTCCAGAAGACCCTCCCACAAGTAAGTAGCAGGGCTTGAGGTGCGGCTCGCGTAAGATCGGTTGCCCTGGCTGCATGTTGGACGCCCCTGATCTAATCTGACTATTGTAAAGGCTCAAACATTAATCAGTCCTTGTCTTAGATTCAGAAGCCATATGCCTACTATATGCCAGACTTATCTACCTCTCCCATCGCTTTACTAACGTCTCTCCCCTCTGTCAGTCTCTTCGCTGGCTGCCTGTGCGCTTCAGGATTAATTTCAAAATCCTCACTCTTACTTTCAAAGCCCTTCACAGCGGTTCCCCTCCCTACATCTCCTCTCTCATCTCTAAATATACTCCTAACGTAGAGCTCTACACGCTGCCCGGACTAAGCACCGGGGACTGTGTTATTCCCCCCAACTTACCGGTGCTTCTGAGTCCCCAGTGCTTAGTCCGGGTAGCATGTCGAGCTCTACGCGATTCACGTAGACAACTTCCGCTCAAGCGCGTAGAGCTCTACACGCTGCCCTGACTAAGCACCGGGGACTCAGAAGCACCGATAAGTTTGGAGGAGGGAGGGGGAGGGAGTGTTAAATGGGGGGGGGGAGTGTTAAATGGGGGGGGGCATAAGGCATTTTTGGAGGGAGAGTGCTCTGTGAAATGCCTTTTAACCCCCTTAATGCCACTCTGCCTCCAGAAATGCCTTTTAACCCTCTATGTGCCACTCTGCCTCCTGAAATGCCTTATACCCCCATATATGCCACTCTACCCTATAATATGCCTTTTAACTCCCTAAATACCAGAGAGGCATATAGGGGTATAAGGCAATTCTGGAGGCAGAGTGTCACAAAGAGGGGTCAAAAGGCATATCATTGGGCACAGTGGCATATAGAGGATTAAAAGGCGTATCATGGGGCACAGTGGCATTTAGAGGGTATAAGGCATTTCTGGGGCAGAGTGGCAAGCCTGGGGGCAGATGTGCATAACTGGGGGGGCAGGTTGTAAAAAAGGAAATAAAAACAAAAACAAAATATTTTTCTCAATCATAGCTTTTATTAACAAACAATTGTTCACATAGTTGACATGAATTAACATTTACTGGTAAAACTTTTTTCCTATAGGGTCGTCTTATATTCAGGCTTTTTCTTTTTTTGATAAATTAATATTCAGATTTGGGGGGGGTCGTCTTATAATCAGGGTCGTTTTATAATCTTATAATTGAACAAATTGTTACCTCCTCCGTCGGGCTGCCGGCAGGGACGCCGAGACGCAGCCCGCGCAGTCGGCTCCCTGCTCGTGCCGTCACGGTGAGCTGCGAGACGCGGGTCCCCGGCGATTTCGAGGGATAATTCCGGGGCGCGCGCCTCTACGTCGTGCTAATCTTATGAATATTCATGTCGCTCTTAAAGCGACATTTATTCTTTTTCCTCCTCCCCCTAATTAGGAGGGTAGGAGGATCCATATTGTTGGAGGGATATTTAAACCCTCATTTGGCACTACACCATTGCCTGTGTTAGTGCCTTTTTGCCTTTCACTAGCGTTTGAATCCTGATTAAGCTTTCTGGTATTGACTCCTGCTTGAACCTGACCTCCGTTATATTGCTGCCTGCCCTGACCTTTGCTTGTGACCCCGACTACTCTTTTGCCTGACCCCTCGGATACCGTTATTATTATTTATTTATTTTTTTGTTCCTGAGTTCCACCTTTCATTATTCTTGGTGGTGTACGATCTGTCTCCTGTGCCTGGTGGCAGTACGTCCTCTCTCCTCCAGAGGGCGCTGATTCTGCAGCGCGGATCCAGAACCTGTACCCCGGTTGTGACACAAATACCGTACTTTGTGCTTTTAGTGTATCCCACCGCAAATTCACACCATTGGGGCACTCAGGTTGGAACTTACTTGGGGGCCCAGAAGCACATTGCGCTTTAAGCTAGCTCTACCTTAAGATCAAGCTTTCCCCTCTCAAGGTAAACACTGGATCTCAGTCTTACCATACAGAGTGTTTCTAGTAGACTTGTGCATTCGTCTTCGGGCGAGCAGGAAAACGAACACGAAGAGTGCGTTTTCGTGTTCGTTCCGAAGACACGAAGAAGAGAAGACAGCGGCGGTAAAACGTAGACGAAGACACACACCACGAAGATCTTCGTGATAGTCTTCGTCTGCTAATCTCCCCTGTCCCTTCCCCATCTATCCTACCTTATCTTCGCGGCATCGCGGGAGTTGGCGGAAGCGGAAATCTGTAGGTTCGCCGTCAGGGGTTACAGGGCAGTGCGAGTGAGCCTATTGGTCGCCTACAGGGACCTCCTCTGGCATTAACCAATTGGTTGATTAAAGGGCCGTGCAAGCGACCAATAGGCTCACTCGCACGGCCCCTTAACCCCTTAAGGTGCAATTAGTTACAGCACCAGGATTTTAAAAGTCTGTACGAACGATCAATAGAGTCACTCGTACAGACTTTTAAAATCCTAATGCAGCAACTTGTCCGGCAGATACCACTGGTCTCCCCGTTCTATCAGTTAAATGTCCGTACGAGCGACTCTATTGGTCGCCAGCAGGGGGCTCATCTGCCATCAACCATTGGCAGACGCGCCCACTCCTGGCGACCAATAGAGCTGCGCACACGGGCATTTAAACTCCTAGCGTCAGAGCTGCTGCAGTATGCGTTAACACCGTATTTACCCCTAAAAAACGGGAAAACGAAGAAAAAACCAACACGAAGAATGTCCACGAATATTCGCCCGAAGAGAAGACATAAACAGGCGAATATTCGCGGAATTGGAAGATTTTGTTTTTGCCGACGAGCACGAAGAGCCTCCAGGTGCCCAAGTCTAGTTTCTAGTACTCAATCCAGCTGCAAGGGGAGAATACTCTGATAAATTAAATGAACAGTAGTTTTTAAAGCAACATTTTCATTCACAATAGTAGTATTTTTGGTCAAATTATTGTACTGGACTTCCCTGCCATTCTGTTCTGGAGCTATATGTGGCATGCAGTATTCCAATTTAAAATGTTCTCATGTTTAAAACCTATTCAGACAGCTTTATATGTAGCTTACACATAGGAGCACTAATATGTCAAGGGGAAAAATAATTATTTATATATCTTCTTCTTTATGATCTGATTGGTGAGTGAAAGACCCCACACAGCTAAACTGTAGTGAAGTGTAAGAATGAGAATTAAAATGATTCTAAGCAGTCAATTTGAACTATAGATGCCGTGGCTCTATAACCCAATTCTTAAACTGGGTTATACTTACAGGGTTGGTCTATTGTCACTTTTACCTCATGTATAATATTCTCCTAACTCCTTCTAAATTGTAAGCTCACTTGAGTAGGGCCCTCCTTACGCTTTTTTTTCTGTAAGCGAAAATAATGCACTATTTGTTATGTCCCGTATTCCAGTTGTACATCGCTGCTGAATATGATGGTGTTATATAAATCAGTCATAACATAGAATCTGACACAAGAGAAGAATCATTCAGCCCATCAAGTTGGCCCACTTTTTACTGCTGTAAAAAATGGCACGTTCTGAAAAGAAAACTTAAGTGAAAACCAAAATCGTTAATTTCCAACGATAATTTGTTTTCCCTTAGTCCTAACGGCAGCACAAGAGGGGTATTACTGCCCCTGTGAACAATTAGGACAGGTGGAAAATTAATGATTTACACAATTAAATAAGCAATTAACCCCCTTTACCCCACCTATAAAGGGAACTCCACCCCTAACCACAGTGTGCTATAACAAGAATAATAAAAAAATATAAGAGGGAGGGATATTAGTGTGCTGCCGTTAGGACTAAGGGAAAACAAATTATCGTTAGAAATTAATGATTCCCTTACGTCCTAACTGGCAGCACAAGAGGGGAAGTAGCTAGAAGATCACCTATGAGGGAGGGTCTTCCGGCTGAACAACGTTCAAAACAGACCACCCAAAAGCAGTGTCTTCCGAACGTCTCAAATTTAGCCTATAATGGCTTATAAAAGTGGAGTTAGAACTCCAGGAGGCTGCAGCACAAATATGTTGAAGAGGGATGAGGCCCCTTTCAGCAGCCGAGGTAGCTACCGCTCTGGTAGACTGAGCGCGGACAAAGGCGGGAGGAGGCAAGCCTTGAGCTGAGAAGGATTCTCTGATGGCTTCCTTCATCCACCTGCTCAGGGATGGTTGAGAAGCTTTAGATCCTTTGTTCCTGCCAAAAAACTGTAGAAAGAGATTGTCATCTTTCCTGAAGACACCGGATCTTTGCAGATAGATCTGCAGACATCTGGGGATGTCAAGAGTATGTAGAAGAGATTCTTCTTCTGTTGAAGGATCCGGGTGAAAAACAGGTAGAAAAATGACCTGATTAACGTTCTGAAACGAAGGAATCTTCGGTAAAAAAGCTGGCAGGAACCTTAGGAGAACCCTATCAGGCAGGAATAGGGTGTAAGGCTCAAAGGCACACAGAGCTTGCAACTCACCAATTCTCTTGGCAGAGGTGATCGCCACTAGGAAGGCAGCCTTCCAGGAAAGGTACTTCATGTCCACACTTTCCAATGGCTCGAAGGGGGGGAGAGCATAACCCCCTGAGCACGATAGTAAGGTCCCATTGAGGGACTGGTCTCAGGATCTTAGGTTTTAACCTTTCAGCTCCTTTAAGGAACCTCCTGATAAGGGGTTCTTGGGACAGAGGTTTCCTAAAAAAGCCGATATGGCTGAGGTGTGCACTCTGAGTGTAGAGGGAGCCAGGCCTTTATCCAGTCCATCTTGGAGGAACTGTAATATGGAAGAAATGGGGGGATCTGAGAAACCCACTTAGTTCTTCGCACACCATAATGAAAAAGAGCATCTAATCGGGTTGTAAGCTCTATTAGTAGACTCCGCTCTCGAATGAGACAAAGTCCTCAAGACCCCAGAAGAAAGTCCACTATCCTTTAATAGGGAGCTGTCAATCTCCAGGCTGTCAGATTGAGAATTCTCAGATCTAGGAGAGAACCTGTTCCCAGAAACACAGGGTTCTCTGATATTGGAAGCTTCCAGTACAGACCCTGACTCATCCCCATGAGCTGGGTGAACCACGACCTCTTTGGCCAGAATGGAATTATCGCAATAATCGAGGTCTGGTCCTGTCTGATCCTCATCAATACCTTTGGTATCATGGAAATTGGAGGGAAGATGTAAGCCAGCCCGAACCTCCAAGGGATGGACAGAGCATCTATCGCCCAAGGATTGTCCTCCCTGTATAGGGAGCAAAAGATCTTCACCTTGGCGTTAAACCTCGTAGCCATTAAGTCGATTTCTGGCATTCCCCACCGAAGAGTAATTTGATGAAATACTTCCTGGTTTAGTGACCATTCGCCTGGAACACTGAGACCCCGACTGAGACGGTCCGCTACCACATTGAGAGATCCCCGAATGTGGACTGCAGAGAGGTGGGAGAGGTTCTGCTCTGCCCATGATAGGATCATTCCCACTTCCTTGAGAAGAGGTTGAGATCTCGTGCCACACTGTTTGTTGATATAGTAAACCGCCATAATGTTATCTGAATGAACTTTGCCGCGGATTTGAGGAGCAAAGTGAAGGAGCGCCAATCTGATTGCTCTGAGCTCTCTGAAGTTCGAAGACATAAGGCTCTCTGGACGGGACCAAGAACCTTGTACTGGAATGTCTTCTAGATGGGCTGCATTCGTGGTCAACAGAATCCAGGCTGGCTGAATCAAGGACCTCCCATCTTTCAGATGCTCCCACCAACTGAGGGAGCGACGGACTTGAGGAGACAGGGTGCACATTTTGTTCAACCCTAATGGGTTGCGATTCCAAATGCCCAAAACTTCTGATTGGAGAGGGCGTAGGTGCCAAAGGGCCCAAGGGACTGCATGCGCAGTCGCTGACATGTGCCCTAACATCTTCATAAGCGTTCTGATGGACACTAAAGGGTCCTTAGAGAACTGGTGGCTCTGACAACCCGATTGTGTCTGTCGAGAGACAGAGAGAGAGTCATCCGGGTCAAGTCAATTATGAACCCCAGAAACTTCCTGGAAGTGGATGGAACCAACTCGGACTTTTGGTAGTTTACTATCCACCCTAACTGGTGGAGAAAAGCCAGAGCCTGCTGAAGATGAGAATACAGAATTTCTGTAGAAGCGGCTTTTAGAAGCCAATCGTCTAAATATGGGACGATTTCTAGGCCTTCTAGACTCAAGATTGCTACCACGGCAACTACAACCTTGGTAAAGGTATGAGGAGCAGAGGAGATTCCGAAGGGAAGGGCAGCAAACTGAAGGCGTTTCACTTCGCCGCAAAGGGATACAGCCACACGCAGATACTTCCTGTGGGCTTGGCAAACAGGAACATGAAGGTAAGCGGATGGACTCCATGCGGAATTTTTTTCTCACTATGAACTTGTTCAACTAGCGAAGATCTATGATCATCCGCCATTCTCGTGTGATCTTGGGCACTAGGAAGACTGGAGAAAATACGCCGGATCCACGCTCTTCTGGAGGAACTTCCTCCAACGCCTTCTTCTGTATATAGGCGTGGATAGATGCCTCTACGACTCTGTGCCTCTCGCGCGAGAGAATCCTTGTCAGAACAAAATTCAGAGGAGGTAGGGAAACAAAACTTATTTTGTAGCCTGACCGCACTACATCCAACACCCAGAGGTCTGGTATGGACCTCTCGCAAGCCTCCAGAAAAAAAGATAGACGACCTCCCACCAGGGGGTCTAGCACTGGAGGAGGGGGTTACCTCCGGACTCTCTGGCGCCAGACGTCCTTCTCTTCTCATAGGACCAGCGGGAGGGACCTGCTCCTCTCTTCTGAGTCCCCTGACGCCATAGGGATCTAGAAGGTCCCTGGGACCTGGATCCTCTGGACTGTCTGCCCCTCCCTCTAGAAGCCTGCTGGGGGAGGGATTTGCCTTTCTTGTCAGAAAGGCCCTCCATGATCCTGTCCAGCTCACTGCCAAACAGCTTGCCAGGTTCGTAAGGCAACCCACAAAGCGAAAATTTGGAGGTGTTGTCTGCTTTCGAGGGTTTTAACCATAGGGGTCTCCTTGCAGCAGCAGATAGCGCCAAAGATTTGGAGGCTAGCTTCAGATGTTGAGGCGCAGCATCCGAAACGAATTCCACAGCCAGTTGAGCCGTTTTAAACTGCTTCAAGATATCGTCTCTTGGAACACCTGCATCAATATCCGACTGGATTTGAGGCATTCTGGTGCGCAGAAATTGAGTAACCTCACTAGAGGCTATAGCCACAGAAGCTGAAGCAGAAGCAGCCGCATAATTGCGGTGCAAGGAACTCTTGTGCCTATCCATGGCATCGTGTAAAGAAGATCCTCTTGGACATCTTGGCGATGGCCATATCGACTTTAGGGGGAGGACCCCCTACATTAAGTGGAAACATAGATTTGAACCGCTTGGTGATAACCGGACCTTTTTCCGGGAATTTCCATTCAGTCTCCATTAACTTAATGAGAGACTCATCCACTTTGAAGGCCCTTTGCCCTCTAGAGGTGGTTTCTGGAGCTTCCTTAGGGTCAACATCCTGGTCCCCCGACCATATGGACTTTAGTAACCGTTGGGTTTTCTCAATGGGAAACCAGAACGATGAAGCAGGTTCTTCTTCAGAAGAAGAGTTAAGCTCATCTACAGTGAGATAAGCGTCTTCAGACATAGGGGCCACCCTAGGAGGGGACTGGGCCCTAGGTCTCTTTATCTGGAGTGTATCCTCAAATCTCTTGATAGAGGATCCAACAAAATCTTTAACCCAATCATCATATCACGTATATTGGGTTCTGCTTCAGGGGGATCTCTGCAACTTGAGCAGCGACTATAAGGATAAGCATCCTCTAGAGGTGTATCACACCCGCAGCAGGTAAAATGCCTGCGCTTGGCAGTGGACTTGCGCCCCTCATGAGCAGGATCCTCTGGAGTATGGGATGACATCTGCAAAAGAGATGACCAAAATAATATAAAGAGTTTTATTAAACATAAAAATCTTCTTAGTTATACCTACCCTGAGATTGAAAATGCAAGGGAAGGATAACACACAAAGCCAAAGATAGACAGGAGACTCTAGGAAGGCTAACTAATAGCTGTACTAAGAGACAGCCTAAAGGATACTAACAGGTTAATATACACTGGCAGAGAGCCAAAACAGGAAGCCACGCCCCCGGAAGTGGCATCAGACGCCACAAAAGAAAATCAGGAATCCAAGTAAGAACAAACTTTCTGTGGGATTATTACTGCTGCTGAGGGAAAAGAAATGGATTCCTCCCCCTCAGCAGCTAAAACGAGTACAGGGAGGCATAGAGAAACTCCAGAACATCACAGACTAGATCAGCAGACATGAAGATAAGCAGCTGGGAGGAGACATCCAAACCAGTCAGGTATAGATCCAGCACAAACACACAGATAATGCTGGGTGAAATGAGGCCGTCCTGCAGCACAGCAGGGGAGCAGATAAAAATAGGATACACAATCTAACAGGAGGGCACCTGAAAAAAAGTAAATTAAAGGTTAGCAAGCTAACACAAGGTCTCACACAGAGACCACCACCTGTCCCAATATGTCCAAAGGACAGAAAAAAGCACACTGTGGTTAGGGGTGGAGGTCCCTTTATAGGTGGGGTAAAGGGGGTTAATTGCTTATTCAATTGTGTAAATCATTAATTTTCCACCTGTCCTAATTGTTCACAGGGGCAGTAATACCCCTCTTGTGCTGCCAGTTAGGACGTAAGGGAAGCAGAGTTTTCAGATACGTCTGTATATTTAATACAATTCTCATAAACATAATTTCTTAGAAATGTTTATTCAAGTTAAAAGCCCCTGTGAAATGGTTCCTTTGTTGTTAAAGCATTCCACTCATCAAAATATGGCTTCAGTGATGCCTTTTTTTTGGAAGTTCTTTTATATGCAAATGAATAGCATCACTTGTGCTTAAAATTAACAGAAAAAATAGTTATATGACTGGAACAAAAATTTAAATTATTTTTGTGTAAATGTGTTTTCTCATAGAAATGTTCCAGGGAAAAAATCTAGCATGTTCCAGGGAAAAAATCTACAGGATTCATGCTCCAAAACTTGAGGTCATTGTAGCTGGTTTTGGGATGCTCATTTATAGGCTTCTGGTTAAATACTCAAAAATGCATGCATGCTAATATTTTGGGTTCCATTACTTCCTATGCAGCTTTTGTGCATACTATATGTGTCTTCATTAAATCTTCAAGCCATCTGAACTATTTTGTTACGGTTGTAAACAATATCAGCATCTAATATCTTTTAACCATTGAGGACTGACTTCCGGAATTATATTTTCACAGCATGTCATGGAATTGCCCCATTGTGGTAGTATTAGGACTCTGTACTTGGATTTCTAGTTATTTCCTTATTTTTTATTTGTTCACCACCACTGAGTGCTGTTGCCTCCTTATACATATTAATCTGTTTAGGTATACTTTCTATGATTCTTCCTTAGAACCAGGTTGATAGTCATTGAGCTGAACACCATGGATATTATCTTTATATACATCAGCAGAGGTGGTAGAAGCTAGTGAAAAAATAGTGAGGGAATTTAAACATAAATGTTAAGACCAAGGAATGATCAAGGTTTAAGCTTTTACATAAAGAAACATGAGCAAACCAGATGGGCTGAATTGTTCTCATCTGCCATCAAAAGTTTATAGTGCTGTGATGGGTGTTTTTCTATGGCTATTTGGTGCTCCAGCAGCTGTTCTTTCTCCTTGGTGTTCTTGTTTATCTGTTTCTTTGCTTTACTTGTTTCTTGGCACAAGATCATAGTGTCACGTCCATGGTGTTTACACACTCTAACAAGATCTGTTGCACAGTTATTTTCATGTCCAGCCATTCTGTACTCCCGATCATGGCCTGTCCGCTGCTAATGAAGCCAAGTAAATTCTTTTTAAATCTGTTGAAGTAGTATACTGCACTTAATTGCATGAACACGTGTCTGGAGTTTAGTTCAGATCCCAAAATAACATGTTTGCAGAGTAACGCATTTTCCCACCGGCTTACAAGTGACCAGCTGAACAAGTTAACAGGTATATGAAAAGGTGGCACTCTAAACTATATTGTGTAAAAATACAGAATAAGCTTGTAGAAAGTCAGTTGCCAAGCCACTTTGGCAGAATACATTGGGAATGCATGAAAACTGGTTTTAAAAAATGTTATTGTAATATATATTTCTCAAGAAATGTTTTATAAGGATAATGAAGTGCATAAAGTAAATGTTTATGAAACATTTTCACATTGGTAAAAAAATGGAAAATAAATAATACACAAACAAAGCCTGCTGATTTGTATTATGTAGCGGAGTAAAGTAATTTAAAATACTGCAGACAGAGTGAATGTCATTTTCATAGTTCTTTTATTATGTAGGAAAATATATTCCATATCTGAAAAGAAAAAGTAAGATTGAAAGTAAATTAATATGAGAAAAATGAATAGGATATTACTTTCAAAATACATTACTTTTAAGTCTTCAAATATTATGTTGGCTATGAATAAAAGACACAGAGCTGAACCGATTGTGATTATGATAATCCTAGAACAAAAATTTAAGGTATACAAAATTTTCATATGAATAACTTGAACTCCCATTAAATAAGGCAGAATGAATTGGGATTAAGGCATGGAAACAAGGTTTTGGTCAAATTGAGTCTACATCGATTAGTGATCCTCACATCACCAAGCCTTCGACAATTTATGTAGTTCTGTCACTTCAAATTAGTCAATAATATTTATGTAACAAAATAAATCTGCACAAATCAACACTTATGTTTATAAAATATAAAACAATAATACTTATACTCAATACTGTACAATACTGTGATCCACTAGAAAGTATAAGATGGATGTTAAATAATTATTTTTGGTTTTACCATTCTTGGTTTTTGCAGTTAAGGGGGATAGCAATGAAATTCCTGCCTGCACCCCTTATTTTTGTAGAGGATATGTTTTTTGATTGCAAGGGTACCCACGATACCTTGGAGTTATTTTTGATAAAAATAAATGGGGTATTTTCAATAAATGAGGTATTACTCTAATATATCAATTTAGTATATCCATAATTAGTTTTTTGGATCTTTTCATTTATGTGGAGAACAATACAATAAACCTGTTTGCGTCCTTTAGGATGTACCCGTATGTCCTGAAAAGCTGTGCCAAAATACCCAGTATTGCTAACGCCATTATACGAGGAATGGCTGATCATTTACTTTACTGAACTTCTGGTGGGTGTCAGCACGGACACTTACTGGAAGTAGAGGACAGGAGAGACTTAGGATGGTCTTTGTAGACCCTTCAGGGATCTCCGATTGCTCCCTTGCTGGTTGATCACACATTTCCATCAGGAATGCAGGACAATCAGCAAAGAAAGATCAGGGGGAGGAGATGTTTCTTCCCCTTTTACCCACCCCAAAATAGAAAAAAATAAATGACTTCATGTAGGGCACGTATCAGACAGTGTCATGCTACATTCCGACACGTCCAAAAATGGGGGGGTGGTTGTCGAGGTTATACAGATACCTGCCAATCCTATCTGCGCACCTGTTGCCTGCCCCCACAACCTTCCTGCGAGTTTGCAGAGAGCTGAGGAGTGGTATAGTGGAATTTCAGGGGGAAGGGCTGCACTCCCACATGACGTGACATAGCCCCCCCTTTATCAATTCCAATGACGAGAGACCCAGAGGCAGGGCTTATTACATCATAATAGGTATCACTGCATACTGCAGTACCCTGCTATTTTGGCATCTTATTTATATATATTTATTTTTTTCAGTTGCATGATTTAGTGGTGGAACTTATTCGTGCCCCCCCCCGTTTTAACTGTGGTATCTTATGTGCCGCCCCCCCCCCCCATTATAATATTCCTAGACTCGCACTGGCTAAAACATAAGTTTTTGATTATTGAGCAGTTCACCAAAGTACCAAAAAAAATCTACAGTTAAGTGCAGAAAAGCAGAAGAAACAGAATATATGACTCAAGCTTCCCAATTTTCACATGGACACGGACCGTATATAACCCTTGGAACACGTGGAGATGGAAGCTACACTGATTGTAAAGTACTTTCACAGATAAGTTTTGCCATTTTTGGTCTATTATTCTAATGAAGTAGATCCCATATGTCAGGGGTGTCCAAGTTTTTTCTGCAGTGGGCCACTTCATCAGAATTGTATCCGTGCGAGGGCTGCACTCATTTTTCACTGAGAGAAAATACGGCCTTTAATAAAATATGCAGATTAAAATAAAGTAAATGACACAAAACCTTTACTTTTCCTCTCACTGATTTCTGGGATTTCCGGGCCTACAAATTCAGGATTCTGGATAAGTAAAAATGAAATAGTTCTATTTATTTTAGCGATGCACTAAAATGAAAATTCTGGACCAAAACCGAAAATTCAGGGTTCACTTAGCCGAAACTGAAAGTGACCCCCCCCCACACTTTTAATAAAAGTAAGTTACACACCAAAATTGTACAAGAAAATTATATATTATGATTGTTAACAGCAATCTCAGGCATACCCAGATTCCAGCATGTACTGGTTGGCTGGGCATTGTATTTTTTGTCCAATTTTATTAAAAGTAACACACCACAATTGGACAAAAAAAATCAACAATATGACTTGGCATGATAGGAGTGTGATTGCTAACAGCAAACACACTTTCTTTATACCCAGGCAACCAGTAAATGCTGGAACCTAGGCATGATGGGACTGTGATTGCTGTTAGCTGTTAGCAATCACACTCCTATCATCCCAAGTCAGCCAGTATATGCTGGTACAGGGTGGCTATAAGTGCAGACCCCTTACTGCTGGCAGCATCAATACACAAGGGGGGAACTAGCCAGGTTTCAGCATGTACTGGCTGACTTGGCATGATAGGAGTGTGATTGCTAACAGCAAACACACTCTTTTTATACCCAGGCAACCAGTGAATGCTGGAACCTAGGCATGATGGGACTGTGATTGCTGTTAGCAGATTGCTGTTAGCTGTTAGCAATCACACTCCTATCATCCCAAGTCAGCCAATACGTGCTGGTACAGGTTGGCTGTAAGTGCAGACCCCATACTGCTGGCAGCATCAATACACAAGGGGGGCAGCTAGCCAGGTTTCAGCATGTACTGGCTGACTTGGCATGATAGGAGTGTGATTTCTAACAGCAATTACAGTCCCATCATGCCTAGGTTCCAGCACTTACACATCCATGCTATCACACACACACACAAATTCATTCATTCACAGATTCATTCCCTCAATCAGACATACTCATTCACACAACCTCCCCCACCCCCTTACCTGCTCTACAGCTCTCGATGCTGCTCACAGACTTCAGCAGGGGGCGCGGCCTCCCTCGTTCTCCCCACAGAGGAGGCAGGACTGGAGCAGAGAATAGACCCTCCCACAAGTAAGTAGCAGGGCTCTTGTGATCCTGGCTGCCGATCTCACGCGGGCCGCACCTCAAGGTTCCCCGGGCCGCATTTGGCCCGCGGGCCGCATGTTGGACGCCCCTGCCATATGTGATTTCATAAAACCGAGGAAAAAACTGTGTTCACGCTGTTACTAAGGCCATCATATTGTGTGACAGGGGAGAAAGCCGTATTTGTATTCCTGCAAAATATTTAATATTAAATATTCCCAACAGAAAGAAAAAATAAACTTCTCTGAGGAGTCTTCTTCAAAGAATCTTAAGGCACTGAATTCCACTGAAGTCATTCACAGGTAGCACCTGTAGACCATATAAACCAGGTCTATGTATTCACTATAGGTCCTCCTCTGCACAAGAATGCATTCTTTGAGTCATGTATTCCAAAGGCTTGGTCAGCAAGTTATTTTTCTTTCTTAACCATCCGGAGTGAGCTGTAGCTGGATATCCAGATTCCGAATACACCCAGTAAAACGGCTGCACGTCCCATTATCACGTCCGTTGCATTGATAATTATTTTACCAGATGCCCGTATCTAGAAAATAATAAAAACAAATTAACATCTGATAAAAGCCAACCTGTTATCTAATGGGCAGAGTTGGAGGTGGCCAAACACGCTCATTTCACTTTATAACTGATCAATCAAAGCTTTGCTATTTTCTATTGATATCAAACAAAGGGTACCGGCCAAACAATGCACAAAGCGAACAATCACAAAAAATTAAATTATTCCACTTTTGGCAAGACATGATGTGTTAAATATTTATGGTAGATGAGATACTGGGCTGCATCAATAAGATGTTTTGTAGAGCGGAGTAGATTAAAGTGTACAATGAAGAGGTTCTACTGAAAACAGCCATCAATTGTCACGTTTACAGGGAATGAAGAGGACACTTAAGTAAAGAACCTGATATTTCTGGTGAGCATTATACAGAACAAATTGACCTGAGAAAAACATTTATTAGCTCCCAAAAGGTCACCACAAACTACAATAAATAATGCTTTATGTAGATCCAACAAATGTAACTAAGCTAGAGTAATGCTCTGCAAGTATTGCTTACTCCTCTGTCAGACAGGGAACTATTTGGGCTGAGGTCAAAAATGGAAGAAAAAAAAAATTTGAATAAGCACAGCTTCCAAAAAACTGACAACATATCATGAGTCAATACTTTATATCGAATATTATAAACATTTAATTACTAGCAATATATAACATATTATATTATATATGGACCACACCTTTTTCTAGAGTCTACAGTTATGAGGTCCAGGAAAAGCTGTAACACTAAAAGCTGCCAAATAATGATTGAGGACATTACCGTACAAGACTGCTTAATCTTTTTTTTGGGGGGCCACCTGATAAATTTTATTGATAGCAATAGGAGTTAACAGGTGAACGCAAGTAGACCTGCTTAACGCCTCATATAGAATAAACCTATTATGTCCTGTACACAGCCTATAAATAGATGACACTCAGGTCGGATGTATCACCAGCATTGCCATTCTTAATAAAACATATTGCACTGCTCCCATAGAAACATACGTTACTATTTATGAAACTTTAATTTTACTTTTGATCTTTATAAATGTCTGCAGCTAAATTGATTGGAATATAAATTTCACTACTACCTTTGGTGAAATTATTGAATTTTGAAAACCAAATCTTTTTACTAGACCCCATTTCACATAGGTTAATCAGCCAGTCTCTTTTCTTTATTTGCTACATAAGTTATCAAATTCCACTGAACAGCCGATGGTATATATATACACCGAAACATATACCAAAATTCAAATAAGTTATTTTAAATTTGAAAGGAGAAGTTAAACTTTAGTTATCTAAAAAGTACATTTGCCCCCAATGACTCCTTGATATTACCCAAACAAAATTTTTTTG
The DNA here is from genome assembly GCA_029215755.1 of Spea hammondii. Classification (NCBI taxonomy): domain Eukaryota; kingdom Metazoa; phylum Chordata; class Amphibia; order Anura; family Pelobatidae; genus Spea; species Spea hammondii. The sequence continues at coordinate 87,156,335 of JARDYJ010000003.1, read as the reverse complement.
GCTGCAAAAAATTACCAGACCGAAGGGATTAAACAAATCCACTTATTCCAGTATCGAGTTTAAACAAGGTACTTAGCGTACAATTGCGGCATCTTTACAGAAAAAGTAATTGCATACAATTTTTTTCAAACATGCCTACCTGCAACAATCGAACGTATCCCGGTGTAATTCTTCGAAAACACAGAACCATGTTCACTTGAATCTTCTAGTTAGCTGTGAGCAATATATATATATATATATATATATATATATATATATATATATATATATATATATATATATATATATATATATGTTCAAAAATCCGAGAGAGGATATGGATGACTTGATATTGTTCGCTGAAAATATAATACTGAGAACAATGAATCTGTTGCTAGAATGCAAAAGCACGTGTATTAAGTACTGACCTTCGGAGACTTAACAAACATAAGCCATTTATAACTCAATGTCTTGCCTGTATATAAAGCATATGCTAAACTAAATTACATAAGCTGTCACATGGCATCACTAAGAATGGCTTAGATACTTGCAGACTATTTCAAATACCAGGCCTGAGCCACAGGAAATGAAGATGTGACCTGCCTTCCAATAAAAACAGTTAGTATAAAAGATGTTGTGAATTTCCATCATGCTTTCCATGTATCGTATAAAAAACCATTACATTCTATACATCCTCTCTACTATATAAAACACATACAGTAGAAGCAATATACGTACTGTATCCTTTTATATGTATGGTTTTTGTTTTATTTATAGTTTTTATATATACTTAGTCTTAAACCTTACACACTAAGTTATACAACAACAAAAGGAATCTGCAATAAATGCAGTACATACTGTACATACCTCCCATAGAGGGTGATAGCATGGGCCATGTTTTGTTTTCCAGGACACATACATGGTTGCTGACCAGCACGTGTTAAGTGATGCCTGCAGTGTTGGCTGTATAAACTCACGGGGGGGGGGGGAGTACTGGTATACATGCACAGGAGGGCTTACACCACTTGGCCTGGGGGCAAGCATCAGCTAAGAGGCTCCCTCTTAGTTCCACCATTCTATATTATACCCCCCCTATGCACAGACTCTCTATCACACAATTATAGCCCGCTCAACCTTACCTCGTGTTGCAATTGGTGTCACTTGGTCTCTAATATTTAACTTTGGCAAACAATGGTGGCCAAATGGTTGTATAACAAGAGCCTAAAAGCTCTCATTGAAATACTCCAGGTTGTCTACTTTCCAGAAATAAGCACTTTGTGGGTTATCTATTGTTTTGTTTGTCATCACAAACCATTCCACTGACTGTGAAAATAATGAAAAAAATACTTGAATGTATGAATGAACAGCAATGTATGGTGTCTGACATTTGCCCTATAATTGCCACAAAGACATAGCAATTCTTACAAATAAGGTTTCCAAACTCAAGACACTTAAAAGCAATGTATCTGGGGCTGTTTTGGCCAACTCACTTTAGTGACAAATATAGCAAAATAATACAAAAATGTTGGACTAGTATCAAAGGAAAGCCCCATCTGTCTTTCAAAAAATAATGTGTAATAATGTATAATTTGTATGGTTACAGTAAAAATGGAAAAGGAGAGTCATAGCTCAACAAACATATTGTAAAAACATGCAAAGTACACTTAGCAAAGAAGGGGTTAAAGTCACAGAACAATCAACAAAACATTTGCAAATTGGGATTTCTAATGGAAAGGGGGAAATGCATATGGAGAGATTCAGAAAACACAACACAAAAATGAAAAAGGGCCCACAGCTATGTTAGAGTTTCCCCTCTAAGGCAATATTAACCCAATTTTTTTTAAACTTGAATGCGAAAAACATAACCGGTAAGCAGTGTTCCCTCTAAGCTGTGTGTTTTTTTAGATAGCGTACATGTCCAAAAATTGTGCGCACAACCGTTTTAAAAAAAAAAAAAAAAAAAAAAAATTTTTTTGAAACTTTATGCACAAGAGAAACTTTCTGCGCACGCCAACTAAGAAAAATCAGATGGAACATTCCCGGTAAGTACAATTGTTACAGTTGCTTAAAACTATTAGGGAAATGAGTTAAGAGCCTTAGACCAGAAGATTTCAAATTAAGATCACATTGGTTTCTTTGTATAACAATAGGACATAAGACTCTTATTAAACTAAACCAGCTCCAAGTTAACAAACTCAATTTAATGACACAGCCCATAGCATGGACTTTTTGGTTTTCAACAAGCAAAATAGTTTTGGCCATATTTAATTTAAAAGCAAAGGCTAATTTATTTCAGACAGGTGTGGATTACTAGCAAAACAAGAATTACAGTAAGTTTCCTTCTCCTTACCCCCATGTAAAGTGTGAAAAAAAACTTTCCACCAAAAAAACGTGAAAATAAAGAAAAACACAAGAATAACCTGTGTAAACAAGTTTTTATGTGAAATCCCTTAAAATAAATTATTGAGCCTTTTTATAATAGCTGGCAAAACATAATCAGAGTTCTTGATCTGCAAATCCTTACCTACAACAGCATTCTCTCTTTCTAAACTACTCCATCACTACATTTTACACTTTCAAATTTCAGACCAGAACATCTTATTTTCAACGTAATCAGTTCTGGTCAGGTGCTTGCTGAGGTGGGTGCCAGGAGTGCACAGCATACAGGGGCCTAGTAACCAAGGCTATGTTAGTGTATGGTGTTAGGATGACTGTATGATGCTAGTCAAGAGTGAACCTATGGATTAGTCATAAAAGAGACTGTGTGTACATGTGTGTAAACGTATGGTGTTGGAGTGAGTTTGTGTATTATGTGTGTGTTTTAGTTATGGGGGGGCTGGCACAGAAATACTGCAACCACGTGCCACTAACCCCAGACTCACCAGTTTTCACTGTAATCCATGATTACAGTTATCCATTTATGTAATCAAACTTCACTTCTCATCATAACATGCAGATACTTTCTTTAAAATGCTGGTTGATCACTGTAGAAACTGTAGTCCCCAGAAACTGGAGATCTACCAACTAGCTACAGTTGGAGTAAACTCTTAAAAGTAAAACTTGCACATCTCCTTTGCAATATTATAAGCATCTGCCATGGGAAAAATATTAACCTGTTATTCACAGTTCTTATTATTAATAATGAAACTTCCTGATAAGTCAAAGAAAGCATTTCATGGAAGAAAAAATCATGCAAGAAATAATAATTACAGTACTGTGAAAAAGTATTTGTCCCTTTCCTAATTTTAATAATTATCTATTAATTGGCACAGTGGTGAACCTTCCAAGGTGAGGCTGGCCTACTAAAATTCATCCAAGAACGCATCGACGACTCATCCAGGTCGTCACAAAAAACCCAGACTAACATGTAAAGAAATGCAGGCCTCGCCTGCCTCAGTTAAGGTCAGTTTTCACCATTTCACAATAAGAAAGAAACTGTGCAAAAATGGCATCCATGGGAGAGTTGCAAAGTGAAAACTGACTCAAAGTCTTCTCTAAGATTTGCCAATATGGGATAGTATTCTGTGGACTATTGAGTCAAAAGTGGAACTTTTTAGAAAACCTTGGCCGTGTTACATCTTGAGTAAAGCTAACACAGCATTCCACAGTAAGAACAGCATACCAACAGTCAAACACGGTGGTGGTAGTGTGATTGTCTTTGGCTGCTTTTCAGCACCTGGGCGAAATTGCCAAAATTGATGAAACCATGAACTCTGCTCTCTACCAGAAACTCATGAAGGAGAATGTCCGGCCAGTAGTTTATGACATAAAGCTCTAGTACAGTTGGGTTACACAGAAGGATGATGAAGCACACAAGGAAGTCCACGTTGGAATGGCTTAAAATAAACAAGATTAAGGTTGTGGTGTGATTTGAATCTGATTGTGATACAGTGGCATGGCCTTAAAAAGGCAGTTCTTACTTATACTCTCCAATGTGGCTGAATTAAAACAATTCTACCAAGAACAGTGGGCCAAAATTCCACCACAGGGATGAAGTGCAAAACTCATTGCCAAGGTTTGATTGCAGTTGTTGCTGCCAAGGGTTTTGTAGGCCAATTACTTTTTTACATGGGTAATACAAGTTTAGATAGGATTAATTTCTGTCTCCAAACAACACATCATGATCTGAGTGTTGTATGTACTATACTTTGCACATTTAAGTAATTTCAGGACAACTTTATTCAAATTCACATTTATTAATATAAAATTTGAGGTTCACATAAAATATATCCATGAAAATATTTACAAATGCATAACAAAATAAATCTAATTTACTTTCCGCATTGGAAGAATATCGGTTATCCAGTAGTAGAAAAGAGAACAAAGTACCATTTTGTGATCTGGAAAACAAAAATAAAATAAAATGCATAATTAAAAACAAAATTACATTTAATATATTTGTTTATAATTAACTACAATATATAATTATCTATGAATCTACAGATCTCTATATATGGCTATACAGACATAGCTGGGAACTCCTGTATCCAGGTCAGTTTCCTTTTTTCCTTCAGCCAAGGGACCATACCTTAGGGGCACGAGGTCTTTGGGCACCTATTTTTTTGTTTTTACTGGAAATCTGTTTGAGGTCTCTCCTGGAACTGGATGGTACCCCTTATAATGTCAAGGTGACATAACTGGAGTCATTAGTACTGTTTAATTTTATTTCATTTTTTATACCTGTGTTCAGCCTGCAAAGGGGTGGCTCATCAAAGGTCTCAAGATTGTCTGGACAGACCTTCTGGGAACCTTTTTTACTTTTAATATTGTTTCTGCGGCAGAGGACACACAAACATAAGTTTGGACACTCTTTGCTTTTATTATATAATCCGAGCTTGCACTGAGTGTTGTTATATCTGACAGTAAGCTAGTGATGCTACCTCACGCTGTCTAATGACAGGGAAACGTCCCGCTGAAACAGAAACCACAGGATGTACTTTTACGTCCTCTGTCACCTAGGGCTTTTTTCCAAGAACATAATAGTGTGTCCTATGTCTTGAAAGGGTTAGGAACAATTTTTTTTTTTTATTTTTTTTTTAATAACCTCTTGTTATTTTTACCACTATTATCATTTTGTACACAGCCTTCATCAAAAAAGAGTGCAACATAACAAGAGTGTCTCTTAAGGGATCTCACATGTAAATAGCAGGTACTAAAAATGTAGTTATGAAGGTTTTATTTTTGTTTTACTTTTTTAATCACACAGTGATCAGGAAACTGGGCTCAGTCACTGGGTTACCTAATTTGGTGATATCACTTTCAAACACTGCACTAGAATCATGTGGTATACATAACGGCATTGTAAGATTAGTGACCAGGAGTCTGCCCGCTAAAACAAGATGAGGAAGCAGGAAGAGTCCCAGATCATTTAGAAAGAGAGATAAAGAGAGAGAAACCAGTACAAGAATTAATGGTATAGGTGGGTAAAGATACCCACAGTGGTCAAAGTTGCACACGCCAGCTATGGCCTGCACTTTAACCCTTAATCGGTATGCTTCTTCTACAGAAAGCTTGTAATTCAAATTGATTTGCAGTATACATATACCTTTGATTACATTATTATTTTAAAGCTTAAAAGCACAGACTCCATTTTTTAAAGCTAGGAATGTACTAGATTTTAAGCAATATTGTTATAATGAGAATAGTCTAAAATGACTTAGCATAATGAATAAAAGTTTCATGATTTTGTACTGGCAACAAGCCAAATGCCCACTGCACATCAAGCACTGTACATCTTGTACTTTTAAATTGGTTATGTGCCCAACTTCCTGGCTGCAACAGTTTTTGCTTTAATCTTCTAGATGAATAACATTTTTTACTCCATTAAGGTCGGAATACATAACTACAGTAGGTCATTCACGTCATTTTAGCTGACCTAAAGCTTATCTCATCAAGCACCACCATGAAGCAATGTACACATATAAATAGATTCATATAGATGGTATTTCCCATACATTAACAAAATGTAAACTGAAATTTGGATGTAAATTATTGCTTTATCAAGGTATTTGTATTATGTTAATTTTAAAGAGCCCAGTGATCCATACAATAACTCCTCATCCGTTCAGTACTAACATGGAACATGGTGGGGAAGACTGAACACTAGTGTCATTATCTTCCTGAATCAAATAATTGATGGTTGTGATGTATTTTTTCACAGAAACCAGTTTTCAAATTGTTCCCATCTCATTACATACCCTATGGAAAGCCAATGGAAGAGACCTGCTAACAAGAATCTAAAATATATTACATTACATAACTATAGCATACATGTATTGGGTGATGGAATGTTATGTGTTTATTAACCCTGTCTAACCGATAATCAAAAAATATTTTTATTTTGGAAATACACTATATAACACACAAAAACCACATACCAATAGGTAAGGAAGAATGTTCTTTGAAGCTTTCCAAAGACTCCTTTAATCTTTCAATATCCTGTAGAAGTACCAGGGCCTTAAGATGATGCAAGGCAGTCACATCGGATGAAGGCATTTTCCTGCTCTTGATCTGATTTAGTGTTTCAAGGATAATATCAAGAGACAACGCATCAGTTTCACATCTGGATTTGCCTGAAGGAGATACAGATTCAAATATAATAGTATATAGATTTCAATGAAAATAGGTGAATGCACAATCCAGTAGCAGAGTGTTGTAGTTATTAGAATATTCATAAGAATGTAAAATTTTTCTTGTGGGGAACCTCAACAGTTTTCACTGGACCTCTTTAAATATGAGTCAAAATCATAATAATCTGAGGCTATTCTATTTAAATGGGAAAGATTCATGGAATAGCCTTCTGGCAGATATGGTAGAGGTTAACATAATAAAGATTTTGAAGTGTATGATAGTCTAATTTCTTTCCTGGACATGGCCAAAAATTAAATAAAAACTTTGACATTTGGGTTTCAGCACAACCAGATTTGCAAGGTGTGAAATTGCAATCATACACATTACAAATGCTCTTGTCATAGGCCATTTATCGTATTAGATAGCATTATGATCGGAGAGCCCACCTAGATTTTATTGCTCACTATATAATGCCACACGACAGAGCTGCATTAAGTCTCACAAGCAGCTCACTTGTAAACACAGCTATAAAACGCTCCATTAATACAGTAAGGGGATTTAAAATATGTGGGATACGCATACGGCTATCCTGCGTATAAGACAGGAGCAAGAACCTAACAAGATTTGTGGTTCTTACAGCAGGAAAAAATGTGTCTGCATTATGTTATATTGTGTGTTAAGCACACTCTTGGTAAGACATTGTCTAAATGCATTGGCTAGTGTCTATACCAGTGGTTTTCAGACCAGTAATAAATGACCACACAACTGGTTTCATGTTTATCCTCACCGGACTATAACCAAGTAATCCTGGACCCCATACCCGTTAGCAGTGTTTGAAGACTGGTTACATAACCGTTGTTCTTTCTGAAGCTTTAAACATACAAAAACATGTTAAGGGATGCAATGAACATACTATCTGTAAAGTAGATTTCTTGAGTTGCCTCTAGGAAATCCAGCAGATCACCCGCCTTCTTCGTCATCTCTTCCTCCATGATTGTTTCATCGGGGTAGTTTAAGGTTTCTGTTTGTTCATCACATCTTTCCGGCTGGTCTATTAAAACAGAAGCTCTAACTTTTGGCCACAGCCCTGCAGCCTTTAGCCTTTCCTTCTGGCGCTTCCTCTGCAACTTCCTTCGCTTGTTTTTGTTAATATGGACAGAATCAGAGGTTTGTAAATGCAGGATTGGAGGATGGATGTTGTTTTTGCCCTCAGCCACAACCTGAGGACTACTACGTGCTTTCTTCTTCCTTCTGCGCCTTTTAGAAACCCTTGGGTTATTCCCTAAAAACAGACTATGGTTTATAAATGGAATTCATATCGATCTTTAAACATCTGCCCCTAACAGTATAGGAGGCATTGTATAGTAATTGTCAAACATACATATCAGCAAACATGATCAAATGTTTTTAAAGTTAGAGTGTTCCCTTCCACACCATTGTTAAAGAAAACTCCATAATATATTTGTATATTTTAAAGACAATGGGTAGTCTTTAAACCCATTGTGGCACTAATTATTTTGCCTACCCATGTGAGGTTACGGGTGGACACATAAAATTATACCTCCGGCTTCTCACAAACTGACTGGTGGGCGAGCAACTGATCAGACTAAGTTCTTTAAAAGGATTATGAAGCAACACAGCTTTCTTCACCGTTCCCTTCAATATATCTGGAGGGCACTTGCAAATAATATTGTTGCAAATAATTATCTTAATTAGGGATGCTGTCCTATCCTGGCATGACTGACTGGTCATAAATGAACTTATTTTCCATTATCTTTTACAGAAAATCAATCCAAATAAATCCATGATCAAAGAGAGTAAACATGTCTATCTAGAAGAGAAATGTATGTTTACAGCTTGCTCTTACATTTGCATATAAACATATAAAGCTTACACATTTCTGTGAGATAAGAAATTGAAGTAAAAGAATGATTGATGGGAATGGAATTTATAACTTAAGTCACCTTTAAATTGGTCTAGTTTGGACTGAAGAGAACTCAGCTGGAAATATCTGTGCATGCAAATATCACAGACAAATTGGAATCCATGCCGCACTTCAACAACCCCATATTATTTAAGTTTTCCAAGCATTTTTCCTTGAACTGCCTCACCACACACAAATAATTACAATAAGCAAAAATAAATTAGACCTGCCTAATTTTATTCTATTGGCCAAGGTCCATGGAACACATCTGCTTCTACAAAAAAGGAAAAACTCAAGTTTCTTTTAGTTAAATGTGAATTCCCACCACAACTGTGTACCCTACTTTATTCTGAGATCAGCATTCGGCATCAGTTTACATGGTTCTACAAAAACCAACAAGAGCTGTGATTTGATTTATCGTAGTCTTCCACTTTGTTTAGCTGATTTCTCAAGACCCTGCGGTTCCAACGAACAGACGTCAGCACAGGAAAAAAGTCTTAGTATCATTGTAAATATATGTAGCCAATGTAATACAGCTGCTACACTTTTAGAAAGATTTTAAATATAATGCATTGTTTTAAATAGAGCAGATAGATTAAATATGTGCTGTACCAAGCATGGTTTTGCCTTTCACATCCCTTTATGAAGCTCTGTAGCTTTATTTAGTGCAAACCTAATTCAAAAATGTATTTTTGAGTATTTTAAAATCACCATATCGACACGGTTATTCCCCCCCCCCCCAGTATTCTTGATAGTTTCACTTTACTGGAGAAATTTAAACTACACAGGACTTAACGACATCAGCATGAAAGAGGAGCTGTAGACTTAAAACTACAGTACCACTAGGTCCACTGAGCTTTAACTTAAAAGTCACTCACTGATTCACTGGAAAGGTTAACTACTTTTAAACAAACCATGCTGTGGATGCTAGACACATGCGTCTGCGGTTTATTACATTTCTAGTAGCTCCTAGAGTCAAAAACTTCATATTCAATGCCTCCAACAGTGTCTTTTGACCTGTGCCGACTGCCGGCATGTCGAACTGCAGTGCTGTAGTCTGTACTAACTTCCCAAAATGTAATGACACTCACTGTTGGAATTAAACAGTTTTTATTACGTTCCAACATGTCTGCCATGCTTGTCATGTAAGACGTTTTGTCTTCACTGAGAAGTGGCAGAAGTGAGAAAGTTTCAACATGCGTGGGATAGATGTAATGCTATCCTGAATTTAACACAAGACCCAGGATTGATTAAGGTCTGAGTTTTTACATCAGAGAAAATGGCACACTAGAATGGCTCTGATCTGCTGTCAAATTCTATATCTCTATGTTACAATTATTTACTTAGTAAATATAAAAAAAGCCAAGAAGCTAGCATTATAAGCCACTTTCATGAGTCAAAACAACTCAAACAAGTATCTAATACCATACTGTCTGCTAAATACAAACAGCAATTCTTCTGGAAATTTCAGCCGTTGATATAACCGTCTTCCGCTTGCCACTTGAATTACTCCATTCCAAGTTATTTCTCAGCTCTGGTAAGGTCTAACTAATCTGTTCCTTCTGCCTGTAGAAACAATCTCGGAAACAGAACAGATCTACCATCTCCTTCGCCCTGACACCCAAACTACCCATGGATGGCAATACTGTTACTTATCTGCGTAGACTTTTGCACACTGCCTCTCATTGATGCATGCCTGGGTACGAGCAGAAAATAAACGAGAGAAAAAGCTCTTTGAAATTCCTTAATCTGCCATAGTATATAAACCATTCAGTTAGATTATACGACTGCCTACATAGGAGGATGCATAAAGCTGACAGCAAGCTTGCAAGAAACAGGAAAACTAAAATTATAGTTGGCAATTACCTTCTGTATCTTCGCTGTTCTCTGAATTTTCTGAGTTGGATGATCTGCAATCATTTTGAGAACTTGGTACGTAGTCATCTGGTGGCAAACTCACAGTGTACACCTTCTGATTATTTGGGGGACCCTTTTCAGAACCTAAATAAAAGAAAAACAATGATTCTGTATGCTCTTCAGTGAACATATCACATTAATGCCACTATGCAAGCCAGTTTATGGTTATACAACGAGGTAATTACATGCTAGCTGGGTTTAATAACCCGGGGCAGATGGGGAGGTACATTACATAGCTTGCAAAAGCGAACCAGGAGTGGTGGAACGTTTCATAATAAGCCTGCTAAAGTATTTAGGTTCCAGAATTCAAGATGCTAATGACTCCATCTTCATGCGATATACAAGGTATTATATACCCAGTGGCAAACTATAGTACTGTTTTATAAGTAGCATTTATAAAACTATTGCTCAAGCCATAAACAGTAATTTAGCTGGCATCTTTTGGTGAGCAATAACATAGCCCTGTTACCGAAAGAAAAAAAAAAAAAGAGGCCAATATCTTTATGTTGTATATTTTGATATAATATGTAATAGCCACTGAGCATATTTAAGAGATTCTGGGAAATATTATCAGTAATTAATAAAGCAATACTGTTTTTTTTCCAGGGTTCCTATAACTAACTAAGTTCTTGCCAGAAGAGGGCACTAGTTGACTCTTGCATAGGTCCTGTGCATATCTAAATCTAAAAGAGCCAGCACTGACAAACCTTGATTAAAATGCACAAAAGGCTGACGTGAAAAGTACTTGAGGTTGAATTAATCCACAGGATAGCAAAACTTGGCAACAAAATCCTTCTGGATAATTCTGAACTTTGTCGCAATTTCATGGCAAATATGTACTAAACAAAAAAGCTTCGATTTAGGTCTCAAAAGATATGAAAGGCCATTTCAGTCTCATCGCCGTCGGGCAGTACAAACTCCCAGAATCAATAGCTTACTATCATACCTCATAAAGTGCAACCACCTCTGTTTGGTAACATATTTCATGTTTTTCATTCCACAGACATTTTATACCAGTTTCTCTAATTTACCAGTTTTGTTACAAAAATACAGTGCACCCATTCTCTTAATATTATAGATATATATGTTCTGTATATACACAGAGTACTGTGAACTTTTAGGCAGGTGTGAAAATACCATTAAGTAAGAATGCTTTCAAAAATAAAAATAAACTATTAACGTTTCTATCATTTAACAAAATGCAAAGTGAGTGAACAGAAGAAAATCTAAATCAAATCAATATTTGGTGTGACCACCCTCTCCAAATTCTTTTCACAGAGGTACAGCCACCTTAAGCTGCTGTAACCTGTGCCTTATCAGTCTTTATCATTCTCCTTAAACCCTGTACTGCCATCACATTTTCATATCTTCTGCTTGGCCTATTAGCCGTTCCTGTGTGTATCATTCGCGTTCAATCCATTGTTTAGCTCCCTTTAACACAGGGACGTTTAATTGCAGTTTTTTAACACCACATTTTTAGATATGTGTGGACGGCCAAACTATGTTTGTTGGTAAATCAGATCTTTAAAAAAGTGGTTCAAATATACACAAAATTATCCACTGGAGAATAGAAGGTCATTTTCTTATCTGTGATTCCATGTCCACGGAGATTTTGCGGAGTAATAAATTCACAAATTCGTGGCATTATTGAACCAGATTAAAGCGTATATCATTAAGTTCTCTGTAATTACAAACATGCCATTCCTCCATTATTGTTGTCATCTAAAAAGCTGCATTAAGCCTAAAGCAAACAAGGACAAACCCTCCTGGTTTCAGGATAGCCATATGCCTGTCAGATACAGGTTTTAATTCCCGCTACCACTTCTGCTGGAAGGCTGCTTCTTCTAAGGAAATTAATACTATGTCATTAAAGTAAAACTTCTTTAGTTTACAGCAGAGGCTCTGGCCTGCAACTTTTAGACTACAGCCTGTTTTATCATTTCGCCACCCTTGAAATATGCTTCCCCTCTTTCTTCTATCCTCTAAGCTATACATGTGGAGATTCCTTAATCTTTCCTGATTGATTTGCAGAATAACATTTTCACCATTTTACTAGCCCGTGTCTCTAAATGCTCTCCAGAATATTTAGATCCTTCTAGGTCTTACAGAAAATTTGGCTCTGCTATAGTTCAACAAACAAAAATCTTCCAGAATATGCGAGATACAAAAAAAAAATAAAAAAAATTTATTTGGAGGACTTCCGGGAGGCGGGCTCTTGAGATGGCCACTTTTTAGCTGAGCTCTCTGAGTGCTACTCGAAATCTGCTTCCATCCGCGCTTTCCAAGCGTCTTATTCCATCTAGCTCATCTCCACTGCTGTGGGCATTCTATCTGGCGCTGGGTCGCGGGTTTATTTGACCCGCAGCACTCCCCGGGAGCCGTGTGCGGACCGCACGTGTTGGGCCTGGAGTGGGGCCTTGCCTCCGCTCTGCCGTTTGGTTCTGCTCGCTCTGTTGGAGCCGCGTGTTTCTCCTGCCTTCTGCCGCTCCGCTTTCCTGGCCGGTGGACGACGTGATAGCCGGGACTAGGCCCGTGAACTTACCTGCATCAGGGAGCTGTGGTATGTGCCGCAACCGAGGTGCTCCTGTAGCCTGCACTCATCTGGCATTGGCCCCGGTGGCGGGCGACGGGGTTGGGGCTGCCTCCCTTCCCCGCGTGCGCTGCTTGGGTCTTCTGCTGCCTCGAGGGCTCCTCTGCTTGTCCCTGGGGGACTCACGCCGCCGGCTAAGCCATCTCAATGGTTGTACCTCCTAGCGTTCGAGGCCCTCTCTACAACTCCTCCATGGCTCTGCGCCATTACACCTGTTCCAGGGGCTGACCTTTGAGATCGGTCAGGTAGGCCCGGCGGTGCTCCTGCAGGGCTGGATTTATTTTGTTATTTTCTTTTTTTTTTTTTTTTTTTCTCTCCTTACGCTGTTTTAGTTATTTTCTTCGCAACTAGTTAGTGAAGGGTACGGGAGGGTTGGGAAGGGTTCTTTTTTTTTATTTTTTTTATTATATACTTTCTACTTGGCTCTTCGCATTATTGAGATTCATCATTAGTTAGGTGGGGGTTCAGGGTAGGTTCTAGTTAGGTTGGGAGGTTAGGGCAGGGTTTAGGGGGAGGGCATATCCAGGAGCATCGACTTTCACCAATCTTCAAGTGCAAGAGGCTGCATACCGTTGTGACTGCTCCTGCTTTGTCTTACTGACATTTTCCTCATTTATTTAGACCGGGGATAGGTTGGGCTCTAGTTAGGTGGGGTGGCGGGGTAGGGGTTTCTGGGGGTTGTGTTATCCTTCCTTTGATTTGGGGTTGCAGAGCTCACTGTTTCCATAATATATTGATCTGTGTTCATATATGCTCTGCTGTTTTCTATTATCAAGAGATTTGTGACCCGGCTATACGCCTTGTGTCTACCCCTGTGTTACTTTTCTTTCTTTTGTTACCCTCTTCTCTTCTACTCTTGGGGGGGAGTTCCTCCCGGCTTCTTGTCTACACATGGAAAAATATATGGATCCGCCGCCTAAAACATCCACCCGACAAAGTAAGACCAGAGATAAATCCACAGCGACCCTTAGGCCTCCACCTTCCCTTGGGTCAAACGCTGTTGCAGCAGAGGGGCAACCTGTGTCCGACGCTTCCTTAAAAGATCCGCTGACGGCTCAAGACCTTGTTGGAGTTATATCCCCGCTCTTGGACGTCAAGCTTGACAAATTGTCTGATTCTATCAATGGCGTTCTTGCTGAATTGGTCTCTCAGGGCCAGAGGATTACTACTCTAGAATCCAGGGTCTCTGATGTGGAAGATGAGAACGTCTCCATGGCTGCATCCCTCCGTTCGCAAGATCTACTAATCTCATCACTGCAGGAACGTATTGGTGATCTTGAAAATCGTAGCAGACGCAACAACCTGCGCCTAGTTGGCCTGCCTGAGGAGGTTAAGGGCACAGCGTTACACAACCTAGTTATGACCTGGCTTCCCCAGTCCTTGGGCCTGGTGTTTCCTCAGGGTGAATTGGTCATTGAACAAGTGCATCGCATTGGTCAGCTTCCTGCCTCCACTACATCTCGTCGCAGGGCGGTGATTTTTCGTGTCCTAAACTATACCGGCAAGGTCAAGGTTCTGGATGCTTACAGGAAGGTTACATCTCTCTTTTATCACTCATAAACTGTTACTCTTTCAAGATTTTTCGCCAGCCGTATCAGTCAAGCGTCGTAAGTTCTGAGATTTGTTCGGAACTTTACAATAAACGAGTGAAATTTGCTCTCCTCTACCCGGCTAAGCTCAGGATTAACCCATGAGGGGTGTACCTACTTTTTTGACACCCCTACTGCAGCCAAGGAATTTCTTCGTGCTGGGTCCAGGTCTTCTCCCTCCTTCTTCTCGCTCTCGCCCTGTTTCTTTGCCTAACTCCTCTCCGTCTGTCTCCCCTAGGGCTTGAGATCTCAGACAACAGTTGGTGCCTGGCCCTGTATCTTTCGAGCCATCATTTTCGGTCATGCTCTGTCTTATTGGCTCTTGTTTACTGTTATTGTTTTTGGTTATTTTGTTGTGTTTCTAGGCAGAAAATTACATGTGCCGAGTTCTGGTTTATGCAAAAAAACATTTTATGTCTCGTCTGTAGGGTGTTGGGGGGGGCTGGCTGGGACCTCCCTAGACCGACCTGTTCCGGCTTATTCTATGTTTTATCTCTTCCTCCGCAGGGCATCGGGTGAAAACCTGGCTCCGTTGCCATAATAGCTATGATGCCACCCGATACTAGGTGTAATGCGCCATCTTCCTTGCGTATTGTATCGTGGAATGTAGAAGGTTTAAACACCACTGTTAAGTGTAAAAAAGTTCTCACCCATCTCAAACGTTTGCGCCCGGATGTTATCTCCAGGAAACCCATTGGTGTGACCCTGTTAAAAACACGCTAAAGGTGCCGTGGCTGCGCGCTTGTTACTCCGCTATGCACACCAAGAAATCTAGAGGTGCCACTATCTTACTTTTCAAAAAGTTGCCTTTCATTGTCGAATCAGAGATTGCTGACCCGGAAGGGCGATACCTTGTTCTTACAGTCAAATTGTTTAATGAGCCTTTTACTTTTGTCAATTTATACGCTCCAAATTCTGGCCAGTCCGCTTTTTTGGCCAAAGTCTATTCGTTATTGCTGGAGATTTCGTCCCCTAACGTTATTTTGGGGGGTGATTTTAACTTAGTGGCTAATGTTTCTTTGGATGTCTCTGGTCCGTCCTCCCGCCCTCTTGGACTCTCCTCCCTACCCATGCTGGATCACCTCCGTTTGCGGGATGCTTGGAGGTTTCTAAATCCAACGGATAAACAATACACGTTTTACTCTCATCCCCATAACTCGTTTTCCAGGCTGGACTACCTGTTCCTTCCTGAATTATTTCTTCATAGGTTAAGGGATGCCCACATAGGCCAAATAGTGATTTCTGACCATACTCCCATTTGGATAGAGGTCTCTTTAAATTCCCCATATCGGATGTCCCGTAATTGGAGGTTTCCTAGCTACCTATATACTTCGGAAGCGTTTAAGCAATTCCTGATTGCCAAATGGAATGACTATGCTGATGATAACCATGTCCATCTGGACGACCCTGACTTATTCTGGGGTGCTTCCAAACCAGTTCTACAGGGCCACATCATTGCATATGTGGTGAGACGCAGGAGAGAGGCCGATGCTAAACTTATCCGACTTACGGAGGATCTCTTTAAGGTGTATGTTGCTCATAAAACTCATCCTAGTTCTGCTACCCTTAAAACATATAAGGAGTTTAAATCTCTCTATGATGCCTGGGTTAGTGAGAAGGCACAGCTTTCCTATAATTACACGCGCAACGCCTTTTTTCGCTGGGGCAATAGGTCCGGTAAGCATTTGGGCAACCTTATCCGCCACTCTAAATCCAAATATCATAGTGTAACTCAGCTTCGTGACGGTTCTCAGGCGGTTGTGACTGAACCCGATAAAATCACACAGCTCTTTGCTGACTATTTTGAGGATTTCTACTCCTCAGAATCTAATGATCCTGATATGATGCTTCACCTGTTTCGGCAGGCTGATATTCCTAAATTGACACCTGACGACCGTGAACGTTTGGTTAAACCGTTTACTCCCTCTGAAATTGCTGCTGCCATAAAATCCCTCCCTAACGGTAAATCCCCGGGACCAGATGGTCTGGGAGCCGATTATTATAAATTACTCTCTACTTACTTACCGACACATCTTACTGATGTTTTTAATGGATTTCTACAAGGAAAGATACCCCCAAAGGAATTTACGGCTTCCCGCATTATAGTTATTCCGAAACCCAACAGGGACCCTGCCCTGCTATCCTCTTATCGCCCCATCTCCCTGCTGAACCAGGATCTTAAAATATATGCCAAAATCATGGCTTCTCGACTACAACCTGTTTTAATAAAGCTTACCTCCCCCTCTCAAACGGGTTTTGTTAAGGGTCGCCACTCTACACGAAATATTAGGGGCCTTATTTCGGCAATCTTTACTGCTAAACTTACAAATAGTAAAGCCTCTATCGTAATTAGTTGTGACGCTGATAAGGCTTTTGACAGAATTTCCTGGCCTTATCTTGTTAGTTTCTTTAAATTTCATCATTTTGGTTTACCCTTCATACAGATGTTTCGAGCACTGTATCATTTGCCTATGGTTCAAGTTACAGTGAATAATGTGAATTCCCGCTGGTTCTCTCTAGGCAGGGGTACTCGTCAGGGCTGTCCTCTGTCCCCTCTTCTTTTTAACCTAGCACTCGAGCCCCTCATACGTGATGTTGAGCGTTCCGTCGAGCTTGAGGGAATCCGAATAGGTGATGTTGAGCTCAAAATCGCAGTCTTTGCTGACGATCTTCTATTATATCTTTCCAACCCTAAAGCAGCAATGCCATTCCTTCTTAATCTATGATTGTTTTCATAAAGCCTCAGGATTTCTCATAAATAAGCTCAAAACAGAGGCGCTTCCCATTTTTCCTCAGGCTAAACGTGGCTGGGGAGGGACGTTCTCCTTCAATTGGACCCAACTTCCCTCTTTGAAATATTTGGGTCTCATTATCCCTACGAATTTGGCACACCTTTATAAACTAAACTTTTCTCCTCTGTTCCGTCAAATGGAGTATTCTTTCAAAACCTGGTCCAAATTTAACCTCTCCTTCTTGGGAAGATGCCACTTGTACAAAATGGCCTTTTTCCCCAAACTTTTATATCCGATCCATATGTTGCCTCTTACCTTAAGAAGAAAAGATATCCAACATCATAATGCACTACTGCGTAAATTCCTGTGGTGCAATAAAAAAGCTAGAATTTCACTGGTTAAACTCCAACAGCCTGCTCGCAATGGAGGGGTGAATCTGCCTAATCTATTGGACTATAATCTGGCATCTAACTATCGTTTTGCGGCTGATTGGTTGCGAGGCGGGTCTAAACTCACCAACGTGTCCCTGGAGCAACGCCTGTCTCCTACCATTTCTTTGGCCTCTCTCCTGCATCTATCTAAAGTTGACCTACCCCCAGAGGTTGTCTCCAACCCATTGCTGTATCACACTGTAAAGGCTTGGGGGCGTGTTAGACGGCACCTGGGCCTGGAGGTTCACTACTCTAAATTCCTGCCATTGATCCGTAACCCGCAATTTCAGCATGGGAGGGAGGATGTTGTCTTTCGACGCCTGGCCCGGGTGGGGGGGGGGTCGCACCGTTGGCGATTTTCTGGACCCACGTGGGGGTAAATTGTTGTCCTTTTTGCAGCTCTAATCTAAATTCCCTACTGTTAACGTTCACCCTATTCACTACTTTCAAATTCGTCATTATGTTAATACCCTGCTTCCTTATCTCTCTGGGGCTAATTCTAACAGTCCCTTAGACCAGGTAACGGTATTGTCCCCTGTCATAATGCTCAAGATGTCAACAATCTATAGTCTGATCAGGCCTGTTATCGACTGGGAGTCCCATGGCGCAGGTCTTCCCTCCTGGAGGGCTGATTTTCCAAATCTAACTTCGACCCAGATTCTTCGGGGGTGTATGTTCAATTCTAAAGTCCTGGTTTCTAGGGACTATAGTGAAATGTTCCTCAAGATTGTGCATAGAGCGTATGTCACCCCTAAACTTCGGTTTTTAATGGGCTTAGCGGATCACTCCCGATGCTTAAAATGTCAATTACCTGAGGCCGATCTTCTGCATGGCTTGTGGTCTTGCAGCTCTATTGCCCCATTTTGGGATGCTCTACAAACGTACATCAACCACACTCTGGGCATTCGTTTTGTAATATCTGTTGAATGGGATATTTTTGGCATATTCCCTGACCACATTCCCCCACCTGTAGCGAGGGCTAAATTTATCTTGCTCATACTTTCCGCAGTGGCAAAACGGGCAATATTGTCCCAATGGATTGATCCTCAACCTCCGTTGCTTCCTCTGGTTCTGTCGCGACTGCAATTTTTGTTTCATATGGACTGGCTTGAAGCTGTCCTTCATAAGGAGAGCAAGGTCAAATATCTTTTCAATCGCTGGTCCCCATTTATCGCAACACTAGATAGCGCCACCAGGTTGTCACTGTTTCAAACGTTCAATACCACGGAGTGGTATTGTCTTCAGGTCCTCAAAAGTATTCGCCCTATACCGGGGTTCTGATCTCGTCGCGGGACAGGACGTATCTGTGTTGTGGCCCGGTGTTCTGTGATTGAGGAAGTGTTTTTACCTACACTGTATGTGTTTTTGGAATTGTGCATTACTTGTACCTGTATGCATCTAGTCTGTCACCATGTCTATATGTACCATTGTTTTTATGCTGTATGCTTTGTCTTCTCCGTGTAATAAAGAAGTTTAAAAAAAAATATATATTTGAGTGATTTCATTTATATACATTTTTTTGTTCAAGATGTAGCAAAAAATAGAACAGCTTGACAACTGCTTTTTAACCTAAGAATTTTATATTCAATGTACTTGTTAACATATTAGGAAGACTCAACTCAAGCACACTGCATGTCTTAAACATATTGTATTTTTTGATGTTTACAAACACTTGTCAAATGAAACTTTAAAACAATGGGAGGCAACACAGTGTAGCAACAGCTTTCTAAACAGAATGATACATTCTGCAATGCAAATACATTTCAGAAGCACTTTATATTTTCAATACACGGTAAATACATCTGTATTTCAAAATCACACCAACAGAAGTTACAAAGGGGAATCTAAAATGCCATTTAGTATTCGTTTTTGTATTTCAATATATTCAATGTGGTTATGGTAATGTATTTAATAAAAAGACAGATTTCTTATATTACATTGTTATGTAGATTGAGATAGCCGTTTTAGCCTAGCAGCGTAAATTAAAAAAAATAAATTAGTATTGCAATAAAAAATACCTTTTTACTAGACTAATGAAAAGGTATTACCGTATTTGCTCGATTATAAGACGACCCTGATTATAAGACGACCCCCCAAAATCTGAATATTAACTTAGGAAACAAAGGAAAAGCCTGAATATAAGACGACCCCAAAGGAAAAAAGTTTTACCAGTAAATGTTAATTCATGTAAACTATTTTTTTTAATAAAAGCTATGATTGAGAAAAATATTTTTTTTGTTTTTATTTCTTGTATTTTCCAACCTGTCCCCCAGTTACGCACATCTGCCCCCAGGCTTGCCACTCCAATATGGCACTGTGGCCCATGATATGCCTTTTAACCCTCTATATGCCACTGTGCCCCATGGTATGCCCTTTGACCCCCTATGTGCCACTCTGCGTCCAGAAATGCCTTATACCCCTATATCCCATTCTGGCATTTAGGGGGTTAAAATGCATATTATGGGGCAGAGTGGCATATAGGGAGGTATAAGGCATTTCAGGAGGCAGAGTGGCATTAAGGGAGTTAAAAGGCATTGTACAGAGCACTCTGCCTCCAGAAATGCCTTATACCACTATATGCCACTCTGCCATTTAGGGGGTTAAAAGGCATATTATGGGGCAGAGTGGCATATAGGGAGGTATAAGGCATTTCAGGAGGCAGAGTGCTCTATTAAATGCCCCCTTAACGCCACTCCAGAAATGCCCTATGCCCCCATTTAACACACACACACACCCTATACCCCCATTTAACTAACTAACACACACACACACACACACACACTCTCTCTCCCCCCCTTCCCCCGCTCTCCCCCATCTCTTACCGGTGCTTCCAGCCGGGGCAGCGGGTTGACGTCGCCTTCTGCTGCAGCCAGAAGGAGGTGTGGCTAGCAGCGGGGGTTTGTATGCGTCCGTCGCGTATACTTTCCCCGGCTGTCAGAGATCAGAGTTCCCCACACCGGTGCGGGGAACTCTGATCTCTGACAGTCGGGGAAGGTCTATGCGACGGACGCAGACAACCCCCGCTGCTAGCCACACCTCCTTCCGGCTGCAGCGGACGTTGTCTACGCGGATCGCGTAGACGTCAACCCGCTGCCCCGGCAACACAGCAGGAAGCACCGGTAAGTGTGTGTATGATGGGGGGGGGGAGTCGGGTGAGACAGGAGGATCCAGGTCCCCTGCAGCGGTGCGGGGGATCTGGATCTTAGTCTCCTAATCAGACCTCTATTTGAGGTCTGATTAGAAGACGACCCCGATTAGAAGACGAGGGGTATTTTTCAGAGCATTTGCTCTGAAAAAAACCTCGTCTTATAATCGAGCAAATACGGTATTTTATATAACAATATGAATTACATTAAAAAAGACACCAGCATCTAAAAGGGGATAACACATACATAACAATAAAAACTCTTGAGATAAAGGAAGCTACATACGGTTTAAGTTTATCTATAAGCACATACACGTCTCGTGTTTATATTTCAGTATTTTTAACATGATTATGCATTTAAGCATTAACAAATTAGAATTCCTCCCTTTACCGCAACTCCTGTCCATGGCTTGCTACCTTGGCTATACATTGCATAGATTATTTAAATTCATGTGCATCCATAAAAGGCCAGCAACACTAATAAAAAAGGTAAAAAATAGTACTTAAATGTATTGAAGAACAAATGAAATGTTTAAAGCAAACACTAATAACTAGGAAGGTTTGACACTTTTACCCATCGGCCATTAAACATTGCAGTGCTCCAGAATGTCAACCTTCACAAGAATAAAAAGGGGCATACAATCTAAAGATACATGCAAAAGTAGTCACACCCTACCTATTAAAAATAAGTTACAAAAAAGAAATGCATGCCAACATACCACACATTTAAAATAATGAAAAAACAGTGGGATAAGACACTTTAAATACTGAAATAGGCAAAATGTATTTGCAGCATTAACCAATTATCAAAATTATACTTAAATCTTGTATTTCAGTCACATTCAATTCTCAACCATTTGTTTTAGTTTTTCTGAGGATGAAACTACCATTCTCCTCTAAATCAGTCCAATCTGTATATTTTTTTCTTGCTAATTTTAGTTAAGTAAATATTTACTTCTTATAATAATACTTGAAAAACTTTTGTACAGGGGTACAGAACTTATTACCAATACTCTTGGGCGAGTAGGTTAAGAGACTCATGGGTTAATAAATATACTTTAGCTTTTCTCTGGGCATGGGTTCTGTGGACTAACTCTATCTACACTCTTCGGCACTACAACTCTTACCAACTTTTTGTTATGCTCTCTACATGCTCCAGCCCACTCCGCACCCAGGTGCCAACTTAATCTCTACCTATTCTTCCTTGAAAGATAATGTAGCCATCGACTCAAGCAGAAAATGTGACAACTTTGCTCTGAGCCATGCCTATTGTTAACCAAGCCTTAAGAACAGACATTATATGTTTAAATACCTGGTGAGGATTCTGTTGGAGATTGTAGAATTTCCACATCTTCTGGCGGTGTGCTCTGTGCGGTCTTTATTTCAGACTGCCGTGTAGGCTGTTGCGAACTGGAAGAACATGAAACGTCTGCAGGATATAGCCTTGCTAAAACTTTTGATACAAGTACTAGCAGAAGGGAAAAAAAAGACAGACAAAAAATTATTACGAAAAAGCAAAGTAATGTAATCTTTTATTACACTATAAACTCAATTTGTTTCCTTCCCAGATGAAGGCATTGGCTGTATATGCCGAGGTACAGCAAAAAAAAGGGAAATATGGGGCTCTCCTGCTACTCCTACTGCTCCATCCTATCATTAAGACACATACGCTACAATATGCAGTGCATGCTCATTTATTTCGGATGCTTTAAATAAAACAATTTAGATTTTCTTGCAGTCTGTCATTATTTCTGCTGTTGTTCCCCAGAACCGGATGGTATACAGTTACTCTAACTATGGGATTTCTGGAGGAGATCTTTATAAATGATTAACGGTATGTCTTGTTTTTAAAAAGTTACGTGCAGCTGGGGTAAGGAGTTATTCATGGACTTGCCTCTCTAATGGACAAGAATTTGCCAGGTGGCTGTGATGTCACTACAGTAGACTCGACGATGCTATAAGGTCCTTATAAGCAAGATCGACAAGTACACACTTTCTTTGTAAGCTGCTTCCTATTTTAGGTTTTGTATCTTTTTTTAGTTTATGCAAAAACACAAGAATGTAAATTATTACAGTCCTTTGGCGTTTACTGCTGCGCCTTAGGCATGTGTGAATGAACTAGGTAACAGGGAATTATGGTAAATTGCTTACACTGTGTTGTTCCAGAAAATACCTTTCTGTGAATGGAATGCTGTCTTAGTAAATGGCTGTTCACACATTTATTTCTTCACAATCAGCTATCACAAATATCTCCTTACAAAAGAGTACCGTGGGTCTTGTGAATTAACAAATAGCTTCTCTCTGAAGCGTCAATGAATTTCCATTAGAGAGCTGTGGTGAAGTAGAATAGACGTCAACACATTTCAGCAAGTTTATTATTCTTGTTGTGGGCGTTAAGTCCTTATTTACACAGCATGTTCTATGACCATGTTAGCGGGAAAGTTGTGGTTTTGGATAAGTGTCCCATCTAGTTTGCCGTTTTACTTATTTTTTTCTTTAAGAAAAACTGGGGTCCATGCATCTGGGGTTTAAAATGCAAAACTACACGTTTGCCTAATGTTAATAACTGCAGAATGTTTTATGAAGTCTCAATATAACTTGCCTCTCAATGTTTTATATTAAATACCAACAGTTGTGATATTTTGAGGGTATTTTTCCTGCTCAACACCACACAAAGCTGACTGTTTATGGAAGGGGTTGACACATTTGGTTTGGATGTAGGAGCCAGGCAAAAATGTTATGAGGAAGCTTTTTTCCCCCAGGGTTTGTTGAGCCTTGCCATACACTAACATACATTTACACACTCTAACACCCAGACAGTAACAGACGCGCACTAAGATCTTACACTCATGCCCATTAACACACTACAGTAATGTATACACGCTAACATTCTACGCTCATGTACACACATGCTAACACCACACACTATTACATACAGTTCACTCTAAGACTAAATGCTGACAAACTCATGCTACTGCCATCCTGTAACATAAAAAACACCGTACACCCTAGCACCACGTTCTTAGACACACACACTGGCTGACACTATACATATAAAATACACACTTTAACACTATGGACACATAAGGCATTTCTGTAGGCAGAGTGCTCTATGAAATGCCGTTTAACCCACTTAATGCCACTCTGCCTCCAGAAATGCCTTTTAACCCTCTATACGCCACTCTGCCTCCTGAAATGCCTAATACCTCCCTATATGCCACTCTGCCCCATAATATGCCTTTTAACCCCCTAAATGCCAGAGTGGCATATAGGGGTATAAGGCATATCTGGAGGCAGAGTGGCACATAGGGGGTCAAAAGGCATATAATGGGGCACAGTGGCATATAGAGGGTTAAAAGGCATATCAGGGGGCCCAGTGGCATTTAGAGGGTTAAAAGGCATATCATGGGGGCCAGTGGCATTTAGAGGGTTAAAAGGCATATCATGGGGCCCCGTGGCATATAGGGGTTTAAGGCATTTATGGGGCAGAGTGACAAGCCTGGGGGCAGATGTGCATAACTGGGGGCAGGTTGGAAAATAAAAGGAATTAAAAACAAAATATTTTTCTCAATCATAGCTTTTATTAAAAAAAAATAGTTTACATGAATTAACATTTACTATAGGAAACTTTTTTCCTATAGGAAACTTTTTTCCTATAGGGTCGTCTTATATTCAGGCTTTTTCTTTTTTTTCCCCTAAATTAATATTCAGATTTTGGGGGGGTCGTCTTATAATCGAGCAAATACGGTAATACCTGCAATGCTGTTTCCATGTATTTATTTGATCTATACCTGCAATGCTACGTTTTATATATTGTTATTGTATACCTGCAAATACAGGATTTGTATGTCTGATTCTGTTGATTTGATATATACCTTCAGTGCTGAGATCACAAGTGAATTTCAATTGATCTACGCATGCAAAGCTGGGTTTGTGTGTTAATGTGTTGATCTATACCTGCTATCGGCAGCAGGGTCTAATATTTATATATATATCGGCAGCAGGAACTAATATTAACAAAACTGCCAGTTCAGCTGTAATTTTGAAATCATGTTTCAATCATAGTCTTTACTTCAAAGAGATAAGTACTCATTATGTAGATAAAAATGCATGTCTAATGCGTATATGTGATGGGCCATCACATAAATCAATAATAAAAGGAGGGGCTTGCTGGGGGCATTAATACAAATAGTGGTGGCTGGAGGCGATTATACAAGGGTGTGGGGGCACCACATTAATCTATACTAAAAGGGTGCTGGCTGGGACATCAATACACAAGGGTCAGAAACACTAAGGGGGTATAAACAACAATGCAGTGTGAAAAATCCATCCTGATGTAGATGTCAGTGACGTAGATTGTGTCCTGCTGTTTTGTGTGTTTTTGGTTATCAGTGTACCAGAGCCTGTCCTGGGGTGTGTGTGCGTATAGGTCTTGGTGCGGCACAGCCTGTCCTGGTGTGTGTGTTTTTGTGTCCGTATGGCATAGCCTGTCCTGTGTGTGTGTTTGGGTGTCGGTGTGGCAGAGCCTGTCCTGGTGTGTGTTTGGGTATTGGTTTGGCAGAGCCTGTCCTGGTGTGTGTGTCTGGGTGTCGGTGTGACAGAGCCCGTGTTGGTGTGTGTTTGGTTATCTGTTTCCTGGCAGTTGGAATTATTTAATTTATACAAAAAACAAAATACTGTCTGCGCTTCTCACCCTAATAAAGTTGGCAACAAATATATAAACATAATATAAATGAGAGGTTTTGGTTATATGAATTGGCCAAAGCATAATTAAGCTCACCCGCCACGTCAAGGCACACTCTCAATAGGGTGAGATCCTACTCTCACCTCCTACATAGTGGGCACACAAAGCAGTTTATACTGCTACCAAAACCAGATTAATGTGTTGGGGGAGGTGCAATTAAACCTCCTCCCATTTAACCCCTGGACAGCAAGCTGCAACCAGACTGATGAGGAGCCAACAACCTCAAATATGTGCAAACAGGGAAAAGAAAAAATGTCGGTGCGCTAAGCTAGTCTCAGGCTCAAATAATACAAATGTATAATATAAGGCCTACCAAACAGTGTGAGCATGCTGCAAATACAGTGTGTTGGCTGTACAATGTATACAAAAAACAAAATACTGTCTGCGCTTCTCACCCTAATAAAGTTGGCAACAAATATATAAACATAATATAAATGAGAGGTTTTGGTTATATGAATTGGCCAAAGCATAATTAAGCTCACCCGCCACGTCAAGGCACACTCTCAATAGGGTGAGATCCTACTCTCACCTCCTACATAGTGGGCACACAAAGCAGTTTATACTGCTACCAAAACCAGATTAATGTGTTGGGGGAGGTGCAATTAAACCTCCTCCCATTTAACCCCTGGACAGCAAGCTGCAACCAGACTGATGAGGAGCCAACAACCTCAAATATGTGCAAACAGGGAAAAGAAAAAATGTCGGTGCGCTAAGCTATATTTGTAGCATGCTCACACTGTTTGGTAGGCCTTATATTATACATTTGTATTATTTGAGCCTGAGACTAGCTTAGCGCACCGACATTTTTTCTTTTCATTATTTAATTTATACTTATCCAGAGATAAATTGCCCTCCTTAAGTTGTAGTGACTTCAGGGGACAAAACTTTCAAGGCCCTGAAATCATTTAGTGGAAAAGTTGAGGTATTGTGTTATTTATGCTATAATATTTATTTCAAGGATTAGTCGTACTAAATTGTGGCTTCAGGCTTCCCATGTTGAATGACCGAGTATTATGTTAGTCCAATAACAAAAGTATCATTCCATAGCACATTACTTTTGGCAATATATATATATATTTTCTCAGTGGTATGATTTAATGGTGGAAATTATGAATGCCCCCCCAGTTTGACTGTGGTATCTTGTGTGCCCCCCTATATATTGTTTCTAGAGTCGCCACTGCTGACTCCAGCACTATATAGAAACACTCTGACACTACATTATACACACACTTACATGTGATTGTAAGGGATATAAACCAGACACTGGAATAGACTCACACACCCGAACGCATAAATAAAGACACTTGAAACTTTCAATTGGATAAACAGGCCGTGGTCTTTTATTTAGCTTACCATTAAATTAACAACTTACACACTTAACCTTGCAACATTGTAACCGTAAAAAGCAACTCCTGGCCCAAGCCCCAGAGTGCAATCCACTTTAACCCTTAGCCTGCCATCCGCCCTAAAGCCAGGACAGCAAAATGCACCACCGGTTCACCCCTTCTTTAATTTTTTTTTTTTTTTTTAAATATAAAAAGGGCAACCTTAACTCAATAAAAGCCACGACATAAATAGTAACAGATAAAGATTAACAATTGGGTGGGAGGGTGGGCGCCTCAACAGCAGCTCTTCCATCTTCCAACCTTTGGCTCTCCCGCTATGCCGCTGCTCACCAGACTCTATGAAAGGTCAGTGCAGACAGCTAGCGGTTCGCCGCAGGTAAGTGAGGTGTACCTCAGGGACGCTCTATTTATAGCGTAAATTCCCGCCCTTAGCGCAGCGCGAGACAGCCGCGAGCGCAAGGCGCGCAAAAGGGGGGGCGTAACTAAGCGGCTCGCGGTGCCCTCGAGCGCACTAATCATAAAAAAGGCGGCAATACCAAGCGGCGCGAGCGCAACTAGAAACTTCTACACACATTTTTTTTTTTTTTTTTATTAACCTGCCTGACCTGAATGCTGACCTTTACCTGACCCCAATCCCCACAACCACATGCCGCCCTGTCGTCTAAATAGAGCCAGGGCTTTCCATGTGATTGTAAGGGATATAAACCAGACACTGGAATAGACTCACACACCCGAACGCATAAATAAAGACACTTGAAACTTTCAATTGGATAAACAGGCCGTGGTCTTTTATTTAGCTTACCATTAAATTAACAACTTACACACTTAACCTTGCAACATTGTAACCGTAAAAAGCAACTCCTGGCCCAAGCCCCAGAGTGCAATCCACTTTAACCCTTAGCCTGCCATCCGCCCTAAAGCCAGGACAGCAAAATGCACCACCCGCCACGAATGGAGACTCAAACATTCGTGGCCCAACCCATAAAAACCACGGCCTGTTCCACCATGACCTGCAGATCCAAATTAAATATATCATTACCGATATCGGACAGATGAATCCCATCAGTCCTATAAAAACCAGGACATGCACTTTCCAAATCAATGTGTCTGAAACTGAAACCCCCTTCCAATTGCATAAACTTATACATGGCTCTGTTCAGTTTCCGTCTGACTCTCTCCAGAGCCTTGAATTCTGGTCTGTTAGACCACAACAGTCTCGGTATAACCTCAGACCAAACCAAGCATGTATTATAAAAACTATTTTTAACATTAACAATCAGTTCCTTGAAA
This sequence comes from Spea hammondii, assembly GCA_029215755.1. Lineage (NCBI taxonomy): Eukaryota > Metazoa > Chordata > Amphibia > Anura > Pelobatidae > Spea > Spea hammondii. The sequence goes on along the minus strand of JARDYJ010000003.1, from coordinate 87,128,078 downwards.
CATAATAACAGTTCAATAGACTTAACCTTGCCTAAATCATTCCCACCACAGTGAAAAATAATAATGTCTGGGTATGGCAAGATATGGACATATTCTAATAAAATACTCTCAAGTTGAACAATACCTAACCCCCGTATACCTATCCAAAAAATGTTAATAAACTTTTCATCAAAACCGAGATTGACTCCTCCTTTCCGTACTTCAGCTCTCCTTTGAGCCCAAAAAATAAAAGAATGTCCCACAATCCATACTACCTTCGGCAAGATACCTGTAAGAAAACGCATTAATACATTCATAAAAGATCAGGCCTAACATATATCTTATAACGATCTGACTCCCATCTCCCAATCCTTTTGATGATAGATGAATCCAAACCTAACCTAGCAGCCTCTGTGGCTGCTCCAATTCTAAAGGAATGCGTGGAATACTTCTCTTTACCTAGCCCCAAAGCTAACAAGCATTTTTTTAAAACACTATCAAATTGAAATTTTGTGAGAGGTCGACCGGAACCATGTATCAGCCAATTACCCGGCAAGATTGGACGCTGAGCCATAAAAGCCTCAGATATTTTGACAGGGCAAATAGTACTCCCCTCAATCCTCTGAATAGTTATCCAACATCCTTTACCTTTTTTGTCTGTTTTGGATGTTCTAAGAAGAATTTTTAAATTTTCACCACATAAAACATCCTCCCTCTGTAAACCAGAGCCGCCTTTTTTGTTGCCGGCAACCAGTTCACTGATCCGAAATGCACCAAAGAAAGCAATAATAAAAGCCGTAGTGAAAAGGCAGGCTTCAAATTCATTCCAGCATATCCTAGGAACTATTTCCACTATCTTATGCAATAACTCATAAGAAATAGGCCTCCTTGAATCCTTGATCACAGTCCCATGACTATAACCTTTTAAAATCTGCCTCAACAGAAAATCTTTGAAAGCGTGCTGCTTAGCTGATAGCTTAAAGAAAAAGGCAATACCCATCAGACACCTGTCTATAAATGAACGAGAAAAACCTTTCTTGATTAACTCCATTACAAAACTTAACGCAATTTCAATTCTATTATCTAAAACCTCTGTGCCTTTACTGTCGACAAAAGCTGTCCAAAGCTCCCAAGACCTCCTATAGTTAGACCAGGTGCTCTTTGATAAAGATTTTTCAAGCAAAGCACTCATCTCGGCGATGTCAAATCCCAAATGTGTTGCGAAATTTCCAGCCCTTCTTGCTCCGCCTGGGGTGCCAGTTCCCTGAAAAGCTTAAAGTCAAAACGCGAGAGAGCATCAGCTATATTATTCTTTTTGCCCGCAATATGCTTGGCCTTGAGCCAAATGTTGTTAATAAGACACAAATACACTAAGCGCCTTAATAAATTGATCACAGGTAGAGACTTAGCTTTCAAAGTATTGACCACCCATACTACTCCCATGTTATCACAACGCAACACAATCCTCTTGTTACGCCATAATCCCCCCCAGTATTCTAACGCTACAACAACCGGAAATAATTCTAATAAAACCAAATTCTTTGTCCAACCAACCTCATGCCATAACTGCGGCCAACTCGAAACTGCCCATCTGCCTTGCCAAAAGATACCAAATCCCGAAGCCCCTGCTGCGTCAGTAAAAAATTCTAAATCATCACTATCAATAAACTCATTTTGCCATATAGCAGCACCATTGAATTTTTTGAGAAACAGTTTCCACACCAATAAATCCTCCCTGACCTGTTTGGAAACCCTAACCCTATGACAACCAACCTTTTTGCCAGCAATAGCTTTCGCCATCTGCCTAGAAAAAACCCTGCCCATAGGAATTATTCTAGTGGCGAAATTTAACAAACCTAGTAAAGACTGAAAACATTTAACCGTTACTTTCTTAGAACACAAAACTGTATTAATCATAAAACGTAACTTAATAACTTTATCCCTAGGTAACCTAAACAACATATTAACTGTATCTATTTCTATACCTAAAAACAACAATGAGGTGGTAGGAAAAACTGTTTTCTCATGAGCTAACGGGATGCCAAAATACTCTGCCAAAACAAAAAATGAATTCAATAATGACAAACAATCTGTACTACCTGGCTTACCTATAAACAAGAAATCATCTAAATAATGTATAACTGAATTTAAACCTGCAACTTCCTTGACAGCCCATTCAACAAAACCTGCAAACGCTTCAAAGTAAAAACACGAAATGGAACACCCCATCGGTAAGCATTTATCGAAATAAAATTCACCCTTTAACTGAAAACCCAAGGAAGGAAAACAATCGGGGTTAATAGGAAGTAATCTGAAAGCGGCCTCAATGTCTACTTTGGCAAGTAGCGCATTTCTTCCAAACAACCGTACCCATTTCAAGGCATCCTCAAAGCTGGCATAACGCACAGGAAACTCTGAAATATCAATCTCATCATTCAGAGAACCACCTTTAGGAAATGACAGGTGATGAATAAGTCTAAATGAACCTTTCTCCTTCTTGGGGACGAGGCCTAATGGTGACAGCCTAAGATTTTTAAAAGGAGGAAAGGAAAAGGGGCCCTCTACTCTCCCCAACGAGATTTCTTTCTGAATCTTTTGACAGGCTAATTCCACATTAAGCTCTACCGATTTCAAATTATCCACCCAACATAACATATCATTAGTACAAACAGGAATATAAAACCCATACTTAAAACCATTGCATAATAACTCAGCCATCTGACGGTTTGGGTAATGGCTTAAAAAGGGGAGCAGATTTAACCAGTTCACTGGCGTCACTGCTCTTTTGAAGCTGCTCCCTCCCTTGTCCTTTACGAAAACACTTGCTAGCTGGATGACTCCCAGAGCAAATAGTACATTCGTGTTTGAACCTGCAAGAGTTTGGCCACTTGCAAACCGAATCGTTGAATGACCAACAAACTCCTTTTTGACGTGAATGAATAGCATTAGCACCTTGAGACCTAAAATTGGACATGTTCCTCTGAGGTAGCATAACACTTACCCAAGTGCCTACGTCCTTCATACCCCACTGTAAATTTTGGTGTACTGCCAACTTTTGCCTAAAAATTTCGTCATAATTGAACCAGGAAATTCCACCAAAATTCTTATATGCTTCAAGCACCGCTTCCAGATGCTGAAACAATCCGGGACTCTTATTACTATGCTTTTCACAGTAAACGCTAGCATAGATGCAAAAAGCCTGAAGCCAATTATTGAAAGATCTAGGAATCGGTCTTCTCCTATCCTCATCCTTGTCATGCTTCAATAAAAAATCTTTAGATGCAGGCAAAAGCGACAAAATATCAATGTAATCACCGCTCCAAATTTTTTCTTTAACGGACATATTCAGATGAAAACCTAACGGTGACATCTCACAGGCTAACGACTCTTTCATGCAAGACTCACTCACAATACTCTGCTTAACATTACTAGCTCCCCAAGCCTGGGCTGGACCGGGAGACTGCAGCTCTTTAAGCATACCCACTAAAGAACCCACCAAATCACCCAGCTGATCAATATTAAATTTTTTGCACTCACCAGCACCAGCCCTGCCTTGCAGCTGTGGTACCTCAGAAATGTCCTGCCTTTCGGTCTCTGCTGCCAGCACCTGCTGCCTAAAAAACTGCTTGCCGCTTGATCCCTCCTCTGCCGGTTGCTGAACATGCCTCTTCTTAGCCTCCTTCTTCCTCGGTGATCGTGACAGGGACCTCTTCTGTCTGGATGCAAGTCGGCTGCTTCTTCTGCTCTTCCCATCATTAAAAACCGCTTCCTCGTTGAATTCACGCGAGTTTACAATGAAATCTCGCGAAGTCTTCATGAAATCCCGCGAAGTTCCTTCACCCGGGTCACAAGACTCGTCCCGCGATACTTCAATTGCTGAGACTTCTTCACCCGGCTCCACCTCGGTCAACACCTCCAGTTCGCCTCCTAGCCAACCGCGATGAACATCCTCAGCTGCCACCGGAGATTCAAGACAGCGACGCAGCCAATCTTCACCGCCTCTTCCGGCAGCCTTTTCACGCAGCCTCAACAGCAGCTCTTCCATCTTCCAACCTTTGGCTCTCCCGCTATGCCGCTGCTCACCAGACTCTATGAAAGGTCAGTGCAGACAGCTAGCGGTTCGCCGCAGGTAAGTGAGGTGTACCTCAGGGACGCTCTATTTATAGCGTAAATTCCCGCCCTTAGCGCAGCGCGAGACAGCCGCGAGCGCAAGGCGCGCAAAAGGGGGGGCGTAACTAAGCGGCTCGCGGTGCCCTCGAGCGCACTAATCATAAAAAAGGCGGCAATACCAAGCGGCGCGAGCGCAACTAGAAACTTCTACACACATTTTTTTTTTTTTTTTTATTAACCTGCCTGACCTGAATGCTGACCTTTACCTGACCCCAATCCCCACAACCACATGCCGCCCTGTCGTCTAAATAGAGCCAGGGCTTTCCAGACTGACTCCAGCACTATATAGAAACACTCTGACACTACATTATATACACACTTACAGACAGACTCCAGCACTATACACTTACACAGATTAACACTGACTACAGCACTATACATAAACACACAAACACAGTGACTTTGACGCTACAGTATACATACACACTGACAATATGGTATGCATACACTCCTCCCCTTCTCACCTCCTGAAGACCAGCCATGCCATGCCACTGCCTATCGTGAATCTGGCTCCCTATGCTTGTGGGTGCGCAGTGAAGCAAGTGACGTGAGGCACCCGGCAAGGTCACGTAACATGCATTATGTGACCCTGTTGTGTGCCTCATAACAACTCAGGGTTTGTCAAGCCTTGGTTTATGGCACTACTAGGCTCGTCCAATGAAACCCTTTGCTCCATAGACATTCATTAATCAGGGCATCAGTGTATGAAAGTGTCCATCCTGTAAACTGCTAGAACATGTACAAATGAATATGTAGCTGTCTGAAAAGGTTATACTTTGTATCACCTAGCACTGTTTTTATAACATATTATCAAACAACAACAATGATAATTAGATTTTTAAAACTCCCTTTTAATGAAATACTAGGAAAAACAAAACTGTTCAGGTATTCCATGCAGAGACATGAAGATAAGGACAAAAAGCGTCATGTTTTTGTTCCTAAATCACTGGTACCTGGGCTCCATTATTTGCCTATACCTGCTACTTGGGCAGAGCCCAAGGTTGGAACTGCACTCGGAAGAAAATAAAAATGGGTACACGAAAATACAATAAAATATAAATGAACCAAAGACCTTTTTCTTTTCTTAGATATACACACGTGAACTTTTTTTGTCACATTCAATACCAAGGGAATTATTACAAAAAAATAATGCAGGTATCCGGGATTCTAATCATGGTATTCACATCTTAAAAATGTTACACCCCCCCCCCCCCCCCCCATTATTTTTGAGAAATAAAATATTTCAGTCTTAACATGGTTTCATCGGTTTCCTCAAAACCATGCACACCTGGTCACCCAAATCAAATAAAAAACATACAGTACCTACAGTCATACAAAGATCATAAACTAATGTATTAACTACCGTATATGTTTTAGACAAAGGTGGGCTGCTCTTGTCCCCCTGCAGCATTTAGAATCCAGGTGCCTAGTTCGGTTAGTAGCGCATGCACAGAAAGCATACTTAGGTACCCTTCCCGAGTGACAAGAAACAGACAGGGGGAAGTGGTTAAATTAGACAAAATTCTCATATTCTAACCCGTAAAATGTCTCTTTAAATCCATGCAGTAACTCAGTAACTCGCTCCCGGTCTATAGAGCACAAGCTACACAAACACATGCATTACCTTCCTTTCTTGTAGATGGCTTCATACTCAAGACACCTCAACACATTACACTGCTGTCTAAACTCAATACTACAAGCTTTACGGGAAGTGATTGCCAACGCTGCAGCAAAGCCCTCCCACCACAACTAGTAACCAATCAGCATATAGCCATCTTTCCCCACCGCCAATCAACTCCGGCGAACTGCTCACTGCTTTAAGTTACGCCTACAGTCATACATTTTTTTACCGCTCGGTCCCTAAATAAACTAGACAGAAAAGACCTCTTTGTAATGGCGTCTTGAGACGGACGAGTGCTTTTATGCGCATGCGAGCTCTTGCTTGCTCCCCGCGCATGCGCATTGCTTTGAGACCCTTTGGCGCTGTGAGAGCTCTTTAGCAAGAGGCTCCTGACAGCAGCTGCTTAGAAGTGACACTGCAACGTGAAGAGCTTGCTCGGCAGGATGCAGTCAGATGGACGCGTGCAATCCACGGAGAAACTACCAAACTTGCTTTAAACAAAACCAAACTGTTCCAAACTTCAGAGCTTCAGAGTCCTCATCGTGTCAGTTGGGATGTATTAAATAAATAATGCATTAGAATGTTCTCCTTGAGAAAGGTAAGGCGCGCTTTTATTTTGTTAAAAAATTACACCGTGGTTCCTAAATATTTCTTTTTTTCGAGTATTTGTGAAAGAGAATATGATTTGTCTCACCTCGTTCTATGGTATGCATAAAACTCTGTAACTCTGAGCACTAGAATAATCGGGGTGTTTATGATAAATTAGAAATGACCAAGCTGTTATAAAATGGCTTATGCAGTGGCTTTTGTTAGTTTACTGTGATCGCTATGCTGGGTTGGATGGGTCGTCATATAAGACGAGCGATCAAATGTTATTTAAGATATTGTCGACTTTAACTCCCATCGCCCTCAGGCACACCACTGTGGGCAACATCTGGATTTCGAGCGGTACAAGCGACAATATGAAACCGTACACGATTATCTATTTGCGATATAACCCTAATGTGTGTTATTAAATAACACGATAATAACACGCATAGTGAGGCGTCCAAAAGGAGTTCAATAGGATGTGCATTTTACTGCAAGATCTGTATTTAAGTATCATGATGACACGCAGTGGGGGGCACAGAACAGTATGGGCGTAATTCTTACATTTTTCGACAAGGTCATGGATAGTTTCAAACATACAGGGCTGCGAATTGCCTATTATTTAACAGTCAGCATAGACTTGCAATTACGTCTTGGCTCTGCTGCAAATGTAACCTAATTTCACCTCTCTCCTTACCGATCGGTGTCATCTGAAAATGATGACATATTATAGCACTTGAGTGAAGAGGTACTTAGGTGTCTGTCAGCTTCTTAAGATGTCCTAACAAAGCACTGGACGGAACATTTGCAATTTTGAAAATGATTTGTCCAAGCAACATATCCCTAGATAAACTAGGATACTCTTTGCTTGAAAATGCACTTTGATTTGTATTGTCTAATCACCCATAAATAAATATCACAAGCATACACAAATTATAGACATATGCCTGTTTAAATTCCCTTTATGTGTTAAGCTCTACCACTTGTTGAATTTAATTACAATTGTTACTGGAGAATAGCTCCTGTTTGGCAGCCTCACCTGCCAGCATTGTTGCAGTCATGTAGCAGAGATCAGCCCAGGATCTGTCCATGGTGCTGAACATGTGGCAAGCATGCAGTGACGATCAGGGGAAGCTGAGTGAATGGGAGCCACCGTGAATGGACCAGAAAGACATCTGGAGGAGTCACTTTCACAAGGAACAGCTGAAACTCCAGCTTCTGTCATTCAGGCTAAAATAAAACCCCTCTCCACCCCCTCTTTGCAGGTGCCTCTGCCTTGGCATGACTGCAAAAGATAGCACAAGTTTGTCTGTGGGGGAGGCAGCGCTGCCAGATGTACATTTTCTAGAAGGTGGGAAGAGGCTGGAAACACTAAATAAAACATTTGGATGCCTTACTTTTCTGTAAACTCTTTCTTGACTTGCTAGATCCAAAAGCATGGCTTGTATACTAAGGATTACGCCTTGATTTGCATTAGGGGGCTGCAAAGGTCCATGGAGATTATGAAGAATCTTGTTTTCTGTAAATTAAAACCTGCAGTCCAATCTCCATTATTTCTTATTTGTGTCTGTCCATGTCTGTTAGTTTTAGCCATAATGCTCGCATTGGACGCTATCCAACTGTCCTTAATGTGCAGAAAAAAAAACCTATGCAACGCAGGCTGTATTCATTTATCTCTATAAATAATTATACGTTGCCTTAAGAACTGCACTGGTTGCAAAGCAAAAATAGAAGCTATAGGTAGTTCCAGTGTTTTGGCCACTCATAACAGCCATCTAATGGGTAGTAGTGTTGGGTTGTGCTCTGTATTAAAAGGTTTTTTGGTGTAAACTGCATTAATCTACCACTAAGCTTTTATTTAGTGAATGTTTAAGGTTAATGTAATAAGATGGTATAACAGCACAGGGTAGGGAATTCCAAGGTCAACATACACCACATGTAGATCCCCTTAGTGGGAACAGGTGACAGCAATTGAATAGAGACAGAAGCTGTAGGAAAAGACTGGGAGATAAGAAGAAAGGTATAGATGGGTGCTGTACGCTCAGGAGTATAAATGTATTTCTGGGAGTTATGGGCATACAGTGGACGGTCTGGTATAGAGGCAGTGGGATAAGAACATTAGTCTGCTAGCAGTGTGCAGAATGCATTGGGACAGTGAAAAGATAGGGAGAGGCTAAATAGTGGATAGATGCAATAATCAAGACAAGAGATCACAAGGAATGGATTCATGTTTTAGTAGACTTTTATGTGAAGATTTTAGAGGTATTTTGCAGGTAAGGGTAAGAGGACTTGGTAAATGACTGGGCATAAGGGTAAAAAAGAGAGTCAAGTGTCTCTTTTATTTTTATTCCCAACCCAAAGAGAATAAATCAGGTGAGCTATGTACAATGCAAAATGTCTAGCTAGATAATTTGGATTCTGCTTAAGAGCTTTAGACTGAAGAGAGTTGGGATTGTGCCCATTATATAAATCCAATGCTCACAATACAGATATGTCTGTATTCAAATGTACAAAAAAGACACCAATACAAGAGTGATATTTACCAGTGTTCTACCAGTACAGCTTAATAGTGAAAAAAATACATACAAAGTTTACATTGATCAGAGGGGAAAAAAATGTACAGAGGACAGGACTGAGGTTGTAATAGTATAATCTGAGGACAAATGTATGTTTCAGACAGGTTCTGCAAAGCAATATATGTTTGTGAAACTATTCTCTAATTTAATTTGGTCACACCGGTTATTTTTGGTAATTTTTACATAATTAATATATTTAAATGAAAAATCAGCCTAGCTAGTTATATAACATGGTGTTGGATTGTGAATTATATATTAAGAATGTAGATGTATGACTTGACTACAGAACGTTAAAATGGGGACCACGATAGTTATTTCAAAGTACAACTAGTTTGACAACGGAAGTAGTTCACTGTGTAATGTTTCATAAGAATACAGTAGCATATTATTATTGTTATTATTATTATTATTATTAATGTATTTATTAATGCATTTATAATGTATTAATATTATTTTTCCCTTTACAAGTTAGCTGCATTACAATATAATGTGCTGACGTAAAATGCATTGAGTTATAAGTATTAGGTACCCAGTTTAAAGAAAACAACCAATACAAAGGAAAGTTTTTCCCATATCAACATAATTATTATTCGTCCAATAAAATCTCACCTTGCCGTGGGATTTTATTTCTAGCCTGCGCTGCTTGGCTGAGCAGAATTTAATGCTCTTTTCTAACACAGTCTGGCATGTGATGATAATGTTTTCATTTGCCTTAGTAAGGAAAGAGTCTTTCAGCTGGAACCTATAAACAATGCTTACTGGATTGCTCCCCACAACGATTCAAGCTGTATCATGTTAATATTGCATCTTAGACTCCGTTCAGAGTGCGGATCAGGAATTCTCAACCTGTTTTTGGCTGTCAGTATTTTACTAGTTGATGAGTAAGTTGTGCTATAAAGGTTGAGTTACCATGAATTTAGCTCAACTCAAAAATATCTAGTTGAAAGCACCCGACAAACTGAGTTTATTTAACGTATACTAACCCAATAAGCGGCAATTCTTGGGGTGTTTAGATGATGTCCTTCAAACGCAATGCCTGTGAATAAATTCCACAAAATATGCACAGCGACTTTAATATAATGCCCAGAGGAAAATCTCATAGCATAACCATATATCAACTCCCATTTCTGCAATTACTGTATTATTTGTATATCTTTATGTCATTTAGTTTCATTAACTTGATTTAATTTAATGTTGCCTGTTCTCTTGGAAAAAAATATATCTTTTTGTTTTCTGAGATATTTAATATAAATATAATTTCTAATGTTAAAGAATTATATTTTCTCATCTTAACTAGAAACTGGTTGGAATACAAAGTATTGTCATGGGTAATTATTATTTTTATGACTGTAATTGCCATTTGTATTGTACATGGTTTAATAAAACATATTATGCCAGCGAGACTGCTTCTCTCATAATTTAGTTATGCCCTTTAGTTAATTATCTGCATTCTCACATTATCCATTTCTATATTTGAAATGCATTTGTTTAATGACAACTTAAATTGTATATAATAATATGAAACAGCTAGACTCTCATTTTCATTTTACTTGAAATGGATCTATTGCTTCATCAAATCCTACATGTTCAAGTTCATTAAAATGAATAAACCCATATTATTTGGCTCAAAGGTTAAGATAGGTAATCATTGTAGGTTAGAAACCAATCTTTTAGGGAGCACTTGCATCACCATTGCCCCCCTAAGGAAGTTATGATGGCTCTAGCTAAGGGGACGTGTTCAGTGTACACGCATGTAGCATGTGTGGTATACAAAAACCTGCACATGGGTTTATATTAACAAACATTAAAAGGTGTATGATTATATACAAGTTGGAGGATATATCTGCAAAAAGTTGGAGTTTACCAAGGTACCATTGTGGTCTTCACTAGACTTATGCATTGCGTTTTCGTGTTCGTTCCGAAGACACGAAGAAGAGAAGAGGGCAGCGGTAAAACGAAGACTAAGACGAAGACACACACCACGAAGATCTTCGTGATTGTCTTCGCCTACTAATCTCCCTGGTCCCTTCCCCATCTAGCCTACCTTATCTTCGCGGCATCGCAGGAATTGACTGAAGCGGAAATCCGCAGGTTCGCCGTCAGGGGTTACAGGGCAGTGCGAGTGAGCCTATTGGTCACCTGCAGGGACCTCCTCTGGCATCAACCAATTGGTTGATGCCAGAGGAAGACCCTGCAGGTGACCAATAGGCTAACTCGCACAGCCTTTTTAACTCCTGACAGGTTAAAGGGCCGCGACCAATAGGCTCACTCGCACGGCCCCTTACCACTGATTGCAGAAATAAATAAATAAAACAACTTGGCTCCCCGCTGCAACAGTTAAATGTCCGCACTCTTGGATATTAATTCTGTCGAAGTTGCAAACTTTTTCTATTTATGTTGGGTTTTTCTTTGTATTAAACTGTTAGACGAAAGGGTCATGGGAATTCATTTTATTTGAATAAATGCAAATGAGCACACTGCCGCATATGGCTAATATATCTTCGAGTAGAATGCTGCCATCTATTGGTAAGATACATTGAGTAGCATAATAACTTTGAATTTCAAGCATATGGAACAATGCTACTCAATGTATCTTACCAATAGATGGCAGCATTCTGCCCGAAGATATATTAGCCATATGGTAGTGTGCTCATTTGCATTTATTAATTATTCAAATAAAATATATTCCCATGATCCTTTCGTCTAACAGTTTAATACAAACCCCCCAAAATAAAAAGAAAAAAAAGTTTGCAAGTTCGACAGAATTAATGTCCGCGAGTGCAGACATTTAACTGTTGCAGCGGGGAGACCAGCAGATCATGGGAATATATTTTATTTGAATAATTAATAAATGAAAATGAGCACGCTACCATATATGGCTAATATATGTTCGGCAGAATGCTGCCATCTATTGGTAAGATACATTGAGTAGCATAATAACTTTGGATTTCAAGCATATGGAACAACGCTACTCAATGTATCTTACCAATAGATGTCAGCATTCTGACCGGAGCCATATATGGTAGTGTGCTCATTGGTTGCCAGCAGGGGCCCCCTGCTGGGACCAATAGCGCTGCTCATACGGACATTTAAACTCCTGGCGCCAGAACTGCTGCGTTACGTGTTAACCCCGTATTAACCCCTTAACCGGAAAAAAATGAACACGAAGAATGTCCACGAATATTTGCCTGAAATGAAGACAGGAACGGGCGAATATTCGCGGAATACGATTTTTTTTTTTTTTTGCCGAAGACGAGCACGAAGATGAAGAGCCCCCTGGTGCCCAAGTCTAGTCTTCACAAGGCTATATCAAATAAGATCATAGAAGATCCTCAGAGTAGTTAGACACCCAAGTGAAATGCCATGTTTGCTTTTGCCAACAGTACTGGATCCAGTGAAATTGAGGAGCAGGGGCATAACAGAGAGGGGTGGGGGCATCAGGGGGGAGCATCACATTTTAGGGGCTCCCAAGGCTTTTGGCACTGAGATGGGTCCTTTTAAATTAATTTTCCTGTTAATGACATCAGTCATTTTTTATTAATGAAGATAGGCATTTATTTACCCTGTAATATTTAGCTCCAAAACAGGATACATATACAGGGTCGAGAAAAAACACAGCTGGTGGGTTGGGCGGGAGGATTTGTCCCGTGCCATTTCAATAGAGATATATGTCCTCCTTAGTTTGTCTCATCTGCATGTCTCATTGAATGCTGTCCTTTGGTCCTAATGATAGAGAAATGGAAAAAGGCATTTGGATTCTATCATTATGTCAAAATAAGATAAAAACACTAGAAAATGGCAAAAGATCACAAGAGTGCTTTTACTAACATCTACTCATTGGAAGAGTAAGACATTTGATCCCCATATCTGGGCAGGTCTGTTATCTTAATAAGCAAACATTTACAAACTTTCCTTGCAGTCTTTCTAGTCATATACTTCCCTCCTTTTTGCAGTGTGTCCTTACAGGACCCTACTTTCCAGATGTAATCCGTAATAGCAGAGTAATTTGTCATTCTTACTGATTAGCTCTTTCAATACTTCCAGTATTTTATTTGGTGTCATGCAGGAAAATTACGATGCAGTCACTTCTGAGCTTTAGTGATGCTCACTGAAGAACTGATATTCACCAGGACGCCATCCAATTGCAATTATTCAGGATAAATGAAAACAAGGATTTGTGGATTGCAGCTTCTAGTCCAGGTGGCTTTTAATGATTTTAAGTGGCATTTTAAACCTATAAGCAGAAAATAAATAAAAATCATTCATGTAGCTATAAAATATTAAGAAGATGTGGGATTTTTCTGTAGTTCACCACCAGGCTCTTACATAGGTGATTAAACTAAGACATAAAAGCTGATGCTTCATTTTTACAATATGAGCAAACCGTGTTTCAGAAGCAGGTGCTTATGATGGTTATCGGCTCTTAAGTGAAATAGACTGCACATGAAAATTAATTTTATATTTACAAGTAATTTAGATGCAGACACAGAAACCCCCCCAGCGCAGTCACTCACCTGAGTACCCGCTGACTGCGGGTACCAGCTCCCACGCCGCCGCTCTCACCGCTCCTGCCACGATGCCGGTCTCAAAGAGCGCGCGCGCGCCCCCACCTCTCCTTATTCACTCCTGAATAGAGAGGGCGGGGAACACACATCACTGTCAGCACGTACAGGGGGAAGGGCGACCTCTGGTGGTAGATTTAAAAATGAGCACTGAGAATAATTCAGTGCTCAGTTATTGTGCTGTTAAGAGCTACATTGTTGTTCTCTCCTGATTCCTGTTATTCACCATTTGGCTATTGATACCGACTACGCTGCTATCTCCAACCCTGACCCTTTGGCTATTGTTACCGACTACGTTGCTGTCTCCTATCCTGACCCTCTGGCTATTGTTACCGGCTACGCTGCTAAACATTTGGTTTGATTTGGACTTTGCTGGGTTTTCCTGCATATCGGGTTCCTCACCTTGATCCTGACATAATAACTGAGCCTGTCATGGAACCCGCAGGATTAGCTGACACTATCATTGCCCTTACACAGCAGTTGACCAGTTTTCAACAGACGCTCCAGGATCTGCTGGCTGACCAACAGCATCTACGGCAACAGGTGCATCACCTGCAGTTACAACAGAGTGCACCTACCTAGCGAGTTCCACCTACTCCTTCTACGTCAGCATCCCCAGTCGCTGAGGGCGCTACAGCCCTCGAACCCCAAATCCCATTACCGGAACGGTTTCCAGGAGATCATAAGATCATTTCGCCTTAAACCCTGGACCTACCCTACCAACTACGTCAAAGTACATACTGCTATGGCCTTACTCTCTGGTGAACCTCAACTCTGGGCACACCATCTTTTACACAGTAATAGCCCACTGTTGGACTCTTGGCATTCCTTCCGTGAAGCTCTGGATTCCCTCTATGTGGACCCCTTCAGAATGTCCTCCGCTGCTACTACTATACGTGCCTTGAAACAAGGCCGGCGGCCAGTAGAGGAATACATCACAGAGTTTCGGCGTCTGGCCTTAGAGTCTAACTGGAACGAACCAGCACTCCACGACCAATTTCGCTGGAGTTTATCGGAGGCCATAAAGGATGAATTAGCCCGCGCTTCAGTTCCGTCCTCTTTGCAAGAGTTTGTGCGCCTGGCCACACAAATTGATAGAAGGCTCCGGCAGAGGCGATCCGAGCGACAAGCCACGTCTTCTAGCTGGACACCTGTACGTACCCTTCCCAGGGCACCCTCTCCTCCTTCTACAGAGGAACCCATGCAGATCGGCATAATTCGAGGACCACTCTCGGCTGCGGAAAAAGAACGTCGCAGAGCCCTGAACCTCTGTATGTACTGTGGCAGACCCGGCCATACCTACAAAGACTGTAGAACCCGTAACCGCTATACTCAGGGTAAGAAACCAACCACCCTGTTTCATGTTAATTCTGGAAGAAATCCTTGTCTATCACCTCACCTATCCATTTCCGTATCGTTGCAGTGGATTAAAGGGGAGATCCGTCTCCCAGCCATGATAGATTCCGGCGCCAGCGGAAACTTCATTGACTCCAAGACACTTCAGAGTTTGAACATCCATACACGTTGCAAGAAAAACCTGGTCTCTATCCAACTGGTGGACGGAAGCCCTATTGTCAGGGAGACCATCCCTTTGACCCTATAAGGGATCGGCCATATCGAGACCATCCAATTCGACGTTCCCTCTCCGGTATCTCCTATTATCCTGGGCCTCCCATGGCTTAGGAAGCATAATCCTTTTATCAACTGGACGGGCGTGCTTCAATTTACTTCCACTCAGTGCACC
The DNA here is from genome assembly GCA_029215755.1 of Spea hammondii. NCBI lineage: Eukaryota > Metazoa > Chordata > Amphibia > Anura > Pelobatidae > Spea > Spea hammondii. Next base: position 87,112,838 of record JARDYJ010000003.1, on the reverse strand, counting down.
ATCCGTTGCATAGAGACTGTATCCATCTGCCACACACAAGTTATGCTTTTACAAGAAATTCCCCTTCCCTATTATCAATTCAAAGAAGAAAACTTCCCCCCTCCAGACCATATGATTGTCCTATCGACCTTTTGCCAGGTGCGGCTATCCCCTTCGGCCGTATCTATCCCCTCTCAGAGCCAGAACTCGTCTCATTAAAAGAATATATAAAGGATAACCTGGCAAAAGGTTTTATACGTCCTTTCACTTCACCTGCGGGAGCCGGCATCATCTTTGTACACAAGAAAGATGGGGTTTTGCGTCCCTGTGTCGACTACCGGGAACTCAATAACATCACGGTGAAGAATCTCTACCCGTTACTAGGGCTGAAACAACTAATCGATAAAATCGATAATAATCGATAACGGAAATCGTTGTCGACGATTTCCGTTATCGATTAATCGAGTGATCGATTCGTTGTTGGAGCACTCGGCTCCTTTTACTTACCTCCGCGAGCGTTCCCCGCTTCTGCTACATGCTCTGCAGTCTCCGCCTTCTTTTAGTTGCGTGACCGATGTGACGCGTTCCGGAGGTAAGTATTCTTCATGTCTGTGCGAATCGCTCTGTGCTAGTGGCTCCATTCGCACAGAGCGATTTGCTCTGTGCGAGTGGCTCCATTCGCACAGAGCGGTTCGCGGGGGTGGGGGGGCAGGCCAGGGTAGGAGACTGAGTGCAGGGCAGAGTGGGGGTGGGGATGCAGGGCAGAGTGGGGGTGGGGATGCAGGGCAGAGTGTGAGTGTGGGGGCAGGGCAGGAGACTGGGTGCAGGGCAGAGTGGGGGTGGGGATGCAGGGTGTGAGTGTGGGTGCAGGGCAGAGTGGGAGACTGGGTGCAGGGCAGAGTGGGGGTGGGGATGCAGGGCAGGGTGTGAGTGTGGGTGCAGGGTGTGAGTGTGGGTGCAGGGTGTGAGTGTGGGGGCAGGGCTGGGTGCAGGGCAGAGTTGGAGACTGGGTGCAGGGGCAAAGTGCTGGGTGCAAAGTGCCAGGGCTGGGTGCAAAGTGCCAGGGCTGGGTGCAAAGTGCCAGGGCTGGGGCAAAGTGCTGGGTGCAAAGTGCCAGGGCTGGGTGCAAAGTGCTGGGTGCAAAGTGCCAGGGCTGGGTGCAAAGTTCTGGGTGCAAAGTGCCAGGGCTGGGTGCAAAGTGCTGGGTGCAAAGTGCTGGGTGCAAAGTGCCAGGGCTGGGGCAAAGTGCTGAGTGCTGGGTGCAAAGTGCTGGGTGCAAAGTGCCAGGGCTGGGGCAAAGTGCTGGGTGCAAAGTGCCAGGGCTGGGTGCAAAGTGCTGGGTGCAAAGTGCTGGGTGCAAAGTGCAAAGTGCTGGGTGCAAAGTGCTGGGTGCAAAGTGCTGGGTGCAAAGTGCTGGGTGCTGGGTGCAAAGTGCCAGGGCTGGGGCAAAGTTTCTTGAACAGTAATAGTCCACCTCTTTTCAGAATGTTTGGGGTTATTTTGTTTCATAAATATTGTGTTTGGGTTCTTGTACTTTGAAAATATTGTTTTTTATTACATCATAACAAAATAAGAATGTTAATGTAAATTTTAAGTTGTTTTTTAACATCCAGTTCATTAAATTATTTTAAATAAACGAAAAATTTGCATATTGTTTTTTTTATCCGATTAATCGATTAATCGAAAAAATAATCGGCCAACTAATCGATTATTAAAATAATCGTTAGTTGCAGCCCTACCCGTTACCCTTAATCTCGGAGTTACTAGAGCATGTGTGTTCTGCAAAAATCTTCACCAAGCTGGACCTCCGTGGGGCATACAATCTGGTTAGAATACGGAAAGATGACGAGTGGAAAACGGCTTTTCGGTGTCGCTACGGACATTTTGAATATCTAGTGATGCCGTTTGGCCTATGCAATGCTCCAGCCACCTTCCAACACTTTGTAAATGATATATTCCACGACATCCTAGATCATTTTGTAATAGTGTACTTAGATGACATATTGGTGTACTCTCCGTCACTAGAGGAGCATCGGAAGCATGTGTGTCAAGGATTGTCTTGTTTAAGAAAACACGGACTATATATTGAATTAGAAAAGTGTGTGTTCGAAGTGCAAAGAATTGGCCGTCGGTGCCATCCTTTCCCAGCGACAGGACGTTGACAGCCAATTGCACCCAGTAGCTTTCTTCTCAAGGACTCTCACACCAGCCAAGAGAAACTATTGCATCGGCGAACGGGAATTGTTAGCCATAAAGCTTGCACTGGAGGAGTAGCGACATCTCCTCGAAGGGGCCCTTCACCCCATTACGGTCTTCACGGATCATAAAAACCTAGAATATCTTCGATCCGCCAGACGCTTGCAACCACGGTTAGCCAGGTGGTCTTTGTTTTTTACCCGATTTCCGTTACATATTACCTACCGTCCGGGTTCTCGCAACACCAAGGCAGACTCCCTGTCCAGAATGCATGAACTTCCTGCAGCAGCTCCGCCAGATCAGGATACCGTTCTATCCTCTAACCACTTTTTGGCTGTAACTCATTCGGTTTAGGATTCAGTACGCAAACATTCTAGCAGAACTAGCCCACCTGAGATTCCCGGATTACGTCATGAACGGGGTTTTTATCTTTACAACAACTTTATTTATGTTCCACCTGAGGATCGTTTACAGATTTTACAGTCATTTCATGACACTCCCACTGCTGGTCACGGGGGCATCAAACAAACTCTCGATCTGATCCAGCGCTCCTTCTGGTGGCCCGAGATGAAAAAAGATGTAATATCTTTCGTGAACTCCTGTGGTACCTGTGCCCGCTCCAAAGAGATCCATCAAAAGACAGCTGGTCTCTTACAACCCCTTCCTATTCCTTCGGGACCCTGGACTGATATTACAGCAGATTTTATTACTGATTTACCGTCTTCCAATAATCAGACTACGATCATGGTTGTGGTCGACCGCTTTATGAAGATGGCGCACTTCCTCCCGTTTAACCATCTCCCTTCCGCCACCGAGACAGCCGCACTGTTCATACGTGAAATCTTCTGCCTTCACGGCTTACCCACGAGAATAGTTACGGATCGCGGCTCCCAATTCACCTCCCACTTTTGGAAGGCTTTCTGCTTCCTGCCACGATGCCGGTCTCAAAGAGCGCGCGCGCGCCCCCCCACCTCTCCTTATTCACTCCTGAATGGAGAGGGTGGGGAACACACACCACCGTCAGCACGTACAGTGCTCCGTTATTGTGCTGTTAAGAGCTACATTGTTGTTCTCTCCTGATTCCTGTTCTCCCTTTGGCTATTGATACCGACTACACTGCTATCTCCAACCCTGAACCTTTGGCTATTGTTACCGACTACGTTGCTGTCTCCTATCCTGACCCTCTGGCTATTGTTACCGGCTACGCTGCTAAACATTTGGTTTGATTTGGATTTTGCTGGGTTTTCCTGCATATCGGGTTCCTCACCTTGATCCAATAAGGCAATAAGATTCACGCAATGCTCCTTTTTCAATTTATCAGAAATAATCTGGATTGACGTATCGTGTGTGTGTGGCTGATTAGCTGTCTGTCAGAGACCATATTCTGTATTGCAGACGTTATGAACACGGCATAGCCAGCCCTTCCAGGTTTTCTTGTGACCAGGGATGCATTATGAGTGAAAAGGGGATCATTGGTTTCCAACTTGGTCCACAAGGCACATCAGCAGTCCAGGCTTTATTTATATCCCCAGTAGAACACAGTGGGCGGATTTAAAGATTGCCAGAGATAAATCACATGAAAATGAATAGCAATCTTCCTCTTGATTACATTTTACACAATGAGATAACAAAAACATGTACCACTACTATCTATTTTTTGATCATTCTTAAAAAGGAGCTCCTATGTTTTTAGTTTTTTTTTTATGGTTTTTGTGTAGTCAGTAGAGTATTTAGGGTTGTGTGCTTAGCTAGTTAGTGTGAAGTTTTTCATGTGTGTCTTCCCATTCTAGTTCTTTCCGGGTGCACAGTATACAGCTTCTTTTTAGCCCTTAAACATTGGCTCTCCCAACTAGACAATGGACCATCCTGGGCAGTGACATCTTCAGATGACCTCAGACATCCCTTATGTGAAGCCATGTACTGCTAAAAATAACACCCTGATTTGGGGCCTTTTTGATACACAGCCCCTGTACTTATGCAATGATATTGCTCGCTACGTTGCATGCAACGTCATCACTGAAGAATTCCAAGCTCAGAAGGCAGCCAGGTCATAATAGAAGATGTTAAAGAGTGCCATGGTTGGGTTATAAGATCATAAAAAAATATCAGGGTAGTAGGAGTTCCAATACTGTTGGTGTGCCTTGGGGACTGGATTGATAACCACAAAAAAATATATACTTATCTTTGCATCCCCACAAGCTACTGTTTATAACACAAGTAATGAAAACAACCTGTATTACACTGAGCATAATATTCAAAATGCGGTGATTTTCATTCATCAGTAATTGTTGTCAGCAGTGCTTGTTTTCATTGAGCCTTTAGGAACAGGATTAAAGTATGTATTTCTATCCACTAAATAATGCAGATCTTAATTACAGTCCAAGTATTTATCAGTACAAGCATCGCTAGAGCTGTCTAGCTTATCAAGCTTTCTGCTTTTATCATTACCTATTCCTTTCTTTATTTTATCATTTTCCTTGGGTTTTGCTGTTTGTAGCTGTTGGTGAACACCTTTCATTAGCTATGTCTATGGAGCAAAGCATTATCCATTTAAAAAAACGTCAATACCGTATTTGCTCGATTATAAGACGACCCTGATTATAAGACGACCCCCCAAAATCTGAATATTAATTTAGGAAAAAAAGAAAAAGCCTCAATATAAGACGACCCTAAAGGAAAAAAGTTTTACCAGTAAATGTTAATTCATGTAAACTATTTTTTTTAAATAAAAGCTATGATTGAGAAAAATATTTTTTTTTTTGTTTTTATTTACTTGTATTTTCCAACCTGTCCCCCAGTTACGCACATCTGCCCCCAGGCTTGCCACACCAATATGGCACTGTGGCCCATGATATGCCTTTTAACCCTCTATATGCCACTGTGCCCCATGGTATGCCTTTTGACCCCCTATGTGCCACTCTGCCTCCAGAAATGCCTTATACCCCTATATCCCATTCTGGCATTTAGGGGGTTAAAATGCATATTATGGGGCATATAGGGAGGTATAATAGGGAGTGGCATATAGGGAGGTATAAGGCATTCCAGGAGGCAGAGTGGCATTAAGGGAGTTATAAGGCATTGTATAGAGCACTCTGCCTCCAGAAATGCCTTATACCCCTATATGCCACTCTGGAATTTAGGGGGTTAAAGGCATATTATGGGGCAGAGTGGCATATAGGGAGGTATAAGGCATTTCAGGAGGCAGAGTGCTCTATTAAATGCCCCCTTAATGCCACTCTGCCTCCTGAAATGCCTTATACCCCCTATATGCCACTCTGCCCCATAATATGCCTTTTAACCCCTAAGTGCCAGAGTGGCATATAGGGGTATAAGGCATTCCAGAAATGCCCTATGCCCCCATTTAACACACACACACACACACTTACCGGTGCTTCCAATTTCCTGCTGTATTGCCGGGGCAGCGGGTTGACGTCTCCTTCCGCTGCAGCCGGAAGGAGGTGGAGTTGGCAGCGGGGGTTTGTCTGCATCCATCGCGCATACCTTCCCCGGCTGTCAGAGATCAGAGTTCCCCGCACCGGTGCCGCACCGGTGCGGGGAACTCTGATCTCTGACAGTCGGGGAAGGTATGCGCGACGGACGCAGACAACCCCCGCTGCTAGCCACACCTCCTTCCGGCTGCAGCGGACGTTGTCTACGCGGATCGCGTAGACGTCAACCCGCTGCCCCGGCAATACAGCAGGAAGCACCGGTAAGTGTGTGCGCACCGGGGGGTGTTAAATGGGGTGGGGGACAGGAGGATCCAGGTCCCCTGCAGCGGTGCGGGGGATCTGGATCTTAGTCTCATAATCAGACCTCTATTTGAGGTCTGATTAGAAGACGACCCCGATTAGAAGACGAGGGGTATTTACCAGAGCATTTCCCATCAGGTGGAGCGTAGTGTAGACACCTAACATTTCTAGCCAGAAGTTCCAGGGAGTCAGAAGGGGAAAGGAAAGGGGAGTCACACTTGTATCCAAAACTCAAATTCAACAGTTTATTTCTTCATCCTGACAGTACCCTCAAGGCAAACAAAATATACAAAACCAGTCCTTTACACTTTTCACGCATCATGGCAGTAGACATTACAATGCTTAATCGCCATGAAGCTTGAAATATGTATTTTAAAAATGGGAAGGGCATAGTGGTATACATAATACGGCTGGCTGCTTATGCTGCCCAGCCTCTACTTTTGTTATCAAAGGGTTAACCAACAGTGTTCTTTGTGACATTAGTTTATTAAATGTTATAATATTCTGCCAGCTATTTTTATAGAATTTTAGTTTATTAGAATCGCTTATACTGTGCAAGTGCATTTAATTAGTTGTTGTTTAAGCTTTTGATGGCTGGTCTCGTGACACCAATAAAAATGTATCCTAAAGCTTCGCAGTATGATTGCCATGTGGCAAATTCTATCTACCGTTCTTCGTTTTTTAAATATTGTAATATATGTAATAAAGTGTGTCTTTAGGGAGTCACTTTAGCATACAGGTGGTAGAATTAGTGCATGCAAAGAGTTAAAATACCTCCATTTAAAATACCCTGGGGTGTCTCGTTTTTTAAAACAATTTGTGTGAAAAAAAATTACTACCACAAACTTTGGCAAAATGCTTGTGGTAGAATTTGTGCATGGAAATGGTTAAAATACCAGGATTTGAAATACCTTGGGGTTTCTATTTTTCAAAAATATATGGTTTGCTATGGAATGACCAGATTTGGGAAAAATAAAATGGTTTTGAAATAGCAAAATTCTAGTTGTATTTAACGCCCTATAACTTGCAAAAACCATAATATTGGGTATTTCTAAACTCCGGACAAATAGTAGAATCTACTATTTTTTTCATTAGCTTTTGTAGATAAGTAAAAGATATTTTAAAAAAAAATTGAGAAAAAGTGTGTTTTTCAAATTTTCACCTTATTTATTTGAAAAACCTAAACCCACTCAAATGCATCCCGACTGCAACGTATATCAAGAAGTAGAGAAAACACAACCAAATTCAATTTACTGTAAATCTTTCCTGTGGAGAAAGTATTGAACTCTTTAGGATCTCGTGTTTAAGGAGACATTTTTTTTTTACTTTTTGCGAGTAGAATCGGTCACTTTTGTGAAGCATGTTCAGTAGCACTTGGTGGCCAAACCTGTATAACCTTTTTTCTGTGCTAACGTTAATAACCCCATAGAGATAAAAACCACAAACATGATTTCTCTGTGAGCTGTGAATTGTGTGAGTGCTAGCCTTTGTGAGTTGTGTTCTTGTGAATTGTGGGAGTATCTGGTGCTGTAAACTATGTCTGTGAATGATGTGAGTTGTCAGTTGTCGTTCATGGGATTACATATCTAAGTGCTGTGTTTTTCTTTTTGTGCTGTGTCTGTGAGTGTTGTGAGTTTCAAGGGTGAGGTATTGCCAGTGAGTTATATGTCTGTGGGTATTGTGAGTAGAGGGATTGTGAGGGACATAAGTTATGTTTGTGTGGTCAGGGTGTTAGGAGCGCATGTTTGTAAGCACTGAGTTCTTGTGTGAGTAAATGCCTGTGAGTGCTGTCTGCTGTGTTTTTGTGTCAACATACCCAGGAACTTTAAGCTGATCCAGAGACTAATGCTTTTAATTAGACTTGTGCATTCGTGTTCGGGCGAACATGAAAACTAACACGAAGGGTGCGTTTTGGTTGATAAGCCCAAATACCGACCATACGAACATGGTGGCGGCAAAACGTATACGAAGACGCACAACATGAAGAATCTTCGTCTACTACTCTCCCTGGTCCCAACTAGCCTACCTTATCTACGTAGCATTGCAGGGGTTAACAGAAGTAGAAATCCGTAGGTTCGCCGTCAGGAGTTAAAGGGCCGTGCGAACGACTCTATTGGTCGCCTGCAGGGCTGTCATGACCCGGGCAAGCAGGTTGGGTAGGACCCCAGTTGCAGGGGATACTAGGGGTTCTGTCTGTACTCCTTGATGCATCCTGATGGTTAGGTAGGTACAGACAGGCACACAACAAACAGAAAAGCGGGACTGGAAACAAAGAATAAAGGGGAGCTGTAGCGAGGACAAGGGAGCTGTACTTCATTGGTTGATGGCAGGGAAGGCCCCTGCAGGCAACCAGTGGATTTGCTCGTACGGACATTTAAAATCCCGGCGCCATTCTACAAATGCGGCAAAAACGAAGAAAAATAACGAACACGAAGAATGTGTACGAATATTTGAACACAGAAGCGAGCGAATATTCATGGAATACGAAGATGTTTTCCCCCACGAAGACGAACACGAAGAGTTGGCCGGCACCCAAGTCTACTTTTAATGACACTCCAGCCAACATATGCACTTTTGAACCACTTTTATTTGTGGCAGGGTGCATTTTCCTGCTAAAGAAAGGGAAGGCCATCAGGGAATCTCATGCCAATGAAAGGGTGTACATAGTCTGCAACAATTCTTAGGTAGGTGGTACGTGTCACAGTAACATCCACATGAATGGCAGGACCCAAGGTTTCCCAGCAGAACATTGCGCAAAGTATCACACTGCCTCCGCCGGCTTGCTTTCTTCCCATAGTGCATCCTGGTGCTATGTGTTCTCCAGGTAAGCGATGCACATGAAGTAAAAGAAAACTTGATTCATCAGACCAGGCCACCTTCTTCCATTGCTCCATGGTACAGTTCTTATGCTTACGTGCCCATTGTAGGCGCTTTCGGCAGTAGACAGGGGTCAGCATGGGAACCCTGACTGGTCTGCAGCTACGGAACAAACTGCACTGTGTGTTCTGACACCTTCTATCAGAACCAGCATTACCTTTTTTGGCAATTTGAATTACAGTAGCTTGTCTGTTGGATTTGAACACACGAGCCAGCCTTTGACCCCGTGCATCAATGAGCTTTGGCAGCCCATGACCCTGTCGCAGGTTCACTGCTTTTCCTTTCATGGACCACTTTTGATGGGTACTAACCACTGCACCCCATAAGAGCTGCAGTTTTGGAGATGCTCTGGTCGTCTCGCCATCACAATTGGGCCCTTGTCAAAGTCGCTCAGATCCTTCCACTTGTCCATTTCTGCTACTTCTAACACATCAACTTTGAGGACAAAATGTTCACTTGCTGCCTAATATATCCCACCCACTGACAGGTGCCATGATAACAAGATTATCTGTGTTATGGCTGATCGATGTGATATCAACCATGACAAAGCACTAATTAAAAGTCTTAGATATTACTTAATTTAATGTAGAGTGTGAATGAGTCAGCTCCCAACTGAGAGTTTGTCACTTCACCCTGAGACTTAGATTGGAGCTTAAACCCTGTGACTCAAGGTCAAACCCAGAGAGTTTCCAAGTATGCCTGTCAAGATTTTTTAATGTATTTATGCAATATATTACTAATACTAAATATTTTGTGAACTGGATTATATTAAGAGGTACCAAAAGCATTTAGAAATGTGCAGCCCAAAATAGGTCTCTGTACAGTCAAACCAGCCCAATTGAGTTTGACACCCCTAATATAGGGTGATTTTGAGGCCAAGTCATTTGTAAATAACCTGTGAAATTCCTACAACTTTGTTGGTAAAAGGAAGTTTATCATATAATGCATACACGTTTAGTTTGAAGAAGATAGAAGAAGATGATCCATAAATGAACCTAGGGCGATGTAACCAGGATATGTTGCTGATAACCTCTTAGTTTTCAGCATTGTGACCATAACTGGGGACTTCTGACAGCAGTGGGAGTTCCCGATGACATTGGGGGCGTTCTCACTAACGGCAGCTGGAAATACCCCCGTTTAAAGGGAAAATGGGCGGGGAGTGGGCGAGTCAAGCTCCTGTGACCTGTAGGATTCGGGTCTTGAACCGGAGAAGTGGTGCTTCATCCGTCAATCTCCGGGTCAAACCCGGAGAGTTCCCAGGTATGGTTGTGACAACCAATATAATTAATGGATCTTTCTATGAAAGGCATACTACTGCCTTTTATGAATTGATCTACATGCGTCAGTTCTCCTCTGGAGAAGACATCACCTGTGAATCAGAAGATACCTGGTCTGAAACCTGTATTGTCTGTGACATTGCACAGTAGGAAACTTACAATAATTCCCTAACAGTTTTATTGACTATAAAGGTATTTAACGTGAAAGTATATGCAGACACCAGCTTTGAAACAAATACTTCTAATAAAATGTTGGCAATACTTTTTGTATGAATTTACAAAGATTTGGTAATAAAAAGAGCTACAATATTACCTAATGTTTTTATTAACAATAATAAAAAAATAGGCTTTGGTAAAAAAGTGAAAATGATGGAATATTTGCAGCCATAATATGTTTTTTTTATTTGTCAGTATCTAGTAAATGCTAGAAATCTGTTGAATTGCTTAATACAAATGTATATGTAGAATCAGAGCAGATTCCAATGTAGAAGAATGCTGGAGTGCTTTCTCTCCTGTCACATACTATTGAACCTAATAAATAACACATATTAGTGAAAAAAAGCCATAGGTCAATACAGGTCTGGAGGTTGATTCTCAGACATGCCACATTGCAAAGATTAACTAAGGTTGTGAGTTCAGCTCTCTTTTGTTTATCTGAAGCTAAATTCTATAGAGGAATTGGACAGAATCATCATGACTGTTAATGTGCTCTGCTTCTACTATTTCTTTATGCTCTTCTTCAAATATACAATAACATATGACAGCTGTGTGGTCCCTTTACATTTTTGTGGCGTTTCCTTTGAAAATGTATGAAAGAATTTCACAGAAAATGCATTTGCCCCTTTCCCCACACCCCGGGCAGTTAATGTGCAGGATAGGGCTGCAACATGTAATTGATAGAATCGATAATAATCGATAATGAAAATCGTTCATCAAAAGATTTTTTCCAGCAAATGCTCTGCAAAACACCCCTCGTCTTATAGTGACGTTCGCAGACGTCTCCTGCCAGAGAGGAGGATCCTGCGCAGCGCTGCAGGGGATCTGGATCCTCCTATCTGGCAGCCGGTGGATGTCTGTGCGATGCGTGCAGACAACCTCTGCTACTGCCCTCCACTTCCGCCAGGGCTTCTATGGTGGAGCACCTGCGTGACATGACCTTTCTGGTACTCCATCACAGAGGCTCCAGGGAAGGTGCTGGGCAGCAGCAAAGATTGTCTACGTGCATTTCGCAGACGTTCACCAGCTGCCCCCAATAGACACCAGGGAGTCTGGAGCAGGGGTGACAGAGTGGCATATCAGGGGGTATAAGGCATATCTGGGGGCACAGTGGCATATCAGTGGCATATAGGAGGGTAAAAGGCATACCAAAGGGGCAGAGTGGCATACCAGTGGCATATAGGGGAAAAGGGCATATCAGGGTGGCATATTAGTGGCATATAGGAGGGTATAAAGCATACCAGGGTGCACAATGGCATATAGGGGGTATAAGGCATATCAGAGTGGCATATCTGTGGCATACCAGGGGGCACAGTGGCATGTCTAGGGGCATAAGTCATATCTGGGGGTGGAGTGGCATATAGGGGGTATAAGGCATATCAGGGGGGCACAGTGACAAGCCTGGGGTCAGATGTGCATAACTAGGGGGCAGGTTGGCAAATAAAAAGAAATACAAATAAAAAATGCATTTTTCTCAATTATAGTTTTTATTAATTATGAAAAAATAGTTTACATGTGAATTAATATTTACTAGTAATACTTTTTAAGGTATTAAAGCGTAGTTTGAGAAATATTGTGTTTGGGTTCTTGTACCTTTTTAAAATATAGGTTTTATTATTATGTCAGTAAAATAAGAAGGCGATTAGAGAAATGCCATTGTGATAGAGATAAAAGTGTTGTGTGCACAGAGTACAATGATACATGTTAATGTAAATTTTAAGTTTTTTATTCTGCTGTTTGTTTTAACACCCAGTTTGTTCATTAGATTATATTAAACAAATGAAAAATTTGCATATTAGTTTTTATAGAATTAATTGGCCAACTAATCGATTATGAAAATAATCGTTAGTTTCAGCCCTAGTGTTCTACTGAACAAATCGCCATGGACGTGTTATGCTTACCTCCAGTCAGCTCCAGCGCTTCATGCAGCCAATCTTCAGTGGGAAGAATTGTTGGTCCACAGGAGAAGAATTGAGTGTTTACATGATACTTTTTATTCCGTTTATTTACTGAAGGTGTTTTGTGTCCAAAAACCTGAGACTCTTTCAGGATTTTTACACTATGTTTCCTTAACCATGATTCTCATGTACCCACACAAATTATATATTGTTTTTTCAAGGACAGATAGAACTTTCATTTGGCTATTAGATGCATAGTGAAACACTTAGTATAAATAATACATTAAACAAGGAAAATATTTTAAACAAAATTATTATTCTATGATAATGGTCCCGAAAACATTTCAGTTTACCAAAATACCACAACATTCATAGTTGTGTCTTTAATTTGAAAAACCCAACATGCAAAGGTTTTTTAATGTTTTGTTTTTTTTTGGAAAACAGTAACAGCAGCAGCATTGACATAACTGCATCCACACTAAAGAATAAATGGGAAAGGGCAGCTGCTCTTCATTGGTTGATGCCAGACGAGCCCCCTTGAGGCGACCAATAGAGTTACTCTTACGGACTTTTAAATCCTGATGCCAAAGCCAGATTTTCCGCTTAGTGATTCCCCGCCCTGATGAAGCCAAAGAGGAATTTGTGATACTTTGCCCGCGCCCAAGTCTACCGAAACTCTATGGATTTCATCAATAGGCTCTGGAAAACTTTGTTTAATCTACAAGCAAGGGAATGGCAACTCCTTGTCCAGTTCATGTCTTGATCCCACTACCTCCCAGCCTCTTTCAATTTTTGGGAGCCAGCCTGCCCTACAGATTGATAGCCCTACCTCCTTAACCTAGACCCACATCCCCTACCTCTTAAAAGAAAAAGTTGCTGGGGGGGTATATGGATATTAGGCACAGATATCAGTTAAGTCTTAAGCAAAAGACACTGTCAGCATTATGTTTTCTGTCTGTAGGCATATGAGTTTTAGTGAGTGCTGCTTACTCAGTTTACTCAAAAGGTCATTTTCAGTAGTCCTGATGCGCTCACGTTCTTTAATGACTATAGTGCATGCATGAGGCGGGTCTGTTACTTTTGCAAACCCACACCTTACGGATGGCATTCATGCTGGCCTGATTTATGTTATTACCCAGTGTTATTTATTTTATTCCATCCCCTTGATTGAAGATAAAAACTTTGGCATAGCCAAACAAAGAAACTTGGGGGATTGTTAGACAGAATGTGCAACATAGGGGATAGAAAAACACAAGGAGATGTTTTACCAGTATAGTATTGGTAGTATAGTATAATACACAATATAAAATGTAAGACTGCCAAATCTATTGTACCATTTCAGTTACAAGGGTACATAGTATATGGCATTTCAGAAGGTTACTTAATAAATGAACACCCCCCTTTAGGACTGTTCTTCTATGCTACCAAGCCTGGCCTGGTGTGCCATCAGGCACACCAGGCAAATGGCCAGTGGGCTGGTGGCTGGTAGGGATGCATGCTAGCGGATACTGCAGTCGAGTCCTAAAAATGTAACATGCGGTCATGCAGATCTAGCCATTGTTAACTTTCATTAATACTCTTGACTATCCTATTTCATTATATTTGTAAACAGGCTACATCTTGATATGTGTAACTGTGTACTGTTGTCCCCAAATGGGGATATAAGGGATTATTCTTTTTGTAGTTATGACATAAGAATTAAACATGTTAGCCCCACTATAAAAGCAACATTAAAGGCTTTCTGAGGCATCTGTCTGAGGACCCAAAAAAGCCAGAGCTCCCCTGGCTGTCAGGATGGGGACAGCAGTTTTCAGAGACCTGGTTCATCTGTGCCAGCTCTAAGATTTATAAATCATTCACAGTTCCTATGTAATTCTGTAGAGCCTATGTATGAAAGTATATAAACTGATAAATTGAGGATAGTGGCTCTTTGATGCAGGCTTTGTTACTGGATTGAAAGCTTTCCAATGCAGCCCACAGACTATACTGTATCTCTATATTTTGTTGGTTTTGTATCAGTTCTCCTATCTGATAACAGTTGACTTAATCAGTATTCTTTAGGTGAGAGGACAGTTGAGGCTTATAACCTTCTTTTTTCACAAACACCATCCTGACTGTTCAGTACTGTACGCTGCTTGCCTTTTTCAGGAGCTTTCAAGTTGATTTTGGTCACACTAGAAATTCTTTCTATTGTTCTTTTGCTAAGAGCCGCCGTTGAGCATGACGGTATTGTGTAAAATGTTTTAGTACGTAGCCTAAGATTTGAGATGCTGCTAGTTTTGCCAAGTGTGACACACCAGCTGTTTGTCTTTAGTGGATCCTTCAAAATAATCTAAACATTTATATTATTTTCTAATTTTCACAGTATATATAATTTTAAAATTGCTTTCAAAGTGCAATAACAGTTGGGGCTAAACTCGTTACTTTATGTTCTTAAAGTTGTTCATCGGCGTTAACAAATGTAGACAGCCCTTTCCTAGTAAACGTCACGAGAAGGAAAGCTTTGAGGCTCAGTTAAGTGCCTCAAATTACTCTGCTGTGGCGACCTGTTATTCTACCGTCTAGGTGACTTAGTGACTCATGATCTACAATGTTTATATCCCATCATCTGGGGGTTAATTAGCCTTGCTACTTGGGAGTCAATAGAATAACTTAGAAATGCAATTTCCAATGCACATTAAAGTAATTTACACATTTAAAAAAAATAAAGTACATAACTTGGGGAGACGAGGGACCACAAGGTTCCTGCAAACTATTCTGTCAACTCTCCCTTTTGTGAATAATGCTAAAGTCTTGCAGAAGGTTAGGTGACTGTAAACAGGGAACTACGGTATATTTCGTGTGCTAAAAAAACTTCATACAACCACCAGCAATCATGGATCAAGCTATATAGGAGCAAATGCAAAATAAACACTTGCAGTATATTGTCATCTAAAAAAGAAAACTAGTGGAATAAATATAATTGCTCTAGCCGAGCATGTGACTAGTAATACATCCATTGGAACAGGCAATTATGTGCAATTAAATCGGCTTTGCCTATTTCGATGTCTCCAAGAAAGCAATTTTGACATTAACTAGTTGGACTTTAGTAAATTGTCATATATAAATGCTAGATGAAACGGTTTCTGTAAATGTCAGTGTTGTTAGGTATTCCCTAATGGTTGCGGAAAGGGGAATCATTGTGTAAAATGGCAATCTATCATACAGCTGCGCTTGAACCATAAAGAATTTCTGTGATGCTCCTGTTCCACTGTCATGGAAGACAGAGCAGAGCTGAGTTAATGAGAACTGGTGACTGCAAAGGCTCCAGTAAGAATATCAGGAGCAGGGTCCTATGTAATTGGCGTGGGAGTATAGAATTTTTGTTCTACGTTTAATCTTGCTTTTGGCACCAGGTAACCTCTGAATAGAATTACGTTTCCATTAAATTATCCTCTATTTAAGAAATAGTCACTAAGAAGGCTTGAGAAGAACTCATTAAGCATTTTTATCCTAAATGGTGCTTCAGTGCCACAAAGTTTTTTAATTGAGTAAATTGTATACGAGTGTTTTAATTTGAGTAAATTATGTGAGGTTTTTATTATAACCACCTTATTTGGCTACATTATTAATATAAATTCACTATGTAGGCAATTACAATTATGTGCATAGAAGTGTGTTGTTCAGTGAGGTTGAGTCGCTATTGTTTAGGGCTCCAATATATGATTGTGCCTGAATGCTTGGCTGGGCTAGGCTCAACAGGAGTGGGGAATATGAAGTCGCCTCCTCGCCTTTAAGTTCAGATCCTTCCATGTATTAAGGAGGCATAGGATAAAAACTCTTTTGTATTATGCTGAGCTGGTACCTTGCACTTGGTAACACAGTATGTACTAAATGTCCCATGAAGTACTCTGTATCCCATTGCTAAATGCAGACCAGCTGAGTTTAATACATATCAACCTTAACGAATGGCATCTGTGAAGTAAATGCAAACAACTACACCTAGGACCTTCAGACAAACG
This sequence comes from Spea hammondii, assembly GCA_029215755.1. Lineage (NCBI taxonomy): Eukaryota > Metazoa > Chordata > Amphibia > Anura > Pelobatidae > Spea > Spea hammondii. Next base: position 87,096,645 of record JARDYJ010000003.1, on the reverse strand, counting down.
TATGTGAAACCACACTGACAAATTTATACTGACTACTTGTCACCACGGTAACCACTCATCCTCACCACCATCGGCCACCACATAATGACAACTAATCACTTTCACCCAAACAGATGGAGAATCAATCACACTAACCACTCTTAATGACCCTGATGACAATTGACCACATTGATTCAAACTCACACTGTTCATTCTCAACCAGACTGATGCAAACTTAACACTTTTAATGACCTTGAGTACTCTTACACTAATGTACACACCCCTCACACAAAATAACACACACAGTACTCTCAGCCAAATGACACTCCCTCTAACATGCAACACTCTGAGCCACATGCATTACAACCCTAGAAACACTTATATAGTCCAAGACTTTCATTTTTCCACAGAATCCACATTTTAAAATATTAAATTGTGAAATAAATACGGTAATACACTTTCTGGTGCCTGGATTAGGAGACACTCCTGATGGTACAGTATGTGACCCTGCTAAGTACCTGCCTCCCAAGTTCTGGTATTCGGCACCCCTTTAATAGTGGACTGCACATTGTACAAGCTTGTTACACGCTTAGTTGGTGTTTGTCTCAAAATGGCCAATATTATCAATTTAGGATAGCTATTATGGTCCACAATGTCTTTATTATTTTCATTATTTATTTATTTTCTTACATATTGAATTAAAATCCATATTGGGGTTTATTTTCCATGGACACAATTCATTTTGCTGGATGTAAACAATGCATTTTTTAATTTCCGCTTTAAATAATTCTCAAACATTAGTTACAGCATTAATTTAGGATTTTTTTAATCATTACTTAGTTGCAGCTTTAAATGATAAAAGTAACTGCATTTGCAAATATGTCACAAGCTTTAACTAAATTTAAATATGCTCCTAAATCTATCTCAGGACATTAATATTTAGATTCTCGAATCAATTCATCTTAAGCAGCTTAATGTCATGAAACTTATTGAAAACTTAATCAGTATACATTAAATTAATGTAAGTTATTCATTACCCTTAAATCCACCTAAACGTGATTGCAATTACCCTTGGAATTACTAGGAATTCATTTATATACAATGCTAATCACTCTCTGATTGATATAACTGTTTCAGTTTTTGTACACCAGTAAAATAAAAGTTTAGGGAGATTACTATTGTCATAATAACTGCGTGATACTCTGCCCTGGTTTCCTGGCACCTATATTGTGCATTCAGGTTTTTGGGCTGTTCCTAGTTCAGTCTCTAGTGGCCGTCCTGCCTTTGTTTCTGCTCTCCTCTTATTGTTGTCACCTGGCCTCGTTACCATGGGCGTAGGAACCGGGGGGGATGGGGGGGACAGATCCCCCCAGTAACTCATGCGGGGGGGACCGATAATGAAGAAATCCCTCCCAGGGCTGTAGGAACCCCCCAGCCAGGGCAACCGATCTTACGCGGTCCGCACCTCGAGCCCTGCTACAACAAGAGCCCTGCTACTTACCCGTGGGAGAGTCTTCTGTACTGCACAGAGGAAGCGGAACCCAGCAGAGTTCATGTGACATCACATCCTGCTCCCTCTGTGCAGTACCAGAGAAAGCAGAGGGAGGCTGCGCCCCCTGCTGAAGTCTGTGAGCGGCATCGAGGAGCTGCAGTGCAGGTAAGGGGGTGGGGAGGGTGTTTGAATCAGTATGCGTGATTGAGGGAATGAATCTGTGAATGAATGAGTATATGAATGAATGAGTGTGTGTGTGGTAGCATGGATGTGTAAGTGCTGGAACCTAGGCATGATGGGACTGTGATTGCTGTTAACAATCACACTCCTATCATGCCAAGTCAACCAGTACATGCTGAAACCTAGCTAGCTGCCCCCCTTGTGTATTGATGCTGCCAGCAGTATGGGGTCTGCACATCACTTACAGCCACCCTGTACCAGCATGTACTGGCTGACTTGGTCCTGAATTTGTAGTCACAAAACTTTCTAGGCCCAGAAATCAGTGAGAGGAAAAGTAAAGGTTTTGTATCATTTACTTTATTGTAATCTGCATATTTTATTAAAGGCCATATTTTCTCACAGTGAAAAATGAGTGCAGCCCGTGCACGTATACAATTCTGATGAAGTGGCCCACTGGACACCCCTGGGGCAGACAGTGAGAAGGGGGGGGTAGGGAGAGGGTAGCTAGGGAGAGGGTAGCTGGTGAGAAGGAGGGGTAGGGAGAGTGTAGCTAGTGTGAAGGGGCGGTAGGGAGAGGGTAGCAAGTGAGAAGGGGGCGATAGGGAGAGGGTAGCTAGTGAGAAGGGAGGGTAGGGAGAGGGTAGCTAGTGAGAAGGGGGTAGGGAGAGGGTAGATAGTGTGAGAAGGAAGGGTAGGGAGAGGGTAGATAGTGTGAGAAGGGAGGGTAGGGAGGGTGTAGATAGTAAGAAAGTGTGAGAGGGGGGAGAGGGGGTAGATAGTGTGAGAAGGGGGAGGGGGGTAGATAGTGTGAGAGATGGGGAGAAAGTGGGGATCTGATGGGGGGAAATGCTGTCCCCCACAGATTTTTAGGGGTTCCTACGCCCATGCTCGTTACCTGCAGCCCTGCAGTATAAAGGCCTGTAGCTTCCTGCAAACTGGGCCTTTGCATTGTTTAGCTTTGGCTCCTGTTAGTCTGCTTGCAGCTAAAGTTCTGTGTATTTAGTTCTGATCTCCTGTGTATGACCTTGGCTACCTTCACGATCCAGCTTTGTGTACCAGACCCCGGCATTTCCCCAGGCTCATCTACCTGTCCAGTCCTGTCTGAGGGCTTCCAAGCCATGTACCCTTTCTGTGGCCTTCCAACCATGTTGCAGCCGTGTGCCCTGTCTGTGTCCTTCCACCTGTGTTCCAGTCATGTGCCCTGCCAGTGGGCTTCCAGTTGTGTGCCCTGCCAGTTGGCTTCCAGTTGTGTGCCCTGCCAGTGGGCTTCGGTCTCTGCCTGGTTTTGTCTCAGCATCAGACTTGCCAGTCCCGCTTTTCTGTCTGCTTTTCTGTCTGCCTGTCTACCTTGCACCATGAATCACAGTGTATAAACAGACAACACTATCCCTGCACCAAGGCTCCCCCCTAACCTGCTTACCCAGTATGTGACAAACCGATGGCACAGCACAGTACAACATAAAGTGAAAATGCATCTTGCAAACAAAGTACAGAAACCTAGTTATAAGTAAGGCTTAATAATACTTTTACTTTTTGTATCCTTCGTGACCGTTTTAACATTTCTGCAGTGCTTGTGTTTAGCTGTAATTTTCTTCTTTCTCATTTTGTGTCCCTACACAAATTATGAATTGTTTTTTTCAGGTCAAGAAAGGCTTTCTTTAGATACTTTTATTTTGATCATGGCATATAATGTACTATAAAAAAATAACATATAAGAAAAAAATAAGTACAAGTAGTGTATCGCTATTTCAAAACCATTTTTACCAAATCTTGTAATCCTGTCCCCATGTCCTATTTGGGACATCTTTGAAGCCAGCCAATTCAATTTACCCCCATCAAACCATATATTTTTTTAAACTAGACACCCCAGGGTATTTAAAATGCTAGTAATCAATGCACTAATTTTACCACCAACGTTTGTGGTGGTAATTCGTTTACATTTCCCAGGTTGCTGCTATAATAATATTGACTAATAAGTGCACAAAACAAAGCAAGAATTCAGCGCATACCCAGCGAATAAAAAAAAACCCACCTATTTAAGACAGAAGTATTGGATATTTCGTCACACTATATGGCCATATATTGCTTAGCTCGCCACCATGTTAGTACCCCAAGTTTGGCGATTCCTATCCAATGGTGTACTTTGACGTAGTTTTAACCTTAAGTGGTAATAACAAATTAAAAATGCTATATATGTAGGAAGCAGTTTAATTAATTACATTGGTGTTATTTGAACACTTTTTAATGATGTTTTTTTTAAAACGCCTTACTGAGGAAACATTAGCTACTCCCACTTATATGGAATGCTCCTGCTAACTAAAAAAATTTTTAAGTTGTCATAGTTGCATGATCACAAAATCTTCATTTAGTGCCCCGAAGTTTGGGAAAGGATCCCCAATGACAGCATAGGGCATCATCTCACAATTCTTTTAATAAACTCCACGTCTCTAAATATGGAAAGTAATGTTATATATAACTGCCTTAACCAAACATTTTCAGACTAGATGGCAAATAAGGGCTATTTGGTCCATCTACTCTGAACATCTTTTTTAATCAACTATACACTTCAAACTTTGCTTAGTCCTTGCTCTTGTCTTATTTTCAGGATATGGTTTAACAAAAAAAATGCTATACCAGTGTACTGTTTATATAGAAAAGATGGGGAGGACAAGAGAGGGGGAGGGTGACCCTATAAATGAGTAAGGAGAACAAAGAGTTTGGGTTACATTACAATTCGGTTCACGTACAGTAACTCAAATAGGTGTGATTTGTAGACTACCTGGACAAGTAGAAGAGCTAGATAATCTACTAATTGAAGAAATGGCTAAAAAGACAACGAAGGGGGACGTTATAGGTCCCCTTCAATGTCTTTTTAGCTATTTCCTCAATTAGTATAGGAAAGGTTAAATGATCTTAACATATATATATATATATGTTGTGGAAATCAAACGTTGTGCTGACCACCAGACTTCTTTGAATGTATAAAAGTTTATTCCGGATACAAGCAGCTGCAGGGAGATCTGCACAAAAGCAGGCAAATCTGCCAGCTTTACATTTTCACACACTATATATACATTGATAACAAAAGAAATAAGTAAACTCCTACTAAAGGCTGGCACACTTGTAATATCTCTGGGTTTACCATAAAAGGCAAAAGCCTAACCTACATATCATTAATATGTATGATATGGGTGGGGTTTCAGTTATTTAAAGCAGACATCCTGTGCCCTGAAGTTGACCCTGAGTCTACACTTATGGTCCAGTTTCTCACCAGCTGTGTAATTTGACCTATGCCCCCTACCATATATCATGTTCCTCAACAGAACAATACTACCTCCCAGTGTATCAGACTCTTATCACCAAATTGCAGAAAACAGTTAACCTCTTCCTACCCACACTCTCCACATCCTAAGATTCCACAGTCCCCCCTTTCATGCTTTAAAGATTCCATGAAGCATGACTCTTAGGCATTCACCCATTGCGCTTAATCCATTTGTGGGCAGCCAAATCTTGGTCAGCGTCATAAACAGATATTAGAATCTCCATTAGCACTAGGGGGACATTCATGAAGGTTCTTATCAATTAGAATAGGGTAATGGGCAATAGATGAGGTAGCAGAATTCTAACATTTAAGGAGTAAAATCTTCAACACTGCTATGGAGGCAAATATGGTTGTGAGGAACAAAGCCCTTATAATCAAACCATAGAAAATTTTTGATCCTAACACCGCAAACCAAACTACTTATTCCCCAATCCCCAGAAGAAATTTTCAGGGCATTTCGAGTACTTCTTTCCTAATCTCGCTAACCGCTAGAGTATCTGGAACATAAGTGCAACATTCAGAGCCCACTAGTGAGCATAATAGCTAAAATGAAATGAAGAGCTATACGATTCTGTATGGCACCCAATCGTAGTGCTAGCATGTCTGCTGTAATACTTGTGAGAGCGTTTTCTGTTTAATTGGCCACCATTTCTAACATGATGGTTAAAGCTCTGATTCTTCCCCAATTATCTTAGACCCTAGTGGAAGGAATTCTCAGCTACCCAAAATTTCTGAAAACGTGGGTTCGTCTTTATGGTGCCTTTTAGTTCTATGAACCCCAAATACAACTATTGCTCTTTCTTTAGTATGTCTTATTGTAGGAAATATGTAGGCCACATAACATGATCCTTGACAATTCTCAGGTAACCTAGTAAATGCATAATTTCCACACACCTAATAAAACCCATTTAATGTCACATAAATATGTGCTTTACCCAACATCTTCTTCCCATGCAATATTAACAAGATGTACAATGACACCTGATTCCTGCACTTACTTGTGACATTTACTAGTTCCTACAAAAATACCTCCCTCAATATTTGTACGTTCTAAACACAAATCCCCAATGGTCTTAACTACTGTTATTCTTCCTCATTTCTCTTTGAAGAGTTAGAAGACTGACCATACTAAATTTATGACATCAGAAAGGGAGGATAAAGAGTTTTAGGGAGACCTGGGAGTAAAACTTGAGTCTTATTTCTAAATCCTACCATTTCATCCATACAATACAATGCAATATAATGGGTCGGGTATAAAAAGGAACAACCCTGTCTGAACTATGAGGCATATGAATATAATCATAACACAGAGAATCTTGTACATTCTCAACATAACTATTGGCAAGAGAAATATAAGAGTTCCGTTCACAACACTGAAATAGAATAACAAAGGATAGAAAAACAAACATTTGTAAAATTAGACTTTTTTTTTTTTTTTTTAAACTTCCTGCTTTCTCTGTGTTAAAATACATGTTAATTATGCAATCTACTTAACCCCTTCGTGACAAAGGCTGATTTTACTTTTTGTACTCTTCGTGACAATGGCCTTTTTAACATTTCTGCGCTGCTTGTGTTTAGCTGTAATTTTCTTCTTTCCCGTTTACTGAACCCACACACATTAGATATTGTTTTTTTCAGGACAAGAAGGGCTTTCTTTAGATGACATTGTTTTGATTGTATCATATTATTTACTACTAAAAAAAGTATAAAATATGGTGAAAAATTTAGAAAAAAATGACTGTTTCTAACTTTTAGTTGAAAAATCTTTTACTCATCTATAAAAGGTAATGAAAAAACCTGCTAAATGGATTCTACTATTTGTCCTGAGTTTAGAAATACCCAATGTTTTTATGTTTTTTTGCTTTTTTCTACCCATTATGGGGCAATAAGTACAGGTAGCGTTTTGCTATTTCAAAGCCATTTTTTCCAAATCTGGTAATTCTTCCCCCCATGTGCCATTTCGGGTATCTTTGAACCCGGCCAATGCAATTTACCCCATCAAATCATATATTTTTGAAAACTAGACAGCCCAGGGTATTCCAAATGCTAGTATTTTAACTATTTCCATGCACCATATCTACCACCAGTTTTTGTCAAACTTTGTGGTAGTCATTTTTTTGCATTTGTTTTGTCACACACATTTTACTTCAGGTATGAATTAAAAGGTTCTCGTTTATGTCACTATCACAAAACACCCCAATATGTGTTCAGCAACATCTCCTGAGTACAGCGATACCTCACATGAATGATTTTGCCTGGCTGTTTGGGGGCAAAAGGGCCACATTTGGGGCATGCGCATTTTTCAATGTTGAACTTTGGCATTTGGGGATCCACTGCCTATGCCCTATTTGGTACATCTTTGAGTCGGGCCATTTCAGTGTGCCCAATAAACCCATATATTTTTGAAAACTAGACACCCCAGGGTATTTCAAATGCTAGTATTTTAACTCTTTCCATGCACCATATCTACCACCAGTTTTTGTCAAACTTTGTGGTAGTCATTTTTTTGCATTTGTTTTGTCACACACATTTTACTTCAGGTATGAATTAAAAGGTTCTCGTTTATGTCACTATCACAAAACACCCAAATATGTGTTCAGCAACATCTCCTGAGTACAGCGATACCTCACATGAATGATTTTGCCTGGCTGTTTGGGGGCAAAAGGGCCACATTTGGGGCATGCGCATTTTTCAATGTTGAACTTTGGCATTTGGGGATCCACTGCCTATGCCCTATTTGGTACATCTTTGAGTCGGGCCATTTCAGTGTGCCCAATAAACCCATATATTTTTCAAAACTAGACACCACAGGGTATTTTAAATGCTGGTATTTTAACTCTTTGCATGCACACATTTTACCACCAGCATGTTTTCAAAGTTTGCAGTAGTATTTTTGTGTGTGTATTTTTCCCACACACACCTACTTTATGTATGAATTTACAGCTCCTGGTATATGCCGCTGTCACACGACACCCCATAATGTGTTCAGCAACATCTCCTGAGTGCAGTGATATCCCACATGCATGGATGTGTCATTTTTGTGGGAACTAAAAGGCCACATTTGGTACGTGTGCATTTTTCTAATTGGAAATTAGGTGTGTGGCCATCCTTCCCCCGGTGTTAATTGGGACGTTGTTGAACCTGGCCAATTCAATTTACCCCATCAAATCATACCTTTTTTAAAAGTAGACACCCCACGGGCATTTAATATGCCAGTATTTTAACTCTTTCCATGCGAGAATTGTTTTAAGCTAATATGCTAATTTTAGGACTTGCTCACAAAAATATATTTTTTATATATATATATATATTTTTTTTGTCTTTTTTTTAAAAAAAATTTTAACATTTTTTTTCAACTTTGAGGTTCCCCTGATAGTGACATCAGTGGGAAATGATTTTTACATTTTACTAGTTTATTACTATTTTTTTTCTAATTATTATAAATTTTATTTTATTTTTTAATTTATTTTTACTAATCACACTGTGATTAGAAAGCTGGGTTCCATTGACTTGCATGGTGAATGCAGTACCTGTATTCAACCTGCAAGTGGAGCCAAAGTTCTCTAGATGGTCTGGACCATCTAGCGAACTTTTAAAATTTGTTGGTTCCTGTTACAGGGCAGCGGCCATCTTGCTTGATGGTGAAGATCATCGGCAGCTGCGGCTGTGACCGCTCTCCGGAGCGGTCACAGCCCATCGAAAGGTAAGTGTTTGGTGTCGCTGGATGCCTCCTGATCGAGGCATTCCAGCGACACCATTTAAGTTTAGGAGGCGATCGTCGATCGCCTCCTAAACGCTTTTAAAACGGGCGTCCGCCGCCATACAAAGTATGGCGGATGTTGACGCCCCGTGGAGGGGCCAGAGATGGCCCCTTCGTTCCGATCGCGGCGTTGCTGAATGCCTCGAGGTCGAGGCATTCAGCAAGGTTTTTTGGGTGCAGAAAGCGAAAACAGATCGCTTTCTGCACCCGTTTAAAGACGTGCCGGTCCTGGCACGTCAATTGTCGTAAAGCACATGCTTTTCCGTGTCGTGCCAGGACCGGCAATTGTCGTTAAGGGGTTAAGCAACATAAAATAAAACAAAACAAGTATCTGAAATATAAAATTACTAGGAGAATTTCAGTCTTTTAAATCTTTTGGGGGAGGAGCAAGCTTGCAATGGGCGATATGGATCCAAGAAACAAACAAATCTGTGTTGTACATAATACTTGATAAGCTCCTTTCCAGTGCGGTTCCTTTGGAAACTGTTAATAAGAACCAAGTCTCTAGATTGGATATGGTGCACATTTTTCTTCATATATTGTTGGCTGTACAGCTTTGACCTGTAGATGTCGAGACTCCAATGCTTAAATTAGTGGCATATCCACATTTATAAATTGTCCTCTTGTATGATTTTGATAGCAAATAAGAAAAACCTCCTTACATTACATCTAAATACACATTGCATTGACATACTTATTACATAGACTGAAAGTACAAATATACTTAGAGAATACAAGCACAAGATTTTTGTAATTATTTTCATTTAAGTGTGAAAAAGAAATTAGTTAGAAATTTTAATTCCATGGGATAGAATCTGGAAAGATGTGAACCTGTGTCTGTGGATTTAGAAGCCACAAAGATTTCCTTATAAATTCATAACCTAAATGAATCCCCTAGGTACTAGTCAAGTCATGACTTTATGTGAACATTCTTGTTACAAAGTAACCAATCACCAGGCGTTCAACTTTCTTTCTGATCTGAGTTCTGGTGGCTTGAGAACCCTGTTGAGATATAACTCAAATCATAATGGTTAGTTTATCAATATTCTAATACAATCTGACATTGCACGTACATAAATATACTTGACATATGGATGTCGTTGTGTCCTAAACTGATATTTCCTAATGAACACAATTATAATCTCACATAAATTTAATACTAAAAATATTCCTGATAGAAATACAGTTAGGGAACTATTTCAATGAAGGGATATGGGTGTATTATATTATATATTTTCCAAGTCCAATCTGCTTAATCCATTTTACACGCATTATAACAATATCCATGTTCCTATCCCACATTCATTCACACTTCATTCGTATCACACACACACTGGTAAAGCAGATTGGAGTAGAAACAACTTTTACGATAGCAGTTATCTTATGCGCATTGTATTCACTAGTGTTAGTACTACCATACAACTTTGCTTACTGCAAACTCTTAAGTCGAATTATTATTATTTTATTTTTTTTATAGTTTACCTCACAGTTTTCCCAGCTGGCCAGGCTGAGGCAAATGTCAGGCATGCTGTACATACTTAAAAACATTACTCCAGGGAATTTTCAAAACGTAATCCCCAAAATACAAAAAGAAAAACTAATATCAAGTTAGAATTATATTATTTTGCCTATTTTGTTTAAATATGCATTTCCTGTACATCACTTTAATAATAATCAAATAATTAGGCTCTTATTTGCTAGTATAATTGTGCATGGGCGTTATGGTGGAGCAAAGCTACAGTCTCTTTCAATGTTCCTTTATGCACAGAATAGGCAAGTTTGACACTTACATAAACCACATTTACAATAACTACAAATTTCTTATCCACTTCCTAGAATGTTCAAATTAATATCTGACAATTCTAGAACAATCAAACAATTCTATTTCTTTACCCAATGATAACATCATACCAGTTACAAATCATTCATAGAACCACCACCAATAGCAGCCCATCCCATTACATCCTTTTACTTTCATAACAGTACAACTCACAAACACTCGTAATAGTTTTGTGCACATCTTAGAAAGGAAAATATATACATACATACACTCTTTACTTCTATTGCATTCTTATTCACACACATACAAGGGTGACGTCATTTCTTCAGTTTTCTGCGCCTTTATTCTTAGAGAGGCATGCCAGTAATTCTAAACATTTTTATTTAATAATTTTTCTTAGACTTTTGCATTATGTGCCAATTTCATATTACATTTAATCAAAGGTACCTTCTCAGGGAATTGCCCAATTTTCTCCAATAAATAATTTTATATACCTCACGTGAATTCCTGGTAATTAAATACCAAACCGGGGTTCCCTTTTCTTGGGACCACCACTTCCTTGGAACTAATTTTGCACAATCATACACCAAGAACTTATTTTCCCTGGACCAGATACAATTAGACACAATTATCTACTTGCGCTTGCTCTGAGTCCACTACATCAACGTCACCACGGCCAGTCTCCTCCCTTAAAGGTATTTATATTAATACCCGGGACCTTCTATCAATTATAACCTGACCGTCCTTCAACCGTCCTCAGGGGTCTCATGTGTACCACTTCATTCAGCCCTCAATTTAACACGCAACTGGGTTTTCCTCAGACCACCCTTGCAATCAAGATACCCTGGTCAACACCCGAAAGGCTAGCAGGGGTCTTGGGGCGGCTGCAGTCTGATTATTACCCAGTCCCGACCCACCTGGGTCTCAGTCACACAGCACTCACAATATTAACCTTAATATTAACGTTTATACATTCAAAGTAAAAAGATCCCGTCACCAGGAATATCTTACCTTCCACGGGAACAATACCACTCACAGGAGACACAAACAATAGACATTTCAAAAGGTGTCTTACCTCTTAATAGCGCGCTGAGTTTGTGTGTCCTGGAGAGAGTCCCAAGGAAAGATTCGATCAGGTTTCCTGGATGTTGGGATCCTGCCGACTACGCCAAAAACTGTTGTGGAAATCAAACGTTGTGCTGACCACCAGACTTCTTTGAATGTATAAAAGTTTATTCCGGATACAAGCAGCTGCAGGGAGATCTGCACAAAAGCAGGCAAATCTGCCAGCTTTACATTTTCACACACTATATATACATTGATAACAAAAGAAATAAGTAAACTCCTACTAAAGGCTGGCACACTTGTAATATCTCTGGGTTTACCATAAAAGGCAAAAGCCTAACCTACATATCATTAATATGTATGATATGGGTGGGGTTTCAGTTATTTAAAGCAGACATCCTGTGCCCTGAAGTTGACCCTGAGTCTACACTTATGGTCCAGTTTCTCACCAGCTGTGTAATTTGACCTATGCCCTCTACCATATATCATGTTCCTCAACAGAACAATACTACCTCCCAGTGTATCAGACTCTTATCACCAAATTGCAGAAAACAGTTAACCTCTTCCTACCCACACTCTCCACATCCTAAGATTCCACATATACATATATATATATATATATATATAGCCTGGAAGAAAGACGTGACAGTGGGGATATGATAGAAACATTTAAATACTTAAAGGGAATCAACATAATAAAGGAAGATCATTTATTTAAAAGAAGAAATACAAAGACTTGAGGACATAGTTGACAAATGTTTAAAAGTAATATCAGGAAATATTACTTTACTGAAAGGGCAGTGGATAGCCTTACAGTAGAACTGGTAGAGGTTAATACAGTGAATGAGTTTAAGCAAACATGGGATAGGCATAAGGCTAAACTAGATATAAGGCCATAGATTGGACAGACTAGATGGGCCGATGGGTTATTTTCTGCCATTACTTTCACTCACTGAACATATTTTGCTAGTGCTGAATGGCTAATCCATGTACACGCTACTCTCATTTTAATACATAATTTCATACATAACATCTAAACCTCTGACCCAGTGAACATTAACACAGAAACATAGAATTTGAAGGCAGATAAGAACCATTCGGCCGATCTAGTCTGCCCATTTTTCCTGATGTAGAAACTCAAACCCCAATCAGTCCTTTATCTGGTCCAATAGTCAGCCTAGCTTTCTGTATATCCCATGCATGTTTAAATTCCCTAACTTTATGAGCCTCCAACATTTTTGCTGGGAGACTGTTCCATTAATCTCCCTCTGGAGATAGGGTCTCCACAACTGTACACAATACTCTAGGTGAGGCCTGACCAGAGATCTGTAAGTGGCAGAACCACCTGCCTTTTCCTGCTACTAATGCCTCTTGATATACAACTCAGCACCCTGCTTTATTGCACTTTGTCATCAGAAATATTTACTTCTAAGTAGGGCTGCAACTAACGATTATTTTCATAATCGATTAGTTGGCCGATTATTTTTTCGATTAATCGATTAATCGGGTAAAAAAAACAATATGCAAATTTTTCGTTTATTTTAAATAAAAACGTATAATTTACAATGGCATTTCACGATTCGCCTTCTTATTTTACTGACATAATTAAAGCTATATTTTAACAAGAACTCAAAAAATACCAAAAAAAGCTTTACTAGTAAATATTCATGTAAAGTATTTTTGCCCAGTTATGCACATCTCACCCCCAGCTTGCCTCTCTGTCCCAGAAATGCATATCAGGAGGGGTATAAGGCATATCAGGGGACAGAGTGGCATATAGGAGGTATAAGGGGATACCTCCTATATGCCACTCTGTCCCCTGATATGCATTATACCCCTCCTGATATGCCTTATAGCCCCCTATATGCCACTTTGTCCCCTAATATGCCACTGTGCCCCCTGATATGCCTTATAGCCCCATATATGCCACAGTGCCCCGATATGCCACTGTGCCCTCCTGATATGCCTTATAGCCCCCTATATGCCACCATGCCCCGATATGCCTTTTACCCCTATATGCCACTGAGATGCCACTGTGCCCCCTGATATGCCTTATAGCGCCTTTATGCCACTGTCCCCCCTGATACACCTTATAGCCCCTTTATGCCACTGTCCCCCCTGATACACCTTATAGCCCTTTTATGCCACTGTCCCCCCTGATATGCCTTATAGCCCCTTTATGCCACTGTCCCCCCTGATATGCCTTATAGCCCCTTTATGCCACTGTGCCCCCTGATATGTCTTATGCCCCCCCGATATAAGAAAAACTGACATCACTAAAATTGTTTTTTTATATTTATATTTATTAAATAGACAAAAAAAATACACAATACAATATAAATATATATAAATATATGGACAATAAATCAAATATTATAGACATAAAAAAACCCCACAAATGCACATAATTAATAGATCCCGCAAAAATTCTACCTGCCCCACCAGGGGTTAATATATCAACAGAAGAAACACAGGGCAAATGAGCATAAAAATAAAGATAATACTTACCCAGTGCTGCTTACTTGTCCTGTTTTTCTTCTGTTGATATATTAACCCCTGGTGGGGCAGGTGGAAGTGGCAGTGAGATGAAGTAGCGAGGTTGCGCACATCGCGCACTAAAATCCAAATCCCCAGCAGGCGCTGCAGCGGGACCTGGATCCTCTCCGGCAGCCGGTAGGGGTCTGTGTGATGCGCGAAGACAGCCACTTCTCCCCTCCGCTTCCGTTGGGGCTTCCATGATGGTTCAGTAATAGAAGCCCCGGCGGAAGTGGAGGGGAGAAGCGGAAGGGGAGAAGCGGAGGATGTCTGTGTGTTTTGCACAGACCCTCACCGGGTGGCAGAGAGGATCCAGGTCTCCTGCAGCTTTGCGGGGGGGTCTGGATTCTACAGTTATAATCCGATCTCTATTTGAGATCGGATTATAGAAGGACGGGAGTTTTTCAGAGCGTTTGCTCTGAAAAACACAATTTTATAAATCGATAAAAATCGATTCAACTAATCGATTATGAAAATCGCTGACAACGATTTTCATAATCGATTATTATCGATTTTATCGATTCGTTGTTGCAGCCCTACTTCTAAGACACTCTGTTCCGCTGTCCCTTACAGAACAGTATCCATAATGCTATGTTTTGTCTCTGTATTTTTATGTCCCAAGTGTATCATTTTACATTTATCAACATTAAACTGCAGCTGTAACACTCAACCATTCTTCTAATTTACTTTAATTGGAGCTGGGAACGGTACCTGCTAAGAATTTGCTCCGAGCTTACTTTTTCATTTATGGATTAGCTTTCACAAGTATTTTTTAGTGCAAAGTAATGAAAAATGAGAAGGATTTGGAGAAACACAGGGAAAATAAAGTGCGGCTGAATTCAGCTATAAAGGTTTTCATTTCCTAGAGAGTACAGATGTTTTACTGAGTGACTGTGCATACTGCAATAGACTTTTGTACAAAACACAATGCTATTTGTCCATTGTAGGGGCCAGGAATATACTCTATACTCTATAAGAGAAATAATCTAATAAAATATTCAATTCAAATACTAGTGTAAAGAAGCAAAGCCATGCTTTTTGTGTCCATACCCCATTATTTCTTTTATTTTGGGGATTTTTTACATTTTTATTATATTTCCCCATTTGTATCCATTCCCCATCTTAGGATCCCTGAGCATCTGAAGGAAGATTATAACCACCTGCTCTCCCTCCAGCTCGTTCTGCGAATGTCTGCATCGTACATCAGGCCCAGACATAATGGGGACTACACAGGTACTGTTTTAATATGTCCATATGCCAGCTTTGCTTTCCATGTAGCTACAGTCGATTAACTTAATGATGATTTCTGTGTGGGGGGAAAAAATGTAGTTTACTAATCTATTGCAACTTTGAAAATGTTTTGAATTCTAAAAAAGCCTTACTACTCTATACAGAACAGAGATTTGCTTGGCATTTTTACAATGATTATGCTTGTGTATAATTTATACACTTCCTTCTCTAAATATACATATTTGTGCTATTACGTTTAATTATAAATCAGTTTACAACTAGAAATATTGAAAGCTCTGGAAATGTATTTGGGCATTCTTTTGGGATGTCTGAGACAAAAAGGCCCTGTTTTGCCGAAACATTGCTTTTTTTGTTTTGCTTTCTCTGAATAAAGTAACCCAAAGATTGGAAGCTGTTTGGAGTGCTGGGATTCTTTTCTGTGTTTTTATACTTCAAGAGGGTTTATGCTGTCCCTTTTTTGCTGCTAGCACCCAGCTTCCTGGGAGTTGAGTGCTGAACCATTTTTTTTCTTTTTTAATGAGACAAAAATTAGGACTTGAGGGCATCACTTGACTGTGCTGGATGTCCTAAGTGTTAAGCATATAAAGATATTTTTACCACAAGTCACACAGTTTTATTACCAAGAGTGTGAACAGTGATTTTTCATAGTCCACCCTCCTGGATGCTTGGATGGAACTTGGAGTTGGGGGATAGGAGGTAGGGTATTTATTATTATCTTTTTAATTGCTATATTTTTATTTAAACACTACGTCCCCCCAACTGAATGAGCGGTGTGGTGGTTATACATGGCTCCTATGCTTCCAAGGGTATTTTTAAATTTCTTAATTTATCCTACTGAGTATGGAACGTGTATAGATGAGCTCATCAGCCACACTTGGATAAAAGGGAGAACCCTGGGGAACCACAGCTATTTGTTGTTGAAATACAAACATGTGGAAATTTATGTTAGAACACCCTACCAACATTTGCCCTTTTTTGTCAAGAATGATACGTAATGTAATTTGATAACTGCTAAATCCCAAAACTTGGCAAAAAGAGGCTCAGTGTTAAACAGCAATTGAGGTGTTCTGCTTGTTCTCAAGCTAGCAGAATGGATCTGGGTTTGTATCATTGTCAGTTTGCAGAAGAATGCTATGCTCTTCTTGGTGATTTAAGTTTATTTTTGTTTAAAAAAAAAACAAAAAACCCTGCAAAAAAAATATAAATAAGCTTCATCCATTGTGTCATTTGAACTTGCAATGAAGCATGGCACAAAACAATATTGCACTCCTGGCTCACCATGATTTCTGTGCTTTTAATGTTAAACAATGCCCACCATATTGTGATAGAAATACTTAACTATGTCGTCAGAAAGGCTAGAAGAAAATTGCTCTAACCCAATATACTAAGCTGCATAGCGCCTGTGCAGAATAAAGACTACATAGCTTTTCCTATCCAGGACAACTGGATAGATAAGTAGATAATGTAAAACTCACCATATTACCCCGCCACTAAATATATCACAATGTTGCTATTTAATACTCTGATCCATTTGTATTCATTATTACTATGGATAATAACATAGTGGCAATGCTATTTGGGAATGTATTAAATAACCTCCCTTCTGATTTGTAAATATGACAAAAAAAATTACAAAACCAATAAAATACATATATGGAGTGATGGGGTGTGTGGATGTCTGTAAAGTGAATTTGCAGTTCCCCTAAACACTGTAACTGAGCTGTGCTGTGCTGAGCTAAAAAAATATCAGGCACAGATAAATACAAATAAAGCAATTTATTATTTCAACACTATATACAAAATAATATTGTATCAAAGGCAGTTCTGTGTCTAGTCTCTAGAGAGCTTCAGCTGAACATCTTGGCTGTCCAGTCATTGCTGATATTAATTATTAAAGTCAACGGGGCTTATTTCAGCCTGTGATAAGTTTATGATAAAGTGGGCTTCTTGTGAAACTAGTGCACTGGGAGAACCAGTATTTTGCTATCTAAATTCATGATTATTTTATTATTCAATAGTATATTCCTTTAGTTTGAGAGCTTTCTCCTGTTTGGCATACCTTTAACAATTGTTTTCATGCCTGAATGTTCCAGAGCCTCTACAGAATTGCCAAAGACTAAAATTTTAAGGCATACTATTGATTGGCTTTTAGCTGTGTTACTTAAGTGGATTCGATAACCCTTGACTTAAACATTGATTCTTATATGAATCAATTTGCTTTAGTACACAAGCTAAACTCCACCATAACAGCAAAGTTTATACTCAAAAAACAGCTAGTAACAGTATCTATCTCCGCTGCTTTACCATAAGTCAGATGTACTCAAGATTTAATTTATTTTGGGAGTTATGACTCCATTAAGGGATTTACCACTTTAACAATTATTCTCAATATTGATTCTCAATAAAGTTTTTAAGTGCGTTATGACACCATGCCTTTTTTATTTCATACCTCAATGCTTTTGGCACCCCTAACGTATGTTTCTTAATTTCATTGTATTGATTACTATAAGACTATAAATCAACGTGAGATTTGTCTTTGTTTAATTTCTCAGTTTTATTTAGGAAATTAAATCCACTGAGCCACCAATGCCTACTAAATTTATATTTTTGCTGAACTAATTAAAATTATAGAAGCAGCTTTTTTGTGCACTAAAGAACGAGAAAACCCAGTCCGTAAATTAGTTGATAAGTTACAATTTTGTCCTGTTCACATTTAATCTGGGATTGCTTTAGTATTTCATGTGACACAATTAAAGGAAACTCATAGGGTGCTAGTGTTGCCATGGCAACAACAAAAAAGTCTTCTTAAAAGTTTTATGTAACTAAACCTTCTAAATAAAAAATAAAATCACAGATCTACAAAGGTAGCTATGCTATGAATGCTACAGTGCCCCTATTTTTTTTCGACTTGGTGTAGTAAAAACATAGCAGCGTAGCTTTTAAAAAATATCATGATAAACTAGATACAACATATTTAACACTTTTTTGCAGTAAGACAGAAATAGAGCACTTTGCAGCATTTTGTCCTTTCCAGCACAGCCTGACGGAAGTTCAAGGACAACGTGCAGTCTTTGCATTATTGCTCCGTTTACTTGCTTCTTTAATCTGAAAGCTTTACTGGATAACAGACTTCAGTGAACTCTTAGGCTGTAATTAAGAGGTGCTCTATCACATGCTTTCCAATCCACTTCATACATTATTCTAATATGGTGTTATTATGATTTCCTATTTTCTGTTAGAAACAAGCAATTTACCTTGGTTCAGGGTGCAGTCTGTGTCTGCAATTTTACTCAATGTGACCACCTCCTTGCCATTGGAATTCTAGCCTGTAAGGGATAAAATGCCAGAGCATGGAAAAGGGAGAGACTTAAAGCTGGCATTAACACTTTTTGGGAAACACTATCAGATGCTGGGGGTGAGGGGACTTTTTTCTGACATCTTCTGCTGTACCGTAAAAATTTGGTGTCCAAATCCAGTGTTGGAGGGCAACAAAAATGTCCGCAACATTATGAGTTAAGAACAAAAGTTTCAGGTGTTTGTATTAATTTTAGTTGAAACATTACCGTATCTGCTCGATTATAAGACGACCCTGATTATAAAAAGACCACCCAAAAGCTGAATATTACCGTATTTGCTCGATTAGAAGACGACCCTGATTATAAGACGACCACCCAAAATCTGAATATTAATTTATGAAAAAAAGAAAAAGCCTGAATATAAGACGACCCTATAGGAAAAAAGTTTTACCAGTAAATGTTAATTCATGTAAACTATGTGAACAATTTTTTTTTTTATAAAAACTATGATTGAGAAAAATATTTAGTTTTTATTTCCTTTTTTTGTCAACCTGCCCCCCCAGTTATGCACATCTGCCCCCTGGCTTGCCACTCTGCCCCAGAAATGCCTTATACCCCCTATATGTCACTGTGCCCCATGATATGCCTTTTGACCCCCTATGTGCCATTCTGCCTCCAGAATTGCCTTATACCCCTATATGCCACTCTGGCATTTAGGGGGTTAAAAGGCATATTATGGGGCAGAGTGGCATATAGGGAGGTATAAGGCATTTCAGGAGGCAGAGTGGTGTATAGAGGGTTAAAAGGCATTTCTGGAGGCAGAGTGGCATTAAGGGGGTTAAAAAGCATTTCACAGAGCACTCTGACTCCGGAAATGCCTTATGCCCCCCCATTTAACACCCCCCCCTCCAAACGTACCGGAGCTTCTGAGTCCCCGGTGCTCAGTCCGGGCAGCGTGTAGAGCTCTATGCGATTCACGTAGACAACTTCCGCTGCAGCCAGGGAAGGTCTGCGCGATGGACACAGACAACCCCTGCGGCTAACCGCACCTCCTCCCGGCTGCAGCGGAAGAGATCTACACGCTGCCCGGACTAAGCACCGGGGGAATCAGAAGTACCAGTAAGTGGCGGGGGAGGAGACAGGAGGATCCAGGTCCCCTGCATCGCTGGGGGGATCTGGATCTTAGTCTCATAGTGAGACCTAGTTGAGGTCTGATTATAAGACGACCCTGATTATAAGACGAGGGGTATTTTTCAGAGCATTTGCTCTGGAAAAAACCTTTTCTTATAATCGAGCAAATACGGTAATTAAAATTTTCATTTGTTATGGCCATCCACAGACACTGTAGTAGATTAGAGGAATAGCAGGGTTCCAACTAACTAACAATAAGCAGCAGTGTCATAATGAAGCAGTTTTTTGTGCTGGTGGTTGTAAGTCAACTTCACAGAAATAGCCCTCAATAGCAAGAATGTAAATTGGAAAGACATTTAGAAATATAATCCCCTTGCTTATCTGCCCTTAATGTTGCCACATTTGGTTAACTAAAAGATTGACATCACAGAGGTGATATCATATGTGTTCTGTCAAAAATGCAAAATATTTATAAAATTACCTTTAACTATGGCTATAATAGGTACAAATATGTTAAAAATTGATATGAATTACCTGAGCTTCAAATGCAAAATCTTTCAAATTACCCTGCAATTAATTATTTTCCATAATTATCTGAAATCAATTTAATTTGAATTATCCTGGGTATGTTTAAAGAGCAAATTTAAAAATATAGATTAAATAAACTAAAATGATAAAGCTGCATAAAATCAGTCTCGTGCAGAGTTTGGGTTGCTGTGCATTTATTAAATCTTTTAAATCTCAACCACACATGCCTGACACACACACTACCAAGTAAACCTGCTATGGTTCTATACACAAACACCCACATACTTACTCTAACAGCATTAACGCAGACATACATACACACACACACACACGCTCCTCCTCTCCCATGGCCCACTATCCCTTGGCTTACACCTCACACTCTCCATACATTGACACACACCACATTAACACCAAATACTAACACACACACTTATGCTAACACCACAAACTAACATACTCTCTGAAATCATACGCTGACTCTAAAAACATACGCACATGCTAAAACCATACGCTCACACAAGCGGGCTAACACCATAAGCTGACATCAATGCCAACGCCATACACTAACATACATACTCTACTAGCATATGTTCACAGACACAAACTCTAAAACCATATACATACATATACACAAACACATTCTTTGTCTTTCTTGAGAAAAGGGTACTAAACCCTTATTCACCTCCTACCCTTACTCACTGTCTTGGACACACAAGCACTCCAAAAAGCAAGCAGCTGTTTGAGGTGTGCTTTTCATTCAGGTTTACATAGCTTCACTTTAGTTTCTTTTCCTCTAATTACGCCCTAGCACAAGATATGTTAAGCAGAATGTTCAGCATATAAAGCATCCCATATGGGAGGAAGGGATATAAGCAGAGTGTTAATATAAACTTTTAAAATTCCTCCTTGAGACAGAAATATCCTGCTTCATTGAACTCTAATCTAAATCTACATGCCACATTCATTTTGATTTATTAAAATGTCCCCAAAAAGGTTTTACTCTGAATATATATATATATATATATATATATATATATTTATTCTTCATAAAATGAGTTAGGTCTACTTCCTCCATAATCTCCAATCTCATTACCTGGCATCCTCGCAATGTTGCAGCCAAAATCATATCCAGCAGAACACTTAGGACAGACATTTTACTAAGCAGATTTATATTGTTTCTCTAATTTGCCCGATTTCTGACCTAGGCTTTCCCATTGTTAATTAAATATTTACATAATGGCTTAAAGTCTACATGAACGACTATTATGACTACACATGCTGTTTTCTACCGTTGCATGGTCAAGCTAACTTCTCGGCATTGCTTCTGTACTTCCTTTCCTCTCATGTCCCCTCTCTCATACTTGACGCCCTAATGAGCTCTTCCACCTTTAAATTCCTCTCTACTACCTCCTATTTCGTCTCACATAGCATACTTACTCCCCTACTTAGAATGATGGTCTCACATAGCATACTTACTCCCCTACTTAGAATGATGGTCTCACATAGCATACTTACTTCCCTACTTAGAATGATGGACACACCCTGTAGCTCAATTTTTATTAACACCCTTATCTTCAGGTTACTTTGGTATCTTACTTTCCACCATATGTCTTTCTATTCCTCTTAATAAACTCTTCTTAAAACAGTTGGGTAAGAATTTAAAGAGAAAGATCAAGGGAGCTGTCCAAGAAGCTGTCAATTGGGCCAGAGTCCACAATGGCCCTCTGTGTGATCTTATTTGTCCACTGTAGGGAGACAGGAAAGGACAGCTGAGGAGCCATGCCACCCAAGAGTAATGGTACCAGAGGAGCTTACCTCGAGAGGACAACTCAGGGAATGTCCACACTACATGGCCAGCACCCCACAGTACATGCACAGGTTGAATAGAGGACTACGTGCCATTCCTATCTGCATGGGTTCTTCAGTAGTGGGTGATGGTGTTACCTGGATGGTTGGTTGAAATGGTTTACTTGGTGAATAACATTGTCCAGTCACCCAGGTACTTCAACACAGGCTGGTTCATCTTTTAGGGTTTCAGTTAGACCCAGACAAACTGATGGAGCAGAATTTATTCATTCCATATAGTTTCCACTGCTAACCTCATGAAATCCGTCATTTATTCCTCAACTGGATTATGGCCTTGTTTCAGGGTATTGATGCTGGACTCTGCTGTAGAAACATTGTGTAAATTCTTATGACACATCCATTGATTGACAAAAAGAAATCCGTAAATCAAAAGCAGTATGATTGGTATATCGGAGATGATGTGCCTATGTTATTGGACCCCCAGACAGCAAGGAAATTGTGGTCCAGACCTTGGTTGGGCTGGGATCGTAAGGCAGGAAGTGGAGTCGCTCAGATGTAGGCAGATCACAAAGCCAGATAGCAAAAGTCAATACAAAGTCCACAGGGTCAAGGCAGGCGGCACTGTTGCACAATGGATTAACAAGCCAAGATTGTAGGGCAGGATACAGAGGGATAATCCAGGAAGCAAGGTCAAAAGCCAGGAAGTCACGTAGGATCAGGGAGCTGTAGCAAGTAACACTTGCAAGTAACACCAAGAGGAATGGTGATACTCAAGAATAAAGTTGGTTTTCTAATACAAAAACAGTGGTGAGGAAATATACTCGGCATCCATATTCTGCCTTGTGGAGAGTTCTTTGAAAGACACATGTATCTAAGCATTGCTTAAGCATCTTTGCTTTTAAAATGTAAACTCTCACCACACTTATCATGACCTAATATATGCAGTAATTTACTTGACAGGTCAAGTTGTACAAACATCTGAATTCATGTATATCTTGATTGTTGTAAATAATAAGAGAGACCATTGTTTTCTCCCTTTGTTAGCTGTGATTTACTTTTTATGGGCAAACCTACTGGTAATGTATACAATCTTTATTTAAACTTTTTTTAAGTATGGAATAGGTTGAAAAAAATACCTGTGCATGCACTACTATTACTCTTCTTTACGGCTCCTGTCATTCCCAAAACATGCTGTAAGTGATAAGGTCCTTACCTCTGGCTGCTCAACCATCTTTGTCCTCTAGGTGGCATTAACGAGTTCTGTCTCATGCCATGCTATACCTTAGATGTCTACTGAAACATATCTCAGCATTTAGTCCTCACATGCAAGTATATGCTTCAGGCGCCTTTTATGGAACCTTGGTAATTATTATTATTTATTGTTTAATATACAGCACCATCAAATTCCGTAGCGCTGTACAATGGGTAATTCTGCACGATTTCCTCTATCCAGACATTGAGGTTATTTGTGGCATTTCTCACCTAGATGACTAGATGTAAAATTCTCCATATTGCCTGTATAGTGACCCTTTTAGTGTTCTTTTGGGTATTACTTTTGCTTATTGATTTTTCAGTGCTCTCGCCAGTTACTTTTTCTGTGTTTGAAGACTGTCAGCGCCCCCCGCTTTTGGCTTGATTTCTGGTACTCTCTTGCCCTAGCTTTTGAGCTTGTTACTAGGATTATACTTGTATTCTGCTTGTCCTGACCCTTTTCACAGATCTTGGTTTTTGAGTAGGGCTTCCCTTATTTCTTTCAGCAGTGACGGTACCTGGCGATTCAACCCCTGGTACATGACTATTATAGGAGAAATACCTGCACCCTGAAGACCACAGGGTTTACTTGGTTGTCTGAGACCATGGGACCATCTATAACCTTGAAGGTTGTTACAGTAACTTTTGTACCACTTTAGGTTTGTACACAACATAAAATCTGATCCCAACTACAGTTCACTCTGCTGCTACTTGTAATAAAGTACATGAAAAATGTAGTATTTATGATGCAGTTTCAATTTTGAAAGAGTTGTGCCCTTTTTTTTAGGTCCAAAAGGTTTGGGTTCCAAAGGAACAACCACATTTAACCCACAACTTTTAATCTAAATCATAATTTAGTAATTTTGATGTTTTATCTGATCATTGAATCTTACCCTATTTTGGAGATAACTCTAGTGGGTTTATTTCATCATATGAGTCAACTAATACATTTTATACTGTTTTGTTTTTTTTAGAAAAGTAACTAGATGAGAGTGAAGGTACAATGTGCAATACAGCATTTTTTATTGAGCTAGCATTATCTGGGTATTCTTACTCTAATTATGGAATAATTGAATAAACGTAACTTGATAGGAAGTGTAAATTTATCTCAAATTTGGTTTCATATAATTAGTATAGTATAAAACTTACTAGTATTTCTTGCTTGTTTCACTGTTTGCTAAATTGCAAAGTAGTATTATAGGATTATATAACTCTTCAATAAAATATGGGAAGAATAAAAAATCTTGTTTGCTGTTTACACAGTAAATTTAAAGTGACCAAGTCAATTCGAGTTCCTGAAGAAACCCCAGAAACAAATTTTATGTGAAACCATAAAAAATACATAGCACCTTAAATGTTCTTCTCACATACAGAATCCCATACATACAGAACATTCTAGCCTGTACAGAATTGTACAGAAGGCGCGGTGTAAGTGTAAGCTAGTCTTAGGGACAATCCCCTCTCACTTAAAAAACTTATTTAGATACCAGTAACTTTAGAAGAGTAACGTGTGCATATATGTGTGTGTGTGTACATAGAAACACGCGCGCTCACACACAAAAAAAGTAAATATATTAGAGCTCTATTGCTCTACTTAGCAAATGGTCCTCAGAAGTCCCTATTAGCTTTGAACCTAAGTAAACATAAAACTTAATTGTTATCATAAAATCGCTTCTGGCAAATAGGCAATACATTTACGAATACACTTTCCTTCCGCCTACATGATTTTTAGATAGGGTAAATAGAAGGCTTTATAAAAGCCAGAAAAACAGATAGTTTTCATAATTAATAAATACCTAAACAATGTGTGATTATGTGACTTATGATCACAGAACATCTGCTAATGCATGCCTAGTTAGTGGCACAGGGGTCTATTGACTCACTAATACCAACAGTAAATAGTAATATGTTTGCTGAACCAAAACTACAATACACATCAATGCTGTTGACCTAAATGTTGCATGAGGTTTGTGGCTGATATAACCTTACCTTGGAGGAGCAAGTCAGGAATGCAACATGGAACCCAGCTCGGGGTACCCTGTATGACCTGAGAAACCCAGTTTATAACCTATGGCAAGGATGGTGGTACCATATATACGCAGATTAAGCTTCTGCTTAGGTCCCCCATTATTTTAGGGAGATCTTTAGGGGATGAAGCAGGAAGACATGAATTCTAATATGAAAAATACATTTGTGATCTTAATTATTTCTTTTATTCAGAATGTTTCTGTTCATTACTCTTGTTAAATATGGGTGTTTTTACTTATGGTCTCTAAAAACCTAGAGTTGCGCTTCCCTAGAACCTACAAAGTTTCACTAAACCTGTCCCTGACGGCTAGCTGACTGAGCGACTAATTCACAGCAACAATCTTGTATGAATGTATGTAACTTGTTTACATACTGTATGTGCCATGGATGCTCAATTGACAATGGGTGGAATGTTCCACTCAGGGTGCAACTTTTAGCTCACAAAATACATAATCAAATGAGAAAATGCAAACTCTAGACCTCAGTGTTGTTCTTCATTGGGTTTTGTGAGGTGGCCAACACTTGGATTCCCACATGGTGCACAATTCTCCCAGTCATGTTACCTCAACAGGTACAAAAAAAGGACAGCATTGCTCTCTCTGTTGGTAATAAAAGGATGAAATCATAAGCTTATATAAAATGACTAACTGTCTGGCATTACACCATGTTTGTCTATCATTAACACACACAATCAGCAGCGTTCCATTTCCAAGACATTTAACCATACATTTTTTTCGAATGCACTATGAATTGTTGCATTTATTAAACTGTTTACATTTTCAGTTTGTACAAACCAATTACCTTTGTGCACATTTAAGTAGCAAATTTAGTGAGAATTGGTCATCACAGAGATATCGTTTTAACTAGTATTCCTATCAATGAACATTTTAAATGCATGAAGATTAAGAAACCTTTGTATAAAAATGTATCGAATTAGCAATAATGACAATTTTGTTTAAACATAAACTTAGTGTATTACAACTGTGTTTTGATGCTGTCATCATACCCTCCTCAAAAATCATCATCTCATTGATTTAACCTTTGTTTTGTTTTTTCCCCTTTCCCAACATCACTTGGGTTCTGGTAATCTCAGAAATTATGGGGGTATAAATATCATAATCTTATATAGTTATCTTTCCTTTTTGTATTCCTTAACAACATGTCATAGCTTCTGAGAACCCCAAAAATAATGGGGTTATGAAGAACCATATGTGATGCGAAGAGACATTGGAAGTCTTGCTATCCATTGTCTTTTTGAACATGGTAAGACTGGGCTTACTTTTGTTTCTTACACCCACGCCCTGAACCATACAAAAACAAAAACGGGTTATTTATTTTTTTCTCCAACATGTGCCAGCCAAAGGGCTTTGGCAAATGAGAGATTAAAAATATACTGAGCGTGCTTACTAGTGTGTCAAAACATACATGGTGCACTCCATGCGCCATTTATGATACACACTCAGAGGAAGACCATATCTGGAGGCTCCGAGGCATATCAAACTTTAAGGTTTCTTTAACTCTGGATTAGTTTTTTTCTCAGAATGGGGACAATATGCAAAAAATTTGTGGGAAGATCTGTTATGGAACTGAGTATATGCAGTTGAATGGCAAGTAAATTAAGTCATTTTTCCTAGCTTCTTGGCCTTTATATGTAAGCAGAGTTGTTGCTCTGGATTTTACAGATCAATCAGTTGTTTTTATAGCACATATCCTGTGGTGATATGTGCCGAGAACATGACCACTATGTAAACTGGAAATGTAGTTATAAATTGAGCTTGTTATACCATGCTAGGGGCACTTAGTCATTCCCATTCTGGCCCTTTATTATACCTTAATCTATGAATTTCTTATCTTGTGCCATATAAAAATAATACATAAATATGTTTGTCGCCTGTGGAACTTGGACTTTGCTTAATTGTGTCATAATGTTTGTTTCATATACAGCACTTCATATACAGCACTAGCAGTATTTTGTTTATATTTATTTATTTAGACTGATTTGTTAGCAACTATAGTCTGCTATTATTGTTACCATTGGCATTCATAGTGTCCAACATGTAAATAGGCGCATGAATAATGTTTACCTTCTAGTAAGGACAAATGCTATGTAGCTTGATGTGATTATTCCTATGTTGAACATTTAATCTAAATGTAATTTACATTTTACAGCTCTTTTCTTGGTTGTCATGGATACCATACACATAGATTCAGATTGGGACCGGCTTGTGGGTGTTTTGATCTATTTATTTTTTCATCTTTTTACTTCTTGTTAATTTACTTGTTGTATTCCATTTTTCAGAAAGCGACATAAATAAAATCATGATCTGAAACACAGGGCTTGATGATTTCCCACTGATTTGTGGCACAGGATGTGTTCTTTTTCTGAAAAATAACCATCTTCTTTCCTCTTTTTCTTTTTTAGGAACTGGAAAGGCATGTGTGCTCAGATCTACCTTATAATCATATTTAGTTGACTTTATTTATGCTTTCATTAAAGGGGAACTCCTACCATACATTTACATATTCTTGTTATTAACCTGTGACAACATAAAACTCACATAAATAGTAATTTTAGCATTTATTTGCACTGTATGTTTCACACGAGTACTCGTCTATTTGAGAAGCTAGTTCTCATAACTTAGAATCCTTATGGAGACCATAACATGGCAGCGTGTGATATACTTATTTAAATATGCCACAAATAGTGTCATATTTCTTTAAGTAAACCACAGATTTCCTACAATACCCTGACTCCACATATTGCGAATCCGATGGCTTCAACTGACAAAAACTTACTTCGCAGACATTGCTTGTTACCCTACTGACAATAGAAACATGGCACATAGTGGGAGTTCTGCTTTAAGCAAGGGATAAATAAGGGGCTGCACATATCACAGATGGTATAGTTATGGCTGAGAGAAAAAACACTTGATTTGCAAGAATCCTACAACCTTATCAATAGCTTACTTGTGTTGGTTTACATAAATATTTACATATTACATAGTATGCAATATCTGAAACATTCAACAACAAAACAAAACAGCTCTAAAGTTTTATGGCAATTCCTGAAAATATTGAGTACTATCTGATTTATGTGGTGTACTTTTAGAAGTTTTTGAAACCTATTTTGCTAGTAATTACACACTTGCATTTGTGTGAAAGTAAAATAAAATTTAACATAAATATTTTTGAAAGTGAAGAGCAAATAATTAGATTTTATTGGAACATACATATGTTTATGCAAATGAACTATTGTATAGTTTAATAATGTCTAAACAGATTAGGTGTAGGTTTAGCTAGTATTTTGGTCACTCATGAGTCTAGTGTGTGAAAATATGAATTTATTTATGACAGAATCAAATATAAAAAAAAAAATCAAAAGTAATGTACACTTGTATCTGATGTGAGTTCAGTAGTCACTTAGGAGTGGCAATAAATGTGAAATACACACTTTTTTCTCTTTGTGGATAGAAGGATCAGAGTTATTTTCACTAAATATGAAATTGCTAAGATAGATGTTGTGACGGAAGCCTCCATCACTGGGGCCACTGGAGAAGCCTGACTGCCAGCCTCCTCCCTATTGACTATGGGCCCTGGGTTTGTAGAGACTTCTGTGGCTACCCCCAGCAGTATCATCTCATCACTGGCTGAGGGGATTATCTCCGGCAGACAGCCAGGATCTGCCACCAGGGAGTGACCACCATTCTTTGATGTTTAATGTTGTATAAATCAGTCTCCCCCCTATTGTATTGTTAATCCCGTTACTGCCCCTGTTGTCTCTGAGAGGCAGATTAAGGGGGAGGTTTGTGTCCCAATATCTTGTTTTATGTTAATGTGTGTTTTGCTGGATATATCCAGCTCTGTGTGTCTAAAATAAATCAGTCTTCGTTTGGTTTTACCCTACACTGAGTCTCGGCTAGTGACTGGGGAACCGGGGAAAGTGTGTTGTCTCAGGCTAAGGGAGCACAAGACAGCGGAGGTAGTCGGTCGGACTAGCCAGCTCCGTGACATTGGTGGCAAGCGGTGGGATTTCTTCTTAGTCTGAGGGACACTTACTTTCTACCGGGATTGACCGACAGGACGGCAGACTTCGGTCGCCTTGACAAGGACATGGATGTGGTATCCGAATTCCAGGGACTGCTGCGGGTCATCCTCTCCTGCTACACCACTGCTTTGCCTACAGAACAATACCAGAACCTGAGGCAAGTGGTTCGACGGTCAGTATGGCAGAGGGCTGTTATACGCCGGGGTCGGTGTCTTCCAAGCTCCGAACAAAAGATTAGAGACCAGCGGGAACTACGGATGTCTTTCCTGGGACAGCAACCCCAGGAGCAATGGGTATCCGAATTGGACAAGCTGGTCCAACAGGAGGTAGAGCTGGAAGATCACTATAGGGCTCTGCAGTGGTATACAGAGCAAGCATATTGGGGAACTGCGAAAGATTGTTCTCCAGAGGACTATGACTTTGGTGGCCCTGGATTATTATGGGATAGTCTTCAGGAGGATCCGGACTTCGGCAGTACAGCGGAGTGGCGGATTGAGGACATCCGGGATTTCAGGGAGTGGGACCTCCCAGATGCACTAGGACTTAAAAGTGATTTAGACTTTTTAATTACGCAGGAGTGGGAACTGGAGAAGGCGTATAAAAAACTGTTTGACCGCGTTCAACAGAATGCCCCAGTGTCCAGGGATTGTATGGATTTTGTGGATGTGATTGAGTGGTCAGCTGAGGGTGTTGACCCAGGCGGGGTGGATGGGACTGCGGTCTCCACCCCTGAGTCAGCGGGATACTGGGCAGCTAATCCAGATCCGATACTGGAGCTGTGCGACTGTGCTCCACAACCAGATCCAGAGATTGTGGATCTAACTGATTTTACATCTGAGGATGTTAACCCAAGAGGGGTGGATAACACTGCAGTCTCCACACCGGGGGCCTCAGAATGCTGGGCAGTCTGCCCAGATCTCTTAGTCCCATCTGAAGAGCTGGCAACAGGGCAGAGCGCTGCTGGCTTCTGCCCCACATCTGCAATGACTACAGGGATCCAGGGAGATGTGGCAGCCAGCCCTTCTCCCCAGCGGCAGCTCACATGTCCGGGAGCGGAGGAACTTGTTTTTCCTCCCCAGCGGCAGTGGGAGGAACCGAGAGATGTGACAGCAGGTCCATCTTCCCAGCGGCAGCTCACATGTCCGGGAGCAGAGGAACCGGCCCTCCCTCCCCAGCGGCAGGCCGACCCACAAGATTCCCTAACCCCAGCTGAAGTGCTGGCAACCAGGCAGAGCATCGCTGGCCTCTGCCCAGCACCTACCAAAGCTGCAGGAGTTCAGGGAGATACAGCGGCCGACCCGCCCCCCCAGCAGCAGAACCTAATTCCAGGACCGGATCAACTGGAACTCTCTCCTCAACGGCAACAGGAGCACCAGGGAGGGGATGCAGGCGGCATCACTCCCCAGCGGTACCCGGGAGATGGCGCAGCCGGCCCATCTCCCCAGCAGCAGCAGGAGCACCAATTTTGGGAGGGAATTAATGGGCCAAATAAACTGACTGACTACGGAGTCAACCCGTTTGGGGTCTCATCCTATGTCAGTCCAATTCGAAGGGGGGAGAATTGTGACGGAAGCCTCCATCACTGGGGCCACTGGAGAAGCCTGACTGCCAGCCTCCTCCCTATTGACTATGGGCCCTGGGTTTGTAGAGACTTCTGTGGCTACCCCCAGCAGTATCATCTCATCACTGGCTGAGGGGATTATCTCCGGCAGACAGCCAGGATCTGCCACCAGGGAGTGACCACCATTCTTTGATGTTTAATGTTGTATAAATCAGTCTCCCCCCTATTGTATTGTTAATCCCGTTACTGCCCCTGTTGTCTCTGAGAGGCAGATTAAGGGGGAGGTTTGTGTCCCAATATCTTGTTTTATGTTAATGTGTGTTTTGCTGGATATATCCAGCTCTGTGTGTCTAAAATAAATCAGTCTTCGTTTGGTTTTACCCTACACTGAGTCTCGGCTAGTGACTGGGGAACCGGGGAAAGTGTGTTGTCTCAGGCTAAGGGAGCACAAGACAGCGGAGGTAGTCGGTCGGACTAGCCAGCTCCGTGACAGATGTGAAGATCTAATAATGTGTATTTTTGGTTAAAAATACAAATCAGTGGTTTCTGTATGCATAATTAAATGTATGCTCTGTATTGCTGGCCTACTGAGATGCTTTTTTTTTATTTCAGCGCTGGTAAAAGCTTAATTCTGTCAGTTCACATAAGAAATTTGTATTTCTAAGATCATATTTCCTTGCTGAATTAAAATGCATTTATAATAGTCCAAATGAGGTATTAATATCCACATAAAATAGAACACTTTAAATGTTTACCATTGGATTAACAAATCCTGGATGAATAAAATCCCCTCCGAAGCTAATTAGGGTTTTGTTCAGTAGTTTAGTTATTGGGGAACTTGTCAAAGGTTTTGGCAACTCGAGGAAACTGCAAATGCACAATCCTTCATAGTGTTAATGGGCTGGTTGGGGATGTCATTGATCTTCATATTTGGGAACTTTCTAATTGAGTTGACCCTGGGACTAGCTAAATCTCACAATGTAATGGCCTGTCACGTTGATTCTGTGTAGCAATTTACATTTAATAGTGTAATATATATATTTAAACAGAGATATTAACTATGACATACTGGTAACAAAATCACTAAATAACACTTCTAGGAATCATCATGTCAATGCAGAGTATGAGCGAGTCAGCTCCAGACTGTGACCCTGAGATTTTGCCTCTTCACCCCAAAATGTGTGCAAAAACCCTGAGACTCAAGGTTAAACCCTGAGGATTCCCAGGGTTCTCCTTTTGAACCAACCCATGGAGCAGCAGTGCTGAGAGCCTGTTTGGCCAACAGGGTGATTGGCTCCTTGTTTCATGTATACCAGGAAAAATCTAGCCAGCCCTTCCTGGCACTATGTGAAAAATGAATTCCCCCCTTAGCTACTAAATCATCCAATCAAATTTCACTAGACACACCGAGGCATGATTACTGTTGGTCTTGTTGAATCTAAACATCAATTAAATAGAACCTGTCTTGCAAAGTTAAGTAGGCTAAAGGATCTCAAAAAGCAGCATGTGATGCCGCAATTTAACCCCTTCATGACAAAGCCCATAGATGTACGGGCTCACGATGCATTGTTTTTAATGGGTTTAAGGACAACACATTGTCCTTAAAGAGTTAAAGAAATTTAAACACAGAAAATAAACAAATCATTGACATCTATCAGTCTGGAAAGGGTTACAAAGCCATTTCTAAGTCTCTGGGACTCCGGCAAACTACAATAAGAGCCATTATCTACAAATGGGAATTTGGAACAGTGAACCTTCTCATGGGTGCATTAACATCTCACCACAAAAGAACCCATACTAACATGTAAAGATCTGCAGACCCCAGTTAAGGTCAATATTTACAATTTCGCTATAAGAAAAATACTGTGCAAAAATGTCATCCATGGTTGTGGTGGTAGTGTGGTGGTCTGAGGCTGCGTTGCTGCTTTAGGACCCGGGTGAGTTGCCATAATTGATAGAACCATGAATTGACTCTGTACCTGAAAATCCTGAACAAGAATGAACGTTCATTTAAATGAAGGTTTTGAAGTGGCCTAGGTATAGACCTTAACCCCTTAATGACAATTGCCGGTTCTGGCACGGCATGGAAAAACAAGTCGTTTACGACAAATGACGTGCCAGGACCGGCACGTCTTTAAACGGGTGCAGAAAGCGATCTACGTTCGCTTTCTGTACCCAAATGGCGTTGCTGTAATGCCTCGACCTCGAGGCATTCAGCAACGCCACGATCGGCACCAGGGGCCATGTCTGGCCCCTCCCCGGGGCGTCAACAACCGCCATACATTGTATGGCGGCGGACACCCATTTTAAAAGCGTTTACGAGGCGATCAAAGGCAAAAAAAAATATATATATATAAAAAATATATTTTTGTGAGCAAGCCCTAAAATTAGCACATTAGCGTAAAACAATTCTCGCATGGAAAGAGTTAAAATACTGGCATATTAAATGCCCATGGGGTGTCTACTTTTAAAAAATGTATGATTTGATGGGGTAAATTGAATTGGCCGGGTTTAACAATGTCCCAATTAACACGGGGGGAAGGATGGCCACACATCTAATTTCCAATTAGAAAAATGCACACGTACCAAATGTGGCCTTTTAGTTCCCCCAAGTATCACTGTACTCAGGAGATGTTGCTGAACACATATTGGGGTGTCGTGTGACAGCGGCATATACCAGGAGCTGTAAATTCATACATAACATAGGTGTGTGGGAGAAAAATACACACAAAAGAATACTACTGCAAACTTTGAAAAAATGCTGGTGGTAAAATGTGTGCATGCAAAGAGTTAAAATACCAGCATTTAAAATACCCTGGTGTGTCTAGTTTTCAAAAATATATGGTTTTGTTGGGCACACTGAAATGGCCCGGCTCAAAGATGTACCAAATAGGGCATGGGCAGTGGATCCCCAAATGCCAAAGTTCAACATTGAAAAATGCGCATGCCCCAAATGTGGCCCTTTTGCCCCCAAACAGCCAGGCAAAATCATTCATGTGAGGTATCGCTGTACTCAGGATTGGGGTGGTAGATATGGTGCATGGAAAGAGTTAAAATACTAGCATTTGAAATACCCTGGGGTGTCTAGTTTTCAAAAATATATAGCTTTATTGGGCACACTGAAATGGCCCGACTCAAAGATGTGCCAAATACATTGGGTATTTCTAAACTCAGGACAAATAGTAGAATCTATTTAGCAGGTTTTTTTATTACCTTTTATAGATGAGTAAAATATTTTTCAACTAAAAGTTAGAAACCATTTTTCACCATATTTTATACTTTTTTTAATAGTAAATAATATGATACAATATCTAATGTGTGTGGGTTCAGTAAACGGGAAAGAAGAAAATTACAGCTAAACACGAGTAGCGCAGAAATGTTAAAACAGCCATTGTCACGAAGGGTACAAAAAGTAAAATCAGCCTTTGTCACGAAGGGGTTAAAAAAGCATGTTCATGCTTAAAAAACCCTCTAATGTGTCTGAATTAAAACAACTCTGCCAAGAGAACGGACCAAAATTCTTCTGCACCGATGTAAAAGACTCATCGCCAGTTATTGCAAATGTGCCAAGAGTGGCACAACCTGTTATCGAGTTTAGGGGGCAATTACCCTTTTGACATGGGTGTAGGGCTGCAACTAACGATTATTTTCATAATCGATTAGTTGGCCGGTTATTTTTTCGATTAATCGATTAATCGGATACAAAAAATGAATGTAAATTTTTCATTTATTTAAAATAATGTAATAAACAAATTATATTAAATACAAACAGCATAATAAAAAAACTTTGATAAAATGCATTTCTTGCCTTTATTTCGCAACCAGCCCCCCTCAATTTATGCACGTTTGAGCCCAGGCTTGCCACGCTGCCTCCCAGACATGCCACGCTGCCTCCCACATATGCCACTCCACTCTGCCTCCCACATGTGCCACTCCACTCTCCCTCCCACATATGCCACTCCACGCTGCCTCCCACATATGCCACTCTGCCTCCCACATATACCACTCCACGCTGCCTCCCACATATGCCACTCCACTCTGCCTCCCACATATGTCACTCCACGCTGCCTCCCACATATGCCACTCCACTCTGCCTCCCAAATATGCCACTCCACGCTGCCTCCCACATATGCCACTCCACGCTGCCTCCCACATATGCCACTCCACTCTACCCCCACATATGTCACTCCACGCTGCCTCCCACATATTCCACTCTGCGTCCCACATATGCCACTCCACGCTGCCTCCCACATATGCCACTGTGCCTGATACACCTTATACCCCGATACACCACTCCATCCTCCCTAGACATGCCACACTGCCTCCCAGACATGCCACACTGCCCTCCCCACATATGCCACTCCACTCTACCCCCAGATAAGCCACTCCACTCTACCCCCAGATATGCCACTGTGGCCCCAGATCTGTCTTATACACCCTGATACACCACTCTGTCCTCCGCAGACATGCCACACTGCCCTCCCCACATATGCCTTATATACCCTATATGCCTTATACCCCCAGATATGTCACTCCGTCCTCCCCAGATATGCCTTATACCCCCCAGATATCTCATAGTCCTCTCATAGAGTCACAGACTATACTTTTATAAATAAGTACTGGGTTAATCTTCACTGCCCCCAGGATTTAGATTCCCCTTAGTTTGCCCCCCTTTATCTCTAACTGCACCTTAAGTTAACTTTAATAAATTAATTAAATTAACCCTCAGTCCTCATCATTAAATTAACCCTAAAGACCCCAT
The DNA here is from genome assembly GCA_029215755.1 of Spea hammondii. Taxonomy (NCBI): domain Eukaryota; kingdom Metazoa; phylum Chordata; class Amphibia; order Anura; family Pelobatidae; genus Spea; species Spea hammondii. Next base: position 87,060,873 of record JARDYJ010000003.1, on the reverse strand, counting down.
CAACCACAGCATCCCCTAAATTAACCCTAAAGACCCCATGAACCACAACAGCCCCTAAATTAACCCTAAACATACCATTAACCAAAACTGCCTCAAATTAACCCCAAACACCCCATTAACCACAGCTGCTCCTAAATTAACCCTAAACACCCTATTAACCATAGCTGCCCCTAAATTAACCCTAAACACCCTATTAACCATAACTGTCCCTAAATTAACCCTAAACACCCCATTAACCATAACTGCCCCTAAATTAACCCTAAACACCCCATTAACCATAACTGCCCCTAAATTAACTCCCACCTCCCCTAACTTTCAGTAGCCCAAATATTAATTTTATACTTACAGTTACATGAGTGTCACGGCCATGTGGTTCTGGCCTTCTGGGAGAAGGAAGGGGGCGGGGCCAGTTGTCACAGTGATTACAGGGAGGGACTGGTAAGTAGGAGCTGCTGCTGTGAGTCACTGAAACGGATTATATAATGAGGGGTATTTTTCAGAGCGTTTGCTCTGAAAAAACCTTCATTTAATAATCGTTAAAAATCGATTCAACTAATCGATAATGAAATTCGTTGGCAACGATTTTCATTATCGATTATTATCGATTTTATCGATTAGTTGTTGCAGCCCTACATGGGTGATAAAGGTTTTTATTAGCTGTTTACATTTGATAAATGAAACGATCATTTAAAAGCTGCATTTTGTGTTTACTCACGTTGTCTTTGTCTTACATTAAAATTTGTTGGATGATCTGGAACATTTAAAATAGGAGAAATCAGGAAGAGATAAATACTTTTTCACAGCATTGTAGCACCTAAGAAACTCCAGCTTAGTGGGACAATGTCCTCTTATTCAGCTGTCTGCTTTCTTTTTGATGTATGTTTATTTAATTATGTGTTGTCTAGTGTGTAAAATACTGCTGTGTAAATCAAACAAAACACACTTAGAGTGTTATTGCCTGTGATTAGAAATATATTTGTATTCCAGGAGAGTTTGACTCAGGATGAAAGAAGCTCCCTGACAGGCCTATTACCTTCATTTACAATGTTTGTTTCAAAGTGTGAATGCTGCTATAAATGATGTTTGCAATTGAGTCTATGAAAAAAATAAAATCCCATTACAGACACTAAGCATAGCACTAGTGGAACAAAATGAGGAAACAAAGAAAGTAATCTGCTAAGGTCATGCACATTACTAATGCATATCAATAGAAACCTCATAATTTGAAGAACATTAACTCTCTTTAGAGTAATTCACTTCAGTTAACTACAACCTGGGGTGCCATCAGAAAACTTGGGGCCTAGTTCAGACTTAAATCTTACGTCCATTTTCGTCCTGCCTATTGCTCTGCCCATGTTCCACGCCTTACCCTGACTTATGATCCTCCCATCAGCATACCTTTTAAGAGCAAGGGCAACCTGAGGGTTAGTGGAGCCTGGGTGCAGTATCTCGTTGGTGCCCTCATAACTGATAAGCATAATATGCAAACTCACTGAAACACTGCACACTTACATACACACACACACACATTAATTCTCTTCTCCATCTCCCCGGTGCCACTACCTCTAGGCTTACCCCTAACACGTCAACACCATACACTGACACACACGCTAACAATAACACGATATGCTGACACCTACCCATATACACATGCTAACACAAAATACTAACAAACACTCATACTAACACCATATACTTACATACTTTAACACCATACAGCAACACACATGCTAAACACTAATACCTTACAGTAACACACACCATACTGTCATGCACACACATGCTAACACCATACACTGAAACACACACACTCTAACACACACTCCCACTAATTCCATACAGTAGCACAAACAACAAATATGCTCATACATGGTAATACCAAGCACATTAATAGTAAGGCAGATTAATCACCCTCACTCACACATTTCTCATGGTTTATTTGGAGACGCAAACCAAGCATACAAATGTTGCAGACATTGCTGGCTCATTTGCCCTGTGATAAAGAAAGGGTTCTCATGATTAAAGTGAACGAGGCAGTTTTTTTTAAAAAGTATAAAGTGCTTTAAACCAAATAACCAATAAATAACATAATGAAAGATGAATTCCACTAGATTTTAGAAACTTCAAATCTAAATTTAATCTATCTACTTTTCATTGTGGTTTAGTTCATATTGCAAGAGACATTTGAGTCCCAAAACAAACCAACCTAGCAAACCGGTGATAATCTATATAATGTTATCTTCCAGTTTAAATGGTAGCTTGGTCCTAGTTGCAGTTGTAACTATATCACCTAATACCCCTAGAGAACTTTGTGCCAGGTTTGCAATTAAACACAATTGATTAGAACAAAGCTTACTGAAAATATCAAAATAAACATATTCATAATCTGCCTTAAGGATGTGTGAAGGATCATGATTCTTTGGATTTCTTTTGGGAAAAGGGAACTTGGAATACATTTTCTTTTTTTTTTTCATTTCCATACTATTATTTCCCAGTGGTGTTCTTGCTGGATTGAAAATCCATAGTTGTAAACTTGGATGACAATAATTTCACCATTTGTCAGGACCCTTTGTAAACACACAGAAATTATGCATACGATATTCCATAAGTAAGCAAGAATTTCTCTCTTTCCAGAAAATGTTTTTCTGCTTTTAAAATTAAACCTTGACATAAAGCCACCAACAAATGAAATTAAATGGCAATTTACCATTGCTCTCAATATACTAAGAGGCCAGCTGCTTTTTATGCCACATTAATTTTGGTTCATCTTTCCTATACCGCATGTTTAAAAATCTATTCAAAAATGACTAGCCAATAAGGTAAAAATATGCTGGAAGACGCTTTAATTTTTAGTTCACCTTGCTCTCTAGGAGGGTGTCTGTCACCTTTTTTTTTAACTCTATTATCCCAATTTCCTTCTCTAATGGCTACGAGTGACTTTTTTTCTCTTATCTTTTCTTACTGTTTTTATCCTAGATTAAAACAACTCATATTATATCTCATTAAAGGTGCTTTTCCATGTTAACAAAACATTAATTACATACACTCGTATATTAAGCAATGAAACCTTTTCCTGCACACGACAAGCATTCCAAGGCAAATATAAATGAGACAAATTTTTTTATTAGTACCAGGAATGGTGTTTTAATTCCGTTTCGCTACAAGAGTAGTAAACTCAACATGATTATTTTAACCGTTTAAAATATTATAATATAAATAATTTTATGCTGAGCAAAATAGATATGAATACCAGAGACACAGGGGTTGTCATGTTTGCTGTCACCAAATGAGCAATCACTGCAGAAGCTGAGTCATGTATGGTACACTAAACGTGTAGACATGCAAGCCAAAGCCGGTTCACTGAGCAGATAGTCAGACAAGCTAGGTTCCGTGCCCAAATAGATCAACCAGGAGAAGAAAAACTAAGCAAGAGAGTGGTCAAGGAAGCCGAGGGTGAAATATCAGGACAACAGTATGTCACCAAAAACACAGAATCACTGGACCACACAAGGGTAGTCGAATAAAGCAGTTCCAGATTTTTAAATATCCTGCCATGCGTCACAGAGTGTGCCACTAGTGTACCCCTGCCGATTGGGATTGCGCAGGCGGCCAAGAACGGGTGAGTACACGTTGCCTGGGAGCCTTGCCCCAGTGGCCAGCCTGCCTGCTGATATTGGGTCCCAGTGACGTGACAGGGATATTGGAAGGTACAGTGCCTACATTTTTCAGGTGTGAAAATGCAACATATTTACAGTATTAGTGCAGCTTTATTATAATTACCTTTTTTTTACAACTAGAATTATGTTTTTTACAAAATCAAAAAATGTCACAAATTTCATTTTGGATTTGACAGACTGTAACTTTATTAATATGTTTAATCATGATGTGAATATGAAAGCTCAATAAATTGCAAAGCATCATTTCAGCAATTTCTTTTTGAGAGGCTTTTAGCACAGTAAAGATGGGGAAGCGATGACTTCAGAGCACATGTACAGTATCCTTGTAATTCACAGCAGGGTAATCCTGGTTTCCATGGAATTTAGATGAATTTTCTCAGCTCTTTTTATTTGTAGACTTTAAAATAAGAAGTATGTCTTTTGGAAAAAAAGAGACGCAGTAGTTAAGCTAAAAGAATATTTTCTATTTAGTTACATGTATAAAAAATATTTAGTTTAATTTGATGTTTCATAGCAGAGGGGCCAGGTAAGGGAGCAGCACAGGCAATGAGAAAGTATATATATGTGGTGTTATTGTTTTCATTTAGTGTTAACATTTGGTTTGTTTCCTAAGCTAAGAAGTAAAAAATAAATCTTGTTAAGTAAATGAACCGGGAAAAAAAAATAATAATAAAAAAATAATAATTAAAAAAAAATAAAAAAAAATAATATATATATATATATATATATATATATATACACACACACACACATATATAATGCTCACGCTCCATCTACTTAAAAGACACGAATCTATGCTTAAAATCGGAATTGGATCTACAGAAACTCTTGGATGGTTTGGATTTTTATTTGGTCTGGTTTATCTCTTAACATTTGTGTTACACCTACCAAACAAAAAAATACCATCCACTATTCAGTACCTCCATTAAAACTACACTCACCTGCCATTGTTCCAGACAGGTCATTTTCTTTGGTAGAAGCAAGGTCATCTGATGACTACTCCTCTTGCTCTTTGGCAGCAATTTCCAAATTGTTTTCTAGCTCTTACTGTCTTTAGGTCTTCAATAGTTTCATGCACTTATCATATTTAACTTATCGTCTATCTAAACCTGATAAGCATTTTACTAGAATATATGCTTATATTCCAAGTTGCCCTAGCTACACCCAAAGCGATTGCATCAAAATAGAACCAACCTACTGCATGTATGTGGCTAAAATGGAAGAATTCATCCAGATGGACATGTATTAGCTGTCCTGTATATAGGTAGTTAGATATGAGTGCCCTGAAAATGCAACCCCTTATTGTACAATTAACTCTTCTCTATCCCTTATTTTCTTCTTTCTTTTTTTCTTTTTAAACGTATGTGGTATTTTTTTGTCTGCTTTTTTCCTTTATTTTATTACTGTAAATTAAACAGATTTAAAATTTAAAAATAGGGGAATTAAAAATGAATATATACCAACACTTTATTAATATAAACTTGGCAAATGTGTTTGCTGATACTATTGTTACGTTTTAAAACTATACAGTATTCATTAAAGTGTTAATGTTGTGGGTGCATTATCTAAACAAAAGGAATTATTTGGTTCCTTGAGAAAACCCTGAAAAATCTTGGATCTATTAAAATTACAGCACTGTTTGACTATTAAGTATATTAGCTGCCACTATAGTAATTTATGCATTAACTTGCTTGAACAAAATCAATATTTTTTTTACTTTTTAATCACCATGCTAGATATTTTACGCTGAACTGTAAGTGGTATTATTGGGAACTGAAAGTGATTAGGAACAGCAGCAACTCCACAAAGCGGAAGGCCACTTAAAGTCAGAGCGGGGTTAGCAAGTGCTGAGGCGTATGGTGCATAACATTTGATAATGAGATCGAATGTATGGTAAAATGTTATGTTACATGTAAGATTTGACATATATGTTCATAACCAGGCCCGGACTGGCCATCGGGCACTCCGGGTATTTGCAAAGATGCCACAGGCAAGCTGTTTTGGGGGCAAACATGCCACAGGCAAGCTGTTTTGGGGGCAAACATGTCACAGGCAGGCTGTTGTGGTAGCAAAGATGGCACAGGCAGGCTGTTTTGGGGGCAGCGACCATCACATAAATCAATACCAAAGTGAAACCGTCCATGGAAACCCTCCGGATGCGTGGGTAACTTGGCTAGTGCGATAAAATGGGCTTGCTTAGAGAACAGATCAACAACTACTAGGATCGTAGTCTTTCCTTCGGAAGCTGGTAAATCAGTAACGAAGTCCATAGCTAGTTGTGTCCAAGGTCGAGTGGGGGTTGGCAATGCTTGGAGAAGGCCAGCGGGCCTCTTTCTGGGTACTTTGTATCTTGCACAAACGTCACAGGACTGTACAAACTCCACAATGTCTGTGAGCATAGAGGGCCACCAAAAACGTGGTTGTAGGAGAAAACGCACATTATGGATTCCGCAATGCCCAGCTATAGGGGAATTGTGGGCCCATGACAAGACTTTGCTGCGATGTATAGGGGGTACGTACAGACGACCAGGAGGAACTGCCAGATCTTTGGGTCGGTAGCGTTGAGAGCGAGAGATGCTTTGGAGAACGGCAGTCGAGATGTTGGCAACAATACGATGGGACGGAATGATGGTCTCATCTTTTACAACAGTATTAGGACCCTCAAATTGTCTAGATAAAGCATCAGCCTTGATATTCTTTGATCCAGGGCGATAGGTAATTATAAAATTAAAGCGAGTAAAGAATAAGGCCCAGCGTGCTTGGCGAGGATTAAGTCTTTTAGCCTTTTCCAGGTAAAGTAAATTTTTATGGTCAGTAATTATAGTGATCGGTGTCTCCGTCCCTTCCAGGAGATGTCTCCACTCTTCTAGAGCCATCTTGATGGCCAACAATTCCCTATTTCCCACATCATAATTAGTCTCTGCATCAGAGAATTTTTTAGAAAAAAAACGAACAAGGATGTATTCTGTTGGTCTTGCAGTCTCTTTGAGACAGAATAGCACCGGCACCTGTCTCCGACGCATCCACTTTGAGAATAAAGGGCAAGGAAGTGTCAGGTCTGTGAAGAACTGGAGCAGATAGGAAGACCCTCTTTAGTTTTTCAAAAGCCACAACAGCCTCGGTAGGCCAATTGTTGGGAGTGGCTCCCTTACGGGTTAAAGTGGTAATGGGAGACACTATGCGAGAGAAATTACGAATGAAACGGTGATAATAATTGGCAAAACCTAAAAAACGTTGAATTCCTTTGAGATCAGTGGGCCTCCTCCACTCCTTGATGGCTGTGACCTTCTCCGGATCCATCTCTAATCCGGTGTCAGATATTATATATCCTAGAAACTTGATATGACTGCTTTCAAACTCACATTTCTCAGCTTTGGCATACAGGAAATTTTCTCTTAAACGTTGCAACACCTGCCGAACATGTCTCCTATGGTCTTCTAGGGTGGCTGAGAAAATCAGGATATCGTCTAAATAAACCATGACATGAGACAGAAGCATATCACGAAAAATGTCGTTGATAAAATTTTGGAATACCGTGGGAGCATTACAAAGTCCAAAAGGCATCACCAGATACTCATAATGACCGAATCGGGTGTTGAAAGCGGTTTTCCACTCATGTCCCTCTCTGATCCTGATTAAATTGTATGCACCCCGAAGATCTAGTTTAGTGAAGATCTTAGCGTCCTTTAAGAGGTCATAAAATTCTGTGATGAGGGGCAATGGGTATTTATTCTTCACGGTTATTTTATTCAACCCCCTGTAGTCTATGCAGGGTCTGAGAGATCCATCTTTCTTCTTAACAAAGAAGAACCCCGCACCCGCCGGGGAGGAGGAAGGACGAATAAACCCCTTTTCCAGACAGTCTTTTATATATATCGACAAGGCCTGATTCTCAGGTCCAGAAAGTGGGTATGTCCGACCTGAAGGGGGAGATGTCCCTGGAAGGAGTTAGATGACACAATCATGAGTGCGATGAGGGGGCAAGGTATCGCCCCTCTGTTTCGAGAATACATCTAGATAGTCCCAATACTGTGTAGGAACAATCCCTTTAGGGTCGACTGAGGGACTTTCTAGAATAGAGTTCACCTTTAAGGGACGTAAACAGCAAGTTCGAAAACAGCAAGAACCCCAAGCCGTAATTTGTCCCTCGCTCCAGTTGATCGTAGGATTATGTCTCCTCAGCCATGGCAATCCCAAGATAACCGGAAGGTGCGGACTGGAGAGAACATCAAAGCAAATTTGTTCACAATGAAGGAGACCCACAATCAGACGAAGACTTGGTGTTTCATGAGTTATAAGGCCAGGACCGAGAGGTGTCCCATCCACTGCTGCCACGGTACTGCTCTGGGATTTAGAAACCAGCGGAATACCCTGGAGTTGAGCCCAGGTCTGGTCAATGAAGTTCCCTGCGGCACCGGAGTCAATGAAAGCTTGTGTGGCCACTTGGTGACCTTTCCACTGTAGCGTGATGGGTACGAGAAATCGGGTATCAGAAGGAGCAGTGGAGGCTTTTACATTGCTCAGTGGAATGCCTCGGTCGTCCACTAAGCTTGAGCGTTTCCCGACTTCTTGGGACAATTAATAGCCATATGACCCTTCTGTCCACAATACAAACAGAGTCCCAAGACACGTCTCCGTTGTTTCTCAGCATCAGATAGCCGGAGAAGAGGACCAATCTCCATGGGTTCAGGAGTCGGAGTAGAAGATTCCACCATGGTGGGTGCAGGGTGAGTACGTGGAGTCGGGCGATAGGGGCGATATTTTCTTTCGCTCTCCTTCTCTAGACGTCTCTCCTGGCCCCGTGCGTCTAATTTGAGACACAAGGCGATAAAGTCCTCCAAATTCTCGGGCAGATCTCGATAGGTAAGGGCGTCTTTGATTGAGTCGTTTAACCCCCTGCGGAATGCTGCTTTCAAGGCTTGGGTGTTCCAATCAGTCTCATAGGCAAGAGTACGAAACTCTATAGCATACTGGGCCACAGACCTTTTGCCCTGCTGCAGTTCCATAATGTTTGCCTCGGCGGATTCAACCCTTCCAGGAGCATCAAATACAGCACGAAAAGCCGTGAGAAAGGCATCCGCGTCGTCCAATAGTGGAGACTGATGTTCCATAAGGGGAGAAGCCCAAGCAAGGGCCTCACCTCGGAGTAAGTTAATAATGAATGCCACACGATTGGCATGAGAGGAAAAAGTCTCTGGTTGGGTTCTGAAATGAAGTTGGCATTGATTCAAAAACCCCCGACATTCACGAGGATCCCCAGCATACTTCTCAGGAACAGGCATTTTAGGAGGTTTTCCGCCCCGAAGTCTGTCGGACTCTGAAGGAATCGAAGCTGCAGGGAGTCCCGCTGAGGCTGCAGAGGAGGGCAACGGACCGGAAGTGGTTAAAGATCGGAGTAACTCCGTAATAGTGTCCATCTTTTGTCCCAGCGACTGAAGGTGGGAAGCATGCGAAGCCAGCACCTGATCTTGGTGGTCTTGACGAGAGGACACACGAACCAAGTCTGCGGGGTCCATGGTAAGGCCTGTGATAATCTGTCACGGCTAGAGGACCAGCAGTGCAGGAACCAGGTATCATCCACCGGTACGGGAGCAGGGCAGTTAACTGGTTGCAACAGGCAAAAGAGTAGTCGTTACACGGAGCCGAGGTCAGGAGTAGGCGAGGACAGGATAATCAAAAACAAGCCGGGTCAAACACAGGAGATAGACAGGAACGCCAAAATCACAAAGTAAGGTATTTAATAAGCACAGCCAACATGCACAAGGGACTATCACAGGCAATGAGCTAGTGCAACAGCCAGGTTTAAATAGACATGCTAATTGCATTTCCCGCCCAGCATGAAACGGAGGCTTGGAACGCACAAGGGTAGTACCTATAAGAGGCCACACGGTGGCACGCGAGTACACAGGGCCAGAGTCCATGTAGTCTGTGTTCAGGAAACCTGCCAGCGGCTACAGGCGTCAAGGGGTTTCAGAAGATTGGCGGTTCGGGCAGACGGAAGGTAAGTACCCCGCAGTTACATCAGCATGAAGCGGAGTCACGGAGAGTGAGGGGGCGCCGGGCGGTTGCTGAAAACTTCACGAGCAACCGCTCGGCACCCCTGCCCGGGACTTAAATTAAAGCATCGTTTTTGTTGTTGTTGTTGTTGTTTTAACTTTATTTAACATCCAGAGCGGCAGAGCGAGAAGACGGACGCCTCCCGCTCCCACCACAGGACTCAACAAGGTAAATAAGGATAGTGAGAAGTAGGGAGAGGATGTGAGGGGGGGGGCAGTGAGAAGGGGCAGAGGGGGGGCAGTGAGAAGGGGCAGAGGGGGGGGAGGCAGTGAGAAGGAGCAGGGGGGGCAGTGAGATGGGGCAGATGGGGGGGAAGGCAGTGAGAAGGGGCAGAGGTCGTAGATAGTGAGAAAGGGGAGTTTTGTGACAAGATTTTTTTCCTTTCCTTTTTTGGGATGGGGGGCAACACAGGAGTAGTCCGCACAGGGCGCCAGAACACTTAAAGCCGGCTCTGGGTTTGTATATGTATATACATGTGTGTAAAGGCAGGGGTGTATGAGGGCAGTGTATGTGTATACAAGTGTGTATGGACAGGCTTATCTAAGGGCAGTGTATGTGAATATGTGTGTTTATGTGCAGGTATGTGTAAAGGCATGTAAGGGCAGTGTATGTGTATATGCATGTTAATGGACAGGTATGTGTAAAGGCAGCGTGTAAGGGCACTGTATGTGTATTTATGTGTTTATGGTCAGTGTATGTGGAGAGGCATGTGTAAGGGCAGTGTATGTTTATATGCATGTTAATGGGCAGGTATGTATAAAGGCAGCATGTATGTATATAGGTATGCGTGTTTATGGGCAAGTGTGTGTAAGGGCAGTGTAAATAAAATAACTTCTGTCAAAAATAACTGTGGGGGCTAGCTAAAGCTCTGCTCACAACAACCAGGCAGTGAGAGAGCCTGTCGCTCTGTCCCTGCACTCATTTGTAAACTATAAAGAAAAGCGTTTGATAACTTTCTCAGGTCTGAAGCAATACTTGAGGAAGAGAGGAACATTTGAAAGCTTGCCTTATATATATAATTTAGTTTTTCAGTGGCATGCTTTATTGGTGGAACTTATCAGATATCTACTTTCTGTGTAAGATATTATCTTATGCATTGCTTCTGTTGGATTATGACCAGTCTATGGAAAATATGAGGTAGCATAAATGAACAAGTATCTAAATTAAATTGGTATAATTAAACCTCCTCATACATGTACACCTTTCACCTTTTCTCCATTTTACACGGTTTCCTATGGTTTAGAGTAGGGCTGCAACAACTAATCGATAAAATCGATGATAATCGATAATGAAATTCGTTGGCAACGAATTTCATTATTGATTAGTTGAATCGATTTTTATCGATTATAAAATGAGGGTTTTTTCAGAGCAAATGCTCTGAAAAATACCCCTCGTGTTATAATCCGTTAGTGTGACTCACAGGAGTCACAGCAGCAGTTGCTACTTACAGTTCCTCCCTGCAGTCACTGCCGATTGGCCCGCCCACTTCCTTTTTCCAGTCCCTCCCTGCAGAAGAAAGGGGCAGGGCCAATCGGCAGTGACTGCAGGGACGGACAGGGAGGAAGAAAGGGGAGGAGCCAAACGGCCGATTGGCTCCGCCCATTTCTTTAGCATCGCCATGGCTGTGACACTCATCTAACTGTGAGTATAAAATTAATATTTGGGCTGCTGAAAGTTAGGGGAGGTGGGGGTTAATTTAGGGGCAGTTATAGTTAATGGGGTGTTTAGGGTTAACTTAGGGGCAGGTATAGTTGATGGGGTGTTTAGGGTTAACTTGGGGCAGGTATAGTTAATGGGGTGTTTAGGGTTAACTTAGGGGCAGTTATAGTTAATGAGGTGTTTAGGGTTAACTTAGGGGCAGTTATAGTTAATGGGGTGTTTAGGGTTAACTTAGGGGCAGTTATAGTTAATGGGGTGTTTAGGGTTAACTTAGGGGCAGTTATTGTTAATGGGGTGTTTAGGGTTAACTTAGGGGCAGTTATAGTTAATGGGGTGTTTAAGGTTAACTTAGGGGCAGTTATAGTTAATGGGGTGTTTAGGGTTAATTTAGGGGCAGTTATAGTTAATGGGGTGTTTATGGTTAATTTAGGGGCAGTGGTGATTGATGGGGTGTTTAGGGTTAATTTAGGGGCAGTTATAGTTAATGGGGTGTTTAGGGTTAATTTAGGGGCAGTTATAGTTAATGGGGTGTTTAGGGTTAATTTAGGGGCAGTGGTGATTGATGGGGTGTTTAGGGTTAATTTAGGGGCAGTTGTGGTTGATGGGGTGTTTAGGGTTAATTTAGGGGCAGTTATAGTTAATGGGTTAATTTAGGGGCAGTTGTGGTTAATGGGGTCTTCTCTTCAGGATTAATTTAATGCTGAGGACTGAGGGTTAATTTAATTAATTTAATAAAGTTAACTTAAGGTGCAGTTAGAGGTAAAGGGGGGCAAACTGAGGGGAATCTAAATCCTGGGGCAGTGAAGATTATCCCTGTATTTATTTATAAAAGTATTGTGTCTGTGAACGAGTCTGCAAATCCTATGAGGGCACTATGGCATATCAGGGGGGTATACGGCATACCTGAGGAGGACGGAGTGACATATCTGGGGGTATAAGGCATATAGGGTATATAAGGCATTTGTGGGGAGGGCAGTGTGGCATGTCGGGGAGGGCAGTGTGGCAAGCCTGGGCTCAAATATGCATAACTGGGGGGCAGGTTGGGGAAATAAAAACAAGAAAAAAAATTTTATTCTGCCGTTTGTTTTTAACATCCTATGTTACTTTATTAAATAATTTAAAATAAATGAAAAATTAAATTTTTTTATCCGATTAATCGATTAATCGAAAAAATAATCGGCCAACTAATCGATTATGAAAATAATCGTTAGTTGCAGCCCTAGTTTAGAGATTGTTTTGCTTACTGTCTTTGCTTGGTCTATTCTTAGATTTTAATAGCTGTGATTATACTGCTGACCTAAGCACCACAGCAACTCAGGTGTGCTGAAGTGCACCTAGCTGAAATTTATATGAACATGCTTAAAACATTACGGAAACTGGTGTGTACATTATGCAGCAAACGTATACATTTTAACATGCCATTTATTAGTACATAATTTGTGGTACAAGTGTAAGGTTGAAAAGTTGGAACAGTTACAGAATAACACAACCTATACAATTACCCTATTGAATCCTGCTCACAGTGTAACACTTCCTTTATGTTTGAGGGTGAATGTTGTTGCATCCCAACTTTTGGAAAACAACTTGAATACACACTAAAGAGTGAGTTCAAAGAAAACTGGAATGCCCTCACCAAAAACTCACAAAATTTAGTACAAACTCCCACCCCAAAAACTATAAATATGTAGCAATATTAAAGAAAACAAAACAAAAGGGTAATCCCCCTATTAACTGGGTTGGGTACAATTTCACCTCTCTGGGTGCATGTTCGAGTAGGGGGTAGTTATATCTTCTTGCGGGGTATAGTTTTCAAGTATACCCCCTTACCCTTATCCCCTGCAGAGAGGGATTGAGAGTTAAACATTATAAAATTATCATATGAGAGCTATGGCCTGCAAGCCATCCCCTGGGATGTGTGTCAAATAAATCCCACGCCTCTGGGGGAATCTCTATAAAACCTTCACTAGGGTGAATGGTAAACATTATTAAAAACATTTTGGAGAGGAACAGACCTAATCCCATGCCTCAAATTAGTATACTATGTGAACTTTTTTTAAACAAATAAAAATGAATCCTACATTACCCCTCCACCTTTTGGGTTCCCATTTGGTGGGAAGGTGAGGCTCAATCAAAAAATCCCCTTGAATGGCACATGGCTAGACAGTAAAATTCACTGTTCAGTTCCTTGCCACACAACAGTTGCAAACTTGTAGGGAAAGAGATCATAAAATAATAAAAAAATACCTGACAGTCAAAGAAATCCATCCATGTTTGAATGTCTACACAGAAATATTTACTATTGACTCATAAAAATAATCATTACTATATATTTAAAAAGAAGAAATATAAAAGGCAAGCTACTATTAATATATCTAGTTAAAAACATACTTGCTATTCTTTGTAAGGGTTGTCATTTTTATTTTCAAGCTCAAAAGGCAACAACCCTTTAGTTTGGACTAATAAGATTTTGACTAATGATATCTCTCTCTTAACGTTAAATCCATATTTCTCTGGCAAATTAGCTTATTGGCTTCCTTTAACAGTGCCAGAAAAATCTTCTTTCTAAATAGACCTATGCAGAATTTTATTAAACACAATTATGTAAAATAGTAAAATTAATCAAATAAAAATTATGAATTCATTAATTATTATATCAGTGTTTGATTACTATATTTATCTCTTGTTCTTCCACAAAGGTTTTGCCTGGGATTCTGCAGAAACATTGCTGTATTTTGCCAGATCGAAACACAGGTAATCAGTTACTTTTATTGTATCTCTTATAATACCTGGCTTTGTTTGTTAAAAGGTTTGGACATATTAATTGGAGTGCAACATTAAATTAAAATAACAATCCAGAGTGCATTAAATATACTATTGATGTTTACTGTTCTTTTAAGATCTATAATGCTGAATACATTGTAGCAACACACTACTTTTTATGTTAATGTTTTGTATAGCCAAAAATGTGACCATGGCTAGGTTCCATTGGCCACCAATGGCTAGAATGGCTAAAGCTATGCTTTATTGGTTACCCATGCATACTGACATAGCCTTTTGATTGGATGCTTAAGTTTTAATTCAAGCACTGTTTCCATGCTGTTTTAACACTTAAAAACACTGGTCCACAGGGTAGATATAAAGCTACTTTCTTTAATATAAAAATTATTAAAACGATATGGTGGTTAAGCCCCTCTCAATATTTACCCCTCAATTTGTTGGGTGGCTCAGGCATGGCATTTGTGGTCCTTATCAATGGCTAATAAATACTCCACTAGGCCCTTTATCATTAATTCTTATAGTAAATAAAGTAGCTTTATGTCCACAACCATAACTCATATATTAACTATACTTATTGACTTTTAATTTGCAGGTATATCTCTGTCCCTGAAACTGGTGCACTCAAAGTGAAAAGCCTGCCACCTGAAACAAATAATTGTTCTATGCAAAAGGCAATAATAACACAATAGCCAGGATGTTAGAAACCTAAAATAATGTTTTACATACCTTGTGCAAGCAACTGTGAAATTAGGAAAATCGAGAGAGGATGTATATTTCAATGTAGTTATCTGTGACCACAGCACCAAAGACTTTCTAAGGGTTTTCAACATACTTTACCAAACATAAAGCATTGTCATTCATAGAAAAAACACACAAACATAATTCTAAAATGGATCTAAAACGCTTATGTACCAGAAAAGTATAATGCGTTGAAAAATGATGCTTCCATTAGAACTCTAGATTTGGTTTCTTTGCCTCTTTATTATGGTATTTATGGTATTTTTCTCTAGCAGATTATGATGAAATGCTCAAAATGACTCAGGATGTAACTGTACATTAAAAAAAATCTGTTATTGTTGCAAACTATGCTGCAAATCAATAGTTACATTAATAGCAGCCTGGGGAAATGATTTATAGTTGGATTATTTTAGCAGTGTGCAGTACCTAGAATATTTTACACTTAAATGTGCACACGTTCTGTGCCTGTTTGGATATATATTAAAATGTCAGAATGTTTTGTTTAATGTGTAAATGATTATTCTGTTTTCTAAATTTCATTTCAAAGTAGTTAATTTAAAAAATGTATGCTTACCCTAATTGGACCGAAAGGTATATACAGCTTTAGGGCAAATTTACAGTTATTGGTTTCCAAAAGTTTAAATTGACAGTAAATATCCTTTATAAAATATGTCTATTTTCAGAAGAGGCAGGAAGCTATTGTCCCATGAGCTGCTCTAATGGGAAGATCTTAGCCAACTGCCTTTTTGTTTGTTTTACTTGGAGTTCACATACAGCTCTCAGGGTGCCTAAAGTAACAAGACAAGCAGCATTTGCACCCTGACTGGATCCCTCATGGGCTCCTTTATTATTAAATGGGGTTTGGACCCTGTGCTTGGCTGAACTGCATGTTCCCAGCCCACCTTTGCCTACCTTTATCTCTACATCCAATCATTTTCCAGTCGTATTATTATTGTGTACTTTTTTTTTATAGCTTTTCCTTAAGAGTGAAATTTACCTACAAAATACATATTTTATTATTTATCTGAGCAACAAAACACACTTAAAAGACACTTTAGAAATGTATTATTCACATTTGTTTTTGTTAATGTTTGGTATAATAAAGAATAGATTGCAGTGTTATGCTTATACTGTGTATTAAGACATACATTGTTTTAGGCAAAACTAGAGAATATCAGCATTATTATAAATAGCAATGCTATTTTAAATAGCAATTGCCACTATTCCGAGATTGAGAACATTAAGCCCTCATTAATTTTATGAATCTGAAAGCAAGAATATTGTGTATCCAATACATAAAAAATACCCTCTCTGTCACGTACAAGTGGTTAGGAGACACCGTGGTCAGGTAGGACTCCAGGACAGAACAGGTATAACAAGCCGAGGTCAGGATTCCGGAGAGCAGGATAGTCGTATAACGGAGCCGAGGTCAGGATACAGGAAAACAGGATAAACGTAAACGTAGCCGAGGTCAGGAATCAGGAAATCAACGAAGTCAGACAAGCCAGGATCATACACAAGAATACGCAATCAGGAAACGCTATCTGGGCACTAGCACAAGGCATAGACAACCATCAGAAGGCAAGGTGTAACTGGTCTGAGGGGTTTAAATGGAGAACCGCAGAGGAAGTCTGAATCTCCCATCAGCCCCTCATGACATCACTTCCGGTGTCCGTGACTCGCGGCCATCTTGTGGATGGCGTAATCTCCCTTCATAAATTCCAGCAGTATGCGAGTTCACCGCTAGAGGTCGTGCATGCGCAACAGCAGGATGCCGTGTACCAGGAGGTCTGCCTCTCCTGCGCGGCACTTCAGAGGAAGGCAGTGGAAGCGACCGTGCGGTGGAGGGGGGTCTTCCTCTCCCTCGTGGCTGCTGCGGAGGTGGCCGTGCGGTAGAGGGGGGTCTCCCTCTCCTTCGTGGCGGCCGTGCGGTAGAGGGGGGTCTCCCTCTCCTTCGTGGCGGCTGCTGCGGAGGTGGCCGTGCGGTAGAGGGGGGGTCTCCCTCTCCTTCGTGGCGGCTGCTGCGGAGGTGGCCGTGCGGTAGAGGGGGGTCTCCCTCTCCTTCGTGGCGGCTGCTGCGGCAGCGTGGGAACCGGGAACAGGTGAGTAACACTCACATGTTTTTTTTTTACATTTCTGTATTTCCTTCTTGCCGTTTATAACATTTCCTCAGCAGTATGTGCTGACCTTGCATTTTCCTGGAAATGATAAGTTCTTAGGAAAATAGTTCCCCTCGTAGTCTTCCCACACAGTAGATAGGGTATCTTGCATAATTTAAAGCTACAATAAGCTCTTCAAACAAATGTTGTGAAAGTTTTAAAGAAAAACGAACATGTGGAAGAAACTTTTGTTTTGTGCACATTTTGCATTAAAATGAATCTCAGCCTCAAATATAAAAAAATGGTTCAGGAATTATGTTTTTCTCTTTTTAAGCCTACAATACAATGATATACTGTATACAGAAATGTAGAAAACTTGGAGGTGGCAGTTGTTGTCAGTCGTGTAATATTTTGGATGACTTTTCACGCTCAGATTTTATATGGCAATGTTAATGACGCCCCGCTTATCCAATAAAATCCTCTCTTTAGTATGAGTACTGGGAAGAAGTAATGGAATGTCCTTATGATGGTACCGCGATTTACCGGACCTTTTGGGGGGTTTACGGTGTCTGAACTCTCTTTGTTGGTTGGAGATTGTTGCTTCCCAGTAGTTTGAATGTCGGGAAATCACCCGGTATCTTCAGCTATTTTGTAAGTAGTGGAAACCCACCCAATAACTAGCTGAGACAATGAGGAATGTTTTAATGTAAAAATACAAAACACTTATACAATCAGTGTTATCAGCAAAACAATTATGATTAGCATGC
Organism: Spea hammondii; assembly: GCA_029215755.1. Taxonomy (NCBI): domain Eukaryota; kingdom Metazoa; phylum Chordata; class Amphibia; order Anura; family Pelobatidae; genus Spea; species Spea hammondii. Next base: position 87,043,098 of record JARDYJ010000003.1, on the reverse strand, counting down.
TAATGCAAACTTAAATAAACTATAACCAATTGGATTAGTGCCTATTGTTACTTCTCCCATCTGGCCAAGCAGTCTTTCCATGGCAATGGAAACTCCCTTCAAAATGAGTGTATAGTTTTTTTCCTTAAAGACCTCGGCCTTTGGTTTAATATGGATAGTCTCAGAATAAGTCGCAAATCCTGGACTAACCCAGAGAGAACTTGCCAAAAACAAAGCATAGGTAAGGCTCAGTGAGGGGTCAGCGGTAGTAGCGCAGTAGCTGGCCCTGCGTGCCATTTTGTAAACACGGTGTGAGGCCATGTGGGGTAAATGTGTCACACAAGTAAGACTAGGTAAGATTGTAAGCTCCTCTGAGCAGGACTCTCCTTACCTGCTGTTTCTGTAAGTCAAAGTGTTATGTTTTATGCTATTTGTTATGTCTTGTCTACCCATTGTACAGCGCTACAGAATATGATGGCCCTCTGTACATCAATAAATAATAATAAGCTTTAGAACCCCTGCAGCTGACATAAATTTTATGAAACAAAACACTTTCCAGATGTAAAGGAAGATACTGCGTTACTCATAGTATTTATGGTTTGTTACATTATGGATTAACATACATAAAATGTCCAAACAGATGTCAGTTCTTACAGAATAACAATACTGGACCCATTCCAAGGCTTGATGATTTGTAGTTAAATCCAACGGAAAATGCATCTTGTGCTGAAAATTACAATTGTAAAATACGTTTTAAAAAGCTGGTATAACGAGGGACTCTGCTGTTTTACAATTTCCACTAGCAATATTGTTTTCCTATTCATCCTCCCATGAATACATACCGTATCTGCAATTTAAACATGGCCGCTAATGAAAAAATATTGTTTACAATAACATACATTGTAGTTAGCCTTATGATATTTAGTGATCATTATACAACATCGCTTATGTACTACCCCTTTATTATGACTTTATAGCAAAATATAAACTAATGGGTTTTTGGGGGAGGAGAGTGAGATCTTTGAAAAAAATCATAAAATTGGCTATTGATAATTAAGGTCTAGTATTATTAACCCCTTAAGGACCGGGCTCGTTTTTTCTTTTTGTACCCTGTGGGACATAGGCTGTTTTAATACTTTTGTGGTGCTTGTGTTCAGCTGTAATTTTCTCCTCACACATTTAGTGTACTCACATAAGTTATATATTGTTTTTTTCAGATGGGCTTTCTTCAGATACCATTATTTTGATCGTATCATCTTATTTACTATAAAAAAAATAAAAAAAACATGGTGAAAAATTGAAAATAAACACATTTTATGACTTTTATTTGAAAAATCTTTTACTCACCTAAAAAAGCAAGTAAAAAACCTAGCTAAATAGATTCTACTACTTGTCCTGAGTTTAGAAATACCCAATGTTTTTATGTTTTTTTGCTGTTTTTTGTAAGTTATAGGGCAATAAGTACAAGCAGCGTTTTATGATTTCCAAACCTTTTTTAACAAATCTGGTCAGTCTGCCTCCATCTCCTCTTTGGAACATCTTTGAAGCCGGTTAACTCAATTTAACCCCGTCAAACCATATATTTTTGAAAACTAGACACCCCAGGGTATTCCAAATACTGTTATTTTAACCCTTTCCATGCACCAATTATACAACTACACTTTGTCAAACTTTGTAATAGTAATTTTTTTTTCACACAAATTGTACTTTAGTTATAGATATACAGGTTCTGGTATACGTCACTGTCAAACAACACCCCAATGTGTGTTCAGGAACATCTCCTGAGTGCAGTGATACCCGACATGCATGGGTTTGTCGTGTTGTTTGAGATTTAAAATGCCACATTTGGGAAGTGCGCTTTTTTTCTCCATTTTGGTCAGTCTGTACCTATGCCCTATCTTTGAGCTCGGCCACTCCAATTTACCCCATCAGCCATTTTTTTTTATATTAGACACCCCTTGGGTATTTGAACTGCTTTTATTTTAACTCTTTGTTTTTGTTTTTGAGAAATTTTAGCACTTGCTCAAAATAATAAACTTTATTAAACTAGTGACATCACTGCATAATTATTTTTAAATGTTAGCACATTTTTTTTTTTTTTATATTTTACTAATTACATTGTGATTAGAAAGCTGGGCTCCATTGACTTGCATGGTTGAATGCAGTACCTGTATTCAACCTGCAAGTGGAGCCAGAGTTCTCTAGAGGGTCTGGAGACCATCTAGCAAACACTTTCATCTTTATTGTTTTTTTTCCCGGGCCGCCGCCATCTTGCTGATGGCGAAGATCACCGGCAGCTGCGGCTGTGACCGCTCTCCGGAGCGGTCACAGCCCATCCAGAGGTAAGTGTTTGGTGTCGCTGGATGCCTCCTGATCGAGGCATTCCAGCGACACCATTTAAGTTTAGAAGGCGATCGTTGATCGCCTCCTAAACGCTTTTAAAACGGGCGTCCGCCGCCATACAATGGCCCCCGATGCCGATCTCGGCCTTGCTGAATGCCTCGACATCGAGGCATTACAGTAACGCCGTTTAAGGCGTTGATCACTTTCTAAGCTTATTTAATTTTTTGACGGTTCAGGACCGTCAAAGGTCATTAAGTGACCGTTTTTCCATGACGGTCCTGAACCGGCAAAGGTTGTTAAGGGGTTAAAGAGGCAATCATAAACGAGCTCCAAAAGCAATGTATGTTTTGTGATAATCACTAATATTAATTATGTACCTGTCTTAATCTGTTGAAGCGCATAATGACAGAAGCAGTAAAACCTCGTAAGTAAGGTCACATCTTGTCTGGTTGTATGGTAAATTTGATCTATTGCATATTCTCTTTTTGTTTCCAATAATTACAACAGTTTTATTCTAGGGTTTGTAGATTTCTTGTATTTAATTAGGACTTAGAAAAGCTGACCTCAAATGTGGGTCAGTTCTGTTCTTTATAGACCTTTATATGCTACATGTACAGATATAACATACCGACATTGAAAACGTCCCGCTTGTCAGCATTTATAAACCTCTCTCTCTTTTTAAAGACTGACCTATTTGTGTCCCATTTATTTAACTTTTTTCTTGATTAAACATTATCTACATTTTGCATTCCCCAGCTACCCATTAATTGGAGTTCATCCGCTGAGAAATAATATATTGCTCAAAACTGTAGTGTCATAATATATGAAAAAAATGTTTAACAATTATTACAAGGTCGTTGGTATCTTCTATAGACATAATTGTAATTAAGAATTTATGCCTTTCATAGTTGCCGAGTAATATGTTTTTCTCAGGGCATATAACTTTTTATATTGTCAGTGAATTCATATTTAAATTATATATATATATATATATATATATATATATATATATATATATATATATATGTGTATATATACACATACCCCCTTGTGTCCTTATTTATGAGGGACAGTGCCTCTTCTGGGAGCAAATCCTTCTCTTCATCTTCCCTCCACAGATGTCTCTGTTTTCATAGAGTTTAAAATACTTCATGAACTTGAGTCTAATAGTGTTCTACAACCCCAAAGTACACAGTAAAATGTTTATGAAAAAAAAGTATTTCTACATTAAATTGTGTGATTTATTTGAGCAGTCATTAGTAAAACAAAGGCACATAAAAAGTCTCATTAAAGGTTTACCCCCTAGCCACATATCTAACCACAGACCTAAAACCACAGACCTATAACAGGTGTTTGATGACTTTCATATGTTGAGAGTTATGCTTGATTTTCTGCATTCCTCTTACTTGAAATGAGACAACTGTTTCAATGAAAGATAAATCAATACAGTGGGGCAAAAAAGTATTTAGTCAGCCACCAATTGTGCAAGTTCTCCCACTTACAAAGATGAGAGAGGGCTGTAATTTTCACCATAGGTACACTTCAACTATGAGAGACAGACTGAGACAACAAAGTCCATAAATCACATTGTCTGATTTTTAAAGAATTTATTTGCAAATTATGGTGGAAAATAAGTATTTGGTCAATAACAAAAGTTCATATCAATACTTTGTTATATACCTTTTGTTGGCAATGATAGAGGTCAAACGTTTTCTGTAAGTCTTCACAAGGTTTTCACACACTGTTACTGGTATTTTGGACCATTCCTCAATGCAGATCTTCTCTAGAGCAGTGATGTTTTGGGACTGTCGCTGGGCAACATGGACTTTCAACTCCCTCCAAAGGTTTTCTATGGGGTTGAGATCTGGAGACTGGCCACTCCAGGACCTTGAAATGCTTCTTACGAAGCCACTCCTTCGTTGCTCGTGTGGTGTGTTTGGGATCACTGTCATGCTGAAAGACCCAGCCACGTTTCATCTTCAATGCCCTTGCTGATGTAAGGAGGTTTTCACTCAAAATCTCACGATACATGGCCCCATTCATTCTTTCCTTTACACGGATCAGTCGTCCTGGTCCCTTTGCAGAAAAACAGCCCCAAAGCATGATGTTTCCACCCCCATGTTTCTCCTCCAAATACGACGAGTTGAGTTTCTACCAAAAAGTTCTACCTTGGTTTCATTTGACCATATGACATTCGCCCAATCCTCTTCTGGATCATCCAAATTCTCTCTAGCAAACTTCAGACGGGCCCGGACATGTACTGGCTTAAGCAGGGGGACACGTCTGGTACTGCATGATTTGAGTCCCTGGCCTGCGTAGTGTGTTACTGATGGTAGCCTTTGTTACTTTGGTCCCAGCTCTCTGCAGGTCATTCACTAGGTCCCCCCGTGTGGTTCTGGGATTTTTGCTCACCGTTCTTGTGATCATTTTGACACCACGGGGTGAGATCTTGCGTGGAGCCCCAGATCGAGGGAGATTATCAGTGGTCCTGTATGTCTTCCATTTTCGAATAATTGCTCCCACAGTTGCGCTTCACACCAAGCTGCTTGCCTATTGCAGATTCAGTCTTCCCAGCCTGGTGCAGGTCTACAATCTTGTTTCTGGTGTCCTTCGACAGCTGTTTGGTCTTGGCCATAGTGGGGTTTGGAGTGTGACTGTTTGAGGTTGTGGACAGGTATCTTTTTATACTGATAACAAGTTCAAACAGGTGCCATTAATACAGGTAACGAGTGGAGGACAGAGGAGACTGTTACAGGTCTGTGAGAGCCAGATATCTTGCTTATTTGTAGGTGACCAAATACTTATTTTACTGAGGAATCTACCAATGAATTCATTAGAAATCCTACAATGTGATTTCCTGGATTCTTTCCCCCCATTCTGTCTCTCATAGTTGAAGTGTACCTAAGGTGAAAATTACAGGCCTCTCTCATCTTTTTAAGTGGGAGAACTTGCACAATTGGTGGCTGACTAAATACTTTTTTGCCCCACTGTATAACAAAAACTTGTTTGACAATATGGTTCAAAAAGATAAATATTTAAATAATGTGTTTTGCGTATAAGCAACATTGCTCAAAATCCCAATATTTAGTATCACAAAATTCAGAGACATTTTGGAGATGTATTGATTTAAAAATGCTTCAATGTTTGCATGGAATCTGAACAGCATTTAAACCATTCACCTTTTACTTATCTTATTGCAGCTACATTTAAAAAAAGAGAGAAGTGAATTATGTAGTAAACTGTCAGAAATTAAAAGAAACACACCAAGCAGTTTTTGAGATAATAAGCAATTTGTGCACTGTACCCTCTATCTACCTCAATGCTTATAGGTTCATGTCTATATATTTTCTTTTATGATGAACTGCTACAAGTTTTTTTGAAAATAAAATCCCATCTTTCGATGTATTAAATAAAGATTGGGGTTGGAAGAGACTGGTTCTACTTCTATATTGACTTAATTCCGGGAATCAAATGTGCTAACTCTTAAATTAAAACTTTTATTGATTAAATGAAAATTAAATCAGTGCTACCTACATAACACTAAATGCTCATAGGGGAATAAAAATTGCATTTCAAATTCCAACAGATGTATAACATCAAGGACATATACATGCCATCTACATGGACAGACAATGGCAGTAAATGTGTCACTGCAGAGTTCTCTGTGCCAGGAGCTTTATGAAATGGGGTCCATGGCTGAGCAGCTGCACATAAATTGAATTTGAAATCATTCAACATCAGTGCCTAACCTCACAAATGGTATTTTGGCTGAATGGGCACATATTCCCATACATACAAACATACTATGGGGAAAAGGGCAATTCTATACTAACGTCCATGGTTTTGGAATGGGATGTCCAACAAGCTCATATTGTCAGGCGGTCAACAGGTAACACTGGAGCCTGAATCTGAAGAACTGGACCCTTGTAGCAGAGTAGTAGCTAGACCGGGAAGAATCTCAGGGCGGCAGCAAGATCGATAACCTTCACTACTTGTAGTGTAGAGCAGGGCTAAGTCAGCCACAGGTTAACAGGTCTCAGATACGTAGTGGTGGAGCAACCTTGGTCAGCAACAGATTAACAGGTCTCAGATACGTAGTCATGGAGCAAGTCGGGTCAACAACAGGTTAATAGTTCCCAGATACCTAGTATAAATATGGCTCACCGTTTTCATGGTATTTTTTTATATGACAACTGTTACATTAAATATAATCTTTTTTTTTTTTTTATTCTTCAACAAAATGAAAAATTAAATTTCATCCTCAATATCAACATCATGTTGATTGCAATAGACAAGTGGATTTCTATCTCTAGGATCTGGACAACTCCAGAACCCAGGTGGGTTTAGATAACCTTGTTCACGGAAATCTTTTTCATAGGACTGTTTAATCCTCTGTAATAAAATTTGGAATTTAGCTGAGACAGAAAAGTATTCTCTGAGTTTTTTTTGGATTTGCTTTTGCAGTAGAAACTCTGTGTCACTGGTATCTAATGCCACATTTTCCAAGGACTTAGAAAGACCTTCAAATTTGAGTTTTTCAGCTGAAGCCACTTGAATTATCTGATCCAGACAGTTTTGCTTTTTCCTGCAGCCATTTATTGCCAATTGAATATGCCTTCTGTACTTCAGTGCAGCTGACTCTGCATTTTCCACATTATGCAGCTTTTGTGACACGTGCCGTAGAGCGCAGCTAGGGCATAATAACCTTGGAAGAGAAAATATTTGTCAAAATTTACAATGATAAACTAGCGTTTAATACTATCTTCAATTAGTGATATTATATATGTATGTATATAAGGTAAAAAATTGCAAGGGGACCCAGTGTGGAAACACTACAAGATTTCTGAAGGAAACAAATCTTCTGGCTTGTCTAGTTGGTATAGATTAGTGTTACACTAGTGCCTCTACTACCCCCTTAATTTTAAGTAGAGGGGTTTTCCATCACCTGTACCTCACCATAACTTTGTGTAATGGGTATTTATGACTTCTGATGGTCCTTTTGTAAATTGTAAAGTACAATGCCAAGTTATAAACAATAACAATGCGATTGTAAACAATCATTTGAGGGTGCAGTTGCGTTCATGAACAGTACTCTTCTCTCCTATTTCTCCAATATATGAAAACATGGAGAATCATAAGTCAAGAGATATATATTTTTGTAGGGGAGTATAACATGGTGTTATAAACGGGAATGGATGTATGCAGTAGCCAGAGTAATACAGATATACAATTGCAGGGAATAAACTGACATGTCTGTATATCACCTGTATTCTCAAGAGTCCCAATGTGTCTTTGAAGAAATATTAGAGCCCTCGCCTGTTATCTCAACATTTCATTGCTTAATGCTTAGGCGCATAAGGAAAAGGCAGACGGCAAGAAGGTATATGTCCCAATTTTGTGGAAGTCATACATCAGACTCCAGCTCTCCTAGGACCGGTATTTTATGTAGGTTTTGAGGTATGTGGTCGAGCACGGTAATTAAAGAACACTAAAGTCATAAACTGGGTAATATATAGCTGGGTTGGTATAGGTTATGTTTGTCTTCTATTTAAAATATGTTGTAGCAGTTAAGGAAAAGTAACTTTATGTTGTTCACACCCCCAGGGTGTAATAATTAAAGTATAGAATATATAAATTGACGTGATGCACAAATAAAATCCCTGATGAAGGCTAGAGCTATACTGGTTTAAGGAGCAAAGTTCCCACGGCAAATGTGTATGAAAGAAGAGTATGGTTCTCGCACATCCCCTGATGATACCGTAAAAATGTATATAATGTTTTGCTTTCTGTTTTATGTGATTATGGTCCATTTTTTGCATCTACAGTGGTCAGGCAGCAGATGGTTTGGTAGGGGCAGCATCCTGCTTAGGATTTAAAACAGTTTTTGTACTTTGAAGCATTTGGAGAATCTGCTTAGGCTAACCACCTTTTAACTATAGATTGTTTGTGACAGTGACCCACTTGCAAATGCTACATTACAGTAGTACTTTAGTATCTTTTACAATGTTTAATAAAATCAGAGTAGGATCTTTTATCTAATTTATATGGTCAATATGTTATAAAATTATATTTAAATATATTAAACAGAGATTTACAGACATCAGAGACATGCAGAAGATTAAATTACATATTTCATTTTAACGTTTACAGCTAATCACACCAAAACATGGACCACAATGAACTGCCAAACCACTTGATGACCAAAAAATATTCAATGACGGAGCATGCTCTTACCACAGACAATGGCGTGGTCCTAAGGAAGGACAAACACGGCTTCAATTAACAAACACCACATTTGGTGCATTTGACAGTTGTGACGGGACTTGTACGTGAGGTTTGAGCATGCTTACTAATGTGTAAGGAAGGACTAGCAATGTGGTTGATGTAGCACATAATGTTTTAGCATTGAATGTCTGTTGTAAGGTTTATTTTGGCTTGAATGGGCATGTGCCGACTACAGTATCTACACTTAGTTTACTTAGGTCTAATGGAGGTTAGACAATGGATTTGATGGTTTGAAATGGATGGGCAAGAATGTATCCATTTTAGTTACTGAGCCGTATTGTGCTTTCATCGAAGGACTCCCACTCTGTGTCTAATAACCTGAACAAGGTGTTCTGTACTTCTGTATAGTGATATCAATATTTAATTAGTAGGATTTTCCAGTATCCCAAACATATATTAATGAGTAATTCCAAGTCTGTTCTTTACATCTGCTTATATCAAATTTGAACTTTATAAACCACATCTTTTCTACTGTGTTCGTTAACATTAATAGGTGAATTTAAAAGAAGAATAACTTTGTAAATTGCATTTCTGATTTGTTACCCACTCGAATACATTTTTATATTTTGCTAGGGTACCATTCTTACCTCCTATTAATTTTAGCAGCTAATACTTGTAGTACAGGACGTATACTTTAATCTTAGGAGAATGTATTGTACTTTACATAATGTACTGAATAGATAATGTATCTTTCCTAATTGTATTTTCTGCACCTTTTTATGAATTCCTGTTTTCCAGTAAATTGAGCAAATTGAGTTATTTAGTAATTTGCACATTGTACTTAATAAAATTTTCTGTACAGCAACTTTCCAAAATAAAATAAAATAAAAGTACCTTCTTTTTTTTTTTACAGCATGTCCTTAATAACCTTTGCAACTAACACCCATTTTGGCTTCCTAGGGTTATATTGTAGATATCTTGATAAATAGCTTTGTGTTGTATCTTCTTTGCCTGTAGGGATCCTATTCTTGGTTTTAGAAGTTTAATGTTTTTCTGGTTTCTTGTAGTTTGTTTCGCTGTATTCTGTGTTAAGTTGTGCTCAGGTGAGCATGTCTGAGCTGTAACGAGAGCTGCATTTCTTTTTCAAAGAGTCCTTTAAATCGCAATATTAAAGAAAGCTTGACATTTTTGATCTGCTCAGCTGAGCAAAAATATAAATAAATAAAATATCCTCCCACACAAGAATTCCATTGACTTGATGGAATAACATGCAATAACAAACGCATGGACTGTTTTAGATATATCACAAATGTAAGTGCTCTACTCAGGTCCGTTTCATATCACTTGGTCTATTCCTTTGGTCAAAACATTTTATTTTCTGTGTAATACTTAAGACATTTTGGGTTACATAGTGAACTCCTGTTATAGGCAATGGGCTTTTTGATGTACATATTAAACAGCGTTTATGCCGTATTAATAAAAATGCTATCCATAGTGTATTCACTGTACAAGGCACTTGCATGCAGTTAAATTGTATTTCGAATGTCAGCTAGGATTGAAACATATATTTATGAATCTATAAGACTTGAGCATTCCTTAGTGCAGAGACTCATTGTGCATAAAGCCTAGTTTGCTAAACTTTCAGGTGTAAACAATGATCAGTTATATTGTTCTTTGAGGGGAGATCATTTGATTTATTGTGAAAATAAAGTACAACATTAACTAACACTTGTAACATAACCTTTTTATCATAAACATATCTCATTGCCCATGAAAGGTATTTGCAATCAAATTTGTCATCGCCCACTGTAGTTGCCTTATCATAATTTTTTAGAAGAATAAATAATTCCCAGAGTAAAAAACATTAGATATAGTATAATGTCATAAATATGCTGGTGCTTAGTAATGGGCAGAAAGTAGCAGTATTTACCCCAAGGAAACTCAATCAGTTTCCTCTGCCAATTGAGCCACACGTATTGTGATGTTTACATCACAGAAAACACTCTGAACAGAATGCATTTGACATCAGGTGCTCTTCTGTATTCTTGGCAGTATTTTTAAACATTTCTCAGCTGTCATAACGTTAATAGTAGGGCAAAGACTCCTGTTTAACTCATCATCACAGCCTCTTTTATTATGAGTGACCAAGGAACTGACCAGGGTTATAAAACCCTTTTTATTTTCACAAAGTAAATGGCTACAGTCAGTTACCATTAGTATGTGACAGTCAACTCCTTAAGTCCAAGTGAGAATAGGAAATGCCCCACAAGCATCTTGTGATAGGTCCCTATCCAAACCCCGGTGGTTTTGTCTAATCATTAGGACTCTGAGCCCTGGCTAAATAGGTATCCTAGTCCAGTAAAATATTATTTTGCCAAAACAGTATAATAATTACTAAACGGTGGGTAAAATTGTTGTTATCAATAGGTACAACTGCTTTTATTAAATGCACCCCTCCAATTGTATGTTGTTACCATTATGGCGTTCTATATCCAGAATATTAGCTGAATGCAGTAACAAATATGATTACATTGATAACATAACAAACTGAACTAAAATAATTAAATGGCTGAGATCACACTGAGCCCTGCTTATTAATCCCAATAACATAGTGGTTAAACTGTCAGTGAGTGTATCAATTAGTAGCTGTGTCTTGTATTGATTAATCGATAAAGGTTAAGTGCTTACAGCACAGCATCAGATGCAAGCAGACAGATGAAGCATATCACTAGTGTTATTTTTATGGACTCTCATACTCTCATTGAGACTAATGTGTTTGCTCTTGTGTGCTTTAAAACAAATATATCCCATAGACTTTGATTGAATATTGTAGTGACTGTAATGAAATGATTGAATGGGATTTATAGACCTAAAGTCATAAACGAAAATGTTCAGATGTATTTTACAGGTGGAGGACGTGCACCAAAAAAAAAAATAGATAAAACCAGTCCATAAAAATCTGTGCATCTGTTCTGGCAAGTTCAAATGTAGACTGCTAAAAGATTCAAAATCTTTTGATTTAGTATATATATATATATATATATATATATATATATATATATATATATATATATATATATATATAGTTATCCTAAAAAGCTGTCCCAGAGCCTTTTATTGACTTTTTTTATCCAGATCCCTAGTTGGCATTCTTCAGTATATGTCTTCAGCATATATGGGCTACTATGCATGATGTTTGGAATTTTGTGGTTGAGTGGTTTTGTGTTTTTTTTCAACTAATTGCTTGTTCTTGAAAGCATCAGGAACCAGATTAATGATCTCCGACTTTTTTCTTAGAAACCTTACCTGCTGTAACGTGGTATAGCATGTGATATAGCATACCTCAGACACACTAGGTATATGTTCAGACCAGTTTTTATTAGTGGTGCAAGTGGTGGCAATGTGGTGGGGGGTACAGCTTAAATCAATTGCTAACCACACATAACTCTCCTTTTCCAAGCTATGCAAGAGCAAACACCTTTAATAATATAATAGTCCGCTTTGCTCATACAAAATCCCAGTATATGCCTGAAGCATGGGGCTCTTAATCTTTTTTCTCTCTGATGGTTGGATCAGGTGACACTACTTCATACCCTTACAGTCTCAATCCTGATTTCTATTTATACTTGTCAGTGATGCCTTTCAATATACCTTCACACAAGCATGGATGGATTGTGTGGATCTGTCAAAATTATTGAGACAATCTGATTAATTGATTAATCTGACTGTGAATGTAAGGAAACCCTAAATGTTTGGAGGGTCTGCAGAAATTTTTAAATTTCAAAAGTTAATTTCATCCCCATCATATTATTATCATATTATTTATATGTTTAAGAAAAAGACTACAAATTGAAGTCTATCACACTTAAAAACAATTATTGTAAATATAGTAACCCCCCTTGTCTTTCCCTGTCTTGGAGTTTTGATTTCCTCTATTTCATAATTTCTTGACTCCTGACATTAAATGTTCTCCTTCCCCCTGCTGCTGTAAATAGCAGATCATTTCATTATTTTTTTGTAGAAATTAGATGGTCTATTCATAATGTCATGATATTGTTCCTACACAATCCTCGGCTGCTAGTGCAAATATGGAAACTGTTAGCTTACAACAAGTGGAGCAGATAAGAATGGAAAAAAAGTCTACATTTGACCATATATATATATAGGTGCTGATAGGGTAAGAGGTTCTCAATGAAGCTATGAATTGTATAAGAAATATACAAAGGAAAAAACCATATAAACAAGTTCTGTTTGTGGGATGAAATGACAGGCATTTGTCAAGTGTCTTATAATCATTTATACATCAAGGTTGTGTTTACATTACATATTACATTTATGAGCACTAAAAAATAACCTCTTGACTCATGTCTACAGATTGTGAAAATAATGGCCTTGTTTTTCTTTGTTGATTAATTATTAACACGATTTAACCCAATAGCATTAACTAAGTACATCATGATAATTTCTAATAATTAATGATTGCATGCTGTAGAGTTTGTTTCAGTTATATTGGCAATATAACGTATTGGCTCGAATATAGGCCACACTTTTTCCCCCCACTTTAAGTCTTTAAAGTGGGGGTGCGGCCTATATTCGGCGCCGGGGTTAAGATACAGATTCCCCGCAGCGGTGCAGGGGACCTGCATCCTACTCCCCGATACGTTCAGACAGCTTCCCCTGCCAGCACTTCCCACGGGGGGAGTGCTGTCATGGGAGGTTGTCCAAGCGCATCGTGCGGACGTTCACCGGCAGCGGAGGTTGTTTCTGCTCACATCGCCGCTGCCGGTGAACGTCTGCGTGAACAATCTTCCTTGCCGGTACTTCCCACGGCGGAAGTGCCGGCACCGGAAGTTGAATACGTGTTATGTGTAGATGTCCCCCGCAAGACCCCGTGGAGTCTGCACCGGTAAGTCAGGTGGGGGGGACATCTTGGGGACAGAGTGGCAGCATATCTCGGAGGGGGTAGAGTGGCAGCATATCTCGGGGGGGGTACATCTTCGGGACAGAATGGCAGCATATCTCATGGGGGGCAGAAACTTTCATTAAAAAAGCACCTAACTTTTAGGGTGCAGCCTATATGCGGGTGCGGCCTATATCCGAGCCAATACGGTACTTTAAAGCACATTCTGTTACTTAAGAACATTTTGTAACCTTTTAAATAAATTGAGTGTATTAATAATAATAATAATAACATATTTTTTTATATAACACCAACAATGTACACAGTGCTTTCTACAATACATACATTTAAAGTGTATCACAAAACTAAACTTGACAAAGACAAACCGATACATTAGGTAAAGAGGGCTCTGCTCTAAAAGTGGTAGTCTCCAGCAGAGGTGCAGTTTCTACTCACTAAGTTCAGTATGCATTATACTGCATACTGTGCCCAGTGAGCCTCCTGCAACAAAAGCATAGATAGCCCCGTATATTGCACAGTTAAATATAATTTATTTAAAGCCACCTCAGTGAATGAACTATGTATTATGCAGGGCCAGCTCACTTGGTTTGGCTCTTTATAATGCATAATGAAGTACGTGAGTTGCAGTCGCAATTCACCTCCCCCAAATTTCTGCTTTAAGCCTTATAGTCTGTTTTCAGCAAAATCATGGCTAAGTATGCCATGTTCTAACCATCAGAAGTTCTGTTGCAACTAAGCTGCCCGAACACAACCCACAACATAACTGTTATTTAAGATTCAGGGTCATGAATCACATAGGAGCCAACTCAGTAGTACTTCAGTTACCCATTGACTGCACATCTAAACACGAAAGTCATTCCATATACCTATACAAGTGTTTTAGATATTCCACTGTGTATTGATTACCTTTGTTTAAACATATTTTTTACATTGCTATACAGTTTTATGCAATTTTAACACGGCAGCTGTAATTAATGTGAACTTTAAGCTACAGTATTGTACACACAGACATTATTAATATACACACAGAAAGAGTTAAAACACTTTAGGCAGAAAACATGGTTTTGAAACTTCAACCAACCTCATTAAAAAGATTGACATGTCTAGTTTTTCTATTGCAAGGTAACTTCCATGGCAGATTTCCAACTAAATCCAATAACTCCTGTGTTACTCTGCTGTTCTGTGCTTTCAATTAAAAATAATGATTTAAACCCTAGCAAGTCTTCCCTACAGCCTCAAATACAAATCCTCAGCTTTTACCGCGGAGCCAGGTATTATGCATAGGCAAAATGTGGACACTGCTTGTCTATATATGTACAGTATGTGTGTATGTATGAATATAGTCTTCATGTAAAGTCTATAGATTATATTATATTGTATGAGTGATTTACTAGTTTCCATTGTTCCAGACAGTGATATTGAATGGTAAGTGACCCACTTAAAGATTTAGATACGACATATATAATTAAAGAGGAAAAGCAGCTTATTGACTTTATTCCTTATTATAGTTATGTGTAATACTTCCACCTAATAATTTAAAAACATCTGTTTTTATAAACTCTATTGGCAACGTGTAAGCAATTGACAAACCTTTGGCATTGATCACAAAAGAACTTGATTTTTTCATCTCTGTGCTTCTTGCAGTAATTTGTGTTTGGTTCTTCGGTGCTGGTGTCAAAACAGATTCCAGTGATGGCAAAATTGTCAGCCAGCTGTGAAATACTATGGATATCATAGGTCTCAGTAATTTGCCGGCAAGTTGGACATCTGAGGATATGGAGATGTTTATTAGCTCTCATCTGGAGAGAACTGCTAAAAAGTTGATGCAGGCAGTCCATGCAAAATGTATGTCCGCAGTGTAGAAGCTTTGGTCTTCTCTCCGTCTCATTGTATCTCCCAGTACAGATAGTACAGTGTAGTAAATAATGCAAGCAGGATGAAGATTTATTGAATTTTCTTACAGCTGAAGACATTTCTGTAAATTAAATGTATGCCGTAGAAGGCACTTGATTTCCTGTTCAATGTGGTGGATATGGTAGCTCCTTACTTCCTGTGTATTGATATTATTCAAATAAAAAAGTATCAATACATCAGCCTGTGGCAACCAAGGCGTGTTTGCCTGGCTGGTTTACAGATTATCTGAACTGCCAATGAAATTTTTATTTTATACAAATATTTGACTCTAATATTTGCTTCACTCTTTATGGAAGGGCATGTCTTATGTTTATGTTATTTATTTATAAATAGATGTATGTGATGTTTTTTAAGGGATTATGATTACTTAATTTTATTATTTAAATTTTATTTAAATATTCATATTGCTTATCTGAAAACAGCTTCATTATGTGCATGCAGTCAAGCTTAATTATGTGGCTGCAGTCCATAACCACTAGGCACCCAAACCTAGAAACTTAAGGTGAAGCCAAAATTCCCGGCTATGGCTATTGAACCTGTGTAACTGGAACTATTGTCTATATTATTGTAGTGGACCTTATTGGATGCATCTTGTATGATAGTGTTAGGATAGTTACTGGTGACGAGTCCGGATGTAGGATGGAGCACTACAGCCTTGGTCTGGATGTACAGGTAACAGGAGCAACTAATAGCCACTAGTCTGAATGCATGATAGAGAGCGGTCAGAATGGAGGCCGAGGACAGGGTTACGGAAGACGGGTCAGCGAGTAGGGGAGCTAAAATCAGGATGCCAGCAAGCAGCTAAGTCGAAGTCCAAAGCCAAAATGAAGGGAGTGCTAGGTCTGTTCCTTCAGACCTCTGTTTCAGAGCTCCCTAACACTGTGTGCTGGTGATTGATGCGGAGCATGGAAGCCGCACGGACAGCAAAGGAGTGCTGAAGTAAACGTCTGAAGGAACAGACTTCGCACCACCACCACAGTCTATGGCTCAGACTTAAAGAAGAAGAAAGCAAGAGATGAGGAGACGAGGAGAAATGTAAGAGATGGGGGGTGGTTGTTAATGAGAAAGGGGAGAGCTAAAGAGAAGTGAGAGAATGCGAGAAAGTAGGCTATAAGAAGAAACGAGAGAGAGATGGGATAAAGAGGGAGTTAATGAAAAAGGGGAGATAAGAGGAAAAAATAATCCAATGCATGACATAATGCTATCCTTATGTGAAGCCCAAGGACCCATTACAGTTTGATAACTTACAACAGGCTCTAAAAACAGGTCAACTCCATAAATCAGTTGGCAGTCATCTGTTGTCAAATTCCATGTTGCATTTTAACAGGCTTGCATTCTAAGTAGGACCTTTATTTCTATGTATTTTATTTTGAATAAGACAAAATACCATTCTATTTTGAAGCTTATGCAAATTATGTTAATAAACAGCCTTTATCCATTTTAAAGACGTTTTAGAACATTATTTTAATAGTGATGGCAGAAAAACATGTCTGTACAGGTATTATATTATACTGCTTCAATAGTACTGTATGCTTTAAGCAAACATGTCACAGGTTGTTTTGATATATTTTAAATTAATTTAATATATCACCAGGTATTAGTTTGATATTTGTATATGTATCATAGCAACTGGCAAGTTAATACATGTTGGTAATTATGCAATGACCTTTTTAGCAACAGATTAGTCTTTTGTCTTTTATTGATCAGCAATTAGCTGTGCATAACAGGTGAAACAATAAATAAAAGGAGAATTAAAATAAAATAATTAAAAGGAGAATAGGGAAAGACACTTAAGCAGGGAAGACCATCCATGTATCTGTCTTATGTGAGTAAAGCTTCTATAAACCTGCTTAGAATATTTTCTTAGGATCAACTAATCTCTTGTGATTTCCTATGTCTAGGCTTTTCTGTGTTACAACATAACAAGTTTTTAAGTACATATACTACACTTTGATACTTACTTCTTGGTTGATGTAAAAATACATGAGACCTACAGAAGTAGGTTCCATGTTTGCATGGAGTCTGTAGAAAGAGAATGTTCTCAAGAAAAGTATCCAAATATAGCAGATGACAACATTTACAAAAAATGTAAAGATGAAAAAGTAGGAATTGTGGTTCATTAACAGCTAAATGTATACCTATTCTTTTTCACCATTGAGTCACACCAACCTGTGACCCACAATACATGCATCTTATACATAGACTAGGGGTGTCTAGATGTAATAGGAATTGAATTTTTATTTTAATTGTGGAGATTAATATTTAGTCTTTTGCATGAAAAGGCTGAAAAAATAAATTAATTTTAGTTTTGAAATCAATGGAGGCATATACAAAGAGGGGTGAACAGTGAAAGATAGGGAAGATACACTGTGACCACCTAAATACAGAATTAATTTAATGGGAGCTGATCGAAAAAGAGAGGCGGGGATCAATGGGAATATAGTGTAGGCCAGGGGCGTCCAACATGCGGCCCGCAGCACCTCGAGGTGCGGCCTGCGTGAGATCGGCAGCCAGGGCAACCGGGATCACAAGATCCCGCCGCCCTGCTACTTACCTGTGGGAGGGTCTTTTGTACTGCACAGAGGAAGCGGAACCCAGCAGAGTTCACGTGACATCACATGACTCTGCTCCAGTCCTGCTTCCTCTGTGCAGTACAAGAGAACGCAGAGGGAGGCCGTGCCCCCTGCTGAAGTGTGTGAGCGGCATCGAGAGAGCTGCAGTGCAGGTAAGGGGGTGGGGGAGGTTCTTTGAATGAGTATGCGTGATTGAGGGAATGAATCTGTGAATGAATGAGTATATGAATGAGTGTGTGTGTGATAGCATGGATGCGTAAGCATTTACTGGTTGCCTGGGTATAAAAGGAGTGTGATTGCTAACAAGTCATATTGTTGAATTTTTTTTGTCCAATTGTGGTGTGTTACTTACTTTAAAAAAAAAATACAATAACAATATTAATTTATATATGATTGTTGACAACAATCACACTCCTATCATGCCCAGCCAACCAGTACATGCTGGAATCTGGGTATGCCTGAGATTGCTGTTAACAATCATAGTATATATATAACATTGTTATTACCTTTTTTGTACAATTTTGGTGTGTAACTTACTTTTATTAAAAGTGTGGGATTTTTTATTATTTTTAAAGGTGGGGGGGTCGTTTTCCGTTTCGGCTAAGTGAACCCTGAATTTTTGGTTTTGGTCCAGAATTTTCATTTCGGTGTATCCCTAGGATAAATAGAACTATTTCATTTTTACTTATCCAGAATCCTGAATTTGTAGTCACAAAACTTTCTAGGCCCAGAAATCAGTGAGAGGAAAAGTAAGGGTTTTGTGTCATTTACTTTATTTTAATCTGCATATCTTATTAAAGTGAAAATGAGTGCGGCCCTCGCACGTATACAATTCTGATGAAGTGGCCCACTGCAGAAAAAACTTGGACACCCCTGGTGTAGACAGTAATCCCCCCATCACAATGAAAAGGGAAAAGGGAATGAATTCTCTGGAACAAAGCTACACACCTTTGACCAGTAGAAGAATTATCACATAGGTAGTTTGACGTTACGTGATACATTTTGTGGCATTCTGTATCTGCCGATATAAATGTATTCCACTGTTTGTCAGTAATCCAAATGAGAAAGCATGTGGTGGAAAATGGCTATACGTTATCATTACTTACCACTAGTTCATGGATCAACACACAGCTTAATTAAAAGTGTGATCCTTTTCTGAAAAGAATGAATTTGGAAAATTTAGAAAATGCAAAAATATATTTCAGCAATCATCGTTTAAACTTGCACGAAGGCAACAAGAACTGTGTTAAAAATGCACATGGGTTACCAAGTAAGGATACAAAATGTCTTTGACTGGTGGAGCAATATATAAACAAACGTTTGACTTCAGTATTGAGGTGATAAATATCCAATAACTTTTGCTTGGGGTATTTACCAGTTTGCATAAAAAGAATACTTTATATTTGCTGTATTTTGTGTCCACATGTAGCACAGTTGTACTTGGACTTCTCCAGGTTTTATCTAGCTAACTTATTAGTTTTTAGGAGGTGGTAATCAACAATCTATGGTAACCTGGATGTAGCATCAGATTATACTGTTGAGGTATTCCATGGCAGCATCCACCTTAAAGTTCCTGTTCTCGGGATCTGATCCATTTAGTTATTCTGATCCATTCAGTTCTTCCTCCTGTTCTGTAAATTGCAGTACATGGTAGAGAATTATTTGTTCTGGGGCTAT
Organism: Spea hammondii; assembly: GCA_029215755.1. Taxonomy (NCBI): domain Eukaryota; kingdom Metazoa; phylum Chordata; class Amphibia; order Anura; family Pelobatidae; genus Spea; species Spea hammondii. The sequence continues at coordinate 87,023,466 of JARDYJ010000003.1, read as the reverse complement.
TATAGATTTGGGGTTTGGACAGAGGAGATTTCATAATATAAAACTAACTCAAATGCTAGTTTGGCTCCTTTTCAGCTCCCCTGAAGTATAATAGTCCCTTACTTTTGGACCAAATCAGCAAGCTTTGATTAAATATTTTTGGATAAAAACAAATTCTGTAAACACTTGAAAATAGCACTTTCAGTGATGCAATGACTTTTGACAATATCAATGACGCTACTTCCATGCATTATTTTGAATGTTCACTCACCTAAAAGGACTGCTCTTAAAGCAGAGTATTTCCAAATGTGGGGGCATGTATTAAAAGAATGAAGAAATTAAGTCATCATCTAAGTTAAAATGTAGCACAATATATTTAGTACACACAAAAAACATTATATATTCCTCAATCAGGTGACACAAGGTTTGAAAATAGCATCTTGTATGACCATCTGTTTACATGAACTTGGCAATAATAGTTTGATTTCATAATGTGTAACAGCAGGGTACCTTCTAACAAACTGTTTCAACCAAACCATATCATTAAACTTTTAAATTAGTTTCTCATCCTGTCCAGTTGTTCAGGAAGCATATCAACACGACTTATATTGTTATTGAAGTATACTGATTTTTGCACTGGATCACTTGCGTTTGATGAAACAAATAACCTTTTGAATGAAGAACAATTAAGTGGATGCAGTCTCAATTGAATAGGCACACTGAAAATATAAACACAATTACATAAACAGCATGCAATATGATAGTAAAGAACTACACAGATCTGGTAAAAACGCCAGTTCTGCCTTTCTTGGCTCCAGTTCAGGTTATTCATATGAGCTATTTGCAGTACATCCTTCGTTAATCTTGTAAAGCCAGATTTAAGTCTGTGTACCAACAATGTGTTGGAATAATATGAAAACTACTATTAATATGACAGTTGTGTTACCGATTTCCACCTACTGATAAATTACTGTGTTGAATTATTAAAATGCTTTTTCATGGCTTCATCCCAATGTTCATTTTTTATTTCCCAGTCTCTTCCCATAAACCACAGATTAAATGGCTAGGTTTATTTAAGAATATTAATGGGATTTTCCTTTATTTTCTTTTGAGATCTTACCACAAAATCTTTAGTCAGTATCTATATAAAATTGAATAATAATACAATCAGTATATATAATGGTATATGTCGATAAAAATACATCCAACTATTAAAATGTGCAGGTGCCTATTATGCCAAAAGTGAATTGGCTCTTAATTTTCAAATAAACTAAACAACTTTGTTTTAAAATAAAAATATAATTGCAAAGTTTCTCTTTTACCAGTGTAAGGACAAGAGAGTTGGACTAATAATACAGGTGGCTGGAAAGTTCTTGTGGAAGTACTCAATGTGCATCATGATACACAGGAAGTGTGTCTGAAGTTCAGATTTAATCAATAATGACCACTGGAAGTATAGCTGCTTGGCTTTGATGATCTAAAGGGAGCATTGGAAACTAAAAGATGTAGGTCCGATGTAAGCTGAGTCTTAGGCTCAGACTAGCCGTCTGGCAGGCCAGGCAAAATGTGCAGTGGGTCAGTGCCAGATGACATGGGCCAGTTACTGCAGCTTACTAGGCAGATCCAGTCCTTTAATGTCTGGCTGTCGGCTGGATACACAAGGCCACATGCTACCCAAGTGTAAGAAGCAGACTGGTAACTAAGCCTCTTGGTGCCTGGGACAGGGATAGAGGTCCCATCCCACACCGATGTTACATCCACTTCTAGAACAGGAAAAAAGCCAAAGGAGGATCACTCCTTGCAGCCCCTCACCTTACAGAACCTTGGACAGCTAAAGAAGCTGGTGTCTATACCAGGGATATACACGTCGGGTGTGCTTTATGTTTCGACTGGAGGGCAAGCATAGAATCAGAATTTATTCCCTATAATTATAAGAACTTACCTCTGACACCGTCCCACAACGTCCCGATCGGACCACTCTTTGGTTGTTCCCACGACAAGACCTCCTCCGACGGCTCCCCGGGCTGGCTCCATACCTTCCCGGCTAGCTACTACTCATTCTGAGCCTGCTACCCGTCCACTGGTTGCACCTCATGGTTGACCAAGTGGCAAACTGAGGCAACAGCTCCGCTGTGTGGCCAAATGACGAATGCGCATTGCCTTCAGGAAGTGCCTCACTCTCTCTCTGTATTTAAGACTGGGACTTTTACTTCTGAGTTACCCTTGGTTGGGATAACTTATCTGATTCTCTCGTGTACTGCTTTGTGCTGTTTCTGCTCTTGGTTTGGATTTCTGGCATCAACTCGGCTTGTTGACTTCGCTCCGAATTGATCTCCTGGTTTGACCCTGCATGTCCACTATCTCTGCATCTCTGTTCTTGTCTCTTCTGGTACGCTCCGCTCCCTGGGGTCCTACCTAACCGGACCATTACAATAATTAGGAAAAGTGAGGTGTATTAATTTTTTCCACTCCAGCCGCCTGCTACCTCCAATAGCTTACCCACTAAGATTACTACTGAGTCAGTGTGAGTGGATTATTACTGGCAGCTCCTATATTGTGACTATACAATAGGTGTTGAAGAATGGATATTTCACCTGTCTGCCATAATAACGCTAGTGGGGTTTTTTTTGAGGGGGGGGGATTTTAGGGTCAATTTTAATTATCTATTGTTAAAAGTTAAGTTTTACAGGGACACATACACTTTTCTGTCTCTGAATAATTCTGGGTTAACCTCTAATGTGTCTCTTGTATTAGTGTCACATCCACTACCATAACAGGCAGCTCCCCTCACCTTGCAGCACCTTGGACAGCTGCCACTTTTGGCTCATGGAAGTTATGGCCCTAGTAAGGGCATAGCGTGCAGCTATGTGTATCCAGCAGGAAATGGCAAATTCAGCACTTATTTACCATTGGCCAGGGCTGATTTAGATCCTCAGCACAGATCTGCTGGGGCTTGTACTGTATTTGGCATGCAAAGAGGTTTAGGTATAACTAGTAGTCGGACCGGAATAATGCCATACAAGACTCAGGATCAGGACAAAGTTAAAACTACAAAGTGAGTAACAGGAGCTGATTGTGACATTCTCTTAGTGAGGTTTTGATGAGTGTTGCAGTCCACAATACCTGGGGAGTTGTTTAATGACTATATATATGTCAGGACTCGGGTGATCAGGTCAGGTAGGAGCCCATGCGCAGGGGATACTTGGGGTTCAGTATGTAACCCACGGTGCATGATTATGCAAACAAAGACTCCACAAACAGAAATCCAGGTAATGCAGTGTATTTCATGTATATAACAGGACCAGCAAATAAGGGTAATACAGTCAAAGCAAGTAACCGGACGTATGGCAAAATAAAATACAGGTAATAAGTCTTTTGGCAGGGAGCCCGCTTGGAAGGGCGCGACAGACAGAGAGCCCGCTTGGAAGGGCACGACAGACAGAGAGCCCGCTTGGAAGGGCACGACAGACAGAGAGCCCGCTTGGAAGGGCACGACAGACAGAGAGCCCGCTTGGAAGGGCACGAAAGGCACACAGCCCGCTTGGAAGGGCACGAAAGGCACACAGCCCGCTTGGAAGGGCACGAAAGGCACACAGCCCGCTTGGAAGGGCACGAAAGGCACACAGCCCGCTTGGAAGGGCACGAAAGGCACACAGCCCGCTTGGAAGGGTACGAAAGGCACACAGCCCGCTTGGAAGGGTACGAAAGGCACACAGCCCGCTTGGAAGGACACAAAGCAGGGAGTCCACTTGGAAGGACACAAAGCAGGGAGTCCACTTGGAAGGACACAAAGCAGGGAGTCCACTTGGAAGGACACAAAGCAGGGAGTCCACTTGGAAGGACACAAAGCAGGGAACCAGGAACAGTACAGGTGCAGAGCCACAGCAGGAAGGTCCATAGACTTCAATACAAAGGCCCTGACTGAAGGGCAGGGCAGGTTCATAAAGGCAGGGCAATCCAGGTAACAAGGCCCAGCTGGATGTAGACTAGGGCTCAACCCAGGTAACAAGGCACACCTGAGTTCTAAATGCTCCAGAGGGTGGAGAGTGGCCACTAGTGGTTGCAGATGTAAACACCACAGGTATAAAAAACCCATGGTTCAGGCAGCGAAAAATTGGTTCCTGACAGTACCCCCTCCCTAAGGAGCGGCCTCCGGGTGCTCCTGGGACTGTAGAGAGGCAGTATCAAAACCTGTGGTAAGAATTCTTAGCCCTAGCACGTAGAGCTTTTTCAAATACGTGCAGGTCCTCCTTTCTTACTACAGTTCCGTTAGAGGCAATGACGCAGTCTGAGGAAAGGTCATCTGCAGTGCAGTTGTAAGACATAGTGGTATTGGATGCTGGATGCATAGACATGATGGCACTGTTCCATACTCTCTCTTTCTTGGCTGTCCATGCACCAGGGGTCACGAAGCTGCCCTGTACCCAGGGCACCTCTGGAGGCAGGGGGGTAGTACCCAAACTGCGCCGGTTCAAGGCTGGAGTGGCAGGCTTAACAGACTTCTGTTCACGCAGCTGTTGCTCGTAATGGTTAAGTTCTTTCCTATGCACAATTTTCCCGTCAGATGCTAGGATGTAACCAGGAGCCCCTAAGGAGTGTTTTGCTGTTTGGGGTCTACGATTCTTTTTCCTGGGAGTAATGGGAGTGGTGGTCCCAACTGCACAAACAGCCGTGGGGTTATCAATTGCGGGTGTGTCTGTTGTATCAGCAACAGAAGCATCTGAAGACACGCTGTCCATATCAGACCAGTCGGTTTCATCAGAGATGGTCTGGAGGTCATCCGACATGGCTTCAGATGGCGCAGAAGTGCCAGGTACTGTGGATTGGTTAACCCCAGGATCACCAGGTTGGGGAAGAGATAGGGTGTGCTCCAGCTTTGATGCGTTGCTGTTGTCACATGCAGGTTCCTGGGCCTGGGGTTTGTTGGTGTCGGTTGCAGAGGGTTTAGCTGGTTTCAGAGGACATTGGGTGATCCAGTGTCCCTTTTTGCCACAGTAAAAGCAAGATTCCTCATCACGCCTTTGTTGCAATTCGGTTGCGGTAAGGGGTTCACGTTTCCTAGATTTCCTAGGAGATTTCTGTTTCATACTGGTAACAGGCTTGTTGGATTTCTCAGGTGATGTAACAGCTGTAGGTGAATGGTCTTCATGAGAGTGATTGGAGTTGGAGTCCCAGATTTGCATTAATGATTTGCACAGTTCAAGCAAGCATTCGCCTATCACTTTGATGACTGAAAGTAACCCCGCTGACTCCTTGTAATGGCCTTTGTATTCTGTCAGGACTCGGGTGATCAGGTCAGGTAGGAGCCCATGCGCAGGGGATACTTGGGGTTCAGTATGTAACCCACGGTGCATGATTATGCAAACAAAGACTCCACAAACAGAAATCCAGGTAATGCAGTGTATTTCATGTATATAACAGGACCAGCAAATAAGGGTAATACAGTCAAAGCAAGTAACCGGACGTATGGCAAAATAAAATACAGGTAATAAGTCTTTTGGCAGGGAGCCCGCTTGGAAGGGCGCGACAGACAGAGAGCCCGCTTGGAAGGGCACGACAGACAGAGAGCCCGCTTGGAAGGGCACGACAGACAGAGAGCCCGCTTGGAAGGGCACGACAGACAGAGAGCCCGCTTGGAAGGGCACGAAAGGCACACAGCCCGCTTGGAAGGGCACGAAAGGCACACAGCCCGCTTGGAAGGGCACGAAAGGCACACAGCCCGCTTGGAAGGGCACGAAAGGCACACAGCCCGCTTGGAAGGGCACGAAAGGCACACAGCCCGCTTGGAAGGGTACGAAAGGCACACAGCCCGCTTGGAAGGGTACGAAAGGCACACAGCCCGCTTGGAAGGACACAAAGCAGGGAGTCCACTTGGAAGGACACAAAGCAGGGAGTCCACTTGGAAGGACACAAAGCAGGGAGTCCACTTGGAAGGACACAAAGCAGGGAGTCCACTTGGAAGGACACAAAGCAGGGAACCAGGAACAGTACAGGTGCAGAGCCACAGCAGGAAGGTCCATAGACTTCAATACAAAGGCCCTGACTGAAGGGCAGGGCAGGTTCATAAAGGCAGGGCAATCCAGGTAACAAGGCCCAGCTGGATGTAGACTAGGGCTCAACCCAGGTAACAAGGCACACCTGAGTTCTAAATGCTCCAGAGGGTGGAGAGTGGCCACTAGTGGTTGCAGATGTAAACACCACAGGTATAAAAAACCCATGGTTCAGGCAGCGAAAAATTGGTTCCTGACAATATATAACTTATATTGAGGATGATGGGGCATTGATTCGAGTTAACAGAACCAAAAAAGTTGTCAAATGCACCAAGAAGCAGTCAGGAACAAGAAGAACCACTTCGCACTATTTATATTCTTTTATCAATATTGAAAACGCAGAACAAAGCCTTTGTATTCAAGCACAATGTAAACATAATTTTTAGTAAAATGGCTAAATGTAGTGGCATTTGTAAAAGTGGCTACCTTGTATTTTGGGTGACTGATTTATTTAAAACCACAAAATAATGAATACATTTTCTTAATGTGCTGTATTTTATTTATATATATCTTCCAATTTAAGTAAGATCAAAGATTGCAGACAATCAATATAAATTTCTGTTGTAGGATAATTTCTTTCCTTCAGATAAGAGGTTGGGTAATTACACAGGAACATAAACCGATCTTTACTATATTTAATTAGATCTGATCTGTGAAACAGCTTAGAGCTTCTCTGGAGTTTGAAAACATAGTTTAGCTGTACGAGTTCCATAAAATGTGGGCTTGGGGTGCACTAGTCTAGCAAATATGGTAAATGTTTAAATATAATACACGTTTTTCACATTATCATGCAGGGGGGAACTGACACCTTCCGGCCCAGGGGGCATGCAAAGCCAAATGTCCTCCTCCACCATAAACAATAGACACAAGCACATAGAAACTAGACTTGTGCGCTGGCCAACTCTTCATGGTCTCTATTGGCCTCCTCTGCCATCAACCAATGAAGTGCCCCTGTACTTCATTGGTTGATGGCAGACGAGCCCCCTGCTGGCGACCAGTAGAGTAGCTCGTACAGACTGCGCCATCAGGAGTTAAAGGGCCATGCTAGTGAGTCTATTGGTCGCCTGCAGGGGCCTCCTCTGGCATCAACCCATGCCAATTGGTTGATACTAGAGGAGGCCCCTGCAGGGGACCAATAGAGTCGCTTGCACGGCCCTTTAACTCTTGACAGGGAACTTGGCCTGTCTCTCAGCTCCAAGAGTTAAGGGTCCTGACGGCGAACAGATTTCCACTCCTGTTATCCACACAACATAGCTGGGGTTAATGGGAGTGGAAATCCGTAGGTTTGCCGTCAGGAGTTAAATGTCCATGAGAACGACCAATTGGTTGATGCCAGAGGAGGCCCCTGCAAGCGACCAATAGAGTTCGAAGACGAACACGAAGATTGTTCGTGTTGTGTATTTTTCGTCTTCGTATACGTTTTGTCCAATGCATCCTTCGTCTTCATTTTCATGTTCGCCCGAATGCACAAGTCTAATTGAAACACACATAACTGTAATAAATACACAGACAGTCCAAGGACGCGGAAAAATATATTCTATTTTGATTTTACTTTGCTGATTGCTGCACTCATTTCCCTTCGTTCCGGATGTGCACCTGCTTGTTTGAATTGTGTAACACGCACGCTCACTCTAACACATGGACACACACATTCACTCACCTTGCATTGAGCCTGAGCCTATGGTATGAATTTCTGAGCTACTACTGCAGGGTTAAAAATTGGGCTTCGTGCTGGCTCTTTTTAGAAAATCAGGCTGTCCCTGATATTCTGTATCATAGACACAAAATTACATAATGTGCGCTATATTTTTTCTACTTTACAGGTAGTAAAAATAGAAGAATTTGCAAAATAAAATAAGTATGAACTTTTAAAAATAGATGGACAGTTGGTTATAATGTATATTTCAGCTATTATGTCCAGTTAGGGGCCTCTTCTATGCTATTCACATAATGTCCACAACAAAGAAACGTGACATTTAGATTAGTTCCAGACATAATAGTATGTGTGTAATACCCCCTCACAGTAATAGTATGATTCATCAGTCTAAAGGGCTATAAATCAGAAATGAAAGCACACCATCTCTTAATTGGTAGTGTTCATTAGTCCATGTATTTAGAACTTGAAGCTTTATGTCTCCAAATATGATTAATAATCTCGCCTATTTCTAATATTTCTTACTTACAGACTGTATCTAGAGCAGCAGCTCATATTTCAAAGCAGACATTTCTGCACAATCAGTAACTATCCGGAAATACTGCTTTCTTCATGCAGTAGGTATATTTAGTTTTATGTTTATCTGGATACCCTTATTGCTTAAACTAAGCTAAATTCTATTCCGTTTCTATCATAAAAATGTTTTGGCACTGGCGGTCACAGAGTTTATTATTAGTTTAATATTGCACATGCGTACTAAAAATACAATATTATATATGTGTATGTCTATATATATATAAATATTAAACAACATCCAGTGTAGTGTGATACATGGACATTGGAAATGTTAAAAGCCCCCTGAGTGCTACTTACTGAACAGAAAAATGTTTAAAGGAAAGTGTTTTATTGTATGGAGTTCCCAACTCCTCTTTTCAGCATACAAACACTGTTGCATTCACAGTGACATATAATATACAGGTTACACATGTAACATAACCTCACTAACGCTTAGTTATCCCTCCACTTAAGAGCAAAATAAAAGGCTTCCAAACAATATAAATTGTCACTACCTCCATGAGATCCACAAACGAACCTCCTCTTCAAATGAAGGTGTGTTTCATTTAAGCCCCAGTAACTGCTACAGCAGCAGATATCAATTAACTAGATTGCAGCAATGGGCTTAGACTCTTGCAAGCAGTTAACTCTTTAATCAGGGAAATGTTTCCACACACCATCACACAATATTTTTCAGCCTATGGCATACATGTATACCCAATGTGATATTTCTGATGGATCCAAAATACAGCAAAAAATACTTTGTTCCAAGGGTTAAGTATATTTCATAGGAAATAGTTGTAAGGGGTATAAAGAAAAATTGGAGCAATTAGAAAGTAAAGATTGTACAGTGGATTACATTTCTGAATTGTGAGCATGGTTGTTTTGTCAAGAACTGTGAAACTGTGAAAAAGAAAGTACACCCTCTTTGAATTCTATGGTTTTACATACAAGGACATAATTACAATCATCTGTTCCTTAGCAGGTCTAAAAAATAGGTAAATACAACTTCAGATGAACAACACCACATGACATGTTACACCATAATGTCATAAAAAATAAAGCTAAAATTGATAATGCATGTGTTAAACACTAAGTACACCCTTACTGCCACCATACGAATTAAGATGCTAAGTAGCAGACAGGTTCTGCTAGTCAAATGTCCTTGATTAATTGATCATCAGCAAGTTTGACCACCTCTATAAATAAAGACAAAGTTTTAGCAATTTGCTGGTCTGGAGCATTCAGGTGTGTGTTAACACAATGCCAAGGAGAAAAGACGTCAGCAATAATCTTACAGAAGCAATTGTTGCTGCCTTATTTGGCTATAAGCCTGTTTACATGTTGATATCTCCGTAATGTGCTGGCTAAGGGTTAATCATCACAACAGCAATGTTTTGGACAAAATGACAGTGTACAGATGGGAAAGGGGGAAACGTGAAAGGGGGGAAGTCCCTTCTGGCCTCTAATTTAACAGACCCTACACAGCAACAGTGTTGCACCCACCAATAGATTAACTGCTGGTATGTCACGCGAGCCGCGGCGGCGGCGGCGGCACATACCTCGGATGCTCGCGACGGCTCACTCCTTGCTGACGCTGTGCGGCCACGTCGGGGTCGCGGTCCCGCCCCCGCCGCGACCCGACCTCGGCTGAGCGTCACATGCGCCGCTGCGGCACGCACACCAGCAGGGTAGCCCTGCCTCCACATCCTCGCTCGGGCCTCTGACCGCCGGGATCGCGGATAGGAAGCCTGCCGCGATGATGTCACGCGGCGCACGCCACGCCGCGGCCTAATTGTGAGTAGTGTTCCCCTATTTAAAGGCCATTTGTTTTCTTTTCTTCACCCGTTCAAAGTGTATTACTTTTTGGGGTGTGCTGTTCCTTGTGATTCATATCTTGCCTTGTGTACCGACCCTTGCCTGTTCTTTTGACTACGATTCTGATCTGCCTGCCTCGACCTCAGACCTGTTATACCGTTTTGCCTCTTATCTGCCTGCCTCGACCTCGAATACGTTTTGACCTCGCTGTTTGCCGTTGCCCTTTTGACCGGACTGTTTACTGGACTACGCTACGTCCATATATCTGCATAGTTGGATCCTCCTTCGCTACCTGACCCCGTGACATGGTAGCCCTTTAGTGTTCACCTAGCCCAGCAGTCATATTTCCACTTCCTTATAGTCAGTGGGGGACCCTTGACTGCTTAGGCTTAGAGCTTTCCTCCCACTTTCGCCTAGCCCCCCTTCACTCAAACAAAAGACCGTGACAAGCATTATAGATAAGGGCATTGGCCTACCTCCAAGATCTCCATTACGTGCTGGCTAGGGTGTGAAATCAGCAGCTCTAAGGCCCAATTAGGCCAGCGCTCTCTTATTATACAATTGTAACACCATGTTAAAAATGTCCAACCTAATCAAAGATAAATGCACATAATCTGACCTCATAACGTCCATGCTATCTCCCTCCAGATCTAACAGGAATGGCAATACTAGACAAAGTAGGATTTGTAAATTTCTAACTTGACAAAGGTTGCATTTCTCTGGAAATTCAAAGGCATTCAAGTAATTGATACAGATATAATTGTGCTATTGTGCCCATTATACATGGAGTCCTAGTCCTGCTCTCCTTCATCAGACCTATTCCCTGGCGGTCGGGGATGATAATGATAATCAAAAGAAAGTTTGTGGTGGTTCATGAAGATATATGGACCAGGTATCTTTTCTTTGATTGCCACATAATTACCTAACTTTAAGGAAGCTATAAATGCCCAGTGGGTCAGTGCAAAAAATAGCCCCCACCTAGATTTTGCATGTGATTAAACAAAGTAGAAGACTATATTTTGCCTAGAATAAATCACTTTGTGTGGCCACTAGCCTTAAAGTGCCAGCACCAATATTACCTTTCCAATATGGTACTTGTACATATGTTTTAGACCAATAAGAATAAGTGAATACAAAAAAAATTGTCATGGCTACCTGGTTAGAGTGATACATCTAGGTTGTACATACTGAAGAAAAGATTGATAATGGGAGTGCTTGGATTGAAAATTCCTTAGTAGGGATAGGAAAAGGTTTGAGAAACTCTTTGTTGCAGTAATGAATATTGCCTATTTTAGCTTAAAAGCTGCTTGAGTGGTGTAAATGTTAACACTGTATGAGTCACAAGCAGCATATAATTACATTTTTGTTTTAGTTGCTATTAATATTCTCAACGTTTAACTAGTAGTTTCTTATGTTATCATTAAGAGTGGATCTAGTTCATGCCATGTTCCCGGTAACAAAGCTCAAACTTATCTGAAACCTGCATTTCAGTGGCAAATATGAGCGCACACATTGCAAAATAGCTGCTGTCTTAAAGATCCTAAGGCGAAAAATACCTAATGCAAATTGAGCATGTATATCAAAGTATTAAGAAACAAGCAATATTTGTTATTCAACCAAAGTAATCCTTACATTTGTAGTAATTGAATGGCTCTTGATGAGAGCTTCAATGTAGAACTCCGCTGAGTTTGCTCTGGAGCAAATGAACATATCTTTAGCATTTTTATTCAGAGGAAAAACTAAAGTATTGCATGTGAATGGGTTAATAGTGAATGATGGAAATAAGCTTTATTGAGTGGGTGCACAATGGAGATGTGTTTTTTTTTTCTTACAATTCCCATGGCAACAAGAGTTTTTCAGTCTCCCATTTCTCACTTCTTCCATCTGCAAAAAGAGAAAGACTTTAAGGTACTGTAGATTACAACACAGTCTGTAATGTTTAAAGAAAGATAACACAAATCTATTCCACTTTCAATTAATGTTAACAAGACTTTTGTTATCAGCCTTAATCAGCCAACTGTGGTGTAGAACTGAAGTTAATATGATATCTGTATAAATAGAAAACATTGAAAGATTTAGATGGTAGGTGAAAAACTATGACCAATGTTACATGACATTTTTTTTTTCCACATTTACTTCTGTATCACATTTAACAGTCAAATATAGTAGACCTTTTTAGTGGCAAAGTAGAGTGAAAAAGCTAATTTTGGCTTTATTCTATAGATTACATTTTGTAGATGGGCAGAAGGCTGTGCAACATTGTCGCTCCAAAAATCACCTAGATCATGGCTGCAGTATCTCAATTGTTATTACATTCTTAGTATCTGTATACAGTAAGCTGTGGGCTACATGGTTACCATAATGTTAATATGGCAATAGTCATTATCATTAAAATTAGTAATAGTGGAGTATTGGCTCACATGCCTATCTGCACTCCACATTACACTAGCCAATTAAAGAGCAAATATGTATTTTATTTTTGTTGATCCATCAGTGATTTATTGACATAGCTGGCTCATGGACTGTCCTGTACTGCCTCTGCCACCTTAATTTATGAAACATTAAAAATAATGCCTCTACCTGAAGGGAACTTGGAGACCTCTCCTCTCTGCAATGAAGGTGTCAATTAATATTTATTAAAAAATGCCCTTTAAATGTTAATTTTTCCTGATGACATTTTACTCTGAAGATTAGTTCAGTGGATTGTTAAGTCTCTTTTGCTGTATTAATTGTTCATCCACCATGCAAAGTAATAGGGTGAATTAGCAATGCTTCTACATAACCATTAAAGCTCTTGCCCCATTATGAGCCCACATCACAGCCTTGAGCAGCTTTGATAGGTTAAAAAAAACCACAAGTAGACAAATGTGCAATGTTCTACTCTTTGTCATGTCTGTATTGTAATAGTTGAATGTAAAACAAAATGTTAAATAAGAAAATAGAATGGCATTCCACTAATGAGAGCCATCTGGCTATGTGGAGACCTCCGGTAAATGTGCATATCTTTTGGCAGCTACTAAGTAGTTGTGTCGTGTTTGGTCTGCAGTTTAAATCTGTTCTGAATACTAAAATAATATTAGTGAGTCATTGATTATAGAGAAACACTATTTACATTTAACTCAAATGCCAAATAATTATTGTAACCATAAATTATTTTTGATTTCAAAATAAATGGTATATTGGTTAATAGCAAAAGAAACTGTAATGGCAGAGAGTCGTTTATAATGATAACACAGCCAGAACAACCAAAATCAGTGATTGCTTCTGGTCTACTTTACTCTCTTGTGATCCAGGATATTAGCATACCTCCCAATCATCCAGATGTTCAGCCACTGCACTGCTGGAAAGCCCAACTATCAAGCTTTTTGCAGGAAATTGGGATTATGGGTCTCCATTGACCAGGCCAGGGGTAGGCAACCTTCGGCTTTCCAGATGTTGTGAACTACATTTCCTTGATGCTTTGCCAGCAGTTTGACTGTAAGAGCATTATGGGAGAGGTAGTCCACAACATCAGGAGAGCCGAAGATTGCCTACCCCTGGACCAGACCATTGAGCTGTAACATCAATTGAGGTCTGTGCGCTTTTGAAGCTTCCACATGGGTCCTTCATGTTATTGGCTATTTTTTGTAGGTAGATACTCAATCTGTTGTTCTCATAGTGTTGTCAGGACCTGGGCGAGCAGGTCTGGTAGGAGTCCATGTGCAGGGGATACGGGGGACTCTGTCTGTACTCCTTTATGCATGGTGACAGAGAGATAGGTACAGACAGAGTAGCAGAACTGGAAAGGACGGGAGCTGAGGCAGAGAGACGGGAGCAGAGGAAAGTACAGGCTCGGGAGCTGAGGCAGAGAGACGGGAGCTGAGGCAGGTACAGGCTCGGGTGCAGGCACAGGCTCGGGTGCAGGCGCAGGCTCGGGTGCAGGTGCAGGCACAGGCTCGGGTGCAGGCACAGGCTCGGGTGCAGGCGCAGGCGCAGGCTCGGGTGCAGGCGCAGGCGCAGGCTCGGGTGCAGGCGCAGGCTCGGGTGCGGGCCCACTGGCAGGTAAGCCCACAGGCAGGCTCGGGTGCAGGTACAGGCTCGGGTGCAGGTACAGGTACAGGCTCGGGTGCGGGCCCACTGGCAGGTAAGCCCACAGGCAGGTTCAGGTTCAGGTACAGGTTCAGGCACAGGCGAGGCCCACTGGCAGGGCGGACGGGAACGGAGGCCCACTGGCAGGGCGGACGGGAACGGAGGCCCACTGGCAGGGCGGACGGGAACGGAGTACTACCGGGCCAGGCACATGTACAGGTTCATGCACGGGTACGGACTTACGCTCGGATACTGGATCATGCACGAGTACCGGCTCAGGCACGAGTACCGGCTCAGGCTCAGGCACGGGCTCAGGCTCAGGCACGGGCTCAGGCTCAGGCACGGGCTCAGGCTCAGGCACGGGCTCAGGCTCAGGCACGGGTTCCGGCTCAGGCACGGGTTCCGGCTCAGGCACGGGTTCCGGCTCAGGCACGGGTTCCGGCACAGGCACGGGTTCAGGCACAGGCACGGGTTCAGGCACAGGCACGGGTTCAGGCACAGGCACAGGTACAGGTAGCGGCACAGGTAGCGGCACAGGCACAGGTAGCGGCACAGGTAGCGGCACAGGTAGCGGCACAGCGCCAAGGCCCTGACTGAAGGGCAGGGCCGGTCTTTTAAAGGCAGGGCTTCACTCAGTCCATGAGGCGCAGCTGTACCTGATAATCAGGTTCAGATCACTCCAGAGGGAGGAGGGTGGCCACTAGTGGTAGCAGATGTATTAGCCTGACGTATGATTCAGCCATGGTTCAGGCAGCAGAGAGTGGACCCTGACAAGTGTCTGTAGACATTAGTGATGTAATTTAGCGGGCAAACATATTTATAGAATTAAATTTAACAGTAAGTGAGATATCTAAATATAGAGGCAGTTTCCTTGTCAATTGAAACCATGTGAGCCCTCAATAAAAAAACATTGTAAACATTGCTTTACCTCAGTTTTTTTCTCCAGTGCATTAGAGAATTGAAATCCTCAAGAGGAACATAGGGGCTAGTCTTTCATAATGTAGTTAGTGAGATTACATGTTTCAGTTCACCTCATCTACAGTTTGTGGTTTAGAGGATAAGCCATAAGGTCTCAACATATTGCCATTCAAAAAAAATATATTCAAATGTAAACCAAAAAGAACCAAAATCATACTGCAATCTAGTAATATTATTTACAATATTATGAAACCCTATTGTTAAGCTTATCTGTAAAAAAAAATGATTATATATGTATATATATATATATAAAATGTTCAACAAACAGAAACCAATTTCCCACAGTTATTGTGAACCACTGGATAGTAATTAAGTTCTATCACATACAAAGTGACCTGAAAACCATGGGTTACTGGCTCAGAAAGTACATTTCAAGCATGAATACTTTTCAATATAAAAGCAGTTATTGAATTTGTGGTGCGAGAGTTTAACATATTTCTCCGTTATTGCAAAAGCTGGCTGTATTATGTTCAAATATTAGTACTTGATTATGGTAACTAAAGGTTACACCACTTTGAAATAGACTTAATGGTGAGTGGTGCTGGGGATGGAATATGCAGATTTCCAGTCAAGGAGTACTGGACTCCTCTACATTTATTGTATGTAAATTTGTGTGTTAGCATTAGTGTGCATGTGGTAAAGGGGAGCATGTATTAGCAGTGTTTGTGTGTGTTAAAAATAGTATGAGAATAAGTAGGTGTGTGAGAATGTGTAAGTGTGTGTAAATATATGTGGCACTGTGTATGCTAGATAGTGGGGAGATCAAGGGGCTCATTGCCCCCACGGCCAAAAGATGCCAGCCTTCCCCCACATAAACCTCCCAACATTTTAAAAGGCAATAGAAGGACACCCTTTTTAGAGGGTTTAAAGGTGTGTCTAATGGGGCAGGTCTTTACCAAGATCGTTTATACGACTTTTTGACCTATTAGTGACCTATTAGTGTAAAAGAGTAATGTTGATAATTAAATTAAATGCGGATAATTGATAGCATAAAGGATAATTCTGAAATACTAATACCTAGCAAATGGTCTGAACTTTTAGAAAAGAGGCACATCAAGGTAGTGTAGGGGGGTGGGGGTCTTGGGCAGGGGAGGGCTGGCAGCCTAAGGCCTGGGGAGGGGGGCAAGTCTAGTCAAGTGGCCTATTGCGCCACCAAAGCGGCTGCGAGCGACACTGAAAGCGGCCGTTGTGCTCCACAGACGCCTAATGAAATTAAGACGTGGGTCGAAGAGCACAGCCATTGGGTCTGACTGCCGCACGATGCACCTGGCACCTGTGGCAGATCCTGTATGTGGCACACCCACACACACTTTAAAACTGCAAAGTTTCTATGGTTAGGCACACATTGACGGTGGTACAGCATAACTGCTATCATTATATAGTTAGGGATTACCACCATCAATGTGTGCCTATACATTGAGCCAGACACTGACAATACTGCACTACAACCCCTATCCCTATATACTAAGCCAAACATTGATATGGTGTAGGCCTAACACTTCAGTGACTGGCTTAGTATATAGTAGGGATCCACCGAAATGAAAATTCTGGACCGAAACTAAAATTCAGCATTCACTTGGCCAAATCCGGAAAAAAAACCAAAAACAAAAAAACCACTTTCAAATACTTTATTAAAAGTAACACACCAAAATTAGACAAAAAAATCAATAACAATATTAATATATATATATATATATATATATATACATATAAATAATTAACAGCAGTCACAATCCTATCATGCCCAGGTTCTAGCATGTGCTAGCTGACTTAGCATGATAGGAGTGTGATTGCTGTTTGCAATCATATATATATATTAATAGTGTTATTGAATTTTTCTGTCCAATTTTGGTGTGTAATTTACTTTTAATAAAAGTGTTGTTAACACACCAAAGTTGGACAAAAAAATAACTGATAACAGCAATCACACTCCTATCATGCCTAGGCAGCCAAAACATGCTGAAATCTGGGCATGATAAGAATGTGATTAAAGCCTCCTTATGCCATGCTATCCCCCCACACTTACACATCCATGCTATCTGAAACCCTCCTTCACAAACATTCAGCATAACACCCATCACTCTCACACACTTAGTTTTTAACTTTGAGGCTGCCTTGAATGGTCGTCTGCCGGCTGTCCGGCCCGCTGGCCCGTATTCAGCCTTGGGCTATTCCTTTTGAAGAAGTGTTTGGTTTTTTTTTTTTAGACATTTATATGAAGAAAAAAGTATTGCAGCCTTTCCCAATTTGCTATGGTAATAAGGCCATTTTTAAAGTAATAGGATTGCTATAAATGGATATATAATTGGATGCAATCTGATCCTGTGGGTATATTGTATAAATCAAACATAGGGAAGATTGCATCAGAATAAATTCAGTGATGCAAGGAGCTCATAAATCACCTCAAGGTCATGTGTGATCACCGCAATGCCTACTGGGCCAGTAAATGCCATTTCTATGGGTGTTAATGCTGTGTTTAAATTACTCAATATTTTTGTATAGCCCAGTAGATGGAGAATTTAGAAAAGCTTCCTGTTATATTCTGTCTTTGATTGGACATGTTCTATTGGATGATTATATGCTTTTTACTTGTTTGTACTGTATAACAATGGGATGTGTTCACTAAACTCTTTAGAGCTCAATAATTCTTTGGGGAGGTATACAACGCTTGACTTATAGCGTGGAAGCTCAGTCATTTTATTCTATCTAATATAGTTGTATATCTTACAATTTAAAATGACTGTTAAGTCCCTTAAATTATAGTTGAACTTTCTTAGTTGATCTACTGTAATTTAGAAGACATTCATACAGTTAGGTAGCTTCCAAAGTGTCAGAAAAAAATCTTCTTTTTCCGGCAACAAAATAAAATTTGCAACTGAATACAGCTAAGACCAAATAACAACATGTTCATTATGTACTTTAACCTTTTAAACATATTAATCATTAGTTCAGTCTAGATATATGTATGAGAGGATAAGTATTAACAAAAGAAGATGTTTCATATCTCCCCACAGTGGTTGAAAGTAAACATTGCAGAAAAATTAGACTAGAATTCTGGTAGGTAGATAAAGACAAAGTAATATATTATTATACTCCATTAATATTAATGTTAAAAATAGGAATACATTAAAATTGCTTATTCCCATCTAAATTCTTCATATTTCTATATGGAAACTACAAATCTATACTTACTATTACTTTTTTTGCATACCCAATCTTTTAAATAGAATATTATAAATAATAAATATATCATGACAAAAGTTTGTTAGATTATTAGAACGTACTCCTCTTTGTGTTCAGTTGTTTAAATACATAAGTCTCACTTACTAGTAGAGTGCCTAGTACTCCCATTACTCATAAATAACTAGTGACTCACATAGGATCAGTGTCCTTTATCCTATAGGCATAGTTGCCAACAGTCCATAATTTGCAGGTTAAGTTTATAGAACTAGAATGATATCCTTACCAGTGTCTCCATTCGTTGGACTCATTGCAGCTATAAATGTACTAATGTTGATTAGTAATTCTAAAACATTCTGTGACCATCAATGCTTTACCGACTTTCTGGAACAAACAGCATGGTTTGTTTTAGTTACAATCTGTCTCCATTAATCCTGATACTTTGCTTCACATGCAGATGATGATTAAGGCTGTAGAGTAGCCATTGCAGTAAAAAATTGGATTTAAACACCTCGCTAGACAATTAACTTTTACTTTGGGAAGTACGGTATATCCTTACAATAAAACAACACGTTTCACTGCTGACAGTATAAATTGAGCATTGGAGTCAAAACCGAAGTGCCATAAAAAAAGGAATTCAAAAACACACAAAAATATCAATAACAATATTTTTTTATTCTATTATGCCTATTAGCATACTATTAAGATATATACATCAGCGCACAGCAAGTCCACGCAGTTCTGCTAGCATATGAGCCATTCCTTTTGACTCCAAAGGGAGGTCAGGAGTAATATCACTCACATCAGCATACAAAATCAGATTTGAATTGTAGGTATTTTATTGTCTTCCTGTTCTAGATTTAATTCCTGTGTGTAATAATTCATATAAGTAGATATAAGCAAATAAACCAAAAAATGCATTCCTTCATTCTAGCCAGTTCCTTAATTTAAAAAAGTTTCAACGTGTTAAGTAAATGAAATTACAATGAAGGGAACAATGACCCTTTCTCATTTTCTTAGGTCACTTGGGAGAAGAAAAAATAGTACATTTTTATCAGTATGCTACAGACTTAGTACTCTGTGAAAGCAAAGTATTGTAGAATTGGACATTTACCAGAATCCATTTTAACTCACTGGAATGTAATTCTCCTGTGATAAGATGAAATAGGAAATCAGATTTTGTCTTCTCACATTTGTTGGCAAGGACTACATAATAAGTAGCTCATTTTTATCAAAATTGAACACATTTTTTTGCCCATCTGCTGCTGACTAATTTATCATCTATATTGTCTTCTGCAGTGGTCCAGAATCCCGCTCTAATTTAATCACTAGCTAAATGCAAGAAATGCAAATACTCTTGAACCCTTACTCATGAGGAGCAGCAACATGCATATACAAAATTACATGATTAAGAACACAATCGTGTAACAAAGTTGTGGCATAGTCACTAAAATGGGAATTTGGAGAAGAGTTGCAGTATTATCTTGCTGACTTTGCTATGCATTATTCAGGGCCAAGCCCAGTGAACTTCTTTTGCAAGAAGCCACTTCACTGCATTATGCAGGGCTGGCTCAGCCTTTGATGCAGAAGAAATATGTAAGGATTGGGTTATAATAATGCACAATGACGCCAGTGAGTCATTGAGATCAAACTCTCCTTTGCACTTGTACTTTGAAAAAAAATCAATCTTGATGTTATTTTATGTATATTCTATTGTTAATGCCGCTGTTTCAGGAGAACGCAGGTTAAACATTAAAACATCTGTTTCCTAGGGCAAATGCACTTTTCACAGGACAGAGTACTGTAATTCCACGACTGCCCATAAAAATAGAACAGTGTTTCTACAAATAGATTGCTGTATAGTGTCCATGGAAAATGCCATCTATTGTCCACTTTTTGTATATTTGCTGCCTAAAAGGCAGTCCATCATACCAAGTCAGAGGCCATTTCCATGGAAACAGGACGCTTTCCTGATTAAGTAAAAGTACAGTTAGTGTGCAATCACAGTTGACTAAAGGCATTGCAAAAACACAAAAACTGGTCATTTAGTGGAAAATGATTACCCCCCCTGGTCTTGAAGAGGTTAAAGCTATTTGCTGAAAAAAAAAAAAGAATTCATGAGATGTGATAACTATGTATGTATGTATGTATGTTATTAACGACCTACTTTTTTGAATGCTTTTTGTTTTCTTAGTATTAATAAAAAGTGGTTGTCCAGTTGTACAATATAATTGTGGTTGTACAAATTTAAATTCCCTGTAACCCAATAGGTAATACTAAAGAAGGAATATTTCTTTGGTGAGTGCTTTATTAAAAAATGACAAAAGGATTATAAGAAGTTTTAGAGTTCAAAGTCTGTATTCAATCCCTTAGGGAATAGAGTTTTAAATTCATATATACAAAACACCTTTTTCTTACCCAGTTCTTTTATATGGTTACCACCTCTTCAGTTTTTGGATATTTTGCAAAAGGGAGACAAAAATCATTTATGTTAGTTTGTTTTTATGTTAGTTTGGTTTTATGGTCCTTTTATGAAGTCTCCTTGGAGGCCATGTTCTTTGAATCCTTTTTTGATGCTGTTCTTTCATTCTTACCTTCAATTGTCTAATTGTTCTACCGACATATTGATGTCCACAGGTACACGTTACTGAATAAATAACATTGCTCCTCTGACAAGTGAGAAAATATTTGATCTGGTATTTGTTTTACCTGTCACAGTGGATTGAAGAGTGGTTTCCCTTTTGTTGGTCCACAATGTGTTTTTGCCAGGTAAGCAGTCATTACATAAAAAAATAATTTTCTAGACCACAGGGAAGTAATTTTTTCCCTCACTGCAGGCCTAAGCAACTCTTAACTGAATGTTTTCTTAGGGTTGGACACCCCTACATACTTTGTTTGGTTTATGACCTTAATACTGGATCTTTTTTCAGATGGTGCCAATGGTTATTCACCACCTTCCTCACTTGTCTATCTTGGTCTGTAAAATAAAAAAAAAACAATTGGGTAGTAAAATTGTTACTGTCTTTTTGATGATCCTTGTATTTAAGTAGTTCAGACCTTTCACCCTCCGCTATCTATTTTATATATGTTTTCCAATATTTCTATTTAGTAACTTTTTCTATAAACCTCCTTTTAATATTGATGGCTTATGCATCATATTCTGATATATTCGTACAATTCCTCCTCGGTCTTTGAAATTGTCCCTTAGGCATATTAAGTAGCCAGAGGGAGAAATGACAACTATTAAGGGCTATATATATATCAAGTCTTTTATAAAGTTTGCAAAAAGTGATACTTTCCTTATGTTATACGTTTTTTTAATTTCATGCCCCAATCAGTTCCATTTATGTAGTTCAAAGATTGTTCTTAATAAGCTTCAGATCATTTCCAGACAACTATTATTATGGTGGCAGGATTTGAAAAAAAAATATATTTTTTTAAAACAAATTTAATTTGCTCTCACATACGCATACACAAAACAGTTGGTAAGGTTGCTCACAACTGAGACAATAAATTCTTTGCATTCAATACTTTATTTTTTGTCAATGCCATAGTCAAAAAACTAAAAAGTACAAGTGTAGCAATCAGCAACTTCTTATAACCCATAGGTACCTGGGATCAGGGGATAAATATACAAAATTTGGCATGCTGAACTATGGTTAATGCTCATTAATTACTCATAGTCACCTTCAAATTTAACAGTCCCATTAAAAACACTAACTTGACAGCTTTCTGTACCTAAGAGATTCCTCAATATGGAATATACAATGCCAAAAGTAGAAAATATGCATTCTACTCCAGCTGATGTAGCCTTCTTTTAGTGCAGCTTTCATAGAATTTAACTCATTCAACCATTCAATGTCTAATTCTTCCCAAACATCAAGGCTTTTTGAAATTGTGCAATATTTTTTTTGCACCTGGTCTAAGACCTTTGCTATTAGCCTATGACGTGCCAGAATATCTTCAGCATTTCAATTAAAGCCCATATTCATGATCTTATTTCAATTACAGCCTCAATTACTTTGCAATGTTCTTCACATGCGCTTAATATAACAGACCAATTTTGCATTGCAATGACATACTATACTTGTATACCCTTGTTTGCATGCACAGAAAGCCCTTCCATTAATTTTAGATTCCTTCCACCGATTTGTTGCTTCAGACAGCCAAAGGTTGAATAACCAGTTCATTGGAGAAGTGGTATGCTAAAGGTAATTGCTTTATTATATATTTTTTTTATAAAAACAAGATAACAAATGCATATTGACATACAGACAATGTGCATTCTTCATTGGTATAGCTGTAGTATTATCCTGGTGAGAAATAAGTTAATCATACATATTTATGTTTTCAAAAGTGCTCTGAACTTTCAAACAAATAGTTATTTTACAGCCCATGACAGCTTGACTTTTTTTGCATCAAACCCTGCCATTCCATTTCAGCGCAAATAATTATTAATAGCAGAAAAATTTATGTTATTCTGTGTATCATCAGTTTAATGTATCTGACTTCTTAGCCTCTAATATTTACTTCCAAAGCATTTTATAAATGTAAAAACATTTGCAAGGTACATCAATATAATCTATTACTCCACATAGTGATCACATTGTTACTATAGTCACAGATTAAACATTAAAGAAAACTTAAATACCTTTTATTCTAGACAAAGACAAATATGTATTTCTTTGATGCATTATATTGAAAGTAGAAATCAGCTAAATGTAGTTTTCCAAATTGCATAGAAAGCTGTAGTACATAAAATCTTAAAAAGGAATTACTGTATATCTGTATTGGATTGCAGTTGGTGATGTTCTGTTCATGAAGTGCATGGTACTTTATCTGCCTTGGTACTTTTTCTCTATGTTCTAAAGCTTAGCCTTTACGTGACATTTCCAATTGATCAGCTTTTTTTAAGATAAATAATCAGGAGTACTTCTTGCCCTGAATTACGTTCTCATTAATTTATCCTAACCTTATGATGGATACCACGCCTGGAATGGCCACTGGGCATCCAGGGCAAATTCCTGCTGGACCACTGAGTTGGTCCCTACTTCTTAGCTGCAAGCATTATGTAATTACACATGAATGGTATGCTTTAAATGCCAGTAGTACATTACAACAGATAAGGTGTACAAGGGTAGTTTTTTGATCTACATGAGAGAAGATTAAGTCAACTTACAGTTTAGTAGACAGTAGTTAAAAACAACACCAAACAGAGGGAATGGATCTTTTATGAAGTGCTTTATTACCATGTACAGGGCTAAACAGATCTAAATGTCTTGAAATGGTCATGTTCAAAGAAAATATCTTTTGGACAGCTAGTTGAAGCTCAGTAAACTACACAAAGACAACTGTAAAATGGAGTCTGAGATGAACATGACAGTAGTCATAATCAATAGGTATAGTTTTGGAACAACATTCTAAACATCAGAAAGAAAATTGGTTTTACAAAGTAGTCCAATAATATGAAGTATATATATATATGTGTTGTATGGCTCAAATGGACTGGGATTCTGCAAAATGGATGTGACAAACTGTAAAATAGAATGCACACAAGCAAAACTGGAATTGGTATAATTATGAGTAAGAGGAGCTACATTTTAGACAGTTGGCAATATTTCCATGTGGGAAATCCAGCCATGTCTTTCAGATTCTGTTTAATGTAGGGTTTGGGGTGCCCTGTGAACAAGTTGTTCTATGAGGGCACAATCAGCATGATTGACTAGTTATGGTTTAGCAAATATTTATTTAGACCAGGGATGTGAATGGAACCCCATGTTTTATGAGTGTAGTCTGAGTTTTTGGTTGATATACCTATCGCTAATAGGCAGCTAGATATATTATTTAATATGGGAATATTGAGTAGCACCCAGAAGGCCAACCACATGCCACAGCATATATCACAGGCTCAGGACAGGACACCTCTCTACCGAAGATAAGGACAGGACAACTAAGTGCAGGGCTGACAAGACTGACCAGGTTAAACATGACATGACATGACTGACAAGGCTATACAGGAATAACAGGACAGACTAGACAAGGACATGAATAGAACCCCTTTTTTAGATAACAAGATTGGATATTCAGTCACATATTATGGCCATAGTATGCTTAGCCCACCACTACATCAACGTACTCCAATATATCAGTGGTTCCTAACACTAAACCTGCCTAGTATAAATAACTGATAACTGAAGACTATAAACCAAACAAACTAAGGGAACACATGAATGGACATACGTTTAGCTGGACAAACAGGAAACTAAACTGAAACTCAGAGCACACAGGTGTGGCACGTAAATATACAAACAAAGGAGGAGCAAAGAAGCCAAGCAAGACTAGAAACACAGCAAGAAGGAAAACCTGGATAAACTGGATACTTTCACTCTGAGTGGACGTTACAATGACATGAGCATGAATGTGTATGCATGAGCATGTATGTGTAAGTGTGTGTGGGAGGGAGTATGTGTGTTGGCCTGAGTGTTTAAGTGTGTGTAAAAATGTGTGCCATTGTGTACGTGAGTTACCAGGGGCTGCAAAGAGCCAATAGGGGGGTCAGGTTAAGTGGACAAATAAATAAGACTTTGGGAGAAACAGGCGAAGAAAGAAGACAGGACAAGAAGAGGCAAGAGAAAACGCAGAGTTGTGGGAAAGGATACAGGGAAACAGTAGGTGGAAAAGATAATAAGACATTGTGCAAGAGCGTGAATGAGAGTTTGAAAGTGTGAGAGAGCATGAGAGAGTGTGAGAGAGTGAATTATGTGAGAGAGTGTCACACACTGGGTAAGCAGGTTAGCGAGGGGCCTCGGTGCAGGGATAGCGTTGTCTGTTTGTACACTGCAATTCATGGTGCAAGATAGACAGGGACATAGCAGACAGAAGTGCCGGACTGGAACTGGCAAGGCTGATGCTGAAATAGAAGCCCACCGGCAGGACACACGACTGGAAGCTCACTGGCAGAGCACAGGACTGGACATGCTGCTGGAAGCCCTCAGGCTGGGCACACGACAGGAAGTCCACTCGCAGGGCACACGACAGGAAGCCCACTCGCAGGGCTGAAGGCAGGAGCAATACAGGAGCAGGTACAAAAGGAAGCCAGGAACAATTCAGGAACAAGACCAGGGCAAACCGGTCCTATTACTACAATGCCAAGGCCCAGTTTGCAGGAAGCTACAGCCCTTTATACTGCAGGGCAGCAGGTAACGAGGCCAGGTGACAACAATAGGAGGAGAGCAGAAACATAGGCAGAGCGGCCACTAGAGGCTGAACTAGAAACAGTCCCAAAACCCTGAATGCACAATACAGGAGCCAGGAAACCAGGGCAGACGGTCACAGAGAGTGAGTGTGTCAATATGATATAATAATCAATATGGGTGTAATTTTGGTAGACATGGTTGTGATGTGGGCAGCATTTCATCCTTGGACACAGGCAGCACAATATCTTGGGCCAGCCTTGAAGAGGGTCTTTTAAATTGATGTCTAGGTTCAACAGGGCTGGCAGTAATCATGCTTGGATGTTCACCCTTGACTGACCTTTTATTCACCCCCCACATTCAGCCTGTCTCTAAAACCTGCCGTCTCCCTCTAGAGTATAAGCTCGTTTGAGCAGGGCCCTCCCCGCCTGTTGTTTCTGTAAGTCAAATTATGTTATATGCTACTTGTTATGTGTTGTCTACCCATTGTACAGCACTACAGAATTTGATGGTGCTATGTAAAACAATAAATAATATTAGTTAAACTGAACCCAATTATCAAGTACATTTGGTCAATTGGTTGATTTAGTAACAAAGGGTAAATTACTTTTTCACATAGGGCCAAGTAGGGTTGGATAGCTTTTTTTCATTCTATACCTACATGAAATTATCATTTACAAAACTGCATTTTGTGTTTACTCAGATTATCTTTGTCTAATATTAAAATTAGTTAGATGATCTGAAAGATTTAAGTGTGACAAATAAGCAAGAATAGAAGACATTGGCAAGGGGAAAAAAATCTTTTCCACTTTTCATAGTTTTAACACCAGCAATGTTCTGGTAAGTACTGATTTAGAACTTGAGAAATGTATTGAGATATTGTGAAAAACATGATTAATTTTCAAATTCTGGATTTTAACCAAAAGGGAATCATATGTCAATATATATTATTCAGCTGTTATTTAACAACATCTGATCTTTGCAAAGATGTACTTTACATTATAAAAATATTACCCTACCTACTCACAGTTGCTAGGGTGATTACAGTATTTTTCTTCCATTTATCCAAGTGTAGCAGTGCCGTGTTTGCTTAAATAACTTAACTGTCACAATGATGATTTTACAAAGGCCGATATTTTATTACCTGCAATATGTTCATTTTATACAAATGATATCCTCCTTTAGTGTCAAATTGGGAACATCCTGTTTTTAAAGGGGAATGATAGCTATATATTTAGATCCCAAAAATATGAATCATCTCCAGCAGTAAATTGGAGGAATTTTTTGTGAATTATTTCTGTTTGACATTACCAATTAAGTGAAAGGATCTGGCCAACAAAAAAATATTAAAAGATGCAATGCATTATATATTTGTCTATGAATTTATGGTAAATATGATAAAATTATTGTTTAAAAATAAATTAATAAATTAGTCTTTGTCAGTGTTTGCAAAGCATCCAATTATTGTTATTTCGTGACCCCCCCCAAATGACTGGAGTATTTTTTGAAGAAGTTGATACATTGTTTCTCTCTCTTTTCACTTTGATCACCCACTGCTGCTGATCACAGAAAGCACAGATCCATTTCTCAACATTGCTGACCACAGTACCTCATCAGAGGTTTCAGTACCTAATCTGGTCAGATCCTCTGGGAACCTTTTTACATTTAATACTGTTTCTGGCTGTGTTAGGACTGACATATCCGGCAGAGAATGCCCGAACTTCTGTTCTCACCGAGGACTCGAGTCTTGACCCGGAGAACCGGAGAATCGGTGCTTCACCTGGAGATCTCCGGGTGAAACCCAGTTCCCAGGTATGCGCACAGTGCTGATGTTGCTTCCACAAATTCCATAATGCTACAGAGGATCAGTAATTTTTATAAACTTCAGCACTTGGTTGCCCTTACTCTGTGTGTGTATGGTTTGCCACTCATACTCCTAGACACGTCACAATAAAAGCACTTACAATGGACTGGAGAAGACCTAGGGTAGTTAAGGGAGGGTGGAAAGCACTAGCAACAGCCGGGCATTTGCTCATTTTGGCTGACAAAAGAGCCAAGATCCTGAAAGTTATTCCATTTAAATGTTGCCCTTATAAAAATGTCAGAACCTATTTCATATGATGTCACATGCAACCCTCAAACAAAACAATATAGCAAAACGTTGGAAATCCATACAACACATAGACTTTGAAAATGATTACCCCAATTTTTTATAAAAAATTCAGAAACTAAAGGTATGGATTAGAGTAAATGCAATGGCTTCTGGGTCAATATTGAGATAGATATATATTTAGTATTGAATGCACAGAAAAGCAAAAATAAATGCCCTTTCAGCAGATTCGGTCTCTGAACAAAGGTAATTTGTATTCTCAAGATACTCAATGGATGTAGATTTAAATGACTGCTGTAAAATTGCTGGTCCTTCCTGGTTAGTGGGTTGGACTGCAGAGAATGCAAGACAGAAGATAATTGCAAAGATTCAGAAGTATGACAGCCAGGCAGAAATATATGCAACCAATGCAAGATTGTTAGGAGTTAGTTCATTAATGAATTAACTGAAGTAATTAGGGCACAGATAGTCCAAATTGGACAGCACAATTGTACATACTCACAAATGGCCATCTTGACACTCAGCAAATGAGCGATTTGTAAAACATTAATTAGTAGAATATTATAATTATCATTTTTAAATAAACATAATGAATGGTGTCCAGCAAAAAAAATATACAGAAAGGGAATCTAAAAAGTAAAAAAGGTATACACATTCAGATTCCCGGGTTGCTGCTAGAATAATAATGACTAATAAATACACATAACATAGCAACAATCCTAATCTAAGTCATAAATATTAGGGACTCTATCACACTGGTCATATATTGCTTAACCCGCAGCTATGTCAAAGTAACCCAAGTTTAGCGATTCCTGTCTACTTTTACATGTCTATGTTGCTTACCAAGGAGCTGAATCAGTGGGACTGCACTGCATTTTATCCCAAATAAGACTGTCAAGCATTTTACAGCCTTTTATGTCTAATTTTAGACTGTTTATCACCACCCCAATTCTAAAAACATGAATCTGTATATATTTTTGTAAAGTATAAACCAAAAGTATGTTGCTAGGAGCTTCTGGATGCTTGTCAGGCAGCCGTTTGGTCACCAGTCACTGCCAAAGTTTCCTTTTTAACAAAACATTTTTTTTTACTTTTTTTATATCTTTTTTTTCACCCTTCCTAATTCACACTGTCATAATTCCCTCTAGCTACCCACCTACCAAACTACCTTAATACTATATATCCATATGGTCGCGAAGGGGTTAAATATTCAACTTAGCTGCATGTTTTTCTTCCTGCGTTAACGCACCTGTGCCTGATTCACTGCTTTAATGAATGCTTGCGAAACCTTAATTGTATTTCTTTGTAAATCCTGGTGTGTCAGCAACTTAAAGGACTTGGATGTCTACCTCACTTCACCAGCAGAACTTAATTCTGTCATATGCACAACTGTATACCTTTTAAAAGCAGGTTCAGTAACATGTAAATTAATTCAGAAAACATGATTGATGTGTTGGACTTGATCTCTGAATAATTAAAATAAATTCTTATATCAGATTAATAACTATCACCATTATTTTCAGCTGTTCTCTTCCTAGCTATTAACATACAACGTAAAACCCGGGCATTGACATCCTTTGAAGACATACTGGTACCTAGTAGGACAGGTGATGATTTTGACAAAGGTTTATGGGTTCATATTGGGCAATCCATTAGGGGTCCTTAATCATAAATAGGTTACGAACCCCTGACCTAATTGATGTTTTCAATTGCTCATTAACTAGGAACCAAGAAGGTCATTTATTATTCTGTACAAATGTTCTGTTTAATTTGGGCCTTGGGTACCCTAAATAATTAATTTGTGGAAAAGCTAAAAAAAGGTGTTAAAAAACTTATACACATAATGTTCTCAAATATATAAGTTGTAGAAATATCTGAAAATACCAACTCCATTAACATAAACAAAAGCAGTTCCTTTTTTGTGAAAAAATTGGATAGGGTGATAGAATGTGAATGGTTATATTTACCACAGGATCAGCATTTCGTAACATAAATAGTTAAAACTGAAATGCATGTATACTTATATATATATATATATATATATATATATATATATATATATATATATATATATATATATATATATATATATATATATCAGAATTATATATCTTCATTATCTTTGGAGATCTCAATTTAAGAGATTTGGTGCCATCCAGGGTAACAGTAAGCTATATGACTGCTATTAGTGTCTCTTGAGTCGTGGAAGAAATCCAATCACATCTGCAGCCAAATCTACCTAGGCTCTTCAGAATTCTCATATGTCCTTGAAATGGGATAGGGCATTCGTCCAGGTTTATAACTTAGAATTCAATGTACAATAAAAGCCAAAGTACATGATGAGAGTAATGGTCTATGCAGTTCATTAGCATAACTATAAATAGTAAAGGATACTGACTGAGCGGTAGATCCTATGATCCAACAGCCAAACCAAAATCTATTGGGAACTTTGCGCTGTATTGGAAAACCCTTTAAATTTAACAAGCCCAGTCTGTTGACATGGGCGTCCTGAATACAGAAATAGCCAGAAGACTAGAGAAAAAAATCTCCTTGATATAAACTGCAACACCAATATGTTTGACAACTAAAATGAGTCCGAAAACAAAGTATGGAGTTATTATTATCTTGTATTTATATAGCGCCAACAATCTACGCAGCGCTTAATACAATACATATATTCAGGGGGTATAACAAGACGAGAATTGACAGACTAAGACAAACCGATACATTTGGTGGAGAGAGCCCTGCTCGCAAGCTTACAATCTTAAGGGAATGGGGTGACAAACATAAGGCACAGCGAAAGGGTAAGTGTGGCGGTTGTATCAATGACAAGGAAGTTCTTGCAGCTAAGATGGTGCGGCTTCTCTGAAAAAGTGAGTTTTGAGATGTTTCTTGAATGTTGGGAGAGTGGGTGAATGCTGAAGGCTTGGTGGGAGTAGATTCCAGAGATATGGGGCAGCCCGAGTTAAATTTTGTAGACTGGAAAAGGAAGAGGTGATAAGTGAGGAGGAGAGCCTTAGCCCATGGGAAGAACGTAAGGATTGAGTAGGAGAGTATTTGCTTATGAAAGCAGAAATGTATGGAGAAGCAGTATTATGGAGCGCCTAATATATTAGTACCAGGATTTTACATTTAATTCTAAAGGTAATTGGGAGCCGGTGGAAAATTTCACAGAGTGGAGAAGCAGAAGAGAAGTGGTGTGCAACCAGAAGAGTGTTGCAGTAGTCAAAATAGGAAATGATAAGTGAATGAACCATGTCACCATTTGGATAATTGCTGATGGTTAATCAGTGTTTCAAGCTTGGTAATATAGTTGATAAATACATAATGCAGTATTATTTGTTGATCATTATATTATGCTGTGTAATTTAAGAGTAACAACCACTCACACATGGCTACCCACTGTATCACAGTGATAGGGTCAGAATGTAAATCTCCAAGTGGGGCTTCCTGACTGTAGCCTTGGAAGAACTCCAAGCTCTTATAACTTTTTCAATTGTATTTCTTGAATGTACTCATGTACAGAACTGGATTTCCTACTAGGCAGACTAAGATAATTCCAAAGAAGCCTCTGTATTAAGGTTGCTGCAAAAGGTTAAAAGGGTATGGCTTAAAGTGCACCGTTATGGCTTAAAGCGATTCCTACTCACTCCCAATCTTTTTTCCGTTGGCTATATAAAAGGGTGTCAAACTAAACTGGGAAGAGTGTCAGTTTGGACCTAAAGACACCCATCAAGGGCCTCACAAAAGCAGACTCACAAGGCACACAGACACCCGTGACAACACAAAAGAGCCCACAGTGCTCACAAACTCCCCTTACTGTATTTACCTCCACCAGTTCTGCTGGGAGAGTGTTCCATTTATCTACCACCCATTTTTTGGCATTGCATCTAAGTCTCTGACCTTCTAATTTTAGGCTATGATCTATTGTTCTACTCCTTTCAAATAAACTTGCCCTCTGTACTTTGTTAAATCTCTTTATGTATTTAAATGTTTCTATTACATCTACCCTCTCTCTTCTTTCCTCCAAGCTATACATATAAAGATTCCTTAGTCTTTCCTGATAATTTTTATCCTGCAAACCACTCACCGTTTTTATAGCCGGAGCTATCCCCACAGATGTCACTCCAGACACACGTTCCCCCAGCAACTCAACTAAGACTGTTTAAAAGATTTTTCTATCTTTTGTATCCAGAGTTTTACCAACAATGTAGATTTCTGTATCAACAAGGACTGAACTTAACTACTGAAAATTAACCCTGCTAATGTATTCCTGCACTCCAAACACCATAAGGGCTGCCACCTACCTAATGTACTTTGTAACAAGCATGACTAATTTAACAATAATAACTTTTAAAGGAGGATGTTTATCACATCAGGAGACAGAGAACAATCACAGTTTTGCACGTGTGCAATATTTCAATTATTTGCCTATTGTCTGTGATGACTAAGACAAACTTGCATATAGGAAATTACACAACTCTCTAATTTGTTAATTTATACCTAAATTCTTACTGCGTTTAAAGAACAAATCAACAAAAGATGCCTAATTATATACTTTAGAACAGGGGTGGGCAATTAATTTTCCCATGGGGCCACATGAGAAATTGGAATGGTTTTAGAGGGCCAGACCTCTACAAACTACAAACTCCGAAGCCTTGTCCATTTTGTTAACTTATGTGCTGTTTAATAAAGTTATTCAAGCCTACGTCATTGGTAGAGGTGCTTGAATAAGTAAGGCCTGAATAACTATTAGCACAGCACAGAAGTGAACAAAATGAACAAGGCTTCGGAGTGCATACCGTATTTTTCGCTCTATAAGACGCACCTGCTGATAAGACGCACCTAGATTTTAGAGGAGAAAAAAAAGGAAAAAATATTTTGAGCTAAAAAATGGGCTAAAATATTTATTACAATAACTGAATAAGCTATGAACACAGTAAGACACACACAGACACAGTAAGACACACACAGACACAGTAAGACACACACAGACACAGTGAGACACACACAGACACAGTAAGACACACACAGACACAGTGAGACACACACAGACACAGTAAGATACACACAGACACAGTGAGACACACACAGACACAGTAAGACACACACAGACACAGTGAGACACACACAGACACAGTAAGACACACACAGACACAGTGAGACACACACAGACACAGTAAGACACACACAGACACAGTAAGACACACACAGACACAGTAAGACACACACAGACACAGTGAGACACACACAGACACAGTAAGACACACAGACACAGTGAGACACACACAGACACAGTAAGATACACACACACACAGTAAGACACACAAACACAGTAAGACACACACACACAGTAAGACCTCCCTCCCTAACCCCCCTTCTCAGTATCTCCCCTCTAACTCCCTAACCCCCCCTTCTCAGTATCTCCCCTCTAACTCCCTAACCCCCCCTTCTCAGGATCTCCCCCCCCGCCCCGGTCACTTACCTTAAACTCCTGTGTTGGAAGCGTGAGGCGTTTGTCTCGGGTGCCGGCGCTTCACTGCTGATCGCCGGCGTCTGACGTCATATGCCGGCGCCCAGCGTAAAGCGCCGGCACCCGAGACAAACGCTTCCAACACAGGAGTTTAAGGTAAGTGACCGGGGCGGGGGGGGACACCGGACTCATTGGTGAGTCACCAGGACACTCTTTGCGGGCCGGTCCGAGCTATTCAGCGGGCCGGATGTGGCCCGCGGGCCGTGCTTTGCCCAGGTCTGCTTTAGAATGATAATTTAATACATTTTGGTTTTTTTGGAATGTCGTGTTAAAATGTTTAGCGCTCATCGGTTTATTATAAGATGAAATTAAATCAAGCACATATTTAGAGATTAAGCAGTTTGTCCCCCTTCTGCTGCATTGTTTTAGTTATTCTATAGTAATGCTTGGTATGCAAAGATGTAACCTACAGGTACAACCCACAGAACTTCTTAAAGAATTGTACTATGGTAGTAAGTTGTTTTGTTCTGAGATGTTATGCTGGAGTACAATGGCATTATCAGATCAAGAGAAAGGCAAACACTTTGATTGGGCCACAGGCTTCACACACTGGTTAGTAAAGGCTTTGGAAGCACATGTGCCATAGTAATGAAGGATTAGAACAAAAACAGGGTCCAGGTTAACAGCCAGGTCTGTAACAAGATAAACTGGACCTGGTGTAGACTAGGCCAGGGGTAGGCAATCTTCGGCTCTCCTGATGCTGTGGACTACATCTCCCATAATGCTCTTACAGTCATATTGCTGGCAAAGCATCAAGGGAAATGTAGTTCACAACATCTGGTGAGCCGAAGATTGCCTACCCCTGGACTAGGCTATTTTACAAATACAGCAATACAACAAGGCATATAAACAGAAGAGTACTGACAATAGCCTCTTGGTGGCTGCAGTGGTAAGTCAAATTGGTTGCAGGATCAATTCCAGGCATGAACATTATGTAAGTATGTGACGTTGTTATACAGAAATAAATTACCTTGCTACCTACCCTTTTTAAAATATTTTCTTCTGTTAACAATGTGACTAAAGAGTGTTTTCTCTTTGACTAACATGGAAAAAGTTTATTTTCACATTGCACCTACGACTATAAAAGTGGAGCATATAGAAAACAAAAGTCAAGATGATGCCTTTATTAGCTAAGTAGCATTGGAGAATACACTTTTGAGACAACATTAGTCTATTTTTGTGTTATATGTTATATGCACATTGCATGTTAAATGCATATTGGAGTCTTGCTAAGCATGTGCCAGAAGAATACTAAGGTATGTCAGCATAATTTTTTAACACAAATTAAATAATGTGTTGTAATGTATAGTGTTTGAGAGTATGGTGGTAGGGTGTGTGTGTATTACTATATGGCAGTCGAGTGTGTTAGTCTATGATGTTAGCATAAGTTTGTGTTTGTTAGTATTTGGTATCAGCATGAGTGTGTGTGTGTGTGTGTGGGTGCTTAGTGCATGGTGCTCGTGTGAGTGTCAGCATATGCTGCTAGAGTGTCAGGGGTGAGCCTTGGGTTAGTGGTGTGAGGGTGAAGAGGGAGGCAAATGGCTTGTATATTTATGCATGTGGTGTTAGAGTGAGTGGGTGATAGAGCGAGTATTAAAGTTACGCCCAAAGAAACTCTGCACCCAGGCACCCCTACTGGTATTTGATTTTTGGTTCATGTTATACCTGTGGGAATTAAGACTTTTTGTGTAGTGTTTTGTAGGGCATGTTGTTATTTACCCCAAGACTACATTTCACAAGCATAATAAGGTATATTGCATATGAAGGAACCATGTTCAGTAGAAGTTGCTTTAGATATATGTCTTGTGGATTGTAAGTGACCACAAATTCTACCAAGTTTACTTTATGTTGTGCTTGCTCTCTGTATCTAAGCATCAGTCACACCTTGTACTATATCACTGGCTGAAACAGGAACCATCTGGTTCTGCTAAAATTTTCCAACGCAAGTATATATATATATATATATATATATATGTTTATTTTTATGAGCAAGTCCTAAAATCGAATTGTCCAGGTTCAATCCAATTGAACCCGGTGTCTAAACATGAGCACCGCAGAAATGTTAAAACAGCCATTGTCACGAAGGGTACAAAAAATGAAAGAGCTCTGTCCTTAAGGGGTTAACCCAATTCAAAATTATTTACCTGGCTATTCTGGAGTGATGAGTAACAGATACCATAAAGGTCACCACAACAATATGGCTGGTCTTAATTCAGGGCTTGACAAATTTGTTGTGAATCTAGGCGCCAGCTAAAAAAGTTAGGAGCCAGGATTTTTTTTAAAACTAACAGTTGGTCAGGAGTGATCTGATCATCATCAGCCCACTTACTAAAATCACAGCATTTGACCTGGAAGCACCCTGGACTTTCAGGTCAGTGCTGGTTTTTTTTAAAAAAAATATTTTTTTGATTATTTTTTTTTTAACACTTTCAATGCTGATGTTCCATTGGAGCACAGCATTGACTGATATTTAGTCCCCACAAGCTTGTGCAGACAAATGTTAACCCCTGCAATGCCACGAATGTGTCATACACAATTGTGGCATTGAAGGTGTTAACGCTGCACTGTCGCTCTCATGGAGCGATCAGGCAGCAGGGAGGTGTTGGGGCTGGTCTCCACACTCATATGGCGACCGAAGAACTCTCTTTCCCTGTCCCTGAAGCTGCCTCTGGCAGCTGGGATGCAATTGCTGGTCCATAGACCAGCCATTGCAGGGGGGAGTCTCTGATGACTGCTGTAGGCTTCCATGCCTACAGGAGTCATCAAAGGGCTTATGGAGGCTCATTTTTGCTGTTGCTGGTCTGCCTGGAAGACCACCAGCAGCAGAGCCCCGTACAAAATGGGAATTAACCCCTAAAATGGCATGCGGCATTGAAGGGGTTAACGCTGCACTTTCGCACTCATGGAGCGATCAGGCACCAGTTGTGTCAGGTCCCCACACTTGTGTGGGGACCCAATCAACACATCACCCCCTTCCCTGAATCTGCCTGTGGCAGCTGAAAACGCGATTGCTCGTTTTCCTGCAACCGCGTTTTTCAGCCTACAGGATCACTCTGTGGGAGATCCCCCCCAGTAACTCATGCGGGGGGGACCGATAATTAAGAAATCCCCCCCAGGGCCGTAGGAACCTCCCCAATAGAAACGCTGCAAATGCGGCCCGCGAGACCTCGAGGTGCGGCCCGCGTAAGATCGGCAGCCAGGGCAACCGATCTTACGCGGTCCTCACCTCGAGCCCTGCTACTTACCTGTGGGAGGGTCTTCTGTACTGCACAGAGGAACCGGAACCCAGCAGAGTTCACGTGACATTACATCACATCCTGCTTCCTCTGTGCAGTACCAGAGAACGCAGAGGGAGGCTGCATCGAGGAGCTGCAATGCAGGTAAGGGGGTAGGGAGGGTGTTTGAATGAGTATGCGTGATTGAGGGAATGAATCTGTGAATGAATGAGTATATGAATGAATGAGTGTGTGTGTGATAGCATGGATGTGTAAGTGCTGGAACCTAGGCATGATGGGACTGTGATTCTGACTTGGCATGATAGGAGTGTGATTGCAGCAATCACAGTCCCATCATGCCTAGGTTCCAGCATTTACTGGATGGATGCTTAAGTGCTGGAACCTAGGCATGATGGGACTGTGATTGCTGTTAGCAATCACACTCCTATCATGCCAAGTCAGCCAGTACATGCTGAAACCTAGCTAGCTGCCCCCCTTGTGTATTGATGCTGTCAGCAGTATGGGGTCTGCACATCACTTACAGCCACCCTGTACCAGCATTTACTGGGTGCCTGGGTATGATAGGAGTGTGATTGCTGTTAGCAATCACACTCCTATCATGCCAAGTCATATTGCTATTTTTTTTTGTCCAATTGTGGTGTGTTACCTACTTTTATTAAAAATGTGAGTTTTTATTATTATTTTTAAAGGTGGGGGGTCATTTTCGGTTTTGGCTAAGTGAACCGTGAATGTTTTGGTCCAGAATTTTCATTTTGGTGCACCCCTAGAATAAATAGAACTATTTCATTTTTAATTATCCTGAGTCCTGAATTTGTAGTCACAAAACTTTCTAGGCCCAGAAATCAGTGAGAGGAAAAGTAAAAGTTTTGTGTCATTTACTTTATTTTAATCCGCATATTTTATTAAAGGCCATATTTTCTCACAGTGAAAAATGAGTGCGGCCCGCGCACGTATACAATTCTGATGAAGTGGCCCACTGCAGAAAAAACTTGGACACCCCTGGGGTAGACAGTGAGAAGGGGGGTAGGGAGAGGGTAGCTAGTGAGAAGGGGGGGTAGGGAGAGGGTAGCTAGTGAGAAGGGGGGGTAGGGAGAGGGTAGCTAGTGAGAAGGGGGGGTAGGGAGAAGGTAGATAGTGTGAGAAGGGAGGGTAGGGAGGGGGTAGAGAGTAAGAAAGTGTGAGAGGGGGGAGAGGGGGTAGATAGTGTGAGAAAGTGGGGATCTGATGGGGGAAAATGCTGTCCCCCCCAGATTTTTAGGGGTTCCTACGCCCATGGATATAATGATAAAGCTATCTGTCTTTCCCCCTCCTTCAGTCTCCTTCAGTCTCCCTCAAACCCTCTTTTCTAAGGACGCCTACTAACTTCCACATTAACATCCTTCCTCCCATATTCATTAGATCACCTTTATCACAAACCATGGCACTTTTTCCTTTGTGAGCCAAGGAACATAGTATATTTAAGAAATATTGCTATTTAATCGAAGACTGTATTATTACGTTACTGTTTATAACAGTTTATAAATTATTCCCGCAAGCTTCTCAGAAGAAAAAGTGTGCCCTGATCGTGCAAACTTTCAATCAATTAGCAATTTATTGGAGAGGGATATGGAGTAAGAACATTGAGGCCATGTAAGGGTGATGGACTTGGTGCTCTTTGCCCTTCATAGATACCATCTGAACTGTGAACAATAATCTGCAAATATATTCAGATGTAACACTACTGAACTACTGAATAAAAAAATCCCATTCCCAATTAATTAATTATCTTCTCAAATTCATTTTCTAATTACAATATCACATGTCACCCTTTTGCTTATATAGCACAGAGCCCAACAAAGTGTTGACCAAAGTATTGAATGTAATTTATGTTTTCCTTTTAAGTACTTTCAAGCTCTTTTTAATTGCACTCTGGTAATATTACTGTTGTTTTACCACTTACTGGGAACACACATCCTTATTCTTTTTCAAAGTGACAGCTTTAGCAGATTTTTTAACTAGTCACATCCTTCCTCAGCAGAGAAACATTGTCTTCTCTTCCACCCACCTGCTCAAAAAAAAAATCATTGTATTCTCCTACACGCCTGACCCCTAAACTACATTAAAAATGCACACAAACTGCTGAATGCATCACTTTTGTGACTAAGTACAGCAGTAGAAACATAATTTTTAATACTACTGAAGCGTTCACAGAAATAACCATGTAAAATGTTGCTTCATTCATAAGTTTTGCCAGGACCCCTTGTCATGTGGAACAAACGCAGACACTGATAGGTTGTTGTCATACTTGTTGTTAAGTCAAACTTAAGTCCTTTTTGTGAGTTAACCTTCAGAGAGAAGAATAAGATGACAGATCTGCTAATCAATACCTAAAGTACCTACACTTATTTTATTGGCATTGTAGCATTTTCATGGTAAATGTTTTTTTCTGATTTAATAAAAAATAGATTTAGAGAAGTGGAATTTCGAGAGAGCTTAATTTTTAAGATATAAATGTCTTGTCTTCATACAGACTCTTGTTGTGTATATAAAAGACCTTCCTTGGTATTTAAAATATTAATCAAACATCATCTGTGCCTTTGTTCTTTTGCCATGCAGAACTTCTCTTACACTGATAGGCTGTGTTATTAATGCACTGTTTCCAGGCAGTTTCTCATGTTGTCTTTGCTCTTGGGATTTTAATAGTAAAGTGAATGACTGAATGAAAATTGATTTTAGCCACCATAGCCTTTATAAACCTATTTCACATAAAATAGGATCTTTAGTTTGTGCTACACTAGAAACACGTAGAAAAATAAGACAGGATGATCATGAAATAGACTGTGTGTCTTGATTCAGTATCAATCCAAATCATATGTTAACACTGCATTGTGCTGCTCAGAGGTGACTGTGAAAAATAACTGGGACACTGTCTTATTAGTGCAAATGGCTAGTGCAGCAGTACTTTGTGTCCTCTAGGTGGAGCTGTCCACATATCACATGTGAAAAATTGAAAACATAAAATTATAATTAAGTATATATATTGTTAACTATTGGTATTTGTCTTAAAGGGACACTACAGCCATGATATGTGCAGTAATGCATATGATATCCACCTTTCAATTAATAGGGTTTTCTCAATGTACATGCATCCAAAAAAACCCCATCAGAATTCTGTTCTTGCAATTGCACTGTGTCCCTGTCCTCCCATCTCCTAATGAGACCTTGCATTTGTTTAAATGAGTCCTATGTTGTATATAATGTATTATTATATATTGCTATCAAAGCCCACAGCACTGTGCAATGGGAAAACAAACAATAATAGGTAATACACATAACAATTTAGACAGAAACATAAGGTCAGAAGGGCCCTACTCTAATAATCTTACAGTCTAGAAGTGGGTAGGGGAATATTACACAAGAGGTGAAACTAAAAGTGGTCCAGCCACACAACTGTATACCAGTAAAACATTGGAAATTGTATTACTTGATATATGTACAGACTAACTAACGAGTAAGAAGATATGTGGTTGTAGACACCCAACAGAATGAGTGCTAAAGGTGAGAAAGCATAAGTGGGAAAGGTGGAAGTGTGAGGAGAGGTGTTAACCTGCCAGTTGATTGCCCTGAAGGAGTAGGTTATTTTGTGAAGATCTGGGAACTAGGGAAGAGTTTGATAATTAGGGGTAGGGTATTCCAAAGGGTTAGGGCAGTACTAGAGGAGTCTTGTTTACAGGCATTGGAGCACAGGATAGCCAATGATCACTAGATGAGCGGAGGGATCAGGTGTGTGTGGGTTTGGAGAGGAGATGTAGGTACTAGGAACCTTTGCAGATGAGAATCTGCTTTTTTTTTTAATTGAATTCTGAAGTGCCATCTCATTGAATCTAGGTTCTCTGTTATAATAACTGTGACCAGGAAAGTTTATACTATATCAGGTCTGGTTAGAATGAAACCATGCAAATGTGTGACGCATAGTAATAGCACTGATATTTGCGGCTGGTGTTCAAGTATTTCCAGCTCTGTTTTTAATTCCCAGTCCAGCCCTACTGTTTGGGAGATTCCACCAAATACTTAGAGATGCATTTTCTAAATTCAATTTACCCAATTCACTATGCATTATGAATGGCCCTAGCAAATTTCTCTTGCAAGAAGGGATGAGCTGGCCTTGAATATCTATTTCTTGAAAGTCATACATGGGAACTCTTTATGAATTGTCCTCCTGGGTAGCTTTTTGTTTGGGGAATTATTTTTTGCCTTTGCCCACTCCTGTCCCAGTGATGTCCACCTCCTAGCCCATTCACAGCTTAATTGGGCAAGCCAATCCCATTTAGCTAGCCCTCCCTTCTGGTCTGGCTCCACCTTTCCAACTGCAATATGGTTAGAGAACGTGGGAATCAGCATCCTAGTTCCCAGGCCCGCTTATTTAAGCCCCCTATCCTCTTGCTTTTTACTAGAGGCTGGGTACCGGCATTTGTCCCATCTAGCTTCCCAACCCAGGCAGTGGGGATCATGGGCCAGTAGGGGGATCCTCTGGTCTCACCTAATTGGCCCAGGAGCTGTAAAATCGAAGGAAGTCTGTGAAGTTGCAGCACAAAACTCCTTTGCCGCTCACACGTGGCCAACTCATGATGCCCAGCATCTGAGCTCTGTGAGACAGCTCTTTGGGTAAGGTTGGGGGTGGCCACACTATTGACTCCACCCATTCCAACCTCTGCCTCTCACCGTCTCTAGCAGTAACCTAACTAAAATGTTAAAGGGTACGTGTAGGGGCAGTGGCGTCGCTACAGGGGGGCAAGGGGGGGCAATTGCACCATGCCGTCACTAGCACTATCTTACCTTGATGGAGGTCTGTGGACCTCCATCACCACCTACCCCGGCGATCTGCCCCTCACACTGAAGGGCATCACCGGGGCCACCCGATCTGCCCGGTGACGTCTCGCGCAATGACGCGATGACGTCACCGCGCAACTTTATTAACAACTGACAATTGTCAGTTAAAGAGGTGTGGGGGCATGCTGCTTAGATGCCTGTATCTCAGGCATCTAAGCAGCTACATACCCCCAACATATACCATTGGAAAGGTAATCGCCTCACCTTTCCAATCACCTTTCCAATCACCTTTTTTGTAAAAAAAGAATAAAAAATATTAAGTTAAAAAAAATAAAAATGTAAAAAAAATGATTTGGGGGTCTCTTAAGGCAGATAAAAAAATTGCCTAGAGACCCCCAAATTAAATTATTTAAACATAAAGTAGTTTAACTTAAAAAAAAAATAAAAAGTTTAAGTATTCTAGCTAAATGATCACTGTGGTAGCCAATGTTACCACAGCGATCATATAGCTATAAAAAGTCACATTCCCTTTTTAAAAATGGCCGATACTAATTTTAATCGTATGATCCCTTTGATCATGGGGTTAAATTTAGCCAACGGTAGAGGGAGGCAATTTTTGAAATCCTGATGAACTGCAAATATTATTAAAATCAGCCATTTAGCCTGTGCGGTACGTGAGTAACCATCTCATCCCTGGAGCGCCTTGCATTTTTACGGCAAAACTTATTTTTGCTGTAAAAGTGATTTTTTTTCTCCCTTTACCATCATTTCTTTGGGATTGTAAGGGGAAAGAATGGTGTGTGTGCTTCTGTGAGTAAATGTATGGAAAGAATGGCGTGTGCTTCTGTGAGTGAATGGAGATATGAAAGGCGTGTGAATGGTCAGTAATTAGGGTTAAAGCCTTGATGTGGCGTTACTGCTCAAGTAGGAAGTTAAATTATGGCACAAAAAGTACACACTTGCAAAAACGACATCCCTTGGCGCACCAAATGAGGGGCTGCATGTGTTTCTAGTACAAACCTGGAGTGCGCAAGACACAAACGAACATGTCGCTATGGATAGAAAAAACATATTTTCAAGCCAAAGCGACATATTCCATCATTATTTGTGCACTCAACTTTTGTCCTAGAAATACATGTAACCCCTCATTTGAAGCTCCAAGGGGTGTAGTTTCTTAAAATGGATGATTTGTCTGAATGAGGGAGAGCATGAGTTAATATGTGGATGATTTGTCTGAATGAGGGAGAGCATGAGTTAATATGTGGATGATTTGTCTGAATGAGGGAAAGCATGAGTTAATATGTGGATGAATTGTCTGAATGAGGAAGAGCATGAGTTAATATGTGGATGAGTTGTCTGAATGAGGGAGAGCATGAGTTAATGTGATTGTGTGTATCATAGATGTATAATTGTGGAAGGGCAAAGATGGCACTAGCAGGATGTTTGAGCCTTGGGGAACAGGATGGCACAGGCAGGGTGTATATGGGACAAAGATGGCAAATCTTATGTGTGTTATCTGGGTGCTGGCCAGGTTCTATGTGGGCAGCGTGGTTGGGGTGTGCAACCTGTGATCTATCCCTGTAATTTAGGGGTTTTAAATATACCTTTAATGCCGTGTTTTTATGTGAATTCCAATTGATCTGTACCTGCAAAGCTGGGTTTTTGTGTTATTCTGTAGATCCATATCTGCTATGCTATGTTTCCATACATTATTTATGTATACCTTAAAATACAGGGTTTGTATGTTTTGTTCAGTTGATTAATACCTGCAATTCTGTTTCCATGTATTGATTTGATCTATACCTGCAATGCTACATTTCATATATTATTATTGTATACCTGCAAATACAGGATTTGTATGTCTGATTCTGTTTATTTGATATATACCTTCAGTGCTGAGATCACAAGTGAATTTCAATTGATCTGTACATGCAAAGCTGGTTTGTGTGTTAATGTGTTGATCTATACTTGCTATCGGCAGCAGGGACTAATATTAGGCCCTGAAATCATTTAGTGGAAAAGTTAAGGTATTGTGTTGTTTAAAGGATTTCAAGGATTAGTCGTACTAAATTGTGGCTTCAGGCTTCCCATGTTGAATGATCAAGTATTGTATTGTCCAATAACAAAAGTATCATTCCATAGCACATTACTTTTGGCAATATATATATATATATGTGTGTGTGTGTTTTTTCAGTGGTATGATTTAATGGTGGAAATTATTAATGCCCCCCCCAGTTTGACTGTGGTATCTTGTGTGCCCCCCCTATATATTGTTTCTAGAGTCGCCACTGTGTAGGGGTAAAGATACCATTCCTTCTATCAAGAGAACAAAGGCCGTCCCAAGACCTCCTGGCAAACTGACATATAATAACTTGGAAATTCCCTGATGTTTTTGAAGTTTGTGGGATGTTTTAACTCATTGCAACTCACCTGTGCGCTCTTTGCTTTTTTATTCAACAATAATGCTGAGAGCTGCATGACTTCAATATATATATATATATATACACCCCTTATCCGAATCAGCAAATCTATAACAAAAATGTTTGCATACAGCAGCATTTTTATATGAGGCTATTTCTACCATTTATCATAACAAAAGCCAAACCATTTATGACAGAGATACATCAGCAATTTAATTTTTGGTTGGAAGTACCATCTCTACACATCATCCAGTGCAAGTATTACTGCAAGGCAAATTATCACTATACATCACTCTGTGACTTGCCTTCATTTCTGTGTAGCCACGGTACTGTAAGTCAACCCAGAGCCAGCCTTAGGACAGCATCTTAGAATATAATCTGAGAAATGTGTTGCTTACTTTTGGCCTCCTGGGGAAGTGTTTATTCGACAGAGGAAACTGATGCACTGCTGAGGCCTGAGGCTTCCTTTACTGTAGAATTTTTCCCTTGCCTTAAAAATTGAGCTTGTCATAA
The DNA here is from genome assembly GCA_029215755.1 of Spea hammondii. Lineage (NCBI taxonomy): Eukaryota > Metazoa > Chordata > Amphibia > Anura > Pelobatidae > Spea > Spea hammondii. Next base: position 86,979,370 of record JARDYJ010000003.1, on the reverse strand, counting down.
ATAGTAAATAAATAAAACTATTTTCTAGCAATATCCTGAATACTTCTAAGCTGCACCATAGCATCATAATAGTGTTAATCTTGATTTCAGGACAAGTGGAGACAGCACATCTATAGATTCTTTATAATGACTAATACATATTTAATATTTAATGAGTCTCAGAGTTAGCTCTTTTATGAAATGCCCGCTGTAAGGTTCAGGAGATGGGGTCCAGTATGCAGGATAACCCCAGTTCAGGACGTGTAGACAGGGTCGGGTTCACCAAATGCTGCGTAGTCAGTACACGTTAGCTGGGGTCAGGGTCACGGAAATCAGCATATTCCAGAATCAGTAGCCAGGGTCGGTACACAAAAATCAGAGAGAGACGTTTAGTTTCCAAGGTCAGGTTTCAGGATGTCAGCGGAGTCCAGGGAAGGTTCGGTACACAGGAAATACAGTAGGATAGAATACACAACGAAACAACAGTACTCTGCATAATAACTGAGCACTGCTCAGTGCTGGGTTTTAAATTTACCGTTCGGTGGACGCCCCGCCTCCGTGCGTGATGTCACCCAAGGGGGGAACGCATAAAGTTTGTCGTGGGCGCCCGCGCGCCTAGAAGCATCACGCTGGATGCAGAGGGGGAAGCAGAAGGCGTGACGCTGGATCTGGTACCCGCACATAGCGGGTACTCAGGTGAGTGACTTCGTCAGGGTTCAGTACGCGGACCCTGACACCCGCGTAATTGATTGATCAAATACAATTTAGTGCATATAATTGATGAGTGAGAGTATACATTTTTGCCCCTTGGAAATACATTGAGCGATACATTAGAATCCCCCTATTCATTTATTTTCTGTCTCTATACCCTTTAGCTCAGTGTCTTGAAGAAGATAACTTTAGCCACACATGCCTACTGCGTGAGTATATGCATACACTGTACTCACAGTCAATTCTGTGTAAGAGATTCAAACAAGACTCCTAGCCTTGCTGCTATAGAATGCATATTAAATTACTTACTAAATACTTTAGTATGAATTCTTAGTTGGTGAGTAAGGATTGGGAGCTGGAGTTTTACTTTACGCTGATACCTCCACCCACACCATCTATTCCCTATCCATTTGACTCGTGGCCCATCTATTTTCAAAGATATGCCTGTCAATTACTCGGTTTCATTGCAGAGTGAACATGTGCAAAAGGCTGAAGTCTGTGCAGGTTATCTTCCACGTCATGTTGTTCCTTCAGCTTTCGGTATTTCTATTTTTTCAGAACCACAGCAATTGTAGAGCGTTTCAACACAGAACAGAGTATGTCTAAGTTCAAGCGAGAGAAAACAAAGTTTCAAATCAACAGTTTTGTAACAATTCACAAACGCTCAGTGTTAACTGGGGAGGAAAGAGAACAACCGTGTGCTGAAAGCGTGTCGACATTAGTTTATGTAAGGCTAGTTCCATTAATTCACATTCTGTTACAAATGAAGAGTAAGCTGGAGAGGTAACTAGTATGGCATGATGACACCACCATACATTTGGATCATAATCCACAAATAGGGCTTGTGATGCACCCTCTTTTCACATATACTTTACTTACAATGCCAGCTCTGTACTTTACTTCCTTTGAAGTAAACAAGAGCACAATAACAAGAATGCTCATTATAACAAAGTAACATTGATGATTCAGAGCAACACCAAAATAATTGTTATTTCATGTTTCTGTGAAGTAGTCTGTAAAGTAGTTTATGTAGCGATTTTCTGCCAAACTTGTATACCTAAACCTTGAACCCCTTTAACTGCTACAGAAGGTGTTAATTAAAAAAGCTTTGATGATTTATTATTAATTGTAAGACAATTAAGACCAGGTTGTACGCTACCTCCATCCCACATAACTGGTCATGCCTCTTCACGATGAAGGAGGACTTATGGTGGACCAGCACTGTAAGATTCTCATATATGATTAAAATTGAATTTATTTGATTTGTGAGTCACTCGGACTTACTCTGCTTACACTTACATTAGCATCACGTGCCCTGTACTCCTTGTGATTGCTCCCCTATCGCCAGGGTTCAGTATTGAGCCATCAAATAAAAGGGACATGGCCAACCAACTCTATGGAATGTTTTACATATAAAAGCAAAAGTAATGGTTGGAAGCTAATCTGTAACTAGAGACCTGCTTGGAATTGATCATTTAAGTTATTTGAGGCAGAAGTAACTGTGGATTCATTTAATGGTGCTAAAATTACTTTCCCGTCGTGTAGAAGGACTTCCAATAGACTACTGAGACGATATTTTACCCCCCACAGATATATATATATTTTCAGCATATATTACAGTGCTAAATACAGTAATGTAGGTTAACATTGACCAAAAAAATGTTTTTAGTACATTTTGTTCCAATATCTGGGCACGACCACTCCTAAGATAGCCGGCCATTTCTCTGTGTATTTATGCAATGAGCTTGAGGTGGGGTTATCTGCCTGGGGGCTATTTGAGGGCTCCTTAGCTGTCCACTCACTGCCTGTCAAAGAGTTTCTTGCTTTGTTTCTCTGGGGTCAGTTGCAATTTTGTGTCTTCGAGTTCTGACTTCGGCTTTGTCTCACAATTATCCGGACTTCTCCAGCCCCTACCCAGCTTCGTTTTGGTGTGCTTCTCCAGTACCATTGCCCCTGCCTCTGGCTCGTGCACGGGTTCTGCACTGTGGATACTCAGCTACTAATCCTGACCATCCCTGGCCGTTATATAGGGAAGCTCCCAAACTACTCATGGGTTTAATTGTACATGTGAGACATTAAAGATTGATACTTGCAGTGATGCCTGCTACCGTTGAAACATAAAACCTTTGTTTATGTCTTTGAGTCCAAGCATTCTAACAGCTGCTAATATTTTTAGCTTACAGAATCAACCTTCTGATCCCTGCAGGGTATAAACCTTGTCAGAGACCAAGTGACCGCCCCCCCCACATGTCAAATTTCTCTTTTACCCAAATACATATAGACACATATAATACATAATTGTGACAGTTAACCTCTACGTATCTGTACCTACCCTGAGAAATATTGTGCACTACAAAGGATGTGTGTACAATCTATATTTACATAAAATCATGTGATGCAATCGTTACCTTAAATTAGGTACATTATTTGTGAATAGCTTTGCTTCTTTAGAAAAAAATGTGTGTATATATATATATATATATAAAGGACGTGGTGTTTGTAGATTTGTAAATTAACTGTTATATTTTATTATATACAATGTATAACACATTAACTACATACATGATACATGATAAAGACAAAAAATCCCCCAAAAATGTTTTAAACAAATATATTAGATGTATTAATACAAACGACTGGGCCTTTTAGATTTGATCACTTGTGATAAATGATCTGTTAATACTAATGAAGTGTCAATAATGGACCATTTACAAAATAAAGAATACAGCATCTCTTTCACTAGATTATTGACTGAATTTAGCTGAGCTCAAATGGTGACTAATAAAGCAGCAAGGACTCATGGCACACACTCAGCAATTCTTTTTGCACACAGCAAATTAACTGCTTGACCCATAGTTTTAGTATTCATGGACTATATATCATCTGTGTCAGACTGACAAGAATGGAGAAAATTGAATATACTACTATTGTTTGGAAGAGGTCATCAACTTGTCCTTGGTCAGGAAAAATAATAATTAATAAATAATAATACAAAAATGTCTGCATCATTTACCCTATTATGCAGAATAGCTTTGATTTGTAGATTTGAACTGTAGATAAAACTTTGACTAAACAGCTACAGTTTTTAGTGTGCTTAACTAAACTGGGAAATCCACAAAAAATTACAGAAAACTAAACATAATTTAACAATTGATAAACAGAAAGTTAAACATTTGAGTGAGAAAATAAATGCAAACTCAGAGGGGAGACCTTAATGATCATGTCCAGTTACAACCAATGGCTTACACATTACAGTAGGGCTGCAACTAACAATTATTTTAATAATCGATTAGTTGGCCGATTATTTTTTCGATTAATCGATTAATCGGATAAAAAATGCAATTTTTTTTAATTTCAAATAATGTAATAAAAAACATACAATTTAAACTTTCATCTCTTTATTGTAATGGCCTCTCTCTCTCTATTCACCTTCTTATTTTACTGACATAATAATAAAAGCTACAAGAACCCAAACACAGTGTTTGTCAAGATATGCCATTCTGAAATTCATTGTACCCCCCCATACACCACTCTACCTCCCCCTATACACCACTCTAACTCCCCCAGATATGCCATTCTGCCTCCCTGAAATTCATTACACCCCCATACACTACTCTGCTACCCTGAAATTCATTATACCCCCCATACACCACTATAACTCACCCATATACCACTCTGCCTCCTCCCCATCCCATACACCAGTCTGCCTTCTTCCCCCTCCCATGCACCTCTCTGCCTCCTCCCCCTCCCATACACCACTCTGCCTCCTTCCCCCTCCCATACACCACTCTGCCTCCTCCCCCTCCCATACTCCACTCTGCCTCCTCCCCCTCCTATACACCACTCTGCCTCCTCCCCCTCCCATACTCCACTCTGCCTCATCCCCCCTCCCATACTCCAATCTGCCTCATCCCCCCTCCCATACTCCAATCTGCCTCCTCCCCTACCATACTCCACTCTGCCTCCTCCCCCCTCCCATATACCACTCTGGCTCCTCCCCCTCCCATACACCACTTTGCCTCCTCCCCCCTCCCATACACCACTCTGCCTCCTCCCCCCTCCCATACACCACTCTGCCTCCTCCCCCTCCCATACACCACTCTGGCTCCTCCCCCTCCCATACACCACTCTGGCTCCTCCCCCTCCCATACACCACTTTGCCTCCTCCCCCCTCCCATACACCACTTTGCCTTCTCCCACCTCCCATGCACCACTCTGCCTCCTCCCCCTCCCATACACCACTTTGCCTCCTCCCCCCTCCCATACACCACTTTGCCTCCTCCCCCCTCCCATACTCCACTCTGCCTCCTCCCACTTTGCCTCCTGTCAGCAACGGAGGTTCACAAGACACCAGGGAGCTGGGTAGAGAGCCAGAGTGGTGTATGGGAGGGTGGCTCCCATACACACCTCTGACTCCTCCCCCCTCCCATACACCACTCTGCCTTTCTCCCGACTCCCTGGTGTTTTGTGAACCTCCGTTGCTGACAGGCACTTTCACTGCAGCTTCATAGAAGCCTCCGCGTAAGTGAAGGGCAGTAATGGAGGCTGTCTGTGCGATGCAGACCCCCACCAGCTGACAGAGAGGATGATCCTCTGCAGGAGACCTCGATTCTCTGTCAGCCGGTGGGGGTCTGCATCGCACAGACAGCCTCCGTTACTGCCCTTCACTCACGCTGAGGCTTCTATGAAGCTGCAATGAAAGTGCCTGTCAGCAACGGAGGTTCACAAAATACCAGGGAGTCGGGAGAGAGGCAGAGAGGTGTATGGGTGGGGGAGGAGTCAGAGGGGTGTATGGGAGTGGAGGGGAGAGACGGAAGTTGTCTGTGCGTATCGCACGGACACCCACCGGCTGACAGTGAGGGAAATCCAGGTCCCCTGCAGCGTTGCAGGGGATCTGGATTCTAGTGTTATAATCCGATCTCTGTTTGATTTTTGCAATCGATAAAAATCGATAAAATTTGTCAATGATTTTAATTATCGATTATTATCGATTAGTTGTTTCAGCCCTACATTACAGTGTCATATGGGCTAAAGGTGATTTATTTTTGTATCTGGTATTTTTAGGAAATAAAATTAGGTGACTTAACATTCTTTCGTAAATAATAGTAATTTAGTCATGGTAAACCTTGAGGTTTCTTTTGTTACCTCATTATAGATGATTAAATAACATTCTTCAAGTTCCATTTTGGTCTTTCCATTTTGTTTTCAGGGGAGAAAAATTGAACTAAAGGATACATTCCCAATCTAGTCGAGTCTAGATGTCAAATATAATTGAGTCTGAATAAATCTTTTCAAATATTAGATCTAATAAAGTTGGTAGTATATAAAAGTGACCTACATTTCATAATCACAAAAGGTATTTTAAAAACATGGGTCCTTCAAAATTTGAATTTGTTTCTCATTATTTTAACATTCTTAATAATATGTAAGTGGATTTCTGAATTGCTATCTTTATTCCCACTGAGCCAAGAAATGTTCATCTTGGCAAGTACTAAAACTCGAATTCTATGCTTTTTTTTTATAGCTGCATATTTTAATATGAGCCCTTCCAATTCAAATGTATGTCGAACATATTTCTTAGCCTTCGTTCCAGAATTTGCCTTTCATAATATTCTTCAGAGCAGCGCTTAAATGTTACAAGACTTAAATACATGACATCTATCTAGAAATCCGACATGTTTTATGTTAAGCAAATTGTCCTTGGTAGCTCTCGGCTATAGAATAAGTTATGTTAATCGTTTGGTTACATAATACCTACTTCTAAATAACTGACTTTACAGTCAAGAGCAGAGTGATGATTGATATTAAATATATTATTATTATATAAGTTTAAACATGAAGTACGTATTAAAGCTGTTTCGTTGTAGAAAATCATGTAGCTGCAACAAAATTGAAGTTCCCAAGTCATTGACTAATATTTTAAATCCTTTTTTTACTGCTTACTATTTATACTTTAGTGCAGATGTATCAGCGGAATGCAAATATGTTTTTATTTTAAAAAAAATACTTCACATATATAAATACATGTGGTAGAAATAGTATGAAGAAACAAGGGTTCCACCATCTCATGTATAACCTCATTGTAAAGGTGTAATACAATAAAAACTTTAGATGAATCAAAAGTAAATACCTATGTATTATATACCATAATACATAGGTATTTACTTTTGATTCATCGAAAGTTTTTATTGTATTACACCTTTACAATGAGGTTATACATGACATGGTGGAACCCTTGTTTCTTCATGTGTGTCACCAATCTGAATCTTCTCCTATATCCTGTTTCCTGTTCCAGTAACAAATCAGTCTACAAAGATGTTAAACGAGCTGCCAATCGAGAAGGAAATGCTAGCATATAAGGGCCGGACTGGGAATTAAAAACAGCCCTGTAAATAATAGAATACCAGCCCCATATTTCATCATGCCAATTTTGGGTACACTGCACATGTCGGATTTTGCCCTTAATTTTTTTTTGTTCAGAACAGGGATTACCTTTGCATTTTATAGTATATTTAAAAACACATTAGTCTTAAATAAGAAGCATATGAAAACAGATAGTTCCGAATATCACTATGGCCCACGACATCTTGTAATGGGCAGGGACCAACCAAGAGTAGTTTATATAATGTGAAAAAACATCCTAATGACTCAAAATAAAGTTATTTAAAACAGCAAAATTACTTTTCACAGTAGGTTACTAAACATTGCAAATGAACTTGTTGCTCACTTAAAAAACATTAGATCTAAAAATGTAAGAAGAAGGCTGACTGAAGGGGGCATATGTGAGCTGCATGGGTTTTTAGAGAGTATGTGTGTGTGTGTATGTCTATATTGTTAGAGTGGCTGTGTGTGTGTATATAGATTATGATTTTAGAGTGTGTATGCATGCCTGTATGCATGTATTTTTGTACACTCATGGTGTTAGAGTGGCTATGTGTATGTATTTATAAGTGTATGGTGTTGGAAGTCCTGTGTGTGTATGTATGCGTACGTGTTATATGTTAGAGCGGTATGTATATGTAAGTGTATGGTGTTAGGGTGGCTGTGCATGTCTGTATGTGTTATTGTATGTGTATGTTGTAAGAGTGTATGAATGCATGCATGTGTAAATTGTTAGTACGTATGTGTATATGTATGTTTTATCCGGCAGACCTTCCCCGGATGTCAGAGATCACGGGGAACTCTGATCTCTGACAGCCGGGGAAGGTCTGCGCGATGGACGCAGACAACCCCCGCCGCTAACCGCACCTCCTCCCGGCTGCAGCGGAAGTTGGGTACGCGAATCACGTAGCGCTCTACACGCTGCCCGGGGACTCAGAAGTACCGGTAAGTGTGTGTGGGGGGGTAGAGACAGGAGGATCAAATACGGTATATACAACCCTATACCATTATTCCTCTTCCCCCAAACGTAACAGTTGACACAATGCAGTCAGGCAGGTAACTTTCTCCTGGCATCCTTTAAATGCAGACTTGCCCATCAGACTGCCCAACAGAGAAGCATGATTTGTCCACGGAACACATTTCCATTGCTCCAGAGTCCACTGGAAGCGTGTTTTACACCACTTAATCCGACGCTTGACATTGTACCTGGTGATGTGCACAGTTTTTTTTCTGATATTAATGCTAGTGGAATTTTGGAACTCTTTAGCTATGGAATCAGCAGAGCTTTGGTGCCATGTGCCTCACCACTCACTGACCCTGCTATGTGAGTTTACAAGGTCTTCAGTTTCATAGCTGAGTTGCTGATATTCCTAAATTCCTTTCCAATAACACCACTTAAATTTGACCATGGAGTATCAAGCAGGGATGCCATTTCACCAACTGAATTATTGCAAAGGTGGCATCCTATCACAGTTTTACAGTTGAATTCACTGAGCACTTCAGAACTACTCTAGATTGTAAGCTTGCGAGCAGGGCTCTCTCCACCAAATGTATCGGTTTGTCTTAGTCTGTCAATTCTTGTCTTGTCATATCCCTTGAATTTATGTATTGTATTAAGCGCTGCGTAAACTGTTGGCGCTATATAAATAAAAGATAATAATAATAATAATAATAACTACTATTTTTTCACAAATGTTTGTAAATACAAACTGCATGGCTAGGTGCTTGCTTTTATATACCTGTGGCAATGGGTTTGATTGAATTCAATAATTAAGAGGTGTGTACTAATACTTTTTTCCATATTGTGTATATACTGTATGTCTTTCTAAAATAAACTGTATCTGCCAAGCTACGTGATGTATGTAAGTGTGTATATGATATCTCATAATTTCCTCTTCTCCCCAATCCCAATCTCTCCACTTTCTCATTATCTCTCATCTATATCTTTCTCTTTACCTCTCCATTTTCTCCCTACCCCTCCCCTTTGTCTTTTATCTGGCTACTTTTCTTTATCTCATCTATAGCATTCCTCTTTCTCATGATCTCCCCTATCTACCTCAACCATTTCTTCCCATCTCTTACCTTACTGCAGACCTCTGCTTTAATGCTGCGCACATGGCTTCAGTGCTGGGCTTAGGGATATGATGTCTTATTCCGCATTAATTAATGGCAGCATTGTTAGGGAGCAGTGAAGTTGCCTTTATTTTAAGCTGATTTAAGGGAGGTCCACTAGGGCTTAAGTGCCGCTTTAAGTAAATTGTAAGGCAGAATAGTTTGCACTATTTCTATGCTCAGCTAAAATACCAGCAGAACTGAGATAATGTAATATGTAAGAATATAGGGTAAGTCAGTAAGTAGACGATTACAATAGCTATCAAATATCATTGTGTGTCAACAACAATTATGTTATCCTTCAGCAATATGATGTTTGTTTTTCCCAGACACGATTTCCTAGCACTGACAACGAAAAAAAATGAACTTATCATTCTGCTATAACTATGTCATTAATTTAAAAGATATTAAAATATTAAAATGCTGCTGTATAATTTGTACTTCACTTGTATGGATGTGCATTACACCAAACAATGCTTACAGTGTGGTGATGCCCTGCTCATGAATCTGTAGCTCCTAAATCTGTAGCTTCATTTAGGGGAATTTTATCTGGAATCACCAATTTAATGTGCAGTATAGTTATTCTGTTTAGTGAGTATAAAGTTTAACATGGAAGTGTAAGTATGTGAGCATGAATATGTATGTGTAAGTTGTGTGAGTGTTATTATGAGTGTGTAAATATGTGGTAGTGAGTATGAGTAAGTGTGTGTTAGTGTGACGTGTATGTTTGTGTGTGTGCATATGTGTGCCATTGCATATGTTGGGGGGTTGGCAAGGGGCTGTCTGGCTTTACTTGCCCCCTGGGCCAACCCTCCCCTATATGCAGATACTGTACATCTGGAGGAAACAGGACCAGAAAATAAAACAAAGCTTAAAAAAGGCTCACATAACTAGTAAAATGTTTATTTGTGATGGTAAATGATTTAAGTGATAGGCTAGATATAAAGATCAAATCCCAAACCCACTACATAATGGAACTGCTGACATTAGCATATTCAGATAGATAAAACATCTGCAGTTATGTGGAAAACATTATATGAAATAGAATAGAGCTTTGGTTACATAAATAAAAAACTAGGATTTTTATAAGTAGTATTATGTGTGAAAATCATTACCTGATGTTCATTCTGTGTGGGAGTATAACCGGGTGTGAGTGATAATTTCATGCAAATCCTATGCAAATTAGGTATTTTTACAATTTCTCTAATGCTGTTTCTTCTGATGATATTTATAGAAGAAATACCATAAAGGAAATCTGGTCTGCACAAAATAATTAGTTTCAACTGTACGCACAGATTTTTTTGGTATGTGGTTAAGTGAAATCATGTTGGTTGCAGCAAGGTAAAGATATAGGTTAACGTATCTCCTCTCAGATTTGTTATGCATACCTCCCAAGTATCCTATTTTCTGTAGAACAGTCTTAATTTTCAGCCACGGTCCTGCTGATCATGAGCTGCTTGTGAATATTCTCTGATCTCCCCTTACTGCCCTAAAAGCTTTCAAATTTATTGATGTTCTGCCTCAGGACAGATCACAATTGCAGCTCCCACATTGCCTTCTCTCGATGGAGTGAATCTGTGCACCACGATATGATATCATAAATGACATAGATACACTTAGCCACACATGTAGCTCTGTCCCTACCTACCTATAGCCCTGCCTCCCAATGAAGGTGACTCTGTTTGCAGAGTAACACAATTTTTCAATTTGTTTCTAATTTTTCAGATAGCTTGGGGGCGCCTCTTCTGTGACGAGTCGGTTCACCGAACATGGTGTTTTGGGGAAAACATTGATCTTCCTTCAATCAGCAGTGCACCCAACCTCACTGCTGAGTGTCAGGATCCTGGCGCTCAACAGGAAGGTTGTACGCACTATGATCACTCGCCAGCAACATTGGTAGGGAGTAATGATACGCTATCCTAGGTACATAAGAGGAGGAGAGAAAAATATAAGGAGAGGAGAGGTAAACAGACATGGGAGAGATGGAGAACAATGGTGAGGTAAGGAGAGAGAGAGAGAGAGAGGAGAAATGGGAGAGAGAGAAAAAGAAGAGAGAAAGTGAACAAAGATAGATACAAATAAAGGGGAAAGATAGAGGAGGAGAGATGATGGGTGAAAGAGGGAAACAGATTGGGATAAATAAAAAAGGAGAGAGCTAGGTGAGATAAAGAGAAGGAAACAAAGAGATGGGTAGAGATAATGAGAATAGGAGGGTAATGAGAAAGCAAGGGTAATGAGAAAGCAAGGGTAATGAGATGGGCAGAAAGGTGGTAGATAACGAGACAGGAGGAAATCGTGAGAAATTGGAGAGAGACAGAATGTTTGTATGTTAGGGCAAGTATGTCTAAAGACAAGCAAGTGTATGGCTGCAAAGGAAAGTACAAGTCAGGATTTTTATTTGTAGGGGCAATAGTGAATGTGCATGTGTTTGGTGGCAGGTATTTGGATAGGGGATGTATATGTGTATATTCTGGAAGTCTATCCATTACTGTTACTGTAATGTTGATGCAATTTTTGGATGTCTGTAGTCTCTCACCAGTTAACCATATTATAATCAAACCCATTTGTTCTGTTATGCCTCTAAGAGCTACCTCATGTAGATAGCCCTTACATTTTGATACAACGATAGCTGAGATATCAAGGATGGCAGGGGTCTGCTTCATTTGTAATTTAAGTAACCATCAAATTCTTATTTGTCAACAAAGGTTATATTTTCCTTTGCCAAAATGATTTTTACTGATGGATTAAAAAGAAAGTTTTGCCATTTTCTATGACATTGATTGAAAAATGCATGTGTCATAATTTCCAGGATCTCTAGTTCATTAGTTCAAAAGTTATCAAAAAAAGATGTTGAAGTGATTTACTTGAAGTGTTGCTCAGAGCTTACTAGAAAAAGAAAATTAATACAATTTATGTTTATTTGGTGTCATTACTATATTATTTTAACTTCACTCCAAGCATCATTCCAGTCATTGTGCTTACAATAGTATGATTAAAGGGGAGTTGCAAATATCTGAGTTGCTGCAACAGACCTACAAGTTGCAGAACTGAACAAAACTATTTTCTAGAGATTGCCCACAGGGAAAACCTGTCAGGAACCGGGTCCATACAGACGACTGTAAAGACCCAGAGCGCCCAAAGATGAAGTTCAGGAGTTGGACAGGGCCTGGTGCAGGGCGACTGCACTCTCCCAGGTGGGCATCTAGGATTGAGCAGCCACATACCAGCACCCTGACATAGCAGCGGATGAAGTCCGGACCAAAGCAAAACTTGGAGATGTCTTGCAGGCACCCTGGAGTAGGCATGAGACATATCACTAGAATCATGTGCAGGATGCTGCAGGCTGGGAGTAGGGAAGCTAAGCAGAGTATCAACAGAAACATAGCAAGCAAGGAGGACAGAGCAAGGAACAGGGAAACAGAGCAAGGAACATAACCAGACAAGACATACATGATACAGGACACAAAAAAAGGATAAAGAACAAGGCAAGGAACACAGGGGAAGGAGTGAGGAGCCGGAATCCTCGGGCGCTTCTCATTTAAGCAGGCATAGGACATCTTAACTGGGACATGGGGAGAGGAGAGAGGAACCGAAATACTCAGATGATTCAGGGAAAGGAGGGCAAAGGTACATAAGAGACAGACAACATGGATACAGGACTAGCCTAAGACTATAAAATAACAATTTGAGATTCTGTCACATCATAAGGCCATAGTATGCTTAGCCCACCACTACGCCAAAGTACTCCAATGACGGTGGGTCCTAATGCTAAACCCTGCTTACTGAATCACTAATAAGCTGACACCAAACTAGAGCCCTGCGCGGGACTGCTTTTTTAATCCCGCTCCCGCTGATTTTTTGCCCAATCCCGCCCGCTCCCGCAATGTGGGTGTTCCGCTCCCGCAATGTGGGTTTTCCACTCCCGCCACATTTGTGGCCAATCCCGCCCGCTCCCGCCGTATTTGTAGCCAATCACACCCACCTCCTTACCTGAACTGCAGATTTCCCGCGCAGTCCCGCAAGGCTGCCCTTGAGTTACTCTCTCACAGCGTCTCTTCTCTTGCTCCGCCCAGGAACAAGGCGGGGTCACAGGAAGTGATGTCACATCACGTGACTCTGTTTTGTTCCTGGGCGGAGCAAGAGAAGAGACACTGTAAGGGAGCAGCGCGAAGGCAGCCTTGCGGGACTGCGCAGGATTACCGGGACCTGGAGGTACAGTGCCTGACCGCCCACGCTCCCGCCCACAACACCAGCAAGACCAGCATTCAATGGCAGTGAGGCCCAGTAGAGTCCCTGTCCTAAATGCATTTATGTATTCATACAATGTTATTCTATTGTTAAAGAGACTTCCCTAAGTCATTCTCTTCCCAAACAGCCCCACAAATACATAGTAACATAGTTCATAAGGTTGAAAAAAGACCAAAGTCCATCAAGTTCAACCTAAATACATATTGTGTCCCTACTGTGTTGATCCAGAGGAAGGCAAAAAAACCCTTATGAAGCAGATGCCAATTTCCCAAATACCAGGGGGAAAATTCCTTCCCGACTCCAAATATGGCAATCAGAATAAATCCCTGGATCAACGTTCTGTCCCTATTAATCTAATATCCATAACTTGTAATATTATTGCTTTCAAGAAACACGTCCAGGCTCCTTTTGAACTCTTTTATTGAGTTTACCATTACCACTTCCTCTGGCAGAGAGTTCCATAATCTCACCACTCTTACTGTAAAGAACCCCCGTCTGTGCTGGTGTAGAAACCTTCTTTCCTCCAGCCATAGAGGATGTCCCCTTGTTATAGATACAGTCCTGGGTATAAATAGGTCCTGGGAGTGATCTCTGTACTGCCCCCTTATATATTTATACATAGTTATTAAGCCGTCTTTTTTCCAAACTAAATAACCCTAATTCTGATAATCTTTCTGGGTACTGTAGTCCTCCCATTCCCCTTATTACTCTGGTTGCCCGTCTTTGAACCCTCTCCAGCTCCACTATATCTTTCTTGTACACTGGTGCCCAGTACTGTACACAGTATTCCATGTGTGGTCTCACTAGTGACTTGTACAGTGGTAAAATTATTTCCTTGTCGTGGGCATCTATGCCCCTTTTGATGCACCCCATGATTTTATTTGCCTTAGCAGCAGCTGCCTGACACTGGTCGCTACAGGTAAATTTACTGTTAACTAAAACTTCTAAGTCCTTTTCCACGTCAGTCGTCCCCAGTGTTTTCCCATTTAATACATATTCCCAGCCTGGATTTTTCTTCCCCGTGTGCATAACCTTACATTTATCTGTATTTATCTGGTGAATGTACTGTATATTAAAGTACATAAATATACATTTCTTAATGAAAAACCACTTACCTTGTTGGAATGTTGTAGCTCCAGCATGCTCTCCCATCCACTCCCCACTATTCCTACCAGTTTTGGCTCCCTGTTGCACCACTGCTCACTAATCTCCCCAACAGGCCCAAAATGCACTATGAAGGACTATGCAGAAGTAGCACAGCCGCCATTGCATCTCCCTTAAATGGCATCATATCTCAGGTGCCCTGGGTTAATCCTATGTACAAAAGATTAATATGGCACTGATTACACCACCTGGAAATCTTGTGTGTGTCTGCATTAGAGCTAGAGCTAGCTGGTATGTATGCAGTTATTTTAAATTAAAGTACGATACTGGTGTGTATAATTTGTATATGTAGCCTTTTAATATGGATACATGGTTCTGCTCTCTGCGTTTAAAAATGCTTATTCAGGATTGTGCAGAAATCATGAACAATGTTTTAGAATGGGCATAAAATGGCAGATGAAGGTTAACATAGCTAAATGTATGTATCTGCATTTCATATTCAAGTACAAGGTTAAAAATACAATTAGTGTTCTAAGGAAACCTCTGCATACATTTGAGTAAAAGTAAACATAACATGGTAAAACAAAAATATAAATTTTTATTTTTATTTGATTTATAGTGTATTTATTTTGTTTTTGAGTGTCATTTGCAGAGTATTTTTATCCTCACTGTTTTGGTTTTTGGGGAGGTTATTTTAATATATTTTAATGACACACTGTTTTACCCTTTTGTTGTGACTATTTTTTTCTTGTTTAAGTAGTTTCAAAGTCTACCAAATTCATTTGTAATTATTTTCATCAGATATCTCAATGATGTGATTAAAAAAGTAGCAAAGAAAAGAGATGAGCTGAGATAGGTATCCCTTTTAGAGGCCAAAAATGAAAAAAAATCCTAAAACATACATAAAAAATCTCTGCTGCTGTTAGATAACAAAAAACAACTTGCAGGTATTATGGACAATGTCCTAATTAACTATTTCTTAATGTATATTTTTCTTTTTTTCTGTGCATGTTATACACGTACAATAGAAAAGGCAAATAATAATTATATGTGGAATTGTGGAAATATTCTATGTCTTTATATATAGCCTAGTGTAAAAAAAATATTTTTTTGTAATTCTGCAGAAATCTGGCAATCAATATTTTTTTAAGCTCTTCTTTAATTTGTGGTGTTTGGATACCAGCAGGTACCATTTTATAAATAGTTTTTGAACAGGGTACCTAGACATTTGGGTGCATTTGCTCCACTTGGAGTTTGCAGGAGAGTTGAACACATTTGGGTCTGTTCACTATCAAGTTGAATGGTCAAGTTAAGAGTTCATTTTTATTCACTGTTTGCTTGTGCATGCAATTGCCTTTGAGTTAAAATTATGTTAGTTACAGGTAATGGTATGAAAGTTGAAATATTACTTGCATCTTCTGGGCCAAACTTATTAAAACCATTGACTCCCCTTCAATATCACCATAGTTATGTATTAATAAAGGGAGTTGGGGATAATTTAATTTAAAAAAAATAAACAGGGATCTCCAAAACTCCCTACTAACCTATGGAGATGCTGACAATTACTCCCTTTTTCCCATACCCTGTGCCTGGTGGGACAGAGGATAATTACATAAACCTGAAAGCTGGCATAAAGTGCACAAGTATGTCACCCCCACAAAATGACCAGAGGGATGGGGCTTAAACAAGTATAAACAAGATTTAGATTTTAGTGAATTTGTAAATTGCACTTTTGACCAATTTGTGTGACCTTTGTGCTGTAAACTTGCATTATTAGCAAACCTTCAAGCACTCA
Source organism: Spea hammondii (assembly GCA_029215755.1). Lineage (NCBI taxonomy): Eukaryota > Metazoa > Chordata > Amphibia > Anura > Pelobatidae > Spea > Spea hammondii. Next base: position 86,963,040 of record JARDYJ010000003.1, on the reverse strand, counting down.
CAGTTTAGTGAATAGTTCCCATTAACTATCTGTTATAACAGTTCATTACAACAAGCCAACCCCAATAAGTTGAGCTGAGCCAGCCCTGTATAATCCATAGGTAATGTAGGGTTTTGTTAATGCTTTAAAAATGCATTATGAAGGGGGGACAGCCCTTCTTTCAGTAGAAGATCAGTGGATCTTGAGGGGGATTCCAATAATTAACACTATGATTGGAACATGTGTTTTAAAGCAATAATAGCCTTAAATCATGTCCTTGTGTGTGGCTTTCTGGATTTCTTTTTTTAACGTAGGATGTTGAGCCTGATCTTAGATATAGGATTGTTCAAGTATTTGGCCTTTAGGTGGCCCATACATGTCATTGTTGGTACCACATACAGAGAGGGGACTCAACATAGCAATGCACCAGCACCTCATGACATACAGTTTCCCCACTGGAGAAAAATATTTTTTACTGTCTGGTCTTAAAAAATCCTCCATATGAAGTCTGGTGAGAATTATGTGCCAATGTCCTAGCAGTGGCTTACCGTCACAGCAGTAAAAGGACGCCTTGTTTCTGTAATAGCTGTTGTAGCTTTTACAGTTTTTGTAATTGACTATGACATTTGTGTAACTTTTTGATTTTCCTCTGAGATGCTTATATGCTGTGAACCAGTTACAATATAATGATTGCAATGGTTTAATTGTTTATTAAAACTGCATTAGGGGAGTGAAAAACAGTAGGCTGTTTAGAGACCAAAGAAGCACCTGGTAGTTAGGGGAGCGCAGTAAAAAAAGTTTGTATTTAACTCTCCCTCTATTTGGTCTCCTCCACTTCACTCTGGCAGCTTCTCCTTTGCAAACATAGACTCCTGCCCGGGCAGAGACACAGTTTGCATGCTGCAGACACAAAGTCATTTTTTCCCAAACATATCTTGCAGCTAGGGTTAGTTAATATTACATTACTACATTTCCCATGACTCTCGGTGAGTCTGGTATATTAAGCATCATGAGAACATGTACCAATAACTGTTGGTACATGTTGTACTCAACAACTAGAGTGTCAAAGGTTAGCTTTAATATAATTATATATTGGTACTGCAACTCCTGTGCAATTCATATCCCATGATTCTCAGTCATCCATTTTCATGAAAAATGTAATAACAACAGTTTGAGTGCCAAATGTTATAAAAACTGCTGCAAAACCACCACTTGTCCAAGCCTTTATGGCCCTTTTTACTAGCCCCCAACTACCCTCTTTTTTGTAATATCTCAGAATGTTTGCTGTACTAAATTACACTGCACAACACTAATTTGTCTTGACTGCAACTCCCATGATGTTAAGCAACTAACATTAATAGTTGATTATTATATGAATAGTAACCAGTCTACACCAAGTCTACAGTACAAACACTACATTTTGTTGACTGGGCATTTTAGTTATATACTGGGGTTATGGTGGCCTACACTACACACTAACTTTGTTGTCAACTGCAAATCCCATGATATACAGTCAGTCATTACTGGCTGAACACCATAGAAATTGTAGACTGGGATGGTTGTGTCTAATCTTTAATACCCTACTTTTAGTAAACTAAAGTTCTCATGTTGCGCAGGTACATGCGGGTCTGTTAGCTAATACTACAACGGTCATATATTTTTTCCATTTATTTATGGAAAACTAACATTTGCCTCCCACCAGGAAACCCCTCTCCTGAACCAACAAAGGAGGGCAATGGGGAGGAGGTAGTGAGGTATCGGGGTGTGAGAGAGTATTTTGCCCCCCCCTTCTAGACAAAATCCTGCGGACAACCATGCCTCTTACTATTGCTTGTGCGGAACTGAAAATAGGCAAACGAGCCACTGACTTTACATAGAACCAAACATAAAATGCTAAAACTGCAGAGAGTATTCTCTGGTCTATATCTTTCTCCCCTGAGAGTCTGAACGTCAATAGCCTTATTTTATACTAGATCTAAGGAAAGCTTCAGCACTAAATGGGTATTTTCACTCCTTTGTTATCCTAACTGAAGCTGTAATAGCAATAACAAAGACGTTGTCAATAAGTAAAACATAGGGAAAACACTTAATTGAAGTTAAACATTCATGGATAATTACTCCCCATGCTTACCTGTTTAGTATGTTTGATTTCATGTAGAGATTTAATGTGTGATCATTATGATTCTCACTCAAAAACTATTTTTTCCTAAGTGGCACTAATATTTTTGTCCTCTGCTATAACAAAAATTTTTTGTAAAAATCTGTTAGAGTGCCCATAAACGTCTCTGTTGTTTTCTGGGTTATATGGCGTTTAAATATTCACAATTCTTAGTTCTCATAGTGTGTTGTAAGAACTGCTACTTCATCTGCTTTGCAGTCTTTAACACGATTGCACACAATTAATGATCTAGTAGCAACCAGAGCTGCTTGGGAACGAGGTTATCCCATCATCCACCCTTTCCCACTCCATTATAAAGAACTGTGTCGTCGGTGGCTGTGACGTCCTCAAGGAAATTGCCCATTTATGGCTACTCAGGCAAATGATATCATCACAATAGGTTCTTCTGTCTAAATGTGGTTCATTTCTGAAATTGAATTAGAGACTCTTATCTGGAAAACAGGAGACAGAGGCACCTGGTCTATGTAATTGGTATCCAGGGAAATAACATCATCCTTTAATGAATGCATAAATCCTATTTTGTAAGTCTGTTTCTAGAGAAGGCAGGCCTTCTGCTGTTATAAAACAGACCCCACATCCACGAGAAGTGAAGCTCCACATCCATGTTTTCTGCTGTACTTGGATATATAGGACATGCATTGCAATCTTACGCTTGCCACACTGCAGCAGTGTGCTTCTTTTGCAGTGCTTCATAACAGCCCAGGCACAGCTGTGAATTACCAGCTCCATGGATACATAATTTGAATCTCTGGCCTTCATGGTTTTCTTTTCCTACAATCATTGTGATTTTTTGTAAGAATGTACATATTCCCGTTCACTCACAGACTAAATGTTCTTTTTTTGGATTCCGCTACCGATAGTCTTTTAAGGTAAGAACTAGATGACTCATTCCTTACTTTTAGAGCGTCTGCTTGTGATAATTCCTTAGTGTAGGATTAAAGAGAATGTTTTCATTAGCCGTATGTTAGTTTGCCTGCCACACATTTTAATTCTGTGCACTTTGCGTTCTGTAGATCCTTTTCTGTCTATAGCAACTGCCCAGACTGGGTATGCAAAGTGCATCTCGTTAGATAAGCACCTCACACCATCATGTATTTGCACAGAATTGATTTAATGCAAGCTCTGGCAAACTGAACGATAGACTAAATGCATAGCATAAACAGTGATGATTTTGATTGTTTCATTCATGTTTGTGGTGAGCATGTTCCGATACCTTGTCTCGTTATTTTCAAAGGCTGTATCTCAAGCCCGGAAACAGTAAATATGTGCATGTGTTCTGCTAAGAACAAGCTTGCTTGATGATTTGTAGCAATACATGGGGGGGGTTCTTATTCCAAGCAACGAGAAGAATAGCAACCTATATAGACAAAACAGTGTTCCTCGCAGAGATAGCTAAAGTGAACAATGGCATGTATTAACCCCTCTGTAAGGCACTGGATGGAGAACGCTACTTTGATGTTTCCTTGAAGGGGACATGCTGAATATGTATTGTTATGTTAATGAAACAGCTGTAACACCAAGTAACGGTTTGCAGTGGGTTTGTGGTTTTTAGATGACAATCCCGTTTGATGTGTTTTAGGAATATCTTTCGTGGGACTAGGTCAGTACTAAAATGACACGAGCTCTAAAGACCAATCGAGCATGTGTTCCAGTGTAAAAAAAAATTTAAAATCCTGTTATAATTACTATATTAAAGATAACAGATTTATTTGTATAATTTTCCTTCGTTTTCATTAGCATGCCAAGCCCCCTTGGCAATAACAGTTTAAGTCAATTAATTTTGTGTGCCTTACAAAGCATAGGTCAGCTATTAATATGTTTCAGCATATATGCTACATGAACAACTGTCCATTATCGGTTAAAAAATATATTTGCAATAATCTGTCTTCTTGTGTTATCTACCAAATGCCCATGTGAAGGAAATGCCCACAAGTTGGAGAGCTAATCTCTCATTGTCGTCATTGCAGCTTCTATTTTTGGAATGCTTGTTTTTCAAATGCCACTATATACCTTTCTAAGTTATCTATGGGCGCAATAATAATTCGCAAGTGTGTCCGATGTTTTTTTTTTTCCATTTCTTTTATTTTGGTGATTCACCAATATCAGCTTAATGGTATCTGACAATTTCAGCAACAAGTTATGTAACACAATCTCCTCTAAGGTTTTCTTTGAACCTAGGATGAAATACAACATTTCAACTCAATTCTGAAGTCTTGTGTTTAATATATTATTTATGACCTGCATAGTTAACACAATACCCTGCTGTGAGCATCCTTTTTTTTTACATATGTTGAACACACTGGAAGGTGTGTACGATTCCTGAAATTAATTCTTGTTGAATGGAGAAAGCGTTTTATATTTGTTTAATATAATTGGACCATTAAATAGAGTTTCATAGAGCTGAATAAGTTAAATACACAAGCAAAAAAGAATGAATAATATATGGGTAAATGAATGAGTGAGGCATCTAGAGCACTGGGAATATTGCAATGGGTTGATCAGTAGTTTTGCATATTATTGAACTGTATTTATGATATAAGGTCATTTTTGTTTGAAATCTGTTTTTTTTTTTTACTTCGATTAGTATAATTGATTTCAATTAGCTCTTTCCTGATCTTTTCTTTGCCAGACCTTTCTGGAAAGTAATGGATTGCAAGGCCTTCTTCTACTGAATGCACATGGTGTGAGGCTCAGTAGTTGGCACTGCTGCTTTTAGTGGCCATACAGCAGAATCCTTTACTCCTGATGTTACCCAGCTGTACTTGTGTCTGTCATGTATGATTGATCACAGTTTGTATGCTAAGAGGTGTTCGTATAAAATTCAATGCCATGGGGAGAGGAAGAATATGCCTCAGGCTATAGTTGCCCTCGATCTCCTTTATAGTGTGACTTTAAGGTCCATCTACAAAATGTATGGGCTTGATCCAGTTGAACAAATAGACGTTTTACTCATTCAGATGAATAACTTGAAATAAATGTTAAGGGGTCCTTTCAGTGCGAAAGACTTTACTCTGAATTGGTTTATAAGTAATCCGTTGTTAAATTGGTACTTGGTAACATTTTGATGTGTCGTAGTCTTGGAGACTGTTTGATATAATGTAACTTTAACATATGAAATATATTGTGAATATGGACAAACAAGGAAGGGTTAGGGTGTAATGACAAATATTCTTGCCTCATTTTATAGTATTCGCAAGTCTGTGTGAAGATTTCCTTGCAGTGCACGAACATAAACTCATGTAATATTGCGTAGTTTTAGGGTCAATGTTTATTCCTGCTTTCTTTTTAACCACGCTGTGACTGTGATTGCAAATTATTTTGTCTTAGAAAGTGGTCAATGAACTAACTAAAAGATACCCTACAATGGTCAAAAATGCACATGGAATGTCAAATATCTCACATTCTTCCATCATTTATTTATGTTATATATTATGGGTTGTTTTTTTAAATACTGTGTCTTTAACCTTTTAGAGCAAAGGCTCAATATATTAATATAGGAACTGGAACGGTGTATAGAGTCAGGTTTACTAATGACTTAATACTTAATGAGTGTAAACTAGTTTTTAAGCAGTTCAAGAAGTCTACAGCCTATCCAACCACAAATCAGATAGGTATGGCTGTTAGAAGTTTAATTGATGACTTCTAATCTTTTCTCATTTGTTCCCTATGAACATATATCTCCCAACTATAAGGCTTTTACATTTGTGAATTCTGCATGACTTGGCCCTGCAACATGTTTCCCAAAACAGCTTTGTATTAAGAAATCCTTATCCGGCATTGATAAAGACAGATGTAGCAAGATTGTAATATACTTATTAATGTGTAGCTTAGAGATACACAGGTAATTTGTTAATCGTGTATTACAGTAAACTTAAGATGTTGAACAGATAATGGTCATTGTAGACCCAGCCAGACAATGCTGGGCAATATTTTATCAAAACTCCTATTTTTTCTAGTTAGCTGGTTAGCACCCATAATTTGGATCTCTCTTCTACCATTATTACCTCTTCCCACTTACACATTCGGGATCTCCCACATGCTCTACCGCTTCTCTGTAATTCCCTACCCTGTTCTGTCAGACTTTGTCTCTTGTACACTAATTTCAGAAGCTCTCAAAAAACCCCACCTTTTCTGGGAAGCACACAACCTTTCCTCTTAACATGCTCAACCAGCATCCTAATCAAGCCACCTGCAATATCAACAACTTCCACATATCATCCCTGCTTTTATCAACTCATCATAATGCAAGCAATCCTCTCCTACTATCTCACTGCACCACTCAACCATCAACTAGAGTATAAGAGAAGCAAGAGGGCCTGTTTTTTTCTGTACTAGTATGTGTTAACCTGTGTTATATCATTTTAAATTGTCACTTAGTTTAAATAACTCTTATTGTGAGAACACTACAGAAATTTTATGTAAACTTTTGCCCAATCCTGTTTTTGAGCAAAGGCAACTTGATTCTCAACCTTTAATGTCTAACTTCCAATCTATCATATCTAGCTTGGTATCTGTGCAAGTATAAAGCCTCATTTCCATATGTTTCATTATACAATTAATACAGACAATTTCAGTAGGAATAATTAATTTATTTGAGCTATTTGGCCATGGTAGCCCTTTGTGTCTATTACTTTGCTTTGTGCAGTGTTCCCTAGATACAAACAGCACAATTGGGATTATTTTTTGGTATTGATCTCTGGGAGCAGACAATCAGACTCTTCATACCTCTGGGAGTTTGTAGTTAATAATACATCATTTCTTAGAAACACTGATTTTCTGTTAAATGCATTTATAGATTTAAACTCAGGAGTCTTTGATATATACAGATAAAAAAACCTCTTACAATCCGAAGGTTTATCTTATGAATAATGTTATGTATGTTAAATTATTAATTACACTGTGTTGTAGGTAAATGTGCATTGTTTTTGTAAAGAGTAAATGTTAACTCATCTGAATATAATTGTTCTCTATTGCATTGCTGTGGATAGAAATGGAAAATATGCCCTTTTTGGGTATTTCTGATGTGTACTATTGGCTGGTAACAGTGATGACTGTTTGAAAAAATTGGTAGTAATGGACAAGTGTGTCGAAATGTATGCATTTAGGAAATTCTCAAGGTCGTTGACTGACTTTGGTCTCTGTTCTCTAGTAGCAGAGATGGCTCAAGAATTTTTTTCAGAACAGGTCTGAAGTAAAGCTTTCTCTTTCTTATGAGAGACAAGGAAGGGAACTGGTGAATTTGCAGACCATTCAATCCGTGTGTTTGCTGTCAATTAGCACTAATAATCGTTAATTTAGAAAGTGTGGTTCTTAGTGCTTTGCCCACTAGTGTACTTATCGTTAGTGCTTCTTAAAACTGTGAGTTAGATATCGTACCATACATTCTACTCTATTTTTCTGCACTTATAGGTTGCGCTATGTGTTATTTGTTTCTTTTGTTTTCCATATAAATGAGCCATATCATCCAGAAAGAAGAGCTCTGATACTTTTATATATAAGTATAAATTTTTTTCAACTTTGTATGACAGGGTACAAAACACATTTTTTAATTTACTCCTATTCATATTCATTTATATTGTTCACAGCTCACCTACTCTAACCTCTATTTGTTATTTTCCTAATTTTGGGTGTGTTTAAGGGAAGACCACCTTGAGTATTTGGTTTGTAGCTTTCTCATACCCTTTACAAGCGCTGTATTTCACTTCTATATATTTAGTGTTACTATGTTTGATTATTCTTTTTAGACTTATTCTACTTCATTTTCTCATATAAAGAAATATTAGGGTGACTAAACAGTATTTATTAAATAAATAATTCTCCTCATGCCAATTCCCAGTAGTGTGAAACAGACCCTGTGGAAGCATTCCAATTAGTTCAGGGAAATCATAGGATGCACAATTGTCTAGTCACAAGGCTGACACAAACTTTTATCTTTTTGATGATTCTAAAATGAGTACCATTCATTGGTTAGGTACCGTTGGCAGGTTGGATCCAAAGATGTCCACAATCTGCAAATGTCAGAAATGTTTCCTATAAATCACAAGTGTGATGAAACTAGGTTATCTTAATTAAAAAAGAAATCCTGTGGACATACACAAAATGCTACTGTCCACAAACCAAGAGTGAAGCGCTGAGCGCAGATTGAGTTTTTGTGAGATGCATGCAGCCAATAAATCCTTTATGCTGACATAGACACAGGAATAGATCACTTGGTTCCTTTTTTAATTTTGATCCTTTTATATAATTTACAGTAACTGTAAACTTCAATTTTAAATAACCTTACTTTTTATTCAATGTTTTCAGTAAGAACACATTATAAGGAAATAATGTTTTCCATGTGACCAAACCAGGGCCGGCCCAAGGCAAAATGCCACCTGGGGCGAATTTTCAAAATGCTTACCTTTCAGCAGTCCTGCGGCGAGTCTCCCTGTTCGGTCTCGGTGCCGGCTTGTAATGCTGAGCGCCGGAAATCTTCCGGCACTCAGCATTACAAGCCGGCACCGAGACCGAACAGGAAGACTCGCCGCAGAGGAGAGAGAGAGGGGCGCCGAGCGGGTACTGACAGCTTGGTAAGCGAAAACCACTCGGCGCCCCTTTCTCTCTCTTTCGCTTAAAAAAAAAAAAAAAAAAAAAGGGCTTGGGGCGGTAAAGTGCCGCCCCTTCAAAAGTGCCGCCTGGAGCGGTTGCCCCACTCGGCTCCATTGTGGGGCCGGCCCTGGACCCAACCTAACAAATGTTGTTTTACTTTATGAAGCACACGAATATGTGTTACAGGTTTAATTATGTAGCCCTCTGGTCTGTTGGCTGAGCCTTCCATTGTTCAGCAAAAATGATATGTTTCAAAGGAAAAAAAGTTTAAATCTATTTATGGGATTAGTTATAGCATTGTTTTTCTGTATTAAACCAATTTAAATGTGTGTCCAGGATCCATGTACAATGGGATTGTCAGTTTTAGTATATTTTTCTTTTAATCCATTTAAAACAAACAAAAACACTGTAAGCTATCCTTTACAGTGGCTGGCAGCAATCCATTTCTACTAATAATATACGTTTCTTCTAGCATTGAAAGGATGGATCCATGCATGCACTGCAGTGTATAGTACCTCATAATAATAATAATAATAATAACTAACAACAACTACGGAATACACAGCACTGTATATTTAAAGCTGTTTTTTCATTTCTGAACAATTATATAAGGTATTCACTCTCAATGTCTCCCTACCTTCTCCATCAGCCACTTCAGTGTCCCTGTCTCCTTTTCTGCAGCTTCTGTTCTTCTGTCTCCTTTCTTCCTCTGCTTCTCCCAGTATTGGCTCCATCATCTAGGTATCTAGGTACTGCATAACTCTCTGCCATGATGGGATTCATGGAGAAAGAGAGGTGCAGCAAATTCATCTGTAATATTCTGACTTCTTGGAGTACTTCCACAAAAAAGGGCCCTTTTATAAGTACCTGGATAACGGAGCTGATACCCGGGAGAAGCAGATGAAGAAATAAGACAGAAGAGCAAGAAGAGGCAATAGAAGAAGTGTGGCTGCGGAAAAGGAGACAGGGACACAGAAGCAGTGGGCTGTGAAGATAGGGGGACATTGAGAGAGCATAAGAGAATGTAAGGGAGCTTCAGAGACCGTGAGGAATAACGAATTAGTGTGTGAGATAGTGCTAGATAGAGTGAAGGAGAATCTGTATGTTTGTAATGTGTGCACAAGTCTAGTGACCACAGTGAAAATCGATCATGGTGATCGCATGCAATAAATGATAATTCAGTGTTCTGAACACCACATTGTTAAAATCCTCCCACTCTCTTACTGACACACTTTAAACAGAGATAGATTAGAGAGAGATACTGTGTCCCTGAAAATATAGTAATACGAAAACAAAGTAAAAAAAGCAGTGAAACCATCTATTTCATTATTACAATCTTTATTTTAAACAGAAAACAAACGGTTAAGTCTCAAACACTAGTTTCAAAAGAAAACCCCCACTACTGACCTTACATAAATGTGTGTATGAGTGAGTGGCAGAGTATAAGTGTATATACAGTAAGTGTGCATATACAGCCATAACATTATGACCACCTGCCTAATATTGTGTATTGTCCCCCTTTTGCTGCCAAAACAGCCCTGACCCATTGAGGCGTGGGCTCCACTAGACCTCTGAAGGTGTGCTGTGGTATCTGACACCAAGAGATTAACAGCAGATCCTTTAGGTCCAGTAAATTGCAAGGTGGGGCCTCCATGAATGCATCCTAGCACCATGTGTTCTCCAGGTATGCCACACACACGCAACTGGACAGCCACGTGATGTAAAAAACGTTATTCATCAGACCAGGACACCTTCTCCCATTGCTCCGTGGTCCAGTTCTTTTGCTCACGTGCCCATTGTAGGTGTGTGTGGACAGGGGTCAGCATGGGCACCCTGACTTTTTCAGCAATTTGAGCTTCAGTAGCTTGATTTTGACCACACAACCAGCTTTACCACGTGCATTAATGAGCCTTGGCTGTCCATGGCCCTATCTCCGTTTCACCGCTCTTCCTTCCTTGGACTACTTTTGATAGGTAGTGACCACTGCAGACTGGGAACACCTCACAAGAGCTGCAATTTTGGAGATGTTCTGACCCAGTCGTCTAGCCATCACAATTTGGCCCTAGTCGCAGTTGCTCAGATCCTTATGCTTGCCCATTTTTCCTGCTCCTAACATATCAACTTTGAGGAAGAAATGTTCACTTGCTGCCTGATATATCCCACCCTCTGACAGGTACCATGATAACAAGATTATCTGTGTTATTCACTTCCCTGTCAGTGGCCGTAATGTAATGGCAGATCGGACCCCTGTCAGTGGTCATAATGTTATGGCAGAGCGGAGTGGGAGAGTATAAATGTGCATGTGAGTTTGGGATTTATTTCAATAGAGTAATCTTATATTCATGCCTTTGCTCTATTTTCTTTGGGGGGGGGGGATCTTATACCATACTTGCTTGATTATAAGATGGCCCTTATTATCTTTTCAAAGGGGGGGTATTAAAACTTGCCACTAAGCAGGATTGATGAGGTTGTTTGGGATCTTGGCCTTCCTCTGATGCAACAGACAAAATGGAAACATTTACAAATTATGCCATACTGGAACATGGGGTGGGGTACTCTATGCTTGAATGAACCTTTAGGCTAATAAGGAAAAAGGTGGAAACTTACTGGAGCTTAATCTTTGAAAGATGCATTATAAGAGGTACTATATTTTTGACAATCCTTCAGACTGTTGGAGAAACCAAACATATTTGGTATGGCAAATTCTTACACTTGCTGCTGAACTAAATATACTGATGCCAAAAAATCACTTGAAACTGACAAACAATGAGATAAAAGAATCAAAGATCGCAGGTAATAGCATTTATTTTGGCAGCTGAAGGAACAGATTTATTTTTCTTTAATTTTGAAAACATACATACATTTTACATACATTTAGGGGTGCTACTGAGCATGAGCAGGAAGCATCGCAAAAGTGTATTTTTGGCACATGTTCAATAGAAGAGCAAAATAAGAGATATGATTCATTTTCTAATTCCAGTAAATAAGAAATAAATACACAAATTTGCACGCTGTAAAATGGAGTAGACTCCAACATGCATTGGAACATTAAAATCACAGGGATTAGACTGATGCTTGGAACTGGGAAAATAAAGTTCCTAATCAGTAATTTGTTCAATTTCTAAATTATCCAGTTATTTTTTAAATTAATAGACCACACTTCATTTTAATAAAATTATAGTACTAGTGTATTATTCTTAAAGTCCCCGGTGCATTTTTTTTCCAAACTGTGACATCAAATAAATTGATTTTCTTGACAGACAGGCTCCCCGTAGGTTCAGTGTTTCTTGTCATTGTAGAAACTAACATACCTCATTTATACCAATATTGGCCACATATCCAGTTATTTTAGTTCTGTCCGTCAAAAAGCAAAGATAAATAGCTGTAGGTCACGATACATTAGGTGGTAGAAATAACATTGCACTTAGATGTATTCATATTAAAGAAAGGGGGAATAGAGCAGTTTTGGAGAATGCTACATAACCTTCTTATAACATTGAGTCCAATCACTCATGGGTTCGGTGTGCACATCATGTGTCCTTCCTTACGGCTATCCAGCCAAGTGCCCTACCTGACAGCTGTCCGGCTAAGTACCCTATCAGAGGGCTTTCCAGCCAGTGACCTAGAGCGGCAAATGCCAGTCCGGCAACAGAGCGACACCCGCCAGGCACAGAGTGGCACCTGCCAACCACCCTGTCCATTAGTTATGCTGCCAAGCGCTCTGTCTGACGGCTATCCTTACAAGCGCCCTGTCCAAGCGCTATCCAGCCAAGTGCCCTGGCCGAGGGCTTTCCAGCCAAGTACCCCTTCTGAGGGCTTCTTCTCTTGTCTCTTCTTGTTATTCTGTCTTCTTTCTTCTGGCTTTCTTTGTCTGTTTCTCACAAATGTCTTATTTGTGTACTTGGCCTCCTGTACCCTATATTTTGGCACTCCCCTTGCCTCCCCAGTACCTGAAATACACACTCATGCCAACACTCTTCTGAGGTCCCAGGAGGCTTTGGAAAAACCCCAGGCTGTCAAACAATAGCCTGATCTCCCATGTATCCTCAGGGGCATAAACCACCTAGACCATGTTCTATGGTGACAAACAGGTTAAAAATCCTGTGCATTAACCATAACAATATGTCAATGCTAATTTTGAAAAGAACAATGGTTGATTGAATATTTATGCTTAAAACACAAAAATGTTTGTTTTAGAAAACTGAGCTATCTACTTTAAAGTAAGCATTAACAGCTCATAGAATATAGTATGTATATTGTCAGGGCCTTACCTCTCTCTACATTTACGTTTGATGTCTTTTATGATATTTTATGAAATTGCTGTCAATGCTGTCCACAACATGAGTGTCAGGAACCACTTTTTCGCTGCCTGAACCATGGCTTTTTCATACCTGTGGCATTTAAATCTGCTACCACTACTGGCCACCCTCTGCCCTCTGGAGCACTCAGAACTCTATTACTAGGATCAGGTGTGCCTTGTTACCTGGGTTGAGCCCTAGTCTACATCCAGCTGGGCCTTGTTACCTGGATTACCCTGCCTTTATGAACCTGCCCTGCCCTTCAGTCAGGGCATTTGTATTGAAGTCTATGGACCTTCCTGCTGTGGCTCTGCACCTGTACTGTTCCTGGTTCCCTGCTATTGTGTCCTTCCAAGTGGACTCCCTGCTATTGTGTCCTTCCAAGTGGACTCCCTGCTATTGTGTCCTTCCAAGTGGACTCCCTGCTTTGTGTCCTTCCAAGTGGACTCCCAAGTGGACTCCCTGCTATTGTGTCCTTCCAAGTGGGCTGTGTGCCTTTCCGTGCCCTTCCAAGCGGGCTCCCTGTCAAAAGACTTATTACCGGTATTTATTTTGCCATACGTCCGGTTTCTTGCTTTGACTGTATTACCCTTATTTGCTGGTCCTGTTATACATAAAATACACTACATTACCTGGAATTCTGCTTGTGGTGTCTTTGTTTGCATAATCATGAACCGTGGGTTACATACTGAACCCCAAGTATCCCCTGCGCATGGGCTCCTACCCGACCTGATCACCCGAGTCCTGACAATGAGTTTGATGTTTTGCCCCTATTGCCTGTTTCTAAATCTATTTTGTTCTTTCTTTTTTGAAGAATGTGTATTGAGCCTTATTGACAATCTTTGGGATGCGCTTACTCTGTTATTCATACTTTATTATTAGGCTTGTTTTGGGACATTGCACTCAACTTTCCCTGATCCTTTGGCCTGTTCTATGGCTTTGTATTAGGTTTAGCCTTAGTTTTGGTTTCTTTGAAAGAAGCAGCTAGGTGTTGGCAGTCACAATTCCTGGTGGCCCAACTGAAAGGGTAATCCAGGTTTCCCTGACTAAAGGATACCTGATGATCAGATTTCTTATAAGTAAAAATTCAGTATAATTCTCCTGTGATTAATATCACCTAAGTTTGCAACCAATAAATGTGCACATAACATGTATGGTCATGTTTGTGCAGTGCTTCTGAAGAACAGGGCTCTTCAGACTACTTATTTAAGTACTATTTAATAAAAGCATTGCCATATTGGCTATTTTTTGAGGGGTACATACCTGGCTGATTTGGCAACCTTAGTATTATTGGCTGGTGTTCTTACTTTTAGAAACTCTTTTTACTTTTTCTTTCTTTCTTTTAATTCTTTAGTAATTTTAATTATTATTTATTTACATTTGAAATAAAAAGCATTCCTGTTATTTCCAAAATGTTATCAAACATTTAGTTGGAGTGCTTATGAACAATATAATTTTTTTAAATATCCATGACAGTATTGCGACTGACTCCATAATAGAATTAGAAAATATTCATTCTAGAACAGTCTGAAGTCAAACGTGGGGTGATGAAAAGTGTTGGACCCTAAGAGGTGACTTAGAAAGTATACTGACCAGGTATATATATGATGCAGAAATCTGGAAAAAATCAGATAAATGGAATGTGTATTTGGTGTGGACTAGCTACTGAGTAGATGGAACAGCACCTTTAAAAACTGCCCACTACTGAAAAGGTGCATTCAAAATACATTTCTGAATCATGTGATTTTCCATATTAAAAACAGAAATTATAGTAACTCTAATAGTGGGATTGGGATTTGTAAAATAATTGTGATTCACTGTTAATTTTCTAAGGTATTTGTTTGCAGATTGTGGCCTTCAAACCATCATTGGTCCACAGGACCTTTCAAGGTGTTCCTCAGGATTGTAGAAGTTGTCTCTGGTACAGAGAGTAATATTTTGTACCAGAAGCATCAGGCTTTCAGAACACATAATTAATAAGAAATCTGAAGCTGGATATTCCTGGGAAAAACTTTTTACAATTCTTCAAAAGCTCGAGGTCCAATGCTGTCCAAAGATAATGTTCGGCTGCAGTTCAGACACTTCATTAAACATGAAGCTTCTCAGAGATAGAGAACAAATATCACTTTCACCTTGTGAATGGTCAGTTTGCCGCTTACAAATAACTCTTTATTACCATGATATTTCTTAACCCTGTGTGTTGTTAAAATAATCACACTAAAATTCCTGTTTATCTAAAAGTATGTATCGCTTATCTAACCCTTTTAAAACCCTCTGTTTACATTAATTAGTATTTCTGTTCCTAAAATATGTGTAAACCAATATAACAACTTTGTATTAAAATACACATCTATTGTGGTAACCCCTGTACCTACTCACATGTTGTTACTATGTATGCAAGAAGGAATTTTGATTATTGTTAAATGGATTGATGACATTAGCTGACATCATACTTTAGTTTAACAGATCACAAAAAAGGGCTGGAATCTTGATTAAGGATTTATTTGCATAGAACCAACAAAATAGCAGACACCCTTGTTGCCAGGAAACATAAGTGCTACAGCTCTGATCCTTCCGGCGTGTGCAGGATTGACTGATCATTTAGCAGCATAAATGAGCATGTTGCAAGTATTGTGGTTAGTGTACATATTTATGGAGTCGTCACCTTTCATAAATACTCTGGAACTGCCAGATGGCTTTGTAATAGAAACACACCTCTTGTATTAATAATCTACACTTTGGGTTCACATGAAATTTGGAAGGCTTTTTCTTTTTAATTAGGAAACTAAATTCATTGTCACTCACCCTCACTCACTGAGGGTGATATAGCTGGGTGGGCCGACACTAGTTGTATCCTTGCTCAAGATCATTTTCTGGCTTGACAAGTGTAAAATGAATATAAGCCATAACCAAGTCCTCTCCTTGTTTATAATTTTGGATTTTTGATCAATTGCTGACGAGTGCAGCTTAGCTTTTGGATTGCCCAACACTCTGGCTTTCGGCTGGGTTGCCTCATGCCTTACCACTGGCCAGCTCACACTCCTATAATTTAGTATACACATTAAGTGCTCTTTAACATAATCGTTTCAACTGGCCTAATAGAACCAAGTGTGCTTCAATTAGCATCCAAGTATCCTTGCACAGGAGAACCACTGGAAAGGGACAAGTAAGGGATGAAAAATAAAAAATATACCTGGCACAAGTATGGTGACATTCATTACAAAATATCTATCTCATAATCTAAATTCTTTGAAAAGCTAGCAGGTATGTGTGTTTTTATGGAAAGGCTTAGTAGAACCTTTGAGATTTAAACTCCACATTTTTAATCTCAAAGCACACAAACAGTGGCATAGTAGCAGCTGGTCTAGGATTAGAGCAGCAGGTTCAGAGAGGTATGGTAGTAGCCACGGTGTTAGCCTATGGCAGCAACTCCCATAAACACACCACTGCTCACAAAGGCTACCAAATATCATGTCTTAAAATGTGGAAGTCTGCAAGAATAACTTGTCTTATAGTTTTGTTTTCCATTCTTTTTCATCAAAAAGTTATGGTCTATTTTACTGCCAACTGCATCCTTTATTCTAAGAAATACAATAAAATAATTTATATTGTTTTATAATGAATGAATTGGTAATTAATTAGTTTGGCTGTGTATTTTCTAACATAAATCTATGTTAAAAGGGAAGAAAAGTTAGACAAAGGTTATACCAGGAATAACTTCTATTAAACAGCACCTCAAAGGGATCAATAGCTTTTAGACTTTCACATCCTAAAGGTCAAGAATTTATTTCAGTATCTAAAGTTTATCCACCTTTAACCAGAATTGATTATTTTTTCCCCCACAGATGAGTTTGACAGAATAACTCAGGCATTGCATCCATGACCCTTTTGGACCAATTAGCTTTACTCCAACTCCAAGAGAAAATGTTAACATGTTAATATATTGCAGCAATCTTTAAACTCCTGTTCCCAAAGGAACCTTTTCACATAAACTACCATAAATAATTTATATAATTTAGCAGGTCTAAAAATTAAGTAAATACAACCTCAGATGAACAACACGTGACACCGTGTCATGATTTATTCAACAAAAATAAAGACAAACTGGAGAAGCCATGCGTGATCAACTAAGAGCAACTTTATTACATGTATGCTACTTAGTTGCTGCTAATACTAATACAGTATTGCATCTAATTGCAGTAGTTATTACAGTAATTAGTAATACATGTGCTGCTAATCAAATGCTCTTTATTAATTGATCATCAGCAAGTGTGAACGCCTCTTTAAATGCCAAAATTTTAGCAGTTTACTGGTCTTGAGCATTTAAGTGTGTGTTAAAACAATGCCAAGATAGAAAGACATCAGCAATGACCTCAGAGAGACAATTGTCGCTGCCTATCAATCTGGGCAGGGATACAAGGCCATTTCTAAACAACTTAAAGTCCATCATTATACAGTGAGAAAGATTATTCAAAAGTGGAAAACATTCAAGTTGCCTGTCTACTCAGGAGTGGACAAAAAGTGGTGGTCTTTATGTTTTGTAAGTCACAATAAATGAATGTGTTGCAATGGCCCAGTCAAAGTCCAGACCACAACCCAATTGAAATGCTGCTGTGGGACCTTAATAGAGCTGTGCATAAACAAATACCCGCAAACCTCAATGAACTAAAGCAACGTTGTAAAGAAGAGTGGGCCAAAATTCCTCTATAACAATGTGAGGGACTGATAAAGCCATACAGAAAATGATTGCTTCAATTCAATTGGTGCTAAAGGTGGTTCCACAAGCTATTGAATCATAAAGTGTACTTAGTTTTTTCACATATGGCTTCTTCATTTAGGCTTTATTTTTTGTTTAATAAATCATGACATGGTTTAATATGTCATGTGTTGTTCATCTGAGGTTGTATTTACTTAATTTTTAGGCCGGCTAAGGAACAGATGATTGTTATTATGTCCTGATGTCAGGTCCGGCCCAAGACAAAATGCCGCCTGGGACGAATTTTAAAATGCCGCCCCCCCCCCCCTTATCTACCCTTCCTCTCCCTCCGTCCCTGCCTCCCCCCATTATCTACCCTTCCTCCCTCCCTATTATCTACCCTTACCCCCCCCCCCTTGTACTTACCTTTCAGCAGTCCTGCGGCGAGTCTCCCTGTTCGGCCTCAGTGCCGGCTTGTAATGCTGAGCACCGGAAATTAGGTAATCTTCCGGCACTCAGCATTACAAGCCGGCACCGAGACCGAACAGGGAGACTCACCGCAGAGGAGAGAGAGAGGATGCCGAGCGAGTACTGACAGCTTGGTAAGCAAAAACCACTGGGCGCCTCTTTCTCTCTCTTTCACTTTAAAAAAAAAAGCCCCACTCGGCTCCATTGTCGGGCCGGCCATGCCTGATGTGTGTGTGTTAAAAACTCAGAACACCCCTGATTCTTTTGTTGCTGTGGTGTGCTGGACTAGTAACATGTACCATGTATACAAAGAATGACAACTAAGTTTCTAGAAATTAACAAACCCTTTCTGCTCTTATGCAAAAAAAAAAGAATCTATTGTGACATACAAAAAGTGGTGGTCTTTATGTTTTGTAAGTCACAATAAATGAATGCTTTATTTATATATAATGCAGTGGGATTCATATAGCAGATAATGAATCCCACTGCTTTTTGGGGGGAAACAACAATAATGCTAATCTGGGAAAATTTAATTTTGTTCATGTCAGGGAAAAAATACTTAAGGAGTCAGCTGCAAGCATCTCTTTTAGCTTCTCCGACATTCTGTATACACATAGGAATGCTATGTGCTAAAGAGTCATTGTTAAATTAAATAAGCCCACAATAAGATATTATCTCATATAACATATATGTATCTCCCAGAAAAATCTAATTACAACACTAATGAATGAGTGTAAGGTACTCTTTCTTGATGACAAGCTACCTTGAGCAGTAATGTAGTGCCCCGAAGGCAACATCAGTACATCACTTCTGTGTTGTCTATAAACCAATTAAAAAATCCATCATTTTGAACTTGATGGAGTTTAAGTCATATTTCAACCTTTGTTACTCTATTGCATATGAGATATAATGCAGCTTTATTAACCAATGAAAAATAATAATGTAACTAATTAAAATATAGGCATTGTGTCACGGCACAGTGTACAGAGGAGACACCAAAGTCAGGTAGGACTGGCAAAGGATGGTCCAGAGAGCTGTGGTCAGGATTCCGGAGAGCAGGATCGTCGTAGGAATAGCCGAGGTCAGGATACCGGAGAGCAGGATCGTCGTAGGAATAGCCGAGGTCAGGATACCGGAGAGCAGGATAGTCGTGGAATAAGCCGAGGTCAAATAACAGGAAACAACAGGAACGCGTACTGGGAAGGCACTACCGAGATAGGCACGACCATCAGAAGGCAAAGTCTGAGTGTTAGAGCGTCTCTTAAATAGGCCCAGGAGTTAGGGCACTAATTAGGGATTTCCTGCCAAATGTTCAAACTGCCGATACGTCACTTCCTGCGCGTCCATCTTGTGTGTGGCGTTCACGTAATCTCCCAATATAGGTCGATGTAGTATCTGCCGGCGCCACTAGGTGGCGTGAAGAAGAACGTGTCCGGACACCAGAGCCGGACCTGTACTCCGGCTGAAGCTGCTGGGAACGCGGCGTGGATGAGGTAAGTCCTCCTTCAAGTTGCAGCGGCTGCCTCCGCTGTGCAGAAGCGGGGGGTCTCCCCCTTCTTCGCGGCGGCTGCGTCTGCTGTGCAGAAGCGGGGGGTCTCCCCCTTCTTCACGGCGGCTGCGTCTGCTGTGCAGAAGTGGGGGGTCTCCCCCTTCTTTGCGGTGGCTGCGTCTGCTGTGCAGAAGCGGGGGGTCTCCCCCTTCTGCGCGGTGGCTGCGGCTGTGGTTGCCATGCTGAAGCGGGGGGTCTCCCCCTACCTCGCGGCGGCTGCTGCTGCCGCTCTGAAGCGGGGGGGTCTCCCTCTTCTTTGCGGCAGCTGCGGCTGCCGGACCGAAGCGGGGGGTCTCCCCCTACCTCGCGGCGGCTGCCTTTGCTGGCCGAGGGAACCGGAGGATCTCCCTGTCAGTAGCGTGACACATTGTTATAACTTTGGTCACTATATAGGGTACATTATACTAAAAAGGCTGAAAAAAGTTGCAAAAACTATAGTTACATAGGTTTCAAAAAGTTTAAACATTTAATGATCATGTTTTGTTGCTCTTAGATTTCTTTGTAATGTTAGAATGATTTCATATTAGCATTAACACAAAAAATATGCTTGACTGTGCAATGTCAAAATGTCGTTAATCTATATGTCAACTAATCTATATTAAAGACGCAGAGGCATGCTGGATTATAATGGTCACGAAAACTGCAACCATTTTATTGTATATTTAAAAAAACAAATATACCTAAATTAATTTACCACCAAATTGGTAGCCTACTAAGAGTACTTAGGCTAATACTGATCTAGCTGGGTGGCTACCACCTTAACCTCCTATGCATGTTAGCCTCCATATTACCTTCCATTGTCCCAATTCATGTAGAGTCCTGTATTTAGCTACTTTGCTAGTGCCACACGTTACTAGTACCTCGCACAGCAAACTCCTACACTGAAGTCGGACCTCAAGGACCCTTGCCACTTAGATTACCCTGAAAGACAAAAAGGGGGAGGGAAACAATTCATTGTGACAAAATAATCCAAGGAGGTCTGGCTCCTTTCTAGTGCTTCCTTTTTATAGCCTAGCATGACCTCATTTACAAGGTCCTCACTTTCATGTTCCACTCAAGACTTTAACCCAAATTTAAGGAGCCAAACCTGTATTCTGTATAGTAATGCCTTTTCTATACTCCATAAAGAAGTCTTTATCAATGCTTACTGCCAGAGCTGTTATTGAATATACAACTACCCCCACGATCGTGAGGATTCTTATCTAGTCTTAGGCAGATAAGCAGCACACTCACTTGACTGTCTTATTACAAATCATTTCTAAACAATGTGATTCACAGTTTCAATCTCCATTAATCTTCACAAAATCATTGAAAACGTAGAGAGATCAATGTCTCATGCATTTCGCCTTAGTGGCTTACTCATATACAAACACCCATAACCTGAGGTTAGCCTTTTAAAACCACATCTTACGCGGGCCGCACCTCGAGGTCTCGCGGGCCGCATGTTGGACGCCCCTGAACTAGTACGTCATTCAAAATATGTATAGATGTAAACTTATTTATTTATCCTAGGTTGCTGCAAGTAGATAGATGAAACCTTTTATTGTCACAATATATCTATTCTTCTACCTTACTGAACTAATAAATGATGTTTACAGAGAGATTTCATGATGTGTACTTTAACTGCCTCGTACATTATGCCATAACAGATATGGCTGCACATATATTACCTAATACATTTGCTTCTTTTGTAATTTATAGGTCACATTTATGATCTTTATTCAAATAACACGTCATGGAGTGCTAAAAATATTGCGAACTCTGAAAGAAGCAAGAGGCAATCATGTCATTGGATTGTAATCCAATGTATAGTCAATTTGGCCTACGTCAACTCCTTTTTTTTTTTTTTTTGTAAGGGCTGTTTTATTTATTTTTCCTTTAATACATGGGTGATTGGACCTGAAAACAGATGTGATATCAGAGTCAAGTATGGTCTGTCAAGTTAATCCTCAACTTGATAAATACTCTACTTAGTTAATATACTCAGAGACAGTGGCGTCGCAATTGCCCCCCCTGTTGCCCCCCCGCCGAATTTGGAGCCACCCAGGACAGTCCCCTTGACTGCTAACGACAGCATGGTGCCGTCTCTAGCAGTCCCAGTCAGGTGCTAACGACTGCACCATGCCATCGCTAGCACTATTTTACCTTGATGGAGGTCTATGGACCCCCATCACCAACTACCTCGGCGATCTGCCCCTCACACTGAAGGGCATCACCGGGGCCACCCGATCCGGCCGGTGACGGCACGCGCAATGACGCGATGACGTCACCGCGCAACTTTATTAATAACTGATAATTGTCAGTTAAAGCGGTATGGGGGCATGCTGCTTAGATGCCTGTATCTCAGGCATCTAAGCAGCTACAGACCCCCAACATATACCGTTTAAAAAAAAATTTAAAAAAATTACGTTAAAAAAAATGTAAAAAAAATGTTTTAAACACAAAGTAGTTAAACTTTAAAAAAAAAAAAAAAGTTTAAGTATTCTAGCTAAATGATCACTGTGGTAGCCAATGTTACCACAGCGATCATATAGCTATAAAAAGTCACATTCCTTTTTTAAAAATGGCCGATACTAATTTTTAATCCCATGATCCCTTAGAGGGAGGCAATTTTTGAAATCCTGATGAACTGCAAATATTATTAAAATCAGCCATTTATCCTGTGTGGTACGTGAGTAACCATCTTATCCCTGGAGCTCCTTGCATTTTTACTGCAAAACTTATTTTTGCTGTAAAAGTGATTTTTTTTTTCTTTGGGATTGTAAGGGGAAAGAATGGTGTGTGTGCTTCTGTGAGTGAATGTATGGAAAGTATGGTGTGTGCTTCTGCGAGTGAATGGAGATATGAAAGGCGTGTCAATGATCAGTAATTAGGGTTGAAGCCTTGACGTGGCATTACTGCTCATGTAGGAAGTTAAATTATGGCACAAAAAGTACACATTTGCAAGAACTACCCCCCTTGGCGCATCAAATGAGAGGCTGTATGTGTTTCTAGTACAAACCTGTAGTGCGCTAGACACAAATGAACATGTCGCTATGGTTAGAAAAAACATATTTTCTAGCCAAAGCGACATATTCCATCATTATTTGTGCACTCAACTTTTGTCCTCAAAATACATGTAGCCCCTCATTTGAAGCTCCAAGGGGCATAGTTTCTTAAAATGGATGAATTGTCTGAATGAGGGAGAGCATGAGTTAATGTGTTTGTGTGTATCATAGATGTATAATTGTGGAAGGGCAAAGATGGCACTAGCAGGATGTTTGAGCCTTGGGGACCGAGATGGCACAGGCGGGGTGTATATGGGACAAAGATTGCAAATCTAATGTGTGTTATCTGGGTGCTGGCCAGGTTCTATGTGGGCAGTGTGAACGCCAGGGCTGGCTTTGGGGTGTGCAACCTGTGATCTATGCCTGTAATTTAGGGGGTTTTAAATATACCTTTAATGCTGTGTTTTTATGTGAATTCCAATTGATCTGTACCTGCAAAGCTGGGTTTGTGTGTTCTTCTGTAGATCCATATCTGCTATGCTGTGTTTCCATACATTATTTATGTATACCTGCAAATACAGGGTTTGTATGTCTTGTTCAGTTGATTAATACCTGCAATGCTGTTTCCATGTATTTATTTGATCTATACCTGCGATGCTATGTTTCATATATTATTATTGTATACCTGCAAATACAGGATTTGTATGGCTGATTCTATTTATTTGATATATACCTTCAGTGCTGAGATCACAAGTGAATTTCAATTGATCTATACATGCAAAGCTGGGTTTGTGTGTTAATCTGTTGATCTATACCTGCTACCGGCAGCAGGGTCTAATATTTATATATATATATATATATCGGCAGCAGGGACTAATATTAATATATATCGGCAACTGGGGCTAATATTAATATATATGGGCAGCAGGGGCTAATATATATATATCAGCAGCAGGATCTAATATTAGGCCCTGAAATCATTTAGTGCAAAAGTTAAGGTATTGTGTTGTTTAAAGGATTTCAAGGATTAGTCGTACTAAATTGTGGCTTCAGGCTTCCCATGTTGAATGATCAAGTATTGTATTGTCCAATAACAAAAGTATCATTCCATAGCACATTACTTTTGGCTATATATATATAATAAATATATATATATATATATATATATATATATATATATATATATATATGTGTGTATATATATATATATATATATATATATATATATGTGTGTATATATATATATATATATATGTTTTTTCAGTGGTATGATTTAATGGTGGGAATTATTAATGCCCCCCCAGTTTGACTGTGGTATCTTGTGTGCCCCCCCTATATACTGTTTCTAGAGTCGCCACTGCTCAGAGAACACTTTAGAAATTTACTCTGTATCATTGAGCTTGGCAAGATGGTTTCAACTCATTGTATTTATCCTTAAAATGACAGCAGTAATTTAAAAGTTCCCTTCACTTACTGTATTTTGTGAAAACATCAATGATTAAGTTTAAGATTAGTAAGTTGCAGCACAAAGCAGTTCTTTAAAGTGATGTAACACTTAATAAATATAACTGCTTTCTAATCAATAGTGGATAAAAGAAGGGCTGTATTTTTTGTTATTATTTTTTATTGGTACCTGTCATAGAATTCACTGCACTAATAGAACACATAGCTGTCTCATGCCCTGACATTACACTGGTTATAAAACAAATTTAAATACCCGTTTAAACACACAGTTAAAAATATAAAGGTTGTTCGACCGATCACAAAGAAAGGAGATTAATATTATGGAGAAGTAACTTTATTATGAAATACAAAAAAAAATGTTTTCTATTGCTAAATAACAAGAAAAAATGTTTAACCATTATAAAAACAAATATAATATAGCATAATAAAATAGTCTGTCATTTTTATGAAGTAATCATTGTTTAAGGAATGAGTCTGTTTTAAGACGACAACAAAAATTGGTTGATTGAAAAACACAAAACAAGACTTTTTACATGTTTGTTTCCTTCTGGGGCTATTTGTTACATTATTGTTAAGAACAGTTGAATAATTAGAAAAGCAAAAGCCTTCAAAAACATTTAGTATTTTTTTTTTGTAGCAATTACAATAAACTTGAATAAGTCAGGTTATGTACAGGAGGTTTGTTGATATTGCTTTTCAAATGTATTTTACTGTATTAGGATTCTTTAAAGAATGACTTCTAGACTAGGACATGACATACAGTCATACAGTATATCCAGATAACATAAAATTAGTCTAACATATATCCGGTTAGATTATATTGCTAGTAGGTGTCTTAAGTGCTTATGTCGTTTAGCTTTTTCTAATGCTTCAGTTAAATGCCAAAATTACAGAGATGGGAGTCAACACTTGTCTTGTATGTATACACTTGGTGTATTTAGTTGGTGTATTTAGCAGTTGTGAAACTTATAATAAAATTACTGCATCAATCTCCAAAGACACTGGTATCTGAAAGGAATAATAAGCATACACATACAGTCATCTAAAATGCAGACTGATTTGGGAAGATTCTAACAAACTTAGGTCATAGCTATTGAAACACACTGCTAAATGCATGATTTGCACCCCACATTGGTTTTATTGATTTTTTTCAGTTTATTACTATGTAATAATTTCTCAGTAATAGTTCTTTTTTTATATATAAGGTTATCATTTATATTAGATCAGAAGCTGATTTTGGTTCAGTAACACATATTGGCTGGATGCTGCCCTAGGTCTGACCCAGTGCTGCACCTCTGTTGCCCCCTACCACTCACCTCTGCTTTGCTATGATGTCATATCACAGTGCACTGCATTTTAAGGACACACGGAGTAAGTTCACTGTGGAGGCTCTACTAGCTAGGCACAGTGCTACATAATGTATGCGGGTTGGTTGAAAGGCCCATAGCACTAACTTGCTGGGGAGCCCGATCAACCCCCCCAAAAAGGGGTCGAATAGCCACTAGTCTGATTACAAATACTCACTGTTTTTTTCATTATTTTTGGATACCCACAATGTATACCAAATGTGGTCTTTTTGAAGTATACACCTGTAAGACCTGTCCCAGGGCTAAATCATTTCCTTGTTTTTAAGTATACGCTACCTTTTTTTCTTTAGTGAGCCTTTGAACCTTTTGCAATCCTTCAAAGTATTAACACTGCATGTGACAGTTACAATAATTTAGCAACAGGGAAAAAGCACTGCGAAAACAATAAAGACACCTTCTTACAGTTTTAAATGTTTATGTCTAGGGATAAAATTACATTTTAGATTATTATTTATGGAGAAAATATTACAGTGGTGTGAAGAAAATTGCCCCTTACTGATTTCTTCTTTTTTGCTTGCTTGTCACATTTAAATGTATCATCAGATCATCCAACTCATTTTAATATAAGGCAAAGACAATGTGAATAAACACAAATTGCAGCATTTAAATGATCATTTCATTTACTGAAAGTAGAGCCAGTCAAAACCTTTATCTCCCGTGGGGAAAAGTTATTGCCCCCTAAACCTAATAACTGGTTGTGATTTGGATTCAGATTCAAGTTGGGTCTTTGACTAGGCCACTCCAAAACCTTCATTTTGTTTTTTTGTTTCTTTTGAACCATTCAGAGGTGTTTGGGATCCTGCTGCATAAACCAACCGCGTTTGAGCTTTATGTCACAAACTGATGGTCGGATATTCTCCTTCATGATTTTGTGGTAGACAGCAGATTTCCAGATGTTCCGTGTTTAGATGGTACATCTAAATTATACGTCTGTTGATGCGCTTTTTTTTTTTTTTTTATAGCACTACAATTTGCTCTGTATCCTCATATGATTTGTCCTGGTTTTGATTATGTCACCCTTAGGAATACAATACGACTACAACATGCATTATTTATACAGTGACAGCTGAAGAGGGATACATGTAAGATGTTATTGTTGATTGCTGTTATAAACCCTAGATGATAAGTTGCAACTAATCCTAAAAAAAAAATTGAATGGTTCAGAGGTACATCGGAATGAATTATTAATAGTGTTTTCCTGGTTAAGAATCCCTCAGGAACTTTTGTCGTTTTTTTGCTGAGTTTGAACTTTTTAGCCCACTAACAATATATTACATCCTCCAATATATCTTGTTTCCATAGCTACCCCAATGATCTTCAGCTTGTATAGTCCTACAAACCACAGTATGAGGATGATCTTGCAATTCCTTAGACACTATTCTTTATTTTGTCTTATTTTAGCGGTAATTAGTAGGTTCCTGTGGTATATATATATTAGTGTGAGTTTGTGTCAAATGCGTACCAGGGTTTTGTATACCGTAAATTCCACTGAGCGTTTTTGCAGGCACAGATGTGAAAGAACATCCCCAGGCTTTTAATGGATTATCAGGCAGGTTTCAAGGCTGTGTAAAAATAATAGATGGACTTTATTTTTACACCTCCAGTACGGCAAGACAGTGAAAGCAGTCCTACAGCGTACATTAGGTATTCTGCTTGAAGAAAAGTAATGGAATTATCTGTTTTTAAATGACTTCCTTTACAGAGTAAAGCAGAGCATGCTTAATCACTTGAGGGCCATCAGTTGAATTCACCTTTAATTAACTCTTAAGGTTTCTTGAAATTATATAATACATCACTGCAGAGTGCAGTGAAGTTGGGTATATATACATTATATATATACATACATTATATATATATATATATATATATATATAGATATATATATACATTATATATATACATTATATATATATATATATATATATATATATATATATATATATCAGCTTGTTTCCAGAACCTTGTATGGTTCTAAACCTAATTATAAAAGAAAAAACACAATTCTATGTTATTTCATCAAGTTATTTTGCTGTGAAACAAGGCAATCAGGACAGAGTGGATAAAATATACCATCTAACAGAAAATGTATAGAGTGCCTCATCACATACTATTATTTGCAACATACTTGTGTATGAATGATTTTATTTTAATTGTTCTTTGTAAAATTCCAAGCTTTAAGGCTGGTCCATATGGTAGAAATTGACATTTCAAAGACAGCATTCCTTTAGTTAAATTACTCATTAGCACATTGCAAATCTGTTTAGTAGCCATTTACATATAATCTCCAAAGATAATTATTTAGGAAGCAAGGATCTTCCAACTGTTCATACCAGAGCAACCCTCCCCCCTCCCTCATATTCTACCAATTGCATACGGAACATAAATAGTGTTATATATTCCACTCAAAATCCACGCTTGGTGAGATTATTATTTTTACGTGTAATTTTTTGAAAAGGAAAAAGCTTGTTTGCCCCTCTTTTCACACCGATTCTTAATGTACTGATTACGCAGTGATTGGTAATGCTAGACTCTGCAGGGTTTCTGTAACACAGAGGGATTCCTGCTGCAGCGTTAGCACCGACACTGCGGAAAGGAAATGCCATGAGGATGTTTGGACATTTAAATCAATGTACAACTGCTGTTACGTTAAGCCAGCAATATTGGCTTCTATAGACCAGCTTTTGATCAGACAGTCTTCTCGCTGCGCCTACAACGTGCACTGATGTACGTGAAGAACGTTCCAATAACAGTCAGCTGCATAAGCTGTAGGGCCAGTTTTTTGCCAAGGCTAGGTTTTATGCATCACTGGTACCTGCCTACAGCCTACACTGTCTTGCTTGTTTGGCTTCAGCTTGGCTTTCTTCTACCACAAGCAGACATTTGTGGATGTGGCATTAATGTGTCAGTGGACATTGTGGCAATGACAATACCGCTTGCTTTACTTACCTATTTTACTCTTTCCTTTTCTGTCTGCATCATGTTTCTGGCTTTGTCTTTATCTTGCTGTGTAAAACATGTTGAGGTCACATTTTAATGTCTCTCTCTCTCTCTCTCTCTCTCTCTCTATTATTTCAAATTACTTCCCTTTTATTTAAACTTTTAAAACATCTTTTTAGCTATAACCTTTTTTGATCATCTTTTATCACCCACAAATATATGAATCACAGATTACTAATTTAGAATTCTTGCTATGATGTGATATGTTGCCATAGCAATACAGTGAATGTCCCTAAAAGTTGACTTTGGCATAAATATTTCAAAAGTTAATGTATTGATTTTTCTGCGCTATACAACTATATATGAAAAACGAAATAGAGTTGAGTTGGATTTTGCAAATGTACAATGACTTCATAAACGCTTGTACCAAGAATCAGAGATCCGATTATGTTGGACAAAGAATCAGAGATCTGATGTGCATACCTGGGAGATCTCCCAGACTGACCAGGGTCTCTGGGGGTATTTTCGTTCTAGCACTTGGCCACACCCACTTTATGTCCACATCCCTCACCCACTAAAGGCCATCTGGGACTATTCCCACACTATATTAGGCTAGCTTCATGCTTTTACAAAGTTGCTCCCCAAGGTAACCTACCATGGGAAGTTCCAAGGTTTGTGGGTGTGTGAGGTGCCTGTGCAATTCCTGTCCTGAGTGAGGCAATTTATGATGTGATATGATGTCATAACTTGTATTATAATTTATATAACTATTAATAATAAAGTCTATTTTTTATTCCTGTATATCAGATTAGACTTTGTATTTCAACATATTCATCCATTTGCGTACTATAATTGCAGGAAATCAAAGGAATAACAAACACAAAATAAATCTTGTAAACCAATACTGCCGATGTGTTCAACTATGTGTAAAATGTTTAAATATTGGGTATCAATAATTCTCTGCAGGACTAAGAGAAACAGAAATATAAAAACATGCATATTTACACATGGCTGCTACTGACCTTAGAAAAAAATGACACATTTGATTATTCCTGTAGACTCTCTCAGTGAAGCAATAAAATAAAACTGCCCTCTTTCCAATTCTAAAACTACGCTATTTTTGTTGAATATGCTTTTTCTTTAATATTGCTGTACCTTTTGTCAATTGCGCAATCTATTCTTCATCTACATGTTCCGCATCTGTTTGCTCTTGTTGCAGGTAGATTACCCACTTATTTAAGTATAATAAAGATCTGGTAAGCTTTATAAAAAAGAAAAACATATGATTCCCTTCTTTTAGAATCTCGACACTATAAATTGCAGCTGCTCAAGATGGCTGCCAAGTCGCTGTTTCATATGCAATAGGAAAGGGCCGGCATGGGGTCACTTTTAAAAAAAACAACTTGTTTCAGAAAGAAAAGCTAATTTTATCAATAACATGATATGGATCAGAAATACAGTGTAGACATAGGTAGTGTTGTAAATGCCTATTGGAACTGGAAACGGCTGATTCTTAATGGAATATCTTCATAGGCTTTTGTTTAATACTAATATATATATAGTGGCAGGATGGCCCGGTCAAAACAAGAAACTCCAAACACCAGCAGAATAAAAGCAAAATGTGGTTTATTGCAGCTTTGTATGGTCCACAGTGTTGCACTTTACAGTATAAATAAACCAAAACAAAAAACAAAACCTACTCCATCTTGGAGACTAACTATACAAGGTTCTTACCTCACTAACTAACC
The DNA here is from genome assembly GCA_029215755.1 of Spea hammondii. Classification (NCBI taxonomy): domain Eukaryota; kingdom Metazoa; phylum Chordata; class Amphibia; order Anura; family Pelobatidae; genus Spea; species Spea hammondii. Next base: position 86,932,780 of record JARDYJ010000003.1, on the reverse strand, counting down.
GGCCAGCTAATCCAGTCCCAGTCATAAAAGTAATAGCAGCACAACACAGTAATTTTGGACCGTACCTTTTTCCAAAAACCTCTGGCTTGACTGCCTCTCTCCCTGTTTCCAGACAACTAATGCCTCTAACGGCCGCCCTTTAAACACCTGAGTGCAGGTTAATTGGTTCCACCTGCTGACCTCCCAGCAGTTAACCCCCTATGCTGCGAATAATGAACGTTCCAACCTGCTACTGATAAACACAGACTGCGTTACCTTGCCACATATCCTCCCCCTCAGCTTAACACAGATGTGTGAAGTGGCCTTCGTCAAGAAACTGTGCACCCTAGATAATGCATCTGCATTGGCATGCAATAGCCCAGCCCTATGCTTCACAACAAATTTAAACTGTTGCAAAGAGAGGACATGTGACTTTAGTATTCCAGTCTTTGTTATTCTGCATCCACTGTAGTGGAGCATGGTCGGTGATGAGGGTGAAAGATCTGCCCAACAAATAATATTTCAATGTTTCAGTTGCCCACTTAATGGCCAAACATTCCTTCTCTACAGTTGCATACTTCAGTTCCCTTGGCAACAACTTACGACTTAAAAATAACACAGGATGTTCTTCCTCTCCTATCATCTGAGATAATACTGCCCCCAGGCCCACATCAGAAGCATCAGTTTGCAAAAAGAAATGTTCCTTAAAATCCGGGGCTACTAAAACAGAGTGCCTGCATAAAGCTGTACGCAAGTCTGCAAAAGCTTTTTCTGCATCATCATTCCATCTCACTGTATCTGGTGCCTTTGCTTTAATCAAATCAGTGAGAGGTGCAGCTCAAGTGGCAAAGTGGGGTATGAAGCGTCTATAATAGCCAACTATTCCTAAAAAAAGCTTTGACCTGTTTCTTTCTTAGAGGGCGTGGCCAATATTCAATAGCCTCAGCCTTAGTGAGTTGAGGTTTTACCAGACCTCTCCCTACAGTATAACCAAGATATTTGGCTTCCATACATCCAATAGAACATTTGGCAGGATTAGCAGTAAGACCAGCTTTCCGAATACTATTTAAAACTGCTTCTACCTTTCCCAAATGGGAGTCCCAGTCTCGGCTATAGACTACTACATCATCTAACTATGCAGAAGCATAATTGGGAGTGAGGTCTCAGAAGTTTATTTATTAACCTCTGAAAGGTTGCTGGGGCTCCATGAAGCCCAAATGGCAAAACCGTATACTGGTACAGACCTTCAGGGGTCACAAATGCAGTTTTTTTCTTTAGCGGTTTTTGTCAACGGGATCTGCCAATAACCCTTTGTAAGGTCTAATACACTTAGGAATCTGGCCTGTGCCAGTTTCTCAATGAGTTCATCAATCCGAGGCATAGGATATGCATCAAATTTAGAGCATTCATTAAGCTTTCTAAAATCATTGCAAAAACGAACGGACCCTTCTGGCTTAGGTACTAAAACTATGGGGCTAGACCATTGGCTATGTGATTCCTCAATGACTCCCAGTTTCAACATTTTTGCTACTTCTGTTTGTATTGCACTCCTTTTTGCCTCAGTAATTCTATAGGGCTTTACTTTCACTGTAACTCCTGATTCTGTGATAATATCATGGCAGATTTCACTAGTTCTGCCAGGAGTACTAGAAAAGACATCTTTATGTCGTGATATCATTTCTTTAACTTTTGCTGTTCAGGGGTGAGATCAGCAGATATTTTAACATCTGGGTCTGGGGATTTATCTATAGCAACCATACTACTTTCTCTATCCTTCCAGGGTTTTAGCAGGTTTATATGGTAAATGGTTCAATAATCTCATATGGGCCCTGCCAATGAGACGAGTTTGCTTTCGGCAGTGGGAACAAGGACCATCACTCGGTCCCCATGTTGAAAAGAACGTACTGCTGCCTGACGGTTGTAAATAACCTGTTGGCTTCTTTGAGCTTCCTCCAGATATTGTCCGACTATGGGAGAAATTTGTGTAATGCGCCCCTTGAGTTGCTCCACATATTGAATGACATTCTGTCCTGGTACCGTTTGTTCTTCCCACTCCTCCTTCGCTATATCTAATAAACCTCTTGGATGCCTACCATAAAGGAGCTCAAAAGGTGAAAACCCTACAGAAGATTGGGGAACCTCCCGAATAGCAAACAGTAAGTACGGTAGGAGAGTGTCCCAATTTTTCCCATCTCTATCAACAACTTTATGTAACATGTGTTTCAGGGTCCTATTGAATCTTTCGACTAACCCATCTGTTTGAGGATGGTACACAGATGTCCTCAAAGCTTTTATTTGTAACAAATGACACAACTCTTTCATTAGTCGCGACATAAAAGGGGTACCTTGATCAGTTAAAATCTCTTTTGGTAACCCTACCCGAGAAAATACTTGAAGCAATTATTTTGCTATGGTTTTGGAAGCAGTATTGCGGAGGGGAATAGCTTCTGAGTAGCGTGTAGCATAATCCAATATGACCAGAATATATTGATTCCTCTTAGCCGATTTTTCTATTGGTCCCACCAAATCCATAGCGATTCGCTCAAAAGGGGTTTCAATAATTGGCAATGGGATTAGGGGTGCTCTTAGACGAGGTTTTGGGGTCGCTAGCTGGCAGTCTGGGCATGAGGCACAGTACCGCTTTACCTCTTCATATACCCCAGGCCAAAAGAATTGTCTTAAAAACCTTTCCTGAGTTTTTTCTACCCCCAAGTGTCCCCCAAACAAATGAGAATGGGCCAATTCCAGCACCTTCCTCCTGAAGGGCCTTGGTACTAAGAGCTGTTCAAGTTCTTGCCCCTCCTCTCTGATCACTCTATAAAGTAGGTCATTTCTAAGCAGTTACATAACAGGTTTGACTTTTTTTGTTAATATTTTTTTTTATTAGTAGTCTTAATGTGCATTCTAACTATGTTTTATCATTTGATTAACTATAATTAATGCTTTTGGCAAACTAATTAACTTAAAAGTAGAAGAAATTTAGCTTAAATAAACGCAAGTATATGCATTTGAGGAAACATTTTGTAAAATGTGTTGGTTGGTATGGACTTGCTGACTGAAATTACTAATATTCTATTAATAAATATTTTATTTTGGAATTATGTACATGGCTTTAGCAATACATATGGATATGTGCTTACTGTATTCAAGGTCAGTATACAAAGCATTATATGGTAAGCTGTTCATAAACAGGAATATACAAGGGACAGAAGGTCATTTTACCTTAGGAGTACTTTACACGAAGATATAACATAAAGTCAAGTTTATTTTTATTCAAGCTTTAATATTTAAGATTGTCTCTCTCCCTACTAGATGGGGGAGGGCTCGGACGAATGATGAATACATGTTATCTAAATGGTTATACCTGTGGACTATGAGTTTTGTCCAGAGAACCCAGGAATGATAGGTGACTACCATACCTCCTGGCCAGGGTTTCATCTCCCAACAGGGGGTGCAGAGTGAGGGTCTGGCAACTCCCAAGCCAGTTTCTACTACTCTGCAACTTTCAAGTCTATTGTGGGCTAACCCTACCCCTTTGTGGGATTATCTCTTCCACCTCCTAAACTCTACTACCTACCATAAAGACAAAGTAAACAATTTCAACAACCTGGCTACACCTTCCAGAACGATCATACATTAAATGGTACAAACGCCGTAATTAGCTGTAATCAGCATTTGCGCTAACATTGTTTTGTAGTTTTGGTGTTTGTGTTATGGTGTGATTAAGTGATACGGTTGTTTACTGCTTATGTGCATTTTGGACGAGGACAGCCATTCATTTTAGTCTTGAGCAATGAGTTGCTTTGCACTTACTTTTCTGTATTTTTTGACTTAAACAAAATGTTCTCAGGTCCATTGAATGAGGGGTGAATTTTATTAGATACTTTTAAACAGCTCATTCTATGCAACACAATAAATATTTACAAATAATTAGAAAAAAAACCTTTTTTCATTGTAACTATTAAAGAAATAAAACCTGTATAAATTCTATACTTATATACTATAAATTCTATACTATAATACATGAGTTATATTAGAGCATTATTCATTCTAACATAGGCAAGGTTTTCCATGGCTTTCAGTTATAAAATTATTCTCATATTAGGAAGTTGCCATTATTCCCGTATCATCAAACACAAGAAATTATATATCTTTGGTTTCAAAGTAGGCCCATCTATCATTCTGAAATCTCAATCCCAGTTTTGGTTGTGAAATTCATTAAAAAGGTTGATGATCGCCAGTTAAGAAATGCAAAGGAGATTTGTGAGTCACTGACGCACAACACAAAACTGATGGTCCATAATTTATAATTTTCTGGTTGTTAATTACATCAATTCAAATAATTGAAAACTATAGCATAATGAATGTTAAGCAAGCTCATCTCCACACAACAGCAGTGCAAATGATAGGCAATATATGTAAAAATACTTTTAACTCTTAGGTACACAGTCAACAAGCTAAAATGATTAACATCTAATACCATTATTGTGCCTGCATATGTATTGGCACTATCACCCACTAATCTATGTCAATGAAAACCTGGATTAGAAGACGATTTATACCAAAATATGGAAGTATAATTATATGGAGTTGTTTCTGTTTAAGGGGTTGTGTCTCTTAAGTGGCTGCATATCTATGTCTGTATGTATGCAGGGCTACATGTATATGTAACTGTGTCCAGGTATTTTCTCATGGGATGAGGGACGAAGTAGATATGTGAATTAGGCTTGTGCTGCTCGGTGACAATTCTCCTGCGTCTTCTTGTGCTTCCTTCAGCTACTAAAGTTAAGGTGAAGTCAGTACGCTGTGGGAACTTTGACCCTCCCTGAGGCTCCAAGAGCCCTGGTTACGTTTTTGTGTATATGCATAATGTTTTTGTGTGTCTATGTATATTAGTGTAGTGCTGAATAAAAAACACAGGAGTATCTGCTTCAGTAACCACGAGATACACTATATAGACAAAAGGGTACTTTCCTGCTATCCGGATCCAATACGTTTGCGCCAATACGTATTTGAATACGTTTTTTTTAATAAGTTTTTTTTTTTTATATGTGTTAATACTTTGCTATTGTTTTTTATACATTTGTTTGAGTATGTGATTTGGCAGTTTTTTGGGGTTTTTTTAATATGTTTTTTGAATATAATGTGAATGAACATCTTCACTCTAGCTCGTACCAAAGTAGAAGCAGTGGCGTTTTTACAAGAGAAAGGTGTACTGACCGCTGGGCTTCTGTGTCAAAATGGTCACAAAATGAAACTCTATTTTGGCTCCAGTATTATGTGGGATTGTAGAAAGTCTATTTGTCGGAAGAAGGCCAACATCCGCGCCGGAACTTGGTCATCTACACTTTCCGACAGCCTTTAGTTTCTTCTATTGCTGGGCCAAGGAATTGATGCTGATCAAGTGGTGCGAGAATGAATTGGGCATGAATAAGAACACAACTGTGCTAACTACCTCTTCGAACTACCAAAACAGAAGATTGGAGGCAAAGGATTAATTTTCAAAATCAAGGAGAGCTTGTTCACTAAGTATAAGAACAATGGCGGCCTAGTGTTTCCTCAGCAGTGGGTATTCGGAGGAACTTGTCGGGGACAATGACGACAATTTAGGAAAATATTGAAACAGGCTCTATCATTTACTCAGATAACTGGCGTGCCTACAAGACCAAGGTATTGGAAAAGGCAATTTAAAGTCAATCATCGGTAAAACGTAATTGATCCCCACACTGGTGTCCACACACAGAGCAAATGTGGGGATCAGCTGGAGAACGCAATAAACAACACCGAGGAACAGCACGTCATTATTTGGAGTCATATTTGGCCAAATTCATTTGGGACACAAGGACATATTTGTGTTCCTGAAGTGCGGCCAGCGTCCCACTAGTGGACTCCTAAGTTGAATGCCTGCATCGCGACTCCCAGGATGAGTGCCTGCATCGCGACTCCCAGGATGAGTGCCCTGCAAGTGGGCAACCTGCTGTGTGCCCTGCAACTGGGCAACCTGCCGTGTGCTCTGCAAGTGGGCAACCTGTCGTGTGTGCCCTGCAAGTGGGCTTATCTGTCGTGTGTGCCCTGCAAGTGGGCTTATCTGCCGTGTGTGCCCTGCAAGTGGGCTTATCTGCCATGTGTGCCCCATCCAAAGGGCTTCCTGCCGTGTGTGCCCCATCCAGAGGGCTTCCTACCGTGTGTGCCCCATCCAGAGGGCTTCCTACCGTGTGTGCCCCATCCAGAGGGCTTCCTGCCGTGTGTGCCCCATCCAGAGGGCTTCCAGCCAAGAGACTTTCTATCATTGTAAGTTGCTGTACCATCATCTGCAATACAACTCTTAATCCGCATCTTCTGTCTGTGGTTTATTTCCTGCGTCTGTCTGTAACAACCCCAAGCCATCATGCATCGTGGGATACAGACAGAGCCCCTCGTATCCCCTGCACCTGGGCTCCTATTAGACCTGCTCACCCGGTCCATGACACACTGTTGAAAGCAGAGGCGAAGTTTTTTGGCCTCTGAAATCTCAATTATACTTTTACTGTGTCTCTATTGTTGCATAGATAAATTGTTTTGAAAAATAAATATGTTTTTTGAATGGCTCCAGATAACAGGAAAGTACTAACAAACGTCTTGGGAGACCTGACCATTACACCAACAGGGACTTTTATGATATCACATACTAAATACATAGTACATACATAAATATATAATATTTAGTTGGTCTCGCCTTTGTAGCTATAACAGCCTCCACTCTTCTGTTAAAGCTTTCCTCAAGATTCATCCAGTAGAGCATTGGTGAGGTCAGGCACTGATGTTGGACTAGAAGGCCTGCTCACAATCTCTGTTTCATTTCATCCCAAAGGTGTTTGATGGTGTTGAGGTTCAGTCAAGTTCTTCAACACCAAACTCATCCAATTCATCCAACCATGCAAGACAGTGAAGTAAACATAATGAGAAAATAAATAAATAATAATAATAATAATAATACTATTAATAATAAAAAAGCTTGATTACCTTTTAATATTTTCCTGACAATATACACAAATAATGTGAATATTATTTATTATAAGTGTACTCATTACATATGAATATATTTTAAATAATCCATAGTGTATATTGGCTACAATAATTAAAAGAACAATCATTTGCATACTGCCTTTTTGTGCTTAAAACTAGACTTGGGCACCAGGGGGCTCTTCGTGTTCGTCTTCGTGCTCGTCTTCGTGAAAAAAAAAATCTTCGTATTCCATGAATATTCGCCTGTTCCTGTCTTCTCTTCGGGCGAATATTCGTGGACATTCTTCGTGTTCGGTTTTTCTTCGTTTTTTCCGGTTAAGGGGTTAATACGGGGTTAACGCGTACCGCAGCAGCTCTGGCGCCAGGAGTTTAAATGTCCGTATGAGCAACTCTATTGGTCGTCAGCAGGGGGCTCGTCTGCCAATGGTTGATGGCAGACGAGCCCCCTGCTGGCGACCGAGTCGCTCGTACAGACTTTTAAAACCCTAATGCAGCAACTTACCCGGCAGATCCCACTGGTCTCCCTGTTCTATCAGGTAATAAATGATAGAACAGGGAAACCAGTGGGATCTGCCGGGTAAGTTGCAGCATTGGAGTTTTTAAAGTCTGTACGAGCGACTCTGTTGGTCGCTCGTACAGACTTTTAGGCTCCTGGTGCACTTGTTGCACCTTAAGGGGTTAAGGGGATGTGCGTTTGAGCCTATTGGTCGCTTGCACGGCCCTTTAACCTATGGATTTCCGCTCCCGCTATCTAACGCAGCATCGAAGGGGTTAACGGGAGCGGAAATCCATAGGTTCGCTGTCAGGGGTTACAAAGGCCGTGCGAGTGAGCCTATTTGTCACCTGCAGGGTCTTCCTCTGGCATCAACCAATTGGTTGATGCCAGAGGAGGTCCCTGTAGGCGACCAATAGGCTCATTCGCACTGCCCTGTAACCTGTGACGGCGAACCTGCGGATTTCCACTTCCGTGAACTGCCGCGATGACAAGGTAAGTTAGAAGGGGAAGGGGGGGAGAATGGTAGACGAAGACGATCACGAAGATCTTCGTGATGTGTGTCTTCGTCTTCGCCTACGTTTTACCGCCGCTGTCTTCTCTTCGGCGTGTCTTCGGAACGAACACGAAAACGCACTCTTCGTGTTCGTTTTCATGTTCACCCGAAGACGAATGCACAAGTCTACTTAAAACCTCAGAAAACATTTTTTGAAGTTAGAGTAGAATTTATTGCAGCTACATAACATGTCCTGGAAATGCTATTCCTGACCTTTTTAAAAAGTAAACATTACTGCCATCCTTTGCCTCTCCTGTAAGATCTGTCAAGATAAATGATGAATTGTATTAGGTTTGCTGTATAAAACAGTGATATTTTACTTGTGGATCAGTGGATTGAGACTGTTATTACTTAACAAAATGTGTCCGACCTAATGTAAAAGTGAAAAGAGAATTTCTGCATATTTTTTAAGATAATTTCCAGTGGTCCAGAAATTTATAAATATTTTACAAAATTAATGACGAGGGCAGTTATGTAAAATATGTATAAAATATGCTGACTACATAAAATGTGAGATTCTTCTATTAATCCTCAGCTAGTACATCAATAAAGTTTCTAATTACACAAAAAAGGTTAACAAAGGAGATAATTTCAACTAATCTTTGTAGTGGTAATAATCTTTGTCAAATCTATTAAAAAAGATGTAGAACAGTGTTTTAGTAAATAACAAATAGGAATAAGTCAAGACCTAAGTAGCTCCAACATTACATCAGAGTAGAGCTCTTTTGCTGCTGGGTGCTAGTATATGATGCCATGCCTTGGTGTCCTACAACATCAGATGTTGCAAAGAGCTCAAGGGAGGAGTTGCTAGGAGAGCTCTTAGGCCTGGGGCAGCTACCCATTTTTACCCAATGTTAAAGAAAGTTTTATTTTTTTACTTGCTTTAAAAGCCTACAACATAACCTGTCAGAAGCCTATGTTTTAAATGTTAAAAAAAGAAGAAAGAAAAATTCCTTCTGCTTAGACAGTGCTAATTATTTAGCAGCAGCCAAGCTGAAAAGATTCTATAACTCAGTGGAGTGACACAGACATCTAATTCACAGGATTTTCATCAGTCCTGTGACTATAGCTGTCTACATCACAGGAAAAGCCTGTTAGTAGAAAGAGAGATGTAATTTAATACACTTCGATTGTGGTACATAAAATGAAACAAATGGGATAACAGTAAACATGACAGTAAGGAAAACTGAATGACGTTATGCTATAGTGCTTATTCTCATACAAACATACCTGAAATGTTAGTTATCCCTTGTCTTGTTGTACATTTAAAAAGACAGAGATTTAGAAACTATCATCACCCCACCATCGTGTTGAGCATAACACACTGTGCTGTATACAGTAATGTAGGTTAACACAGAAAAAACGTTTTTATCTCTCTTTGTTACAATAAGCTTCCTTTATTGCAGACCAGGAGGCTGTCATTGTTGTCAGTCATGTCATATTTTGGATGATAAATCATGCACAATCATCACGCTGAGCTGATTATGGCACTTCCTGCGTAGACTTTCATCACTCAGAGTGTCTGGCTGGATGAATAACAATGCATTCCTCCCAACGTTTTGAGGGCCAAGTAGGAATACGTTTTAAGGGATGTGTTCATAAGTGTGGCTGGGGAGCTAACCAAGACTGTTTATGTCACTTTATGGCCTCTAGATACTTTTGTGTAACAGAGTAAGTTGTTTAGAAGAAGAAGAATATATTTTATATAAACAAATTTAATTATCTATTTTGTTTCTATTCATGTATCTATTTGGGCTGTTGAAGACTCAGATACACTCATATGCACCCAAACATCTTGGGCCAAAACAGGTACTGTGCCACCTACAATGTGTGCTGACACTTAGAAGGTATAGCAATGAGCTATTATATGTACCACAGGCAGAGTGATAAGGAGTCAGGCCGCTTGTCTAGTACATTTTGGTAAGGCTAGCAGAGCTAGACCACATACATATGGCTGATATACAGATCCCTGAAAACATAATATTGTACAAAAACTCCTAAGCTTTATAAAACATAAAACATAATTATTCTCGACCATAGCCAGCCTGGTTATAGGCTTATGTGTTTCCAGTACCACAGCATTAACAATGTTTAAAAAGCATATTGTACTTGTGTTTATGACATTTTAAACTTGCCAACTTGCTTGTTATGGGAGTTTCGAGAGAGTTGTCAAAGTTGGGAAAATATAGCTAGTAATGCTTGTGGATTGAACTTGCTCTAACATATCTGAATAGGGATGGGAAACTGGTGATGAAAAAGCTGGGTAAAACTGCTGATTGAATGGTCCATTGGATTGTACCATGATAACAGCACTTTTAAAATGTTTCACCACGGATTCATTTTATAAATAGACCTTTAACAACATTTTAAAGAAAATTACAATGTGTTACTGTTATATTGGACATCTGGCAGATTGTTAAACTGTGCATTTACACTTTATAGCTTAGTTTCCTACAACAATAATTGGTAGGAAAATTAAGGGACTAATTCACTAATCCAAGAGTTTGTAGGATAAATGAATATTTCAAACAATACAAAGTATGCGTTATGTAAATAGCTAATTGAGAAACTCACTGAGATTGGCCAAGGTGAAGCATTCAACTATTCTGTAAATCTCAGAGTTAGTGAATACACCATGTATAAAACCCTACCTGCACACATGCCCACACAAGCAACTAGCTATAAGAAACAATGGACAAGAAGAGCAAAACATCATCTGTTAGCATGCTAGCACTAATGGATGACTCTGTAAAAAGGCACCAAGCAAATGCCCAATGCTTGGTTGTACTAGTGCCCCAGTGGTAGTATTAAATCGCCCACTGTTATTCTTTTCCTGTCTCCAGCCTATCCTGTTCCTTGTGTTTCCCAGTTTACAGTTTTTGACTTCCAGACTGTTTCCCAGCCACGAATCAATGCTTGTCTACAGTTTATGAACCTAAAGCCACCTTCCCAGATGTTTGGACCATCCAGCTATTCTATGGTCTCATCTCAGGTACCACTTGCCTAATCTCTTACTTCTGTGCCTCTACTACAGCCGACACTTGCTCCCTTATGATAGGAACACCCCCAGGAGGTGGCCTTAGATCGGCCAACCCTGTAAAGTTCCCAGGTATGTTCAAAGGAACAGTTTACTGTCCCTGACCGAGCCACTGTAGAAGAATGCATATTAAAGTACTTTGTGAGTACTTAAGTATGCTTTTTTCAACAATGAAGCTGTAATTTGCATTAAAGCGCATACAATTATGGAAGTGTCTCAGGCTTGGAATGTGTACTGTTTTGAGCACACTTAAATTCATCCAACGAATTACTACACTTATAAACGTACATCTACTTCTCAAATCACATAACCTACAATATACAATACAGTGGATATAAAAAGTCTACACAGCCCTGTTAAAATGCCAGGTTCTTGGGATGTTAAAGAATGAGACAAAGATAAATCATGTCAGAACTTTTTCCACATTTTAACAGGGGCGTGTAGACTTCTTACACTGCTGTCAGCTTTCTTCCATATTCTAAGAACAGCAGAAAATGGTACTTTCACTGAAAAATGATGTATTTATCCACTTTCCACAGCCAGTAATGTCACAAGTGTCATGAAGTCTATGTTGTGAGGCATGCATAATTTCAGGAAGTAAAGTTGTTGTGATGTCAGAGAGCTGACCATCCCAGACAGAAGTTCTGCTGACAGTAGAAAAGTCATGATGTGTTTGTGAATCCTTATGCGTTAAATTTGACTTAAAGCTCTATCGTTAAATACAGTTGTATTGCAAATAAAAAGTATTCCTTCTGGTATTGCAATCTATTTTTTTTTTAAAGAAGAATCAATTGCTGTTTTGTACTCTTTATATGTAATTCTGAAAGCACTAGAGAAAAGATCAAAAGAGAAGAAAAAAGGAATTCTGGGTAAAATAAGGTTATTTTACAAGGTTACTGAAATGCCAATAATAATTTTTCATAGAGTTACAGGTGATTTATTCTCTAATGAAAACCACAGTTGCCACTTTACAACTGAAATTTCCTTGTCAGTTCTGATTACAAGATTGCGAGATTGTTGTTGAGAAATCATATTGAAAAATAAACATTTGTTACCTACATTTATAATGTATCATTTTGATAATCCCCTTTCAGACGCTGCAAAGCGTATTTTATCTAAAATGTTTTTTTCAATGCGCTGTGAAGATTGATTGTAGTGTTTTAAATAAATAATGTTGTTTATTAGAGCTAGCAACATTGGGTAACCCTCCCCACCAAAAAAAACAAATGTAGGTAATATGGGTATGGACAACTAGTAGATTATAGAGCATGTCATGCCAAGAATACTTAAATATATTTACAGTTTTGTTTTTTTTATAGTATAGTATTTTCAAATAGCGCTTGTGGATCTGACAGATAAGCTTTACTGTGTATTTTCTCAGTTCTATGTTTTTAGGAGCCTGTGGGAAGGTAGCAACAAACTAACAGGAGTCCTCCAAGTGAAAACACTCAATCTAAAGTAGTTAAGGTAAATGTGAGTAATAAGAGGCAATGTTATAACTCTCAAGGGATCATAGAAACTGGCCTTCAGGGATTGGAATAGGGAGATGCTTAACCGGTTTAAATACCTTTACTGGTACAGCCACAAAAAAGGTGACAGGATGTCTCAGTAGATCAAGTCATTTTTTTATTTTATTTAATTTTTTGCAAAGAAATGTCCCCTGTCAGCAGAAGCCAGTATTGCGGGCTTTTTGCTGAAAGATATGTGTAATGTCACTTGGTGGGAAAATGCACTGGTGAGAAAAATCCAGACCCTGCTGGGATCGCTTATTGCTTTCCTTTACCCCCCCCATTTTTTCAGGTGCCCAAAGCTGGACACCTTCATTGATGGATGTGGATAGAGTTGAGGCTTGGGCCATGCTCAGGGACAGATGCTTAATAAAATAGAAAATTTGCGCCTTTTGATTTATTTAAGCAGATGATACAACATCATATTCTGGCAATTTACTTTAATAGGCTGTGAGACAGCAGAATTGGAAGTTTGGATTGAAAATTGGGCAGTAATATGTATAATATGTATAGTCAAACAAGTATTTTTTTTTCAGTACTTAGTACACTCATTTGTTAGTTTGGCCACTTGATCTTTTTTTGCATTTGGTTTTAGAGATTTAATTTTCAGTCAAGCCCTGAGTATCTTATTAATATGCAGAGTGAGGATACTTTCATAAGCTTCCTATTTAGTACAGTTGATTGATGTAACTATAGAAACCTTCATTTGTATTGCCAAGGCTTATATTTAGCTTCATCACAACACATTTCCATATAGTTTAATGGATGATGAATATCAATCAGTATTTTCCTCTTTAATTAAAATCTGTGTATATATTCTCTTTGTCTCACTAAGACTTACAAAACTGAGATTTTGGAAGACGCACAGAAAAATGCAATGCTATATATATATATACCGTATTGGCTCGGATATAGGCCGCACGCTAAAAGTTTGGTGCTTTTTTAAAGAAAAAGTTTTGTAGTAGATATGCTGCCACTCTGTCGCCCCACCCCCGAGATATGCTGCCACTCTGTCCCTCCCCGATATGCTCCCACTCAGTACCCCCTCGAGATATGCTGCCACTCTGTCCCCCCCGAGATATGCTGGCACTCTGTCCTCCCCCCCCCTCGAGATATGCTGGCACTCTGCCCCCCCCCTCGAGATATGCTGCCACTCTGCCCCCCCCACCCGATTTACCAGAGCAGACTCCCGGGTGTCTTGCGGGGCCGGAGGGGGACATCTACGCAATACGCATATTCAACTCCCGTGGAAGTGCCAGCACCGGAAGTTGTATACGCCTATTGCGTAGATGTCCTCCGCCGGCCCCGCAAGACACCCGGGAGTCTGCTCTGGTAAGTCTTGGGGGCAGAGGTAAAACGCATCGTGCGGACGTTCACCGGCTGTGGCGATGCGCGTAAACAACCTCCGCTGCCAGCACGTCTGCACGATGTGCTTTAACAATCTCCCTTGCCGGGACTCCCCTCGTGGGAATTCCCGGCAAGGGAGATTGTTAAAGCACACCGTGCAGACGTGCCGGCAGCGGAGGTTGTTTACGCGTGCCTCGCTGCAGCCGGTGAACATCTGCACGATGCGCTTAGACAACCTCCCGTGCCGGTGCCCCCGTGAAAAGTGCTGACAGGGGAGGCTGTCTGAGTGTATCAGAGAGTAGGATACGGGTCCCCTTCACCGCTGCGGGGGATCTGTATCCTAACCCTGCTGCCTGCACGGTGCCCAGAACTGCATGTCCCGGGCGTCGGGCGCTAGACCCCGAATATAGGCCGCACCCCCACTTTAAAGACTTAAAGTGGGGGGAAAAAGTGCGGGCCTATATTCGGGCCAATACGGTATGTATGTATGCTCAAAACATGATAAATGGTTTAAAAAGGCAACATTATGGTTATTATGTTAAAGTAAAAGTAATGTTGTATATATCCCCTAATGGTTCCAAATAGAAAATACATTTGTTTTGTTCATATTGAAGTGATTCCTTTAAATTGTCTGGTGGACTCCTTTGCAAGTGCATTGAGGGATTCAGGCCTGGACTGGCTGTCTGGCACAACGGGCAAATGGCCAGAGGGCAGCTACCCAACATAGCTCTACAGGGATGTAGCTAGAAACCACAGGGCCCTGGTGGAAAACTTGCCCCGAGGCCACTCGACTTCACAAAGCAGCATGTCCCACCTTAGCCCCAAACAGCTTGTGAGTGCCTTTGCCCCAAGCAGCTTATCAGTGCCATAGTAACCTCCAAGCAGCCTGTATGAGCTATCTTTACCCGGGCTTGTCAATGCCCCCAACCAGCTTATCTCTGACATCATTGCCATCAAGCAGCTTCTCCGTGACATCATTGCCCCCTAACAACTTGTCTTTGCCTTCTTTGCCCCATGCCCCCCTCCAACATATACTATGGAACACATAGGTAAACACAGTTATACAGATTACACATGCTAACACACACTTTCTCATACTCACTAATACATACTCCCCCTCACACTACTCATGCTAACACACACTCCATCTTGGACCACTTACACACCCATGCTCACATACACACACACTTACACATCCAAACTCACACACACTTATACATCACACCTATACATAGACATCCACGCTCTCGCAAATACAAACGTACATACCCCCTTTGCTGCCCGCGCCCACTTACCTCCCACCTCTCCTGCAACTTTCTGTCCAGCTGCTCACACACTGTATCTTTATATGCACTAAATGTGCTGCACAAGCGGCAGGTGAGATTCTTATTCACAGTTTAACTGTGACTCACCAACCTATGATATGATGACGTGCAGTATTTGAGTGAAGCAAGCATAATGTGAACTAATGAAACCAAAATAAGCCTATGTTTGGTCAAATACTTCCTAAGGAGAAGTTTGATATTATAATTGATTTTTTTCGTATCTATATATCATAAACAATTCCTCTTTTAAGAACTGAAAGCTGCATCACTTTAATGTCTTGGTTTCTCAAAACAAAAATGTATCATACCATTTAAAGTGGGACCGTTCTGCTTCATTAAATCTATGTGTAGGTGTATATATATATATATATATATATATATATATTTGGGAACTGTTGGTTACACTGGATGCAGTATGATTCGACCTATGATAGTGTTGTGTGCAGGGGGGAAGAGGTTGCTAGATATTGTTCTGTGAGGGGAAGACATGCAGCTGGATAGTGTTGTATGGCTACGTCTAGGGGCAGTGTTGTAGGGGAGGGCTGATGGACAGTGTGACGGGTAAGGATATTCCTGATAGTGTTGTGTATTTGGAAAGAGAGATGCTGCCAAATTCTGTTGTGTTCGTGGAGCGTGTGCCAGTGTCATGTAGTGAGAGGGAAGAGGAAATAGAGAAGGGAATCAGAAGAAGAGAGAGGAGAGAAGAAAGAAAGAAAGAAAGAAAGGAAAGCAGAATAAGGGAAAAAGATGACAGAAAAGAGGAAAAAAGAAGAGAGAGACAGATACACGTATCAAGCTTATATATCTAGCCAACAGATTAGCCATAACATTATGACCACTTGCCTAATGTTGTGTATATTCCGTGACCTAGTTCTTATGCTCACGTGCCCATCGTAGGCTCTTTTGAAAGTGGACAGGGGTAACCATGGGCACACTGACATGCAGCCACATACGCAACAAACTGCGATGGTGTTTTGACACCTTTCTATCAGAACCAGCATTAACGTTTTTAGCAATTTGAACTACAGTAGTTCATCTGTTGGATTTGACCACCCATGCCTGCTTTCACCCCCCACATGCATCAATGGGCCTTGGCTGCCTGTGACCGGTTCACCACTTTTCCTTCCTTGGACCACTTTTCATAGGAACTGACTGCAGTTTTGGTGATGCTATGACCTAGTCATCTAGCCATCACAATTTGGCCCTTGTCACAGTTGCTCAGAGTTTTCCTGCTTCTAACACGTCAACTTTGAGGACGAAATTTTCACTTGCTTCCTAATAATTCTTCATCAGATAATGTGCTGCACTTCTCCCTTTAAGTGGACACATTGTGAATTATTTAATTTTTATAAAAATATACAGAAACTGCTTTGCAAATTAGACTAACAACTTGTATGTTTTTTTATTTATGAACTTGTATGTAGTAACTCTAGAAATAATATACACACCTGCAGAACCAACCTTTTACAAAAGGCTTGAAGTATGGCAGGAGGATAAAATTATGCAGTGTATTAGCACATTTCTAGAATCTCAGGAAAATAACTTTAAATAATTGTGTCATTATGTACAAATGCCAAAAAATGGAAAAAAAACTGTTCAATAAAAAGCATCTGCCAGTTTAAATAAAATTAGCCACATTAATTTTAATTGAGTAAACAATTAAAGCAATACTTGATTTGAACACATAATATTTCTATCAATGCCTCACATTCTTGCTGTAGGCAGTAATAACAAAGATTATTACTTCCTTTGGATGAAAGTTTTCTGTGGGTAGAAACTACTTATCAAGTTGGAAGTTAATATGCTTATGTGTATTACTGTATGTGCTAGCCCTGGCAAGCATCCTGCTTCCATAGTGTTACACTATGGAAATACCTCCGTATTTGTTCGATTATAAGATGAACCCCCAAAATTTGGATATTAATTTAGGTAAAAAAGAAAAGGCCTGAATATATTTGCATGTATTTGCCAACCCCCCCCAGTTATGCACATCTGCCCCCAGTTATGCACATCTGCCCACTGGCTTGCCACTTGGCCCCCGGATATGCCTCATACCCCCCATATATGATGCTCTGCCCCCCAGATATTCCTTATACCCGCTGTATGCCACTCTGCCCCCATAAATGCCTTATACCCCCTAAATGCCACTCTGCCTCCCTGATATGCAACTCTGCCCCCCTGAAATGCCACTCTGACCCCCCCATACTTACCAATGCATCCCGAGACATGTCCCCCATGCTTTGGACTCCCTGGTGCCTAGTGGGGGCAGCCAGTTAACCTTCTGCTAAATGCAAGTAGATAACTTCTACTGCTACCCGGCACTTCCACTGGGGCTTCTATGACTGAGTACCGGAAGGTCATGTCACGCCAGCGCTCTATTATAGAAGCCCCGGTGGAAGTGTCAGGAAGCAACAGAGGTTGTCTGCCCGCATCGCGCAGACGTTCACCAGCTGCCAGAGAAGAGAACCCAGGTCCCCTGCTGTCACGGACCGGGTGATCAGGTCTAATAGGAGCCCAGGTGCAGGGGATACGAGGGGCTCTGTCTGTACCCCACGATGCATGATAGCTTGGGGTTGGTACAGACAGGCGCAGGAAATAAATCAAAGACAGAAGATGCGGATTAAGAATTGTATTGCATATGATGGTAAAACAATATATAAACAAGGAAAGTCACTTGGCAGGAAGCCTTCTGGTTGGGGCACACGCGGCAGGAAGCCCTCTGGTTGGGGCACACACGGCAGGAAGCCCTCTGGTTGGGGCACACACGGCAGGAAGCCCTCTGGTTGGGGCACACACGGCAGGAAGCCCACTTGCAGGGCACACGGCAGGTTGCCCACTTGCAGGGCACTTAACCAGGGAGCCCAGATGCAGGGCACTCGACCTAGGAGTCCACTAGTGGGGCGCTGGCCGCAACTCAGGAACAATACAGGAACCAAAACAGGAGTAGATCAGGAACCAAAACAGGAGTAGATCAGGAACCAAAACAGTAGATCACGAATCAAAACAGGAGTAGATCACGAATCAAAACAGGTAGGCCTCTAACGTTAATGTCAAGGCCCAGACTGAAGGGCTGGGCAGGTTTATAAAGCCTGGCTTGATCAGGTGATATGAAGCAGCTGGACCTGATAATCACTTCAGAGTGGTTCAGAGTGACAAGGGTGGCCACTAGAGGTTGGAAACGGGAATGAGCAACGCAAAGTATGAACAAGTCCAGCCAGTGAAGGGTGAAAACGTTACACCTGCAGTGCTGCAAAGGGTTCCTCCTCTCTGGTGAACATCTGCGTGATGCGCGCAGACAACCTCCACTGCTGCCAGCACTTCCACCAGTGTTTCTATGATGAAGCATCGGAAGGTCATGTCACGCTGACTCTTGGTCATAGATGTCCTAGCGGAAGTGCTGGACTTCCGCAGGCCTAGGACAGAATACGCCACTTATCATATGTAATTAGCAACATATTCACCTTACCTGCTGCCTTAGACCACTTTATAAATCCTAGGGTCATAATACCAATTAAAGTTAAAACTAATAGAAATAAAAATAATAATCTGTTCCATATTATATGTTTCTTGCTTAGGATTTATCAATGGCATGTTTCCTATTTGGATCTGTATTGATCATAGAGAAGTAGAGAAAAAAATACGATTATTTTTAATCTGCATTTTGAAAAAATAGATTGTAAATTGTGACCTTTTACTGAGTGCTATGTGCCATCTTCTTCTGGATGAATGAAATCGCCCAAGGGTAGTCTCTAAAGATGAGACAACACGTTAGGAAGGGATGATTTCATAATGCCATGGGAAAATGACTCTAATGTAGAAAACTGTCAGTCTAATAAATATAAAGGAGTTAAAATATTAAAATATAAAAAAAAATTAAACTTTAATGATGAGAATCATCATTATAATTTCAAAATAAATGTAATTCCCATTTCTTACTGTTTTGAGTAATTACATGTTACCTCTTCTCACAACCTCCTCCCTACTACATATACTTCTTCACACGTTACAACCTATAAAACGTTCACTGGCATATCAGCCAGTCCATCGAGTTCAACCCTTCTACCTAACCTTCCTACTCTTGATCCAAAAGAAGGCAAAATAAACTAATTCAAATTCTTCCATCAGGAGGAAAAATTATTTCTTGACTCCAAAAGGCAATCGGATTTCTCCTTGGATCAAGAAGCTCTAAAATATTAATGTTATTCTATTTATAGCCCTGTATGTCATGCCTTTCCAAAAAAAATATCCAGACCCCTTTTGAAGGCATCCAATGTATTTGATAACACCACCTGCCATGGCAGTGAATTCCATACCTTACCTTATTGTCCTTCCGGTAAAGAATCCCTTCCTTTGTCTATGAAATCTCTGATCTTCTTTTCTGTTAATGAACAGGTCACTGAAGAGCTCTTTATATTGGCCCTGCATATATTTATATAAAGTTGTCATATCCCCTCTAAGACACCATTTTTCTAGCGTATATAATTTTAGCTTTTTTTAGTTTTAAAAAAATGATTAATGGTACAAATGTTTTATCACTCAAAACCATAGGTAGCTATGCATAAGTTTTATTAGGTAGTGTAGTTTTTAACCTTTTCAAAGGAGAAGATACATGAAGGACATGCTGGTCCTATTTACTGAGTTCCAAAGTGCTACTAACTCCTTTGAATCTTACTGTTTTAAAGTGTATGCCTTGGGCTGTTTAGTTATGGTCCTTCATTGTGAGCTATGATGCTCATTTCCTGGAAAGGAGTAGAAAACTCTTGAGGTATGTCTTCAACATGCCCAAGAAAAAGGTACAAAATTGCAAGCTACTGGAGAGACAACTTGACATGAAAGGAATGACTAAACCAGAGACTCCCAAATATTAAGACGGTAAATAAAAAGGAAAATAACATTGTAGGTAGAATAAACAGTTCTGAGCATAACATTCTACTGAAAAATTGTAGTTATCATACTTGTTTATTTTCAGAAGCATTTTGAAAACAAGTTTGACATCTACTGTCCAAAAAAATTACTTAACCTGTAGGACAATGACACATCAATGCAGACAAGCGAAGGAAATGAAAATTTCATGCTACAATTTTGTAAAATGCTTTTGAAAAGCTTTGTCATTTTATTCATGTATCAGTATATACCGCTATGAAACAATAATGTGTTCAAGAATGGAACATACTACTGTAGAGGGACTGGATAAATAACATTCTTGACATTTTTATTAACATAGAGAACATGTATTTTAACACGTAAGAGTTCTAGTGATTATACTAGTGCCTGATGTATAAGCCAGTTCACATGAGGAAGTGTTATTGTCTATCTAAAACCATGACTGGACTGGGGAAGAAAAGTAGGCCCAACACTTTTATGCTCTCTAAGTGACCTGATCGCCCCTCGACCGGTAGTAAGGGTAAGTGTGTGCTGTTAATAGCCAGCAGCCCACTGGTCATTTACCCAGTGTTAAAGATGGCCAGTCTGAGCCTATCTAGAACTAGCCCAGAAATTGGTGTATGCTATTGAGGCTGTGTCAACAAATGTATATCTGGGCAGTAGTGTAATCAAGTGGGTGGCATAGGTCTGGCCCACGGCAGCTCCCCTGGTCAGCCTCTAGGTCATACCTCAAACCGTGCATTCTCTGTTCTGGACGCAGGAACACAAGCCTCACATCTTGGTGCTGTACCTCTGAAGGACATACAACATTGAGTAAAAAGGCAAGAGTGCTACATAGGCTGTGCCATCTAGAAATAGACTTCCATGCATATGGGACAATTACAACATCATCAGGGAACCTGATCTCCCCAAAAAAGACAGTTTCCAGTATCACTGCAAAAGAGCCTGTGACCCCAGTTTTGCTGCCCTAAGCCTTGGCCAGAGCAAACCACTGGATTGAGGACATTTCTCATATTTGTAAAAGTTCTGGTTTTGCAATGCAGATGCATAGTTGTACTTCAGATCCAGTTCAGATTACGTATTGGAATCTTCTGTGGAATTCATCATGTTGATCACTAGAGATAAAATAACCGTCTGCTGAGTGGTTTCTAAAATGTATTATTAAATGATTAAGATCAGAACCGTTGTGTCAACCTTAAAAAGTATGGTTGGTCACGAAACACAAAAACTAGGAAACTATGTCATAACTCAATGGAGGAGGAGATCCTATGACCCCATTACTGAAACAGTTTATTTCATTACATCATACATTTTGCCAGGTATTGTAAGAGGGATACGGCTTTGACTCTGCAGACCCAGATCTACATTCTACTTCCCACAATTGTATATTATTTATCTAATGCAGCCATAAAATTAAACACTAAGTAAATGTATGTGTTCCCTAAGGTTGGAGTCTGTATATTAAATGCTTAATATTTACCCTTTTGTGTCATGCATGAAAAGTAATACTTCGTGACCTTTTGATACATATGGGATCTGCATTTCCATAAACATGCATTAAACATTTTTCTATTTTTTTTTTCATTTTCCTCCGCAAGAAGCATTTAATATACTGTAACCTGGTTCAGGTGGATTGTGTTTGGCATGCATGTTGCAAACGAGTGCTGTAAACTGTTGCAAATGCGTGCTGTAAACTGATATACACTATTTTTAAAATATACGTACATAAAACAAAAATCCTACTCGTGAGAAAATGTAAACCCAATCCTCTAGACAAGCAGTAGAACAAAGTATTTTATGTGTAATGGAAGCTTATATCAAGAAGTGTGACTCAGTGTGTTGATGGCAAAAGAAAATATACGGTAATTAACATTTTGGAATAAGGTCCTCATCTACAATTTAAAAATATTAAAATGTTACAGAAAAGGGGTTTTGATGATAAAGATGTGACAGTAATCTTTGCGGCCCTCTTTTAACCCCTCATATGCCACTCTGCCTCCATGATATTCCTTTTAACCCCCTATATGCCACTCTGCCCCCCCCCCCCCCCAATTTACCAGTGCTTCCCTAGACTTCTCCCCATGCTTCAGATTCCTTGGTGTGTAGTGGTGGCAGCCGGTGAAGGTGCTGGCACTTCCGCCGGGGCTTCTATGAATGAGCACCGGAAGATCATGTGATGCCGGCGCTCTGTCATAGAAGCCCCGGCAAAAGTGCCGGTAGGAGCGGAAGTGAACAAAGAGGAGGATCGGGGTCCCCTGCAGCGCTGCGGGGGATCTGGATCTTAGTCTTGTAGTCAGAGCTCTGTTT
The DNA here is from genome assembly GCA_029215755.1 of Spea hammondii. Classification (NCBI taxonomy): domain Eukaryota; kingdom Metazoa; phylum Chordata; class Amphibia; order Anura; family Pelobatidae; genus Spea; species Spea hammondii. Next base: position 86,910,339 of record JARDYJ010000003.1, on the reverse strand, counting down.
GGTCTTGTAGTCAGACCCGCAAATATGGTAATTGCTGCCTTATATAATGGTTTGCAACTGATTTAATGGAGCTATGTGGTCATTCTATTTAACAATCATAGTAATGTAGAAAGGTTCCCACGTTTTTAGTTACAAAAGGGTATGTCCTGCTCTAGAAGTGTATCACTGTATGCCTGTCAGGCATCTACCAGTTAAATTGCTGCCACAATATTAAAACATTTAAAATATTACATAAATGATACACTTTTATTGAAGTAAAATATTTCTAAATCAAAACAGTGTGTATAGGTGGAACTCTGGGGCTAATGAAATTCCATTCTGCGCAATGCCCAAAGCTATTTATTAAATAAGTAACAAGAATATGCAGATGTGAAGCATTGGTTTGAAAAAATAATAAAAAAAAGTCACATAACATGTCTCATTATGTGCATTACTCTGTCTAGAATTCCTCAAGAGCATTAGAAATTTTTGCACTTTTATGATTTCAGAGTAGGTTCGTTTTAACTTACTTATACCTTAATTCTTTAGCTGAAAGAAAAAGCACTTAACTTTGGGAGAATATGCAGTGGATCGCCCCTCCATTGTCTGATTGTGACCAGTGGCAGGAAATCAATGGGGGCGCATTCTGAGCATCCATGCAGGGGGGTCTTATTACAACCCCTAGAACCCTCACACAAGCCAGCAACAGAGCTGGTAGTGAATATAGTGCACATGCTACATGTTGTTCTTATGTAGTAAACCTTCAAAGGAAAGTGTAAAATGGTGCAAAAAATACACTAAAAATGAAGAATGCTAGTTAAAGCACTTTTTGCATTCTTTACCCGTACAAAAGCGAGTTTAGAAGAAGCTAAAGCACATTGCCACTTTCTACTGTCTATGTTTTATGCCAGTTGTAGCTGCTTTAAATATGCATATATGCCCATAACAGGCAGTAGAGAGGTCAAGTTGAAATCAATGTTGGAATTTTTGTTCATTAGATCTTGTGGAATTCTAATGGAAGCCCGGCTGGAGCTGGCTGGCTGTGGGTATACCACACATGCCCACCAGTAAGCAGCCAAATACGTCTACTGCAAGCCAAGGATGTCCAGGGTGGGTCAAATGCCTACAGCAAATTCATAGGGGGGATTCAGATGAAGCATAGAGAGCTAAGTACTGTAGTCAGTTAAGAATGTTTTAAACAGACATAAAAGACAAATGGTAAAATACAGAGGGAAAAGGTTGGCTGGAACATATTATTAACCACTGGGAGTCCATGAATCTACATCTTTGATGTGTAATTAGCCAACATAACATAGTAGTCTTCATCAATCTTTTTTCAAACCTGATCACTACCCTCTTACCATTAGACTTAAGCTGGTCAGCTGTCCAATTTGAACAAAACAGTCCAGTCCAGTAATCATTTCCTGAAAAAAAAAAGAGCAGGAAACGATTGTAATATCAGACAATACCAGACAGCTATGTTGTTTTCCAAGACCACACATTGATTTTTTTGGCGTATATTTATTACTGGTTTTAGCAGAATCCATCTGGCAGAATATTAATTCCACTGTGTGCTGGAAAAATCACTATTGCAGTAAAATTTTAATTAGCCCTAAGAGATTCACACAGACCTTATATGTCAGTAATCAAACATAGGGTATATTCTGCACCATAGCTACTTTTGTTTAATATTCTATTGAAGTTATATAAAAAGCACAAGTAACTGCTGCTATGACAACCATAGTAACCCCACTACCAACATCTGTATGTGTTTTGTTATTATTGAAAAGATATTCATAGAATTTGTCTCAAAATCCTCATAAAAACACCCCATAAAAGGATTCTAGCAATACTTAATTTATTCTATTATACCACTAATTGTTTTCACTAGTACTAGCAAGTTAACAACACCATCATTTATCTTGGTAAGTCAACTGTCCCGTTCAGCGTCACTAAATAAGAATGCATTTACTCTGAGTCCTTTAACAGCTATGAATGTACCTTCTGCCCTGCCCTCGGCCCAACCTGGGGAAGAACCCCCAGCCGCCTCCTCCTTGTTTGAGGAGAACAACGTGTCTTTACGACTTGCAGCGCCTTCTAATGCACACTATGGGGCTGTGCTGAGTTGGCACAGTCTCCATAGTATAAATTGGCTGGTTGTGGAGATCAAAGATCTCCCCTGTAACTGACCCATTGAGCAGTGGGATATTGGGGTGGGGGGGGTGATCAAGAGAATACGTCGCTGTACTTTAATATTCCTTATTTTAAAAAGATAAAATAATAAAAGGTTTACCTTAAGTAGAAGCTCCAGCTCCAGAGCTGCACCTCACTGCCACCGAGGCATAGCATACTGAGGCAGGTGCACCCATAGCAGAAGTACATCAAGGCACTTATGTTTGCCAGTGGCTTGGTGCCAATTTTGACACATAACTTAAGCTGGCACCGGAAAAGGTAGTTTGCTCTCTGGCTGTGACACCAACCTTGTGTATGGGTCACACAATGTCATGTAACATCACATAACCCCGTGTAAGGTGCACATCTAAATGAGAACATCCATGTGCCTCTCTTTCCCCGCTTATTTTTTTCAGCTGGTGCATTGTGTGTGTAGCAGGCTTGGAGTGTGCTTGGTTCATGGGCTCCCTAGGTTTCTATGGTGCCGACTTTGTTATGTGCATTAACCCCTTAATGACAATTGCCGGTCCTGGCACGGCACGGAAAAGCATGTGCTTTACGACAATTGACGTGCCAGGACCGGCACGTCTTTAAACGGGTGCAGAAAGCGATCTACTATCGCTTTCTGCACCCAAAAAGCGTTGCTGAATGCCTCGACCTCGAGGCATTCAGCAACGCCGCGATCGGCACGAAGGGGCCATCTCTGGCCCCTCCACGGGGCGTCAACATCCGCCATACGTTTTAAAAGCCATACGTTTTAAAAGCGTTTAGGAGGCGATCGCCGATCGCCTCCTAAACTTAAATGGTGTCGCTGGAATGCCTCGATCAGGAGGCATCCAGCGACACCAAACACTAACCTTTTGATGGGCTGTGACCGCTCCGGAAAGCGGTCACAGCCGCAGCGGCCGGCAATCTTCGCCATCAAGGAAGATGGCCGCCGTCCTGTAACAGGAACCACACATTTTAAAAGTTCGCTAGATGGTCCAGACCATCTAGAGAACTTTGGCTCCACTTGCAGGTTGAATACAGGTACTGCATTCACCATGCAAGTCAATGGAGCCCAGCTTTCTAATCACAGTGTGATTAGTAAAAATAAATTAAAAAATAAAATAAAATTAATAATAATTAGAAAAAAATAGTAAAAAAACAGTAAAATGTAAAAATCATTTCCCACTGATGTCACTATCAGGGGAACCTCCAAGTTGAAAAAAAATGTTAAATTTTTTTAAAAAAAAAATAATAAAAAAAAAAAATATATATATATAAAAAATATATTTTTGTGAGCAAGTCCTAAAATTAGCATATTAGCTTAAAACAATTCTCGCATGGAAAGAGTTAAAATACTGGCATATTAAATGCCCGTGGGGTGTCTACTTTTAAAAAATGTATGATTTGATGGGGTAAATTGAATGGGCCAGGTTCAACAACGTCCCAATTAACACGGGGGGAAGGATGGCCACACATCTAATTTCCAATTAGAAAAATGCACACGTACCAAATGTGGCCTTTTAGTTCCCCCAAAAAATGACACACCCATGCATGTGGGGTATCACTGCACTCAGGAGATGTTGCTGAACACATTATGGGGTGTCGTGTGACAGCGGCATATACCAGGAGCTGTAAATTCATACATAAAGTAGGTGTGTGTGGGAAAAATACACACACAAAAATATTACTGCAAACTTTGAAAAAATGCTGGTGGTAAAATATGTGCATGCAAAGAGTTAAAATACCAGCATTTAAAATACCCTGTGGTGTCTAGTTTTGAAAAATATATGGTTTTGTTGGGCACACTGAAATGGCCTGGCTCAAAGATGTACCAAATAGGGCATGGGCAGTGGATCCCAAATGCCAAAGTTCAACATTGAAAAAAGCGCATGCCCCAAATGTGGCCCTTTTGCCCCAAAACAGCCAGGCAAAATCATTCATGTGAGGTATCGCTGTACTCAGGAGATGTTGCTGAACACATATTGGGGTGTTTTGTGATAGTGACATATACGAGAACATTTTAATTCATACCTGAATTAAAATGTGTGTGGAAAACCAAATGCAAAAAAATGACTACCACAAAGTTTGACAAAGACTGGTGGTAGATATGGTGCATGGAAAGAGTTAAAATACTAGCATTTGAAATACCCTGGGGTGTCTAGTTTTCAAAAATATATGGGTTTATTGGGCACACTGAAATGGCCCGGCTCAAAGATGTACCAAATAGGGCATGGGCAGTGGATCCCCAAATGCCAAAGTTCAACATTGAAAAATGCGCATGCCCCAAATGTGGCCCTTTTGCCCCCAAACAGCCAGGCAAAATCATTCATGTGGGGTATCGCTGCGCTCAGGAGATGTTGCTGAACACATATTGGGGTGTTTTGTGATAGTGACATAAACTAGAACATTTTAATTCATACCTGAAGTAAAATGTGTATGACAAAACAAATGCAAAAAAATGACTACCATAAAGTTTGACAAAGACTGGTGGTAGATGTGCATGGAAAGAGTTAAAATACTAGCATTTGGAATACCCTGGGCTGTCTAGTTTTCAAAAATATATGACTTGATGGGGTAAATTGCATTGGCCGGGTTCAAAGATACCCGAAATGGCACATGGGGGGAAGAATTACCAGATTTGGAAAAAATGGCTTAGAAATAGCAAAACGCTACCTGTACTTATTGCCCCATAATGGGTAGAAAAAAGCAAAAAAACATAAAAACATTGGGTATTTCTAAACTCAGGACAAATAGTAGAATCTATTTAGCAGGTTTTTTCATTACCTTTTATAGATGAGTAAAAGATTTTTCAACTAAAAGTTAGAAACAGTCATTTTTTTCTAAATTTTTCACCATATTTTATAATTTTTTTAATAGTAAATAATATGATACAATCAAAACAATGTCATCTAAAGAAAGCCCTTCTTGTCCTGAAAAAAACAATATCTAATGTGTGTGGGTTCAGTAAACGGGAAAGAAGAAAATTACAGCTAAACACAAGCAGCGCAGAAATGTTAAAAAGGCCATTGTCACAAAGGGTACAAAAAGTAAAATCAGCCTTTGTCTCGAAGGGGTTAAAGTATATTGTCAATTGTGTACATTTTTCAAACATTGAGCTAGGTTATTTGATGCATTTTAATGTAAAGGAACTGCTAATTTACTGCAGTATAGCTGATCTTGCCATGCTGGTGCTAAAACTCTAAACTGGGGGGGTGTAACTGAAAAAGAAAGGGGGAGCATAGACAGGACTGGATGGATATTGTAATTTCTTATGTCTGTAATATCTTCTACATAATGACAATAAAATAAAATAAATAATTTTGGATAAAACATTTGGCCTGAATATATTTCCACTGCAGCTTTTGAATTCACCGTTAATGCTCTTGTATGGTAGCAATTTTAAATAGTAGAATAGTGCTTATTAAAGAGAAGGCATTGGTATTCCTTGCCTTAATACAATCACTAGACCTTCAAACACCTGTCAGTGTATCTTTTCTTCCTGACGTTTCATGAGAGCTTCAGATATTGAAATGGCTAAAGGAAGTTGAGAAACCATGCAGGTTTTACACAATTTTATGTATCTTCAATATTTTGTCTGCATCCTGCCTTCAATGCAAGTGTACTCTTTTCCATAGTGCTGTAATAAATGTATACAAAAAAAAATACCGTATTGGCTCGAATATAGGCCGCACTTTTCCCCCCCACTTTAAGTCTTTAAAGTGGGGGTGCGGCCTATATTCGGGGTCTAGTGCCCGACGCCCGGGACATGCAGCAGGGTTAGGATACAGATCCCCCGCAGCGGTGCAGGGGACCTGCATCCTACTCCCCGATACGCTTAGACAGCCTCCCCTGCCAGCACTTTCCACGGGGGGGGTGCCGGCACGGGAGGTTGTCTAAGCGCATCGTGCGGTGACCGTCCGCACGATGCGTTTTACCTCTGCCCCCAAGACTTACCAGAGCAGACTCCCGGGTGTCTTGCGGGGCTGGCGGGTGACATCTACGCGTATACAACTTCCGGTGCCGGCACATCCGCTGAGTGGCAGAGTGGCAGCATATCTCGGGGGGGGAGGACAGTGGCAGCATATCTCGAGGGGGGAGGAGGACAGTGGCAGCATATCTCGGGGGGGGGGAGGACAGTGGCAGCATATCTTGGGAGAGGAGGACAGTGGCAGCATATCTCGGGGGGGAGGACAGTGGCAGCATATCTCGGGGGGGGTATACAGAGTGTCAGCATGTTTTTTTGGTGCTTTTTTAAAGAAAAAAATGTTTTCTTTAAAAAAGCACCAAACTTTTAGGGTGCGGCCTATATCCGAGCCAATACGGTATATACAAAATATTATCTATAATCTGTTTTTAACCACTTATTTTTAGGCATAAAAAACATGCTGCCCTCATATTTGAATCTGGCCTTTGTGCTCACGAGTAGCATCACATGCAGTTTTATGTAACTATATTATTTGTCATTCTGTATGAATTGCTACACTTGAATGTTTAATCCCAGCAGTTTAAATAGACAGAAAGTCCTGGCTTTCTTGTCCATGTTCTGTAGACATTAACTTCCATCCCACTCACACAAAATCATTAACATTCCATGAATTTGCAGTAAGATATCATAAACGAAGGGACAGTAATGCTGTTTTGGATATCTCAAATGAGATAGCATTAATCTAATTCGATGACAAGAAAATGTATTTTGAGACTTGCTGGCTCCAGGAGGTCTCATCCAGAGTCAAACTTAGTATTTTTAACTAACTTTATCCAATCAAGTACTGACATATTAGTTTTGTTGTGGTTCTGTCAAATTGTAATATGAATGGACAGAGGGGTAGTATGAAGAACTCTTAATACATAAGAGAGGCTAACCCTGACTGCATTAGCCTCTACCACTTTTGCTTGGTTGGCTGTTATTGCCCTCTCAGTTAAGTAAAACTTCCTTACACTGCATCTAAGCCTCCAGTCTTCTAGTTTGAGATTATGGCTTCTTGTTCTAACATTACTGTTCCTTTGAATTAACTAACCTGCATTTGTTAAATCAATTTATTTAGTTAAATATTTATATTACACCCCCTATATCTCCCTTCTTTTCTCCAAGCTATACATATTGAGTTCCAAATAGCAGTGATTGTTCTATCTAGCTGATCTGTAGTGATATGTACGTTGAAGGTATTAAAAAGGTTCAAGAAAAGAAAAAATGTCGGTGCGCTAAGCTAGTCTCAGGCTCAAATAATACAAATGTATAATATGAGGCCTACCAAACAGTGTGAGCATGCTGCAAATACAGTGTGTTGGCTGTACAATGCATACAAAAAACAAAATACTGTCTGCGCTTCTCACCCTAATAAAGTTGGCAACAAATTAGGGCTGCAACTAACGATTATTTTAATAATCGATTAGTTGGCCGATTATTTTTTCGATTAATCGATTAATCGGAAATTTTTCGTTTATTTAAAATAATTTAATGAACTGAATGTTAAAAAACAACTTCAAATTTACATTAACATTCTTATTTTGTTATGATGTAATAAAAACCAATATTTTCAAAGTACAAGAACCCAAACACAATATTTATGAAACAAAATAACCCCAAACATTCTGAAAAGAGGTGGACTATTACTGTTCAAGAAACTTTGCCCCAGCCCTGGCACTTTGCACCCAGCACTTTGCACCCAGCACTTTGCACCCAGCACTTTGCACCCAGCACTTTGCACCCAGCACTTTGCACCCAGCCCTGGCACTTTGCACTCAGCACTTTGCACCCAGCACTCCGCACTTTGCACCCAGCACTTTGCCCCAGCCCTGGCACTTTGCACTCAGCACTTTGCACCCAGCACTCAGCACTTTGCACCCAGCACTTTGCACCCAGCACTTTGCACCCAGCACCCAGCACTTTGCACCCAGCCCTGGCACTTTGCACCCAGCCCTGGCACTTTGCACCCAGCACTCAGCACTTTGCACCCAGCACTTTGCACCCAGCACTTTGCCCCAGCCCTGGCACCCAGCCCTGGCACTTTGCACCCAGCACTTTGCACCCAGCACTTTGCACCCAGCACTTTGCCCCATCCCTGGCACTTTGCACCCAGCACTTTGCACCCAGCACTTTGCCCCAGCCCTGGCACTTTGCACCCAGCACTTTGCACCCAGCACTTTGCACCCAGCACTCAGCGCTTTGCACCCAGCCCTGGCACTTTGCACCCAGCACTTTGCACCCAGCACTCAGCGCTTTGCACCCAGCCCTGGCACTTTGCACCCAGCACTTTGCACCCAGCCCTGGCACTTTGCACCCAGCACTTTGCACTGTGCCCCTGCACCCAGTCTCCAACTCTGCCCTGCCCCCAGCCCTGCCCCCACATTCTGCCCTGCCCCCACACTCTGCCCTGCACCCACACTCACACCCTGCCCTGCATCTCCACCCCCACTCTGCCCTGCACCCAGTCTCCCACTCTGCCCTGCACCCACACTCACACCCTGCATCCCCACCCCCACTCTGCCCTGCACCCAGTCTCCTGCCCTGCCCCCCCACCCCCACTCTGCCCTGCACCCCCATTCTGCCCTGCACCCCCCACCCCCACTCTGCCCTGCACCCAGTCTCCCACTCTGCCCTGCACCCACACTCACACCCTGCATCCCCACCCCCACTCTGCCCTGCACCCAGTCTCCTGCCCTGCCCCCCACCCCCACTCTGCCCCCCCACCCCCACTCTGCCCTGCACCCACACTCACACCCTGCCCTGCATCCCCACCCCCACTCTGCCCTGCACTCAGTCTCCTACCCTGGCCTGCCCCCCACCCCTACTCTGTCCTGCACCCACACTCACACCCTGCCCTGCATCCCCTGAAACCCCACCCCCACCCCGCCGTGGACCCCCACCCCCGCGAACGGCTCTGTGCGAATGGAGCCACTCGCACAGAGCGAATCGCACAGAGCGATTCGCACAGACATGAAGAATACTTACCTCCGGAACGCGTCACATCCGTCACGTAGCTGAAAGAAGGCGGAGACTGCAGAGCGTGTAGCAGAAGCGGGGAACGCTCGCGGAGGTAAGTAAAAGGAGCCGAGTGCTCCAACAACGAATCGATCACTCGATTAATCGATAACGGAAATCATCGACAACGATTTCCGTTATCGATTATCGATTTTATCGATTCGTTGTTTCAGCCCTACAACAAATATATAAACATAATATAAATGAGAGGTTTTGGTTATATGAATTGGCCAAAGCATAATTAAGCTCACGCGCCACGTCAAGGCACACTCTCAATAGGGTGAGATCCTACTCTCACCTCCTACATAGTGGGCACACAAAGCAGTTTATACTGCTACCAAAACCAGATTAATGTGTTGGGGGTTCTACTACAAGCAAGGTTAGTTTGTGACGTCATTGGTCACGGGTGTCCTTACAGTAGTTTCCTCATGACATTAGAGAAAGAAATGATAAAATTATCAAGACAGAATAGGTGTTAGTAGCAAAATATGATGGCATAGATGCAGTTTCAAGAATACAGAACTAAGATATGAAAACAAAGATTATATCACAGTTTGGGGCTACGTTTGAGGCTAAGTATGGTTCTAATACCTTCAATGATAGATTCCCCTTTTAAGTCTTAAATCAGCTTACTAATGTACTCTTCTGAAGTCCCACATTTCAAAGTTTCACTACTTTACTGTCTCTGCGGGATATATATAGATTTAACCAAATTGAATTAGGGCTGAGAGTAACTGAATCCATAACATTTACAGCATAAAGTATTTAAATGAAATGCAGAAATGGGATATGTGACGTCAATACGTGAAGAAGTTAAGCCTTCCTTTTACAAAAAAAAAATCTATTTTAAGAAAAGCTTGATATATGATCTGTAAAATATATTACTAATCTTAGAGTAATCAAGAATAATAGTGTTTTATTCTTATATTGTTGCTTTATGGGAAATCCAGCCCGGTAGAACATAGAAACATAGAATTTGACAGTAGGTAGAAATCATTCGGCCCATTTTTAATTTTACATTTCTTTTAGTTTGCCCATTTTTCATGATGTAAAAACTAAAACCCTAATAAGTACTTGGTCACTATTTAGATACAGGATAGCCATGTGCCTAACCAATGTGTGTTTACATTCCCTGACTGCATTAGCCTCTACAACTTTTGCTTGGTCGGCTGTTCCACCTAACTATTGCCCTCTCAGCTAAGTAAAACTTCCTTACACTGCATCTAAGCCTCCAGCCTTCTAGTTTGAGATTATGGCTTCTTGTTCTAACATTACTGTTCCTTTGAATTGAATCTCTAACCTGCATTTGATAAATCTATTTAGTTAAATGTTTATATTACACCCCCTATATCTCCCTTCTTTTCTCCAAGCTATACATATTGAGATCCCTCAGTCTTTCCTGATCATTTTTATCCTGCAAACCATTTACTATTTTAGTAGCCCTCCTCTGAACTTTCTCCAGAATGATAATATTCTTCTGGAGATGGGGTCTAATGTGTTGTGTTATAGATGCTTTATGGTTTGCCAGTAACCATCTGATCATGTTTAAGGAAGAGGTCAATGTCCACGGATCAGGCTGATCTTTTAGCAGCCTAGAGTCTCCCCTGTCAGCAGAAGCCTGGCTTCCTGGCAACCATTTTGTTCGTCAACAAAGTTTGCAGTGTGCCAATACGCTGTTATATAGGGAATGCCTGATTACGCGATTGGGCGTTCTGTTATGGTAGACATCACTGCTGATGCTCAGCGTAAGGTTACTGGAGGATAGGATATACCCAGCAGGGTCTGTCTAGAATGAATGGAACCTTGCTTGCTAATCACAGTGTGATCAGTGCAGAGGAGATCAGAGGGAAGAGAGTGAGAAACAGTGTTTCTCCCTCTTCCCACAAAAGGGAAAGAAAAGTTTTAGTTTTTTTTAACAAAATATAAGTAAAAAAATAAAAATAAATGAAAAAATAGATCAACAGCTGAGTATGCTTAGTTATGTCTTTGTGACATCCCTGGCATATATAACATGTACAAGAAATCTCTAAAGGGATCTCTATCCATACTACATTGATAATGGTTTAATTATAATAAAAAAACCTCTTACATCCGATTGTCCTGGCACTATAGGGTACTATGTAAGGGATGGATGTGGCCTTTTTATTTAAGTATAGGTTGTTTCCATACTAACACTCAATTATTATTTTTTGCATGTTTCCATGGTTTCAAATGAAAACCCTATTTTTTTGTAAAATAAAAGGCTGTATAATTTGTGTGGGTACATCAAACAAGGAAAAATAGAAGCATAGTATAGCATAATGCCTTCCTTTGTCTTGATTGTTAAAAGGTTAGAAGTGCTAACTGGAGCCAAAATGGCTAAAATGCCTTTTCCTGTTCGTTACTTCTTGGAACTAAGGTTCATGCAAACTTAGATTGCCATTGATTTAATGTCCCGAGGCTGTGGTCTGCCCTACCTATTGGCTTAGGTAGTGTTTTAAACCCACAGACTCTGCATACACCAGTGTGGACAGGCATAGGTTAAGAGAATCGAGGATACAGAGATGATGCTTAAACTCAATAAATGAAATCATGCATATAGTTTTTTAACCAAATCAAAATAAATGTATAATAACCAGCTATGAAAGAAGAATGAACCAGATTGTTCTAATGTCCCTTACTGCGCCGGGAGACACTTAAAGCTTATGCTCTGCTTCACACTGCAAGGCCGGTGCAGGGTAAACGCCATGCACCATACACTGATCAGTTGCAGAGTCTCACCATTGCTGGAAGAACCCTCTTTTTATATCTTTTAGTAATACATGGAAGTCTATGTAATTGTCTACACGCTCAGAAATTTTGTCTCATGCTGTACTCTCGATCCTTTCAACATTTGCCAACATTCCAGGTTCAAGGACATGTTTAGTGTTGTTCAGCTTTATTTCTTTCAATTACTATACTTCCTAACCTTTTCTCCTTCTGCCTCTTCTCACCTTTTTTTTTCTCTCTTTCCTCTTATTTATCTGTTCTCTCTCTTTTCTCTTTCGTCTCTTATACTTTCTATTCTTTCATTTTCATTTTCTCTCTCTCCCCTTCGTTCCCTCTTTTCTCTTCTCACTCTCTTCAGTCTATCTTTTTCTCCTCTTGTGATTTTCACATTTACATTCTCACTCTTCTTTCTTCTCTCCTTCTTTCTTCATGCCTCCAATTGCAACCTCACAGAGAGTGTCCTGGAAATTGCTCAGCAAAATGTGGCAACTCTATGTGATATGCACTTTACATATTCACACTTAACCTTTTTTTTAAAAAACACATATGAACTAGTGTTTTATTGTTACTAAAATTGTTGCATTAACTTATACGACTATATCCAGTTTTCTCATCGTTGACATATTACACCTACATTATACACAAATATAGACCGAAAAAGACACTTAAGCCTGTTTTAAAGAACAAATATTAGAATGTACTCAGAAATGTTTGCTCAAAAATGCATGAAAAATTGAAAAGTAGCAGCCTTGATCTTCACAGGTAGTCATGTAAAAAACAAGTAAATCACCTGTATCAAAAGCTGTATAAAAGAACATCCAAAAGAAGAGTACGATCTACAAGGGTATAGAAACACTTTAGTTTACCGAAGCAAAAGCAGCTGATACCAAGCATGGATTCTATTGATAGTAGTGTCCCCAAGAGAAAACACATTGATAAATGTTCTAATAAGAGGGAAAGCTAGCCACGCATGAAAGGGATAATAAATAACATAATATTTATTTTCTGTCTCTTACACAACCAACCAAAGGACTTCAATATCATAAGAACAAAAAGGCTGAAGATATTTTCTGTGTTAAATCTTCATGATCTGCTAATAGAAGTTACTAGTAAGGGAGAATATAAATCCATTTGAATCACTACGGAATGGGGTATCAGAACTCTTTTTATGACCCAGTTCTTCCACCCTTCCCTTGACATGCTTAAGACATGAGGGAAACATTCACTTAATTGATCATGTTTCTGGAGGTATTATGATTGGTCTAGTATATGCAGTTTGGCTTATGTTGCTTATATATAGATCGACTATAAATACATATAGTAATAATGTTTCTTCCTCGCTTTCATTGCAATAAAAATGACTGTTAGAAGCTCTAAAAGCAGAGAAAATGACACAGGTATTATGAGAGTATGTAAGTACCTAGGCACCTGGCATTATTTTTACTGATGCCCTTATTTTTTTTATCTAATGCCACTTAAATATATAATTAACAAATTACATTATGAAATTGATCTCATAATATATGTCTACAGTATGTAGTGTTTTTACAGAGCATATTTGGAATATTTGTTTACATTTATTAGAATGTGTTCATTGCTGAATACCAGCTAAAGAATTTGCACTGTTCGGAATTGGCTTAAATATATGTCTCAAATGTCAAACATTCATGTGGATTACTGTTATTTTATTTGTTGGTAGCTGTATTTTTTATTGTTATCCCATACTGGAGATGTCCCTAGACCATTGCAAAGGGAACCATGAATATCGATGCTGTATGTGTGTTTATAGACACGGTCTGCTTGGGACCACAGGTAAAAAGTCTTAAAGCACTAGTCCAATAAAAGGTTTCCTTTCAGTCTTTTTTACTGTCTGCTCCAAGCCAGTGTATCAAAGGCAATACGTGTGTTTTGTTCATATTGCAAATTAAGAAGAATTGAACACCCAGATTGCAATTAATTACACCACTAACCAAAATAATAGGACTAAAAATAATGTAGTCTTGAAGTAGCGAAGCAATTAACCACTTTGTAGCAGTTTTTGCTTTATTAGAATATGCAATAAAACAGACAACCAACAATAGAGCTCTGCAATTTATGCTAAAAGAACAATTGAATGTAATTGGAAAAAGATGGGATTTTTTTGGAACATCATAGGTCTCTTGTTTAGATAGAATGACCTTAGAGGCCTCTTCTTCAGAAAGAATGTGTTTAGTATTAACATTCAGCTAATGTGACACACTGATACATGCAAAAAATGTTAAGAAAAGAAAGTCAGAGTGAACATTTTAATTATAAAATTACCTGCTTCTACTGGGTAATGAAAAGCTGAGTTATAGTGTAGAGAAGAGTATATAGTGGGATCATCCTTATGGTGAGGCAAATGTGGGATCTGCCCTGGGCTAAAGCATTCCTCATGGTCCCACAGCAGGTCATTATGTGTTCAACAACCATTGCATGCATCCTTTAGTCCCCCATGGGGAGCAGTGTCTGTTGAATAATACAAAAAAAAAAGGAGGAGAGGTAAAGAGATGCAGACGTGGAGACAAGGGAGCCATAAGATGGAAGGGGGTGGAACATAGAGAACCTGTAGGGGCCCCCAAAAAAGAAAAATTGCCTGGAATCTTATTAGCAATAAACATGAAACTAGGAAACAGGGGTTGCAGGAGTGCTGGGCTTGTTCAATAGTTACATTTTTATGGACCATTTAACAGTTTTGATGTGAGCTGAGAATCTGAGAGAGTAAAGTGGCATCGGAAAAGAAAAGCACAGATATAATCACATGAGGAACAGAAAGAGTTTAAGATGTGTAATGTCTAATCAAGAAGGTTGACAAAAGGCCTATGTGTCAATTATATTAATTGTGAAGTAACTTTTTTTCCACGTTTGGAACATTTGTTATTTTTGCCATGTAAACTTCCTTCAGTGACATTAAACTCTATACGCCAGGCATGGTAAAAAATCATCAGAATATATATTGCTGTTTAAATGTTTTATTTCTGCAATTTACACAGCATTAAAGTAGAATAATTTGCATTTTAAAGTTACCGGGATCTTGATTTTTTCCTCGATTAATGCTGACCTATAAAAGCACAACATTTTAAACTACATCATCAAGTTAATATTCAGTTCTGTGCTTGGTGTCAGGATTTCTTATATTGAGTTTCTAGTTTTTAAATTTATATTAGGATTATCATTAGGTCTGTGCTTGTATGTGCCTAAAATACGTGATATAACCAAGAATAGACAAAAAAGCTCTCAGTGAGTGATACAGGGTAGAGGACTGCATTGGGAGGTGGGACCCGCCAAAAAACTTGCGGGCGCAGGCGGTCTTGCTGGTGTTGCAGGCGGAAGCGGGTCAGACACTGTACCTGCGATGTGACGTCACTTCCCTTGACTCTGCCTTGTTCCTGGGGCGGAGCAAGAGAAGAGACGCTGTGAGGGAGCAACTTGAGGGCAGCCTTGCGGGACTGCACGGGAAATCTGTAGTTCAGGTAAGGAGGTGGGCGGGATTGACCACAAATGTGGCGGGAGCGGGCGGGAGTGGAACACCCACATTGCGGGAGTGGGCGGGATTGGGCAAAAAATCAGCGGGAGCTGGCGGGAGCGGGATTAAAAAAGCAGTCCCGCGCAGGGCTCTAATACAGGAGAAAAAGAGGAGTAGGTACTCAATGGATACAAATGTATCACGCCCAATCATGAATGAGGAAAAAGTAGGAACATCAGCCAGGATATTAGTCAAAGCAGTTCTTTTCTTTATTTCTGAAAACACCGTCCGGTTTCGGTCAACTATTATCCTGGCAGATGTTCCTACTTTTTCCTCATTCATTCACTCCTCGCTGAGAGCTTTTTTGTATATTCATTGTTGCTACCTACCGAGTAGAGTCCACATTATAAGCAGCTCTGGTGTTCTATATAACCAAGAATACACCCTGGTACAGAGAAGGACACTTGCTTTAGTTGTAATATTACCATACCTTGAAACTTCTCAGGGTAGCCTACTTTGAGTGGTTGGGCTAGCTCTACACAACCTTTACTAGGAAAGAAGTGGGCAGGAGTAGGCAAGGAGTGAGCATGGTCAAACACTGCTCCCCTGCCTGTTGTAAAAATAAACAAACCAGAGACCCAGGAAAGCATAGCTCCACCTGGGGACTCTGTGTCAAACCTGGTAGGTTTCTAGATATTATTACTACTCTCATCCTTGTCAGCTAACACTGATCATAGCAGCACTGACAATTGGCAGGATTAGTTTAGATGCCCTGGCTTTACAAAGGTCACACAATTTCATGTAATAATACAGAATGTTTAGAACTATCTAACGTTATCATATGACATCTAAAGATGAACTGTCATGTACTTCCCGTTGCATAGTACTGCAGTATATTCGCACTATACAAATCAATTTATAATAATAATGTGTCACCCTAACAAACACAGACATACATTATTATGATAGCCAAGATGAAGAGGGGTCTGAATTGTTGTAGGGTTAGACCTGACCTATAGTACCCTTTACAGAGTATTTAAAGATTATCAACCAGTGCATAAAGAAGCAAGTTTTGATCAAGGTTTTGACTTTGCCTTCCTGGCCTCTGGGAAGTAGGCTTTGGGTGTGGTTGTGAGATGCAGATCATTCACTACAAATGCTGTGAAATAAAGACATTGATATTAATTCTGCATTGGAGAACTATGTGTTAATGCTTTGAACCCTAGCTCAAGCTATTATAGGACAACTGAGAGAGTTACACGAAAAGGGCTACATGAAACCCATAGCAAAACAAAGCAAGAATTCAGTGCATGCCCAGTGGATACTATTAAAAAAACACCTATCTAAGGCGTAAATATTGCGGATTCTCTCACACTATATGTTACCTAGCCTACCATTACCCCAAGTTTGGCGAGTCCTATCTAATTTTTCATGGTTGTATTGAAAGAGGAAATATTTGTTTTAAAAAGGTCAATACACACATGCCCCACCAACATTTCAGGTTCCCAAAATGGGATGCCATCTTTGGGGTGTGTAGCTAGAGGCAGTTGGGGTATGGTTAGAGGCAGGACTGAGGGCAGGGAAAAGCACTTACCTTACAACCTCACAAAGCATATTATATCATATCCAGGCACTCAGTTTTAGTGCATCATGAAAACGCCATATGGGAGAGCTGATTAAAGTCTATGCTTCAAAACCACAGACCTTAATTGATTTTTACAGTTTGTTGGGCCAGTCAGTGGAGATTCTCTGATCTAACTGACCCATGATACCCACTGCCTGATAAAAAAAAGGAGAGTGGGGCAGCTCAGTGAGAAAATGCCCTTTTAAATCAGCATGTTCCAGGAAGGAAAGGGAGATAGATACCTAATTGTCCTCCAAAATGATCACTGATTAGCTTGCCTTTAGAGAACACATGGCAGCGTTATCTTTTTTGGCAGGATGTAGTATGAGTTACTCTGCCTTACCTTCACCTTATTGATTGAAGACACAGGTTGCAAAAGGTAGCCTGCACTAGCTTTATTTCATTCCACCACATGGTCCTAGAATAAGGTTGCCTGTCATAGCAAGAGAGCACAGAAATCCATAAAAGTTTCCATCTGTAATATTTTAAAATGCCTATAATGTTCTAGAAAACTTCTTGGATAATAAAACTGACTGCTCTGTGAAATATATATATATATAAATAAAATATAGGAGCTTCTGGAAAAAAAACAGAATCAGATACACAGGCTCATTAAGATTAACTTATGAGGCAAAGGAAATCTATCTCACTGCAATGAGATAGACAGCTCATAACTGTGGCACACATTTGCAGTGCCTTTGCACATTATTGAGTTTGACAATTACCTAAACAATATTTTAAGTAAAATTATTTTTGTGAATGTATTTTAATCACATGTGTATAGTAAAATCTACTATGTGTTTATTTCACTGAGAGCATACTGTAAAAGGTGTATTATGTATCTGTGTGTAATAAAGAAGTGTGATTTTATGCATTTTTGGGTACGGAAGGTGACATTTAGATGTATAGTAAAAAAGATATCATCAGCATATAACATTGTGCAACACTTTCTGTTAGGATTTTTGCCCTTTTTAATTTCTCTAAATCCTTTGTAGGTCTTTTCTTTGTATGCCATGGCCCTATATATATACACCCTACTTATTTGAATATAATTCACAATATGCTTTTACCATCTATATATCTTCAAGGTAGAGATCTATTACTTCTTCTGATAAAAAATGAATGACTTAATTCTTTCTAATAAAGGACTTATCAGAAACTAAATGGCTATGTTCCAGCAATTTAGTAGCAGAGTCATTAACCCAACCTCTATAATGAATAATCATGGAAACTTTGCATACTCTACAAAACTGGAATAAGATTGAAGATGTAATCTCCAAAATTGTAATTCTAATGAAATGAGTGGCGAAATAAGTGCTAACAGTGCAGTTCCAAACTTGTTTTAAGAGTAGAAGGTGTGTACAACATGATTTATAATCTTAAAGCTCTTACAATTAATGTTAGAATCCATTTTTTTTCATTTAATTTCAATCCCACAGAATTATTACTACACATGAAAGTTTAGCCATAACATTATGAACACCTGCCTAGTATTGTGTAGGTCCCCCTTTTGCCGCCACAACAGCCCTGATCCATTGAGGCATGGACTCCACTATACCGCTGAAGGTGTGCTGTGGTATTTGGCACCAAGACGTAAGCAGCAGGTGGGGCCTCCATCCCGGTGCTATGTGTTCTCTAGGTAAGTGATGTACGCGCACCTGGCCATCCACGTGATGTAAAAGAAACTGTGATTCATCAGACCAAGCCGCCTTCTTCCATTGCTCCGTGGTCCAGTTCTTGTGCTCACATGCTCATTGTAGGCAATTTCAGCAGTGGACAGGGGTCAGCAGTAGCACCCTGACTGGTCTGTGGCTACGTAGCCCCATATGCAACAAATTGAGATGCACTGTGTGTTCTGACACCTTTCTATGAGAACCAGCAATTTGAGCTACAGTAGCTTGTCTGTTGGATTTGATCACACGGGCCAGCCTTCATCCCTCAATGGCATCAATGAGCCTTGGCCACCCATGACCCTGTCGCCAGTTCTCCACATTTCCTACCACTTTTGATAGATACTGACCACTGCATTCTGGGAACACCCCAAAACAGCTGCCGTTTTGGAGATGCTCTGACCCAGTCATCTAGCCATAACAATTTTGCCCTTGTCAAAGTTACTCAGATCCATGCGCTTGCCTATTTTTCCTGCTTTGAGAGCGAAATGTTCACTTGCTGCCTAATTTATCCCACCCACTGACAGGTGCCATGATAACAAGATTATCAGTGTTATTCACTTCACCTGTCAGTGGTCTAATGTTATGGCTTGGCTACTACCAGGGCATATGTTATTACACAGGGTTCGTACAGCAATTTAGAGATGTAACATTACCAGGTTCTGTGCTGATGCAAGCACCATAACAATGCAATGGAATGCTCTGTTTATTACATACAATCTACTATGTGGTTTTCTATTAATACAATCTGAAAATATCTGTTATGGTGGTAAAAAGGAGTCCTTGTCTAACAGTGCACCGCTGAACCATGGTGAACTTGACTGTAGGATGAAAAATACTGTAGTTCCAGGATACTAAATGCATCGGTGACAGTTCTGTGCTATATCAGCAAGTCTGTAATTATAAATTTACAGAGCAATATATAATATATATACTATAAATAAAACATACTTTTTTGCCTTTTATTTTTTAGGTCCACAGTAAATATGTTAAAACTAACAAAGCTTTTGCTTCAGCAAATACTGTAAATTTAAGTAAACACAGCTTTGGCTTGTCCAACTAGGCAACTTGCTTGTAACACTAAGACCCATCATGGATTAGAAAACAGGATTCAGACAGTGTGAGGCACATGCTTCCCATGGAGGCTGTGTGGTACCGCTTCTCCCACATCAGGCCATCGGATTTTTTCCTCCCCACATTGTTACGGGGGATTGCCGAGAGGGGAATGTGTTGGGATTGGCGGGAAGGGGCAGACCTGTAGTTAAGTATGCTGGCTCCTATCATATAGATCCAACGGAGTGTTCAAGGGGGCTGGGCATGATGTCACACCTAGCAGCCCTATAAAGTCTCCAGGCTCCAGGCTCTTCTGCATTGTATCCCATGCTCTGGGCTCCTGTCCCTTTGTTTCTTTTGCCTGATCCTTGGATTGCATCTGGATTACCCTTTTGACTGCTGCCTGCCATATTGACCCTTGTACTGTCTCTGGATTACCTTTCACCTGCTGCCTGCCTTATCGACCCTTGGACTGCCTCTGCCACGGCTGGACTGGCCCACCGGGCCGCCGGCGCCTAATGAAATTAAAGTCATTGGGCGGCGCGGTGTAATTTCATGAACGTCTGCCCCCACCAGACACCAGGGAGTCAGAAGCAGTGGTAAGTCAGGGGGGGCGGATAAGGATTTTTTGGAGGCAGAGTGCCCCATGATATGCCTTTTAACCCCCTATATGCCGCTCTGCCTCCAGAAATGCCTTATACCCCCTAAATGGAACGCTATCGTATGATATGCCTTTTAACCCCCTATATGCCAGAGTGGCATAGAGGGGTATAAGGCGTTTCTGGAGGCAGAGTGGGGCACACACGGCACGAAGCCCTCTGGATGGGGCACACACGGCACGAAGCCCTCTGGATGGGGCACGAAGCCCTCTGGATGGGGCACACACGGCACGAAGCCCTCTGGATGGGGCACACGGCACGAAGCCCACTTGCAGGGCACACGGCACAAATCCCACTTGCAGGGCACACGGCACAAAGCCCACTCAGGAAACAAAACAGGAGCAGATCAGGAACCAAAACAGGCAGTCCTCTAACATTAATGTCAAGGCCCAGACTGAAGGGCTGGGCAGGTTTATAAAGGCTGTGATGTCCAGGTGCACCTCTTTTCCTGGTTATGGCAATCAGGTCTGAGTGCAGCTGGACCTGATAATCAGTCTGAGTGGTTCAGAGTGACAAGGGTGGCCACTAGTGGTTGGAAACGGAAATGAGCAACTCAAAGTTTGAACTAGTCCAGCCAGCGAAGGGTGAAACTTTACACATATTGACCCTTGGACTGCCTCTGGATTGCCCTTTTGCTTTGTGCCTGCCATAGTGACCACTGGGCTAAGTTTGGCTTACCAACTGTTTCCTCCTTGTATCTGTTAGTTACCTGTGTGGCTTTTCTTTTCACCAAGAAAAGGTGACATTCCCAAGATTCATACTTGCCTGAAACCAAATTCCAACTTTCAGTGCTGTACCATGGGAGTAGGGACGGGGGGGGGGACAGATCCCCCCCAGTAACTCATGCAGGGGGGACCGATAATGAAGAAATCCCCCCCAAGGCAGTAGGACCCCCCCCAATAGAAACGCCGAGCGGTCGTTTCAGCAACCGCTCGGCCTCCTTCTGTCTCCTCTGCTCCCTGCTGCCACCCGCCTCAACGCTGCCCCGACTGCAGTGGTGGGAGCGTGAGGCGTCTGTCTCGGTGCCGGCGCTTCACGCTGAGTGCCGGCATATGACGTCATATGCCGGCGCTCAGCAGTGAAGCCGCGCGTGTTGCACGGTAAGTGAACTACAAAGGGGGGTAGGGAGACGGTAGCTAGTGAGAAGGGGGGGGTAGGGAGATGGTTGCTAGTGAGAAGGGGGGTCAGGGAGAGGGTAGCTAGTGAGAAGGGGGGAGAGGGTAGCTAGTGAGAAGGGGGGTAGGGAGAGGGTAGCTAGTGAGAAGGAGGTAGTGAGAAGGGGGGTAGGGAGAGGGTAGCTAGTGAGGGGGGGTAGGAAGAGGGTAGCTAGTGAGAAGGGGGTAGGGAGAGGGTAGATAGTGTGAGAGATGGGGAGAAAGTGGGGATCTGATGGGGAAAAATGCTGTCCCCCCCAGATTTTTAGGGGTTCCTACGCCCATGTGCTGTACCACTAGCTGGGTACAGGGGTACACTAAGGCTGCGTTTTTGCTCCAGAATGGTGCACAACAGAGAATAAACATAATTTATAAGGATGAGAAACATAATTTAGTGATGGTTTTTGCAGGTTGAATAGTTGTGTTGTGGCTGGCAGTATACATATAGACCATGTAGAACCAATAATTAGTGGGGAATAAGTAATAACAAATAAATCTAAAATGCCAATGCTAATAGAATCTTGCTAAAAATACCAATCATTGTGTTTATTGTTGTCCATGAGAGGCTTGGGCTATGTCCTCAAAAAGCAGGTTCTGTTTAAAATACCAGTGTTTTATAATATCAAAATTGACATAAAACTTGTTGAAAATAGCTATATACACTGCCTTGTCATTGTGTTTTTGGAGCTCTGTGAAAAATGTAAAATGTTTGGCGAGTATTCTTTTTATGAATCTATGACTTTTATCAGTATACACCATGTCTAGTGAGGTTTTTTACAAATTCACAATATTTAGTGATTTTTTTGTCACCATTATAAATGAATGTTCACATTTCCTAAGGGACTACCTGTGATTTTGATTGATAAAATTAAGTTATGATTTTGGATTAAAAATACATATGCTAACTTTAATGAGAATTAATTCAGATTTTGTGTCTGCAATAGGAGATTAATCTTATCATACTGAAACCTTTTAAATAGCATCAGTCCTTGCCTGTCTATTGAAGGATATAACTTAACTGTGTTTAAATATATTTATTCACTGGATACACATGTTTTTAGCTTTGGCTTGCCTATGACTACAAAATTGACTTGTCCCTTTGCTATGTTGACCTGTGTTAATATTTGCTGTGTGCCAACCTTAGATACATTTCTAATCACGGTGATGTTGTCCAGGACTACTTTACGGCTTCTGTTTTTGAACCTTATCAGTCCTTGGTGTCTTGTTGGTGACAAAGTCCATGACAGCCAAGTATCCAAATTCTCAAATGAGGAAAAAGGGACACTGCTGAAGGTGAAGCCCATGTCTCCTGATATTATTGTTACAGCAACGGGGTTCAGGTTGGCCTTCAAATATTTGGTTGAATAATAATTTTTATCTTGAGGGTTATTGTTTAACTGCCGTGGCCCTTACTGATTACATCTCTTTTTTGTGAATCTGTTACGATAGATATTGTGGAATAAGATTCATTCATGTAGCTTGTACTCCATCCACCTTTATAATTAGTATCACCTATTCCTTACCTTAAAACAGTCATCACTTTGGCAATGACATTTATCACATAACACAATTTTATAAAAACTGATGAGCAGTTTTGCTGAGAGATGGCCTTTTAAGGATGTATAATATTTTTGTTTTATCTTGTACAAATAAAATTAAGTTTCTCATCTTCTAAAAGACCAAAATTGCATTAAGGTAATGAAATTATATTTCATTTCATATATCATTTTATCTTCTTGTCTACAAGACTCTGCTTGCAATTAACCATTCTACTTCATTTAGCAACATTATTCAGCTCCAATAGTGTATTTACTACCCTTCTTTTGGTGGTTGGTATTGTTTAAAACATGGTACATGCAAATAAAAACAACTGAATGTCTTAGTGGTCACTCAAAACAACATTTGCTGCTGCACCATTAACAGGTCGACTCTGTTGACTTGTCATGAGAGCAAGTGAACATTTAGCTATTTAAATGAAAATGTCACCTGTATTAATGCCATATGCCATATCCATGAAGTAGTTGTGAAAATGAGTATGATGGTGGGATTTGAGAAACGGTGACTGTGACAGAACCCTCTATCACTGGGGCCCCTGGAGAGGCCTGAGAGCCAGCCTCCTCCCTATCGACTATGGGCCCAGGCCTTGTAGAGACTTCTGTGTGTGAATACAGGGGTTCAGTTTCTGCTGATGTTCCCCATGTTTTAGCACTCAAAATTGTAACGTCAGCTGGATATCCTGTGGTAGGAAGAAGGCTGATTGTATTTGCATACAAGAGACATAAGCAATTACATTTACTGGGGACGTAGACGTGGAATGATCATAGACATATAATTGGCTTGAGACAGACAATGGCCAGGACACAGGGATAACAGGAGCTCACAGGATTAATAGCTACCTGTTATGTAATTAATAATTAGGTATGCAGCAGTAACACCTAGTCATACCTACAGGGGGTCTTAAGACAAGGGCTAACTCACACAATAACAGGGGAAACACTTCACACCTATATAATTAACAATGCAAAGACAATCAGCCTTCTTCCTACCACAGGATATCCAGCTGACGTTACAGTTTTGAGACACTGAGTGCTAAAACATGGGGAACATCAGCAGAAACTGAACCCCTGTATTCACACACAGAAGTCTCTACAAGGCCTGGGCCCATAGTCGATAGGGAGGAGGCTGGCTCTCAGGCCTCTCCAGGGGCCCCATTGATGGAGGGTTCTGTCACAGTGACTTCTCAAAACATTTACATCTATCACATGAGCTTAGTATGCACGGTACATCATTATTGGTGCAATACATTCCATGAAAGTATTAAGTTAATAAATCAATGTATGTCACCGAAGAATGTCAATCATTCTTTCAATAAGAAAAACATTTGTACTTTTAATTAGAATTTTATACATTTATATCTAATTGACATGGGTGCCAACTTTTCTTAAAAAACATATTTAATGGTGCCTGAACATGACTTTATGGACCCTTTGTATTGGTTTCAAAAAGGCATGACAGCTCTAAAAAGAACTTAAATGCAATGTTGTTGCAGATATAGATCAAATATTAGAGGGCAGCTAGGAGGTCACTGAAAAATACATTGTTCTTTCTTAGATAATTTGAGGGAGACTAGAGATGCCATTTTTTTTTCAATCTGCCTAGAGAAAACCAAATTAGTATCTGCTACATTGAAAAAATGAATGGTTCTGGAGATGACAATTTATTTTTAGCTTTGATGTAATTTTTCTTCTTTTTTCAACTAAATGCAGATTGAAGAAAAACACTGAAAGTCTATGTCAGCTGTTTGCTCTAAGACATCATTTAACATTTGTCAATAAACTAGTCTAATTGGTTGAGCACCACTAAGTGATTTATAGACCACAACAGTCATCTGACAGCACCGGTTTGATGCTATTAGAAAACCAAGCTTCAACTTTAGTGCGGCAGAGCATTGAGGCATTGCATCTTTTGTTGCTTGAAGCAGACATGAAGAATGTAGAGGCTACCCCATTTTCATTTGAATGTCACTGTTAGGGAATATCTTTCAACTGAGTTATAATCATTACACACACACATATATAATTTGCTTGAGTAATATTTCTTAGCTACAATATGTGATTAACTAAAGGAACATCTGGTCTCTAGTGAAATAGGTGTATGTTTAAACTAAAGTTAAAAAAACAGTTGCTTGAATAGGAAGCACTGTTTTCCTAACTTGACAACTTGTTTAGCTCTGTTTAATTGTTGGCAAGTTGATTTTCCCTGTCAATTATGATTCTCAATGGGCAAGAAGTGTTGTTATTATTTATTATCACTTATTGATTTATCTAGCACCGTGATATTCTGCAGTGCTGTACAATGGGTAGACAGGACACAATAAGTAGTATATCACAAAACAATCTGGATTTACAGAAGCAATAAGCAAGAGGGACCTTGCTCAAACAAGCTTGCATTCTAGAAGATTAACAATAATCTTTCAACGGGCTGCACGCCAAAAATCTTCTAGTGTATCCCGTCGGCAAACGTGCACCCATAGATCTGAGCAGGTAAAAGGGTGCCGAAGACCCACAGCACCTCCACAAAGCATCCTCAACAGCTGTAATGTGCAATAAAGGGCCGAAGTATACGCATGTAAGTGGGAGAGAAAAACACACAGCTTAACACGTTTTGCGTTTTAATCATACTAATGCATAACCTTTAACCTAGACCTCTGTGCAATGGACACAAACAAAATGTACTGTGGATTTAAAAATTAACTGATGACCACTGTTTTGAAGTGAAATAATCAGCTGCGATTTCTCTCTGGATAAGACTAACCCAGTGACTTGAATCCAAGTCCAAAGAGGATTATAAGGACTGTACACTTATTGGATTTATCTATATTTTGTAAAGCTTCATGAGGCTCCGCTAAGTATTCCTTAATGCTTTACAAAGCTTTGTGAGTGTTTAATTTGGATCCTTCTGCTTCTCTCACCCTCTCACTTTCCATCTGGTTCTACTGCCTCTTTTGCCATCAGGCTAAATGATCCATGTACAATAATTAGATGCTCTACTTGCTAAACTATCCTAGCTTGGTGGTTTAAAGGGAAATATTTGCATTGGAACAAGGTTTCTTCTTAGAAATCAACAGCACATATTCCTCATCCTTGCTTAATTTCACAGTAAGCAATATTTGTATATAGAAGAATATGTAGAAATATATATATATATATATATATACATATGGTACATTTGCAAATAATGGTACATTTACACATGAAAGTTAGTAGTATAAGTGTGAAAAGATAAAACCTACTAAGTTGTAAACGTACATATGTGTGAACTACCATGGATGGGCAATGTCTACCTTAAGTAACTTTATTTCTTTGGTGGAACTCTTAGACCCTTTGCCAACATTGCTAACTCTAACTTCTGGTTTTAACCCCTTAACGACCTTTGCCGGTTCAGGACCGTCATGGAAAAACGGTCACTTAACGACCTTTGACGGTCCTGAACCGTCAAAAAATTAAATAAGCTTAGAAAGTGATCAACGATCACTTTCTTCGCTTAAATGGCGTTACTGTAATGCCTCGATGTCGAGGCATTCAGAAAGGCTGAGATCGGCATCGGGGGCCATGTCTGGCCCCTCCCCGGGGCGTCAACAGCCGCCATACATTGTATGGCGGCGGACACCCGTTTTAAAAGCGTTTAGGAATGGTGTCGCTGGAATGCCTCGATCAGGAGGCATCCAGCGACACCAAAGACTTACCACTTGATGGACTGTGACCGCTTCGGAGAGCGGTCACAGCCGCAGCTGCCGGTGATCTTCGCCATCAGCAAGATGGCGGCGGCCCGGGAAAAAAAACAATAAAGATGAAAGAGTTCGCTAGATGGTCTCCAGACCCTCTAGAGAACTCTGGCTCCACTTGCAGGTTGAATACAGGTACTGCATTCAACCATGCAAGTCAATGGAGCCCAGCTTTCTAATCACAATGTGATTAGTAAAATATTCAAAAAAAAAATAAAAAATGGAAAAAAAAAATAAAAAAAAAATGTGCTAACATTTAAAAATAATTATGCAGTGATGTCACTAGATGAACCATCCAGTACCTGCAAAATGTGTAAAAAATAAATAAAAAAAAGTATTAAAAAAATAAAGTTTATTATTTTGAGCAAGTGCTAAAATTTCTCAAAAATCTCAATAAAGAGTTAAAATAAAAGCACTTCAAATACCCAAGGGGTGTCTAATATAAAAAAAAAAATGGCTGATGGGGTAAATTGGAGTGGCCGAGCTCAAAGATAGGGCATAGGTACAGACTGACCAAAATGGAGAAAAAAAGCGCACTTCCCAAATGTGGCATTTTAAATCTCAAACAACACGACAAACCCATGCATGTCGGGTATCACTGCACTCAGGAGATGTTCCTGAACACACATTGGGGTGTTGTTTGACAGTGACATATACCAGAACCTGTATATCTATAACTAAAGTACAATTTGTGTGGAAAAAAAATAAAACAAATTACTATTACAAAGTTTGACAAAGTGTAGTTGTATAATTGGTGCATGGAAAGGGTTAGAATAACAGCATTTGGAATACCCTGGGGTGTCTTGTTTTCAAAAATATATGGTTTGACAGGGTTAAATTGAGTTAACCGGCTTCAAAGATGTTCCAAAGAGGAGATGGAGGCAGAATGGCCAAATGACCACCTGAATTACGCATGCCCCAAAAGTAGCCTTTTACCAACCAAACAATCTGACAAACCCATGCATGTGGGGTATCGCTGTACTCGGGAGATGTTCCTGAACACACATTGGGGTGTTGTTTGACAGTGACATATACCAGAACCTGTATATCTATAACTAAAGTACAATTTGTGTGAAAAAAAAAAAAAATTACTATTACAAAGTTTGACAAAGTGTGGTTGTATAACTGTTGCATGGAAAGGGTTAAAATAACAGCATTTACAATACCCTGGGGTGTCTAGTTTTCAAAAATATATGGTTTGAATGGGTTAAATTGAGTTAACCGGCTTCAAAGATGTTCCAAAGAGGAGATGGAGGCAGACTGACCAGATTTGTTAAAAAAGGTTTGGAAATCATAAAACGCTGCTTGTACTTATTGCCCTATAACTTACAAAAAACAGCAAAAAAACATAAAAACATTGGGTATTTCTAAACTCAGGACAAGTAGAAGAATCTATTTAGCTAGTTTTTTTACTTGCTTTTTTAGGTGAGTGAAAGATTTTTCAAATAAAAGTCATAAAATGTGTTTTTTTTCAATTTTTCACCATGTTTTTTTTATTTTTTTTTAGTAAATAAGATGATACAATCAAAATAATGGTATCTAAAGAAAGCCCATCTTGTCCTGAAAAAAAAAATATTAGTGGGTTCAGTAAATGGGTGAGGAGAAAATTACAGCTGAACACAAACAGCACAAAAGTATTAAAACAGCCTCGGTCCCACAGGGTACAAAAAGAAAAAACGAGCCCGGTCCTTAAGGGGTTAAACGAGTTAAGACACTTGTGAAAACATAGCATTTGTGTGTGAGATGCCAGAGCTTTAATCTATGACTCAGTTAAGTGTTCCATGATATGCTCAGTGTTCAGTATTCATCCTTAAATGTGATCTGCAGGTAAAATGTCATTATGGAAATCTGCATCAAACATGTCACAACTAGTCATTTCTCTTCCTACACCCCATATGTTTTGGCATTTACATAGTACTCCCTTGGAACTATTTAAGAAATAACACATGCACTATATAGACAGAAGGTCCATAAAAACATGGTTGGATAAGTTTGTTGTGGAAGAACTTGACTGGCCCGCACACCCAAGCCCTGACCTCAAACTCACCGAACACCTTTGGAATAAACTGAAACAGATTTGTGAGCCAGGTCATCTAATCCAACACCAGTGTCTGACCTCATAAATGCTCTTCCATTTCCGAAATCTTGTGGAAAGCCTTTCCAGAAGAGTGGAAGCTGTTATAGCTACATGGGGCAAATCAACTACATATTAATGCCTACATATTTAGAAAGCAATGTCAGCAAAGTCCCTGTTGGTGTATAAGGTATACAGTTATGAGAGAATCTGAAGTGTTAAATATATCATTGAATCAAATGCTTATATGTTTTTAGATACCAATGGTATTACAATATGCAATCATTTTATACAAATACACAAATATAACAAATATCTAAAAATATGAGCAACAGCCACCAGAAGAATGAGAGAATGAGGTGTGTTGTCCTCAGACATGTGGCCTTGAGCAGGGTCATATGACATAACTATGTACAGAAATACAAATCAGTACTTCCATAAAACTGTATCAATATTTAAGTGTAAATTAATAGAATTTTAAAATTTAGCATTGTCTTTGTCTCAATTGTTATCTACATTTGTCAACGTTCTAAATGTTTGCCTTTAATGCCAAGATAATTCAATTCCTGCAATTACTATATAGTAAGGGTCCACCTAAGTGCTCCTTCACGTGACGTTACATGAAATTGTAAGATTCCGTACAGAGAGCAGCACCAGAAAGATTTTTGGAAGCTAGTAAAGACGTAAAAACCAGCAACAAGTCCCTGGAAAACCTAAACTTGTCTGAGCTCTTGGGTTAAAGGGGGGGAAGTGGGATTAAGTGCACTCACATTATTGCCCCCCCCCCCAACTATTACCTCTTTAAATGGTGTATGAAATATTTGGATGATTTTCACTGTAAATATGTTCTTAGAAAAGGCTGGCTCTTGTTTATTTTTATTAAAATACCGGGGCAGCCAATTTATTAACATAAGAAAAAATACTGTATAGAAATCATAATTTTTTGGGTAATAGGAGCTTATTTTCTATATGAAACAGCTACATTTTGTCAATTTTGAAACTTCAGATATTGTAATTGTTGTTTATATATCTGTATCACTTGAATTTTTTGTAGAATTGGAGGAATTGATGACCACAATGAGAATTCGAAGCTTTTTTTAATTACTATTCAAATTAATGATAATTAATAAAGATTAAATACTGCGTTACTAACATGGGAAGATAATATAAAAGTAATAGAATTAAACAAATCAACAAATTATTGCAATTACAAATATAAAATTATGCCATTTTAATTCCAAAAGCTACAAGATAGCACTCAGGATGTTTCTTTGCGAATATATTAGGAAAAGCCCCTATTAAAACTGGACATACTCTTTTCAAGAATTTATACTTGCTGGAAAACATTAAGTGCTGGAGTGATTGGGCCCTACATCACAACGCAACTCTGAACCCTCACAATGCCATTCAAGATTAGTCTTTTGCAGATAGATCTATGCTGCCACAAAAAGTACAGGTCTCCGGTGTTCCCCTGTTAGCAAGCTGTAGTAATGAGTACATTTAGGGAGCTTATACTCAATGTCCTTAGTTAGCCTGTGGCACCATACATGTAAGCAGAATGTCCACAGATATATGGTTTAAATAAAAAAATGCTCCTTGATCTTCATACCATTTAAATCTGATTTCGGAAACACTGGTGGTTAGTCTGTTATGGTCAGCTACAAAGACCAGTATGGACAAATCTTTACAGAAGCCAATTACCACTATCTGGTTGTCCCAAGCTCTTGGCACTGTTTCCAGTTTATGAATAAAGGTTGTAACATTGAGGTCTAGAAAGCTTATGAGGCTCCATATCTGTCACAAAGACTTTTAGTAGGACCGTTATAATAATATACTTTTTTGTACTATGATAATAAAAAAAAAAATATGAAACATACCCCCTTGTACTGTTGTTATTATTACTGGTTTTATTACAGTCTTGTGATTTTCTGCAATAATGAATATACTAATTAAAATCCAGTAAAAGACTGATGGCCTCAAGAGAAATAAGATAACAGAATTTCTAACAACATATTTTGCCTTTTGTTTTCCAGAGTCTCAGTGTACATTGTGTGGTGATCCAGAAGGTGAGTGTGATATTTTTACTTTAGAGTAAACTCCTTAAAAGTGAACGCCTTAAAGCTTCAACAGGATGATCTCTTAATAAAAGAGTGTCGGAGAGCAGAAGTTTCTTTTTTGTGAATTAATGGTATCAACAAAATACAAGACACATTTTCTAATGCTGTGCTTGGAACAGCAATTGAATTAAAGTGAGTGAGCACAGTACATGCTTTAGGCTCTAGTATTGTTTTAAAGATTTGGAGTAAACAAATTGGAGCCCATCAATGACCTTGTTGCCTGTAGCCTCGTTATTGTTCTGTGTGACAAGTTATGGATGTCATTGTGTTCTTTTAAAACAGCAGATAGGAAGATGCTTATTACAATTATCTCTTTATAGAAAGTAGTGGGTATTTTTAATATGCAAGTTGACAACAGATAAGACATATTTGGTCCATTTTTGCACCCTTTATTCATATCTTTTTTTGAAATGATTCTTCTGATAATTTTTCTTAGCATTCTTCGTAAAGGTATGCTCCAGTTAACATGCATTTTTGTATGCAGTATGTATGTAATATGTTAAAGGTTTGTTTATCTATACATTGTAAGCCAATGGCTTTCTTCACCTGTTCCATTGTATATATTATGCTGCAATGTCTATCATATTGACTTTTGCTTTTGTTACTATAGAACTGTACCAAGGTTGTTAATAGGGTCTGTTAGGGAATAACATGGAATTATACATTTCAGTTTCCATCATGCATTGGCTTCTCCATAAGTGTTAATGTACATTTTTGTTAAGTGGTTTCACGACAGAGATCTAAGCCTACGTTGCCCATCACATCATCTCATAGATGAGGTTGAGGTTAATTTTTCCGCTTTGTTTTTTTATGTAATGTATTTGTACTAACAAGGATTACCATATCCAGTATTGCGTGAAATATTTATATATTCTACATGTATCATCCTGACCCTAACATTAAACACCTAGCACATGTGTGTATATTCAACACTTACGAATATGTTTTAATTCTTTAAACATAATACTGTGGAAATCGTATCCTCTTATGTATGGGTAGGAGCTAAACCATACATGCTTGTGCTTTTAAACATACACCTATGTCAGGCTATACAGAGACATAGAATGTAATAATGTTATCGTAATAGAATTGCAATTAGTATTATCACAATGATTTTTTATTTTAGCTATGTATAATGTAATTGTCAATTGATTGTTTCTGTTGAGTAACACTATGCTTTAATATTGTAGTACAGTATTCTTTGTAGAAAACAGTTACCTATTTAGTGTATATAAAGACCTGGAGCAAGTATGGGTAGTGTTTTCATATATAATTACTGAAAATTATTATTAGAAGAATTTTTAAAATCTGGTTAGGATATGATTTCCAGCTACAATTTATTACATAAATATAGTGACTACTGCCTAGTGGGGAAACCGTATCTCCCTACTTAATCACGGCAGAAACAAACATATGTAACTATAAATACAAGGAGTGATTAGATGCGACCTACCTATTTTTGAGTCTTTTCAATTTTTTTTGTGCGTGTTATTTTTTTCAGTGCCTTTATTCACTTGGATACTGTAGGCTGTTTAGTAGTGATTGTTTGTGAATACTATAAATGATGAATTGATAAGCAAAATTTGACTGCCACTTATTTGATCTTTACTAAATAAGTATTGCAAGGTTAACTTAAGGTCAACATTTTCAAATTCAGATCCTGCTGATCTGTTGCTTATGTGCATTTAATTAAAAGAGTAGCTAGCTAGTATGCATATTTTATATCTATTATTACATAAAAAAAAAATAAATATATATATATATATATATATTTTTTTTTTATTTTTTTTTTACGAATAATATCAGCAGCTAACTATGCAAATGTAACAGCTGACTCTCCAGATGGTGTGCTAAAAGGTATAATGGAGAAAAAAGCAAAAATAAAATATCATCATTTGAATAAAAGTTTCTAAAACACAAGATATTAATATATTCATATTTTTGTAATGGTGCATAAATGTTAAATGCGGAATTATTTTTAAGCTTAACTAGAGACAACATAATAATGGTTATCATTTAAGTGGAACTTATTAAAGTATTATTTCTTTCTAATTGCTGAACAGACTTGTATATAATCCCATGTAGTTTTGGTCTGTACTGTTTAATAAAAAAAAATGTATATGCTCCTGCATTGCAAATATTTTTTATTCTCAACAAATAAGTTTTATTTGAATAGCAGAGATAGTAAATGAAAAAGTATACTAGTAGAATGTATGCCTCAGAGTCACTTTGGTTTTTAATATAAATTATGTAGCATAATTATTCACTAACATTTGTCCGAGAGTGTAATGCACAGGCAAACAGATTCATCTTGATTTGGAACTGAGTTCGCACTGACTTCAGGTTCTGTATTTTAAACTGGATTTTGAAATCCAAAATAATCCTACAAACAGAAGCACAAAACTTTCTGCTATGTTGTAAATTAAATCCAGTTGATCTAGAGAGAGGCAGATAGTATACATCTTAACAGCCTAAGACTGTATAATACAGATTCATCCTCTTCATGATGCAAAACAGATGCCAGCATCCCTTAATTCTCCTTCCATGCATTGCCCACATAACAATAGCTGGCTCAACACCGTTGTCACAAGTGCTTAATTTAATTTTTATGTACCATTTGGCACAAAGCTGTTTGCTCTGAAATTGTCAAAACATTGTAGGTACGGTTCTGTGATTTAAATGGATAGAAAACAATTTAGTTCTGATTCACTAAGCCATCCAGATCTAAAGCACTCATGCAACAAAAATATATTAAAGTTAGGGCACTTTACATCTATACTCTCACGGAGGAACTGCTGCATTTTGCCTTCTTGTAAATCAATGCAGTCTTTACTGAGTGGCCATGTTAATAAAAGCAATTTGAAAGAGATACCATTGCTATACTTTTATCTTTAATATTTTGCAGGGGGCGTAACTAGAAGCCTGAGGGCCCTGGTACGAGAATCTGTTAAGGGCCCCACCCCAACCCAATCTATCCCCTTCTCACACCATCTACCCCCTCTCCCTCCCTCCTCACTATCTATCCTCTCCCTACCCCCTTCTCACTATCTATCCTCTCCCTACCCCCTTCTCACTATCTACCCTCTCCCTACCCCCAACTTCTCACTATCTACCCTCTCCCTACCCCCACCTTCTCACTATCTACCCTCTCCCTACCCCCACCTTCTCACTATCTACCCTCTCCCTATCCCCCTTCTCACTATCTATCCTCTCCCTACCCCCTTCTCACTATCTTCTCACTATCTACCCTCTCCCTACCCCCACCTTCTCACTATCTACCCTCTCCCTACCCCCACCTTCTCACTATCTACCCTCTCCCTATCCCCCTTCTCACTATCTACCCTCTCCCTACCCCCAACTTCTCACTATCTACCCTCTCCCTACCCCCACCTTCACACTATCTACCCTCTCCCTACCCCCACCTTCTCACTATCTACCCTCTCCCTACTCCCCCTTCTCACTATCTACCCTCTCCCTACCCCCTTCTCACTATCGACCCTCTCCCTACCCCCTACTCACTATCTACCCTCTCCCCACCCCCAACTTCTCACTATCTACCCTCTCCCTACCCCCACCTTCTCACTATCTACCCTCTCCCTACCCCCACCTTCTCACTATCTACCCTCTCCCTATCCCCCTTCTCACTATCTATCCTCTCCCTACCCCCTTCTCACTATCTACCCTCTCCCTACCCCCACCTTCTCACTATCTACCCTCTCCCTACCCCCCTTTTCACTATCTACCCTCTCCCTACCCCCACCTTTTCACTATCTACCCTCTCCCTACTCCCCCTTCTCACTATCTACCCTCTCCCTACCCCCTTCTCACTATCTACCCTCTCCCTACCCCCCTTCTCACTATCTACCCTCTCCCTATCCCCCCCTTCTCACTATCTACCCTCTTCCTACCCCCTTTCTCACTATCTACCCTCTCCCTACCCCCCTTTGTAGGTCACTTACCGTGCAGTCCTGTGGTGGGGGTGCGAGGCCTCTGTCTCACTGCTCTGCCGCGGTGCGCACGGGTTCA
Organism: Spea hammondii; assembly: GCA_029215755.1. Classification (NCBI taxonomy): domain Eukaryota; kingdom Metazoa; phylum Chordata; class Amphibia; order Anura; family Pelobatidae; genus Spea; species Spea hammondii. Next base: position 86,875,325 of record JARDYJ010000003.1, on the reverse strand, counting down.
CTGCTGAGCGCCGGCATATGGCGCCTCACGCTCCCACCACTGCAATCCGGGCAGCGCTGAGGCAGGCAGCAGAGGAGACAGAAGGACGCCGATCGGTTGCTGACAATGACTGCTCGGCACCCCTTGGGCCCCCCTAAGTGGCAGAACTCCAGGGCCCGGTCGCAGTCGCGACCCCGGTAGTTCCGCCACTGATATTTTGTAAGGAAATGTTGTGGTTTGGTACAATATCCATTGCGTATTTTTTTTTCTAAATGCGTCATACAATCCAACAAGTTTATTTGATACTTAGTATTTATTTGCTTTGAATATCTTGAGCTTCTATTTGTTTTTACTGTATGGAAAATTTACTGTATTAGCCACCCTCCTGTGCCCTACAGTGTGCTTTTCTAGCAGGCTAGATTGTCTTAAAAATGTACCTTCTTTTAGGAATTACTTCTTCAAGAGAAGTTATTTTTGAACTTAATCCAAGTTTATTGCCTCTTTAAGATGCTGTATGCATTTAAGTGCTTCAGTCGTATTTGAGTGGATTTTTCAAGACCCTATGGGGAATTTTTAGTGACAATTGAGAGCTTAAATAAGCTTCACCATTCTATACAGGACCATTTTTATCTATAATTGGGCCCTGGTCATACCTCTGATAGAAACTACATTATACGGTGAAACATTTTTTCATTTACAATCTAAAGTATTTGAAATTCGTTTCCCTGGCTTTCCTTAAACTTGTGACAAACAGCGGAAATACATTTCCACTGCGTTAAACACAGGTAATTTTCCAGTAGCCATAAATTACACTCAGACAGTTCATTTTAGTCGTAACGATGTTACAACTTTTCTAAGACATCCAGTGATGAAACGTAAAACCATCTCTATGTGATTCCAGAGGGACACTTGGATCCAGAACTGGGCATTCATAAAGGCACCTTATGGCTCATTCAGCTTAATGGGACACAAGCGACATTTTACCAAGTTTGCCATTAATTCTCCCATTTCCAAAGCTCTTACTACAACACTTTATCTAGATTATGCCCAAAGTAAATGACTTTCATGTGCATGTGAGCATAACATCTTTACAATGTCATCTTAAGGGGATACTATCACAATTTTCCGTTATTGTGTTACCCGACAAAATATAAATGCATCTTGGGATACTTTATTTTAAGCATCCATAGTGATCAAATCATAACTTCAAAGCTAGAATTAAAATTTCCCCCCAAGTTATTTTATTTTTCTACATGTCCATGAGAAGAGGCTGTTTTTTTCAATGCCTCGAACCATTATTGCCTCACTTATATCTATAGCTTGTACAGTGAGAAGTGATAGTTGTTGTAGAGGTTGTAGATATTTAAATATGTTTCCAATTCCAAATAGATGATAGGAAAGAATTCAGCATATTATTATACCGTTGCTTAAATTACTACAATGTTACCTGAGTGCTTTAACACCCAAAAGTGAATTAGTATACAAAGATAAAAAGGAGGAGTGCAAAGACTAGATGGTGCCAATCAAGTTTAGAGCCTGGGAGTAATGTGGGAATTCTTTTACTTTATAGAAAAAAATAGATACCTTAAAAATACTTCCATTATAAGTACATGTAGGGGTGCATACCGCTAACTTATTGTATTAAATACGTATGTACGTATATTTGACAGCACTATAGTGCTTTAAGACATAAGCATACTTAGTAACTTCCCAAGTATGCATGCCCTGAGGTCATCTGGACAGGGCAGGACTCTGGTAGACAAAGGTAGCCACAAGTAGGTGTAAAAATAGGCTAGGAAGTAGATGACACTGGGCCGATTGCAGACATGAATGCACACTGAAGATGATCATGATCTGAGTCCTGGCAATGAACAGAAAACCCAGAGACATCTCAGTTAAGCCTGCAAGGTGTTACCTCCTTTGTCTCTCTCCCTTCTATTTACTTCTCCCCTTCTCTTTGACCCACCGCATTCTCATTTTCTCTATATCACCCCTTGTTCTTTATCTCTCTTACTTCTCTTTTTTTCTCCCCCTTCTTTTGCATCCCCTACTCATTATCTCTTTTTTCTATATATCCATGTTCTTTATTGCGCCCCTTCTTTTTTATCCTTTGTACTGTTTATCACTTGTTCTCTTTCTTTTTCCCTCACACATTTTCCCTACATCCCCCCTTTCCGTTTATCTCCTCTCTTCCACTTTTCCTATCGCTCCAATTTCTCTTTAACTCATCTCACCCTTTTCTCTGTATCTCTCCCAATTCTCTTTATCTTTCCTCCTTTTTTGATTCCCCTCTTCTCACTATATCTCCTTCTCTTTTTCTCTCCTTTCTATCTCTCCCTTTTCTCTTTAGCTTCCCACCCTTTCTCTTTAGCTCTCCTTGTTAGCTCTCTTCCTCTTTATCTCTCCCTATCTCCCACTTTTCTTAATATCTCCCCCCTTCCCAATATCTTCCGCCTTTCTCGCCATCTCTTTCATTTCTCCCTATCTTTCTTCTCATCTCTCTAATTTTTTTCTCATCTCTCTTGAGAGCTGTCTTTTCTCTTTATCTCTCTCCTCTTTCTCATCACTAGCTAGTAAGTTTCTTGAGGGAGCAGTGAAACAGGTCTGTATGAACATACCTTGGGCTCCCTTTATTTTGTGCCGGATAAAGTGAGAGCTATGGTCACCCTAACTGTTACACCGGATCAGGCACCACAGGTGATGGACCCACAATGCAGGAATGGCGAGAATATCCGATAAACAAGCCGGGATCGGGGCAGGCAGCACAGGAGCGACGTCAAAGAACAATAGCCGAGGTCGGGACGGGCAGCACAGGATCAAGGTCAGAAGAACGAAAGCCGAGGTCTGGTACACGTGAAAATCAATAAGAAGGGACAAGAGAAACAAACACCCTGAGAACAAATATATGAACTCGTTGAACGGGCAATGAAACATAGGACCAGGAAGTTTAAATAGAGCCAATGGCGGGAGAGCAGGTAAGATGACGTCATCGCGACCGGCGCAATAATAGCGTCGTCGCGATGGCAACCAAACAACAAAACCTCCTGCCTGTGTTACCTCCGCGAATGACGCGGAAGCGCCACACAGGCAGGGGAGGTAATCTAACAACACTAACCAGCCCTGCTCCTCCAGCTGTGGGCAACCATCAACAGCGTTTCAGTTAGGGGGCACATGGGGAGCATGATATTATGTAGGTTGGGTCATGGCCCCCTTAGTGACGCCACTGCCCTTTTTGTGTATTTGTATTTATGTATGACCTATTACTTAGACTTGCTTTACTCGTGTTCTGTCCTTG